>VDFB02281492.1:750868822-750881285 GCA_007258455.2 Sequoia sempervirens
GGAAACTACACTAACTCATAAACTACAACATATTACAACCATATTAAAATGAAAGAGTACATACTCAAGGTTCACTAAGACATCCACCATCTCCATCCACAGATGGGTATGGTTTCTCCTAAGTTCCCACTTATCGAGGAACTAAACAGTTACATGCAAAAATCCAAACAATTTCTTCATAAAGCAAACATCTCAACAAGCAGTGTTCTTTCCCTTCATGAGAAATTATTAATTAAAGGTTTCTTTCCATTCCTATCAAATGTGTTAGGGTCTAGGAGGTACTTTCTCACCTTAAATACACTACACAGTTGGTTCAAATTAAACTACACTAAAAATCTACCCAAGTCATCTAACACTTTTAGCATTTCAATTCAATGATTCCAATTTAGTAAACTATACTCAAATACTAAAAGAGAGCTAGGTAGGACATCCTTATCTATATTCTTTCTATCTGCCAAGATTTGACATGCCATCTGCAAGAGGGAGGGCATCACCTAGGTGCTTTACCTCCAACCTTGGACTTAAGCAGTCCCCTGGACACCTTCCTAACTGGAAGTGGCCCTACCCTTCAATGAAGGGATTAGTCAAAAACCCTCTTAGTTCTTCCATCTGAGCTCTAGTGTTGTGCCCTACTTAACTAATATCATCTCACAACTATGGATACCCTCCAACTATGTACAAAATCTCTGACTAGCTAAGTATCTAGCTCACGACGAACTAACAAGTTCATGCAGAGACAACTGCACTCACTATGGCCATAATTATTTTGTGTTTAATGAGAGAATTCACTACTTACTTGGAGAAAATTCATATGTTCACCCACCCTACTCAACTTGGAGACTTATTTGACCTTGTGATAATTCAAACTTACTATTTGATTGTTGGATAATACTTTATACTAGTTTCATCTTATAAGGAAATGTCTTTATTTACATCATACTCTTAGACACCTGTCAATCTCGAGCATAGTTATGATCCTTGTTAAATCATAATTCATCTAGTTTTGTTATGTATTTTGGAATTTATTACACCCATGTTACATCCACATAACAACTTGGGTCATGCCAACCACCACATGTTCAATTTAGACTTACTAAGTTGATAAATGACTTGACCAGTTATACTTTATTGACTAAGAATACCCAAGTTACATTCTTGTAACTTCTTGGGACTTAGCATTTGCCACTTATTCCAGTCTTTCATATTAACCATAGGAGTAGCTTCTCTCCCATTCTGAGCATAATTAACTAATACTAATGACCCATTTTCTTTGACTAGACTCCCTTGGTCACAACTAAAAGTATTGACAAGACATTCATTGAGCTAAAGTTTGACTCAACTTGTGGTCTATGACTTTGGTTACCACTTCCTTTAGCTTCTTTTCTTGTTTATTGTGCTTTGCAACATCATTAATGGTTTCCTAATCTCCAAACCATATCTTCTCATTAGGATTGTTTTCTTTTCATAGTTTTGATTAGAGCCTCACGCTCTTTCTTGGTTTTAAAATTATTGTCATTACTAGGCAAAAACTTCTTGGTAGTCATCTTTTAACCTTTCAATTTGGCTTAAGGATATCCAAACATTAACCATTCTAAGTTGGAAGTTGTAGCTACATAGTGAGATCATAGGCCCAAAGTGTGAAACCTAGTGCTCTGATACCACGTGTAACAATCTACATCTTCTTACAAGGAGTTACCATGCATTATTCACCCAATAGTAAATAACTAAAAAAATAGATGAAAGGAGATACATTTTTTTTCTTTAAATATGGAACATGCTCAGTGTATTTGTTACCATATGGATATAAAAAACATTCAACATATAAAAATTAATAAATATTATTCTTGAACTAATGACTCCTTCCTCATAATATAATCTCAGATATCTAGTTTTTAGTTCCAATATAGAATTATTTTCAAAGAATGTGAAGAATCACTAAAAAAAATAATAACTCATCAGAGTTGTTAGCAATTTCTGACTCAAACACCCAGGTTACTTCCATGTAACTAATTGGTTCTTGTTTATTAAGGATTAACATCTATAGACCAACTGGTTCTTCTAGCATAAGGTTAATATTCATAAAAAACTTTCCCGCTAAGGTGGTCATAAATAACTAAGTTGATATAATTATTCACAGATAATGAATTCCCCTATTCATTCTTGAAACATCAAGGATCTGGGCTACTACCTTTAATTCATGCCCTATCATAACCCTTAATTTTCCATTAGACCTGTTCTTAGGATTATTAAATAGATAATGAAGGCACTATGCCATCATCTTAACATTTACATGGTCATATAGTAAATAGAGACATTACATCATACTAGCATGATAATAATATCCTTTGAGCCACATGAAGGATTACTTCCTCTTCCTCTTACTCAAGTTTAAAAACTCCAATCACAAAATTATAAGGTTGGGTTCACAAAATATTATACGAGATAATGGGGTATATGATATATAATATCATCAATAATTTGAGCAACAAAATTTCATGTTCAATACTTGAATTTCCATTAAATACTCAACATATTATGTTATTTAATCTCATTTGACTCTATAATGAAAATACCATTTCCTCCTTGTCATATCTCTAGCTTTTGAACCATATTCTATGTTGAGTTTTTATATAATAGATTATATTAAAGATTACATAAAACTATCCTTTCTTTGTTATCTTAATAAATGATAACAATAAAATTATATTATAGAACTTCTATTTCAATTTGAGCTTATTTTTATTGTCCGGGAATTTTTTTTAACTCTTTTCTTCCAAGGAATTAACAAGTTAAATTAGAGAAGAACATTCCTATGCAAGCGATGCTAATCTGCACTCTTCAACTAAATGTTGACACTAAGCTTCTAGGAAGGAAATAAATTAATAATCTCCTCTATTCTTCTAATGGATTCCCTTTCTAAGACCAAAACCTTTGTCAATATGTAAAATAGAAGGCATAATACTCCACTACTAAGCTCCTATCTAATAAGATATAAGATATCAAATAGCATATTCTTAAACAACATGAAAACTCAAAAGTTGCAAAGTAGATAGAGAAAACAACATAACCAAATTGTAAGAAACATAATCATCACATGGACCACAAAAGTATCATAACACAATATTTTTCATGAGTGGAAAACCCTCATAGGGATAAAAAGCCACTTGGTAAATTGCCTCACTGGCTTAATCAAAATTCACTGATTACAAAGCCTCACTAGCTACTATTTGTGCCTCACTGGCATAATACAACCTCACTAGCTTTTTCATGTTACTACAACCTCACTCGCATTCATGCTAGTAACTGCCTCACTAGAAAAAATAACATTTCTCATCAAATAATATTGTAAACAACAATATAGAGTATCACCTTTGTTTCATTGAATAACATTTCTTGTTTGTCTCATTTATAACTTGAGAAACAAGAACTTGAATGAATAAAAAAATACACTCTGCATTTAAAGTGCACACTCATTTCTCATTACAAATTGCTCATCAATTAATTACAACATAATAATAGTAATTGCAATTCATATACTCTAGCTATGTGATTTCAACATATTGTTCAACCAACCAAAAATCTACCCGAGAAAAATGTATATATGGTAAATCTTCTCATAATAGAAAGTATCACCGAATGATTGTAACCACCATAAATATACCTGTCATTGAAGATCAAGTCCTTTGCAAGAAACACTTCCATCTTTGCTAGGTCTAGATAAAAAACATAACAATGAACCAACAAATCTTTGAAATCTAGTTTGCAAAACCCTTCAAAAATTTTGGTACAATAAAGACAACAGTATAAGAAATATAGGTCGAGATACACACAACCATAGTTGACTGTCACAAAGCATAAAACCCCAAAAATAGTGAATGACAAGTTTTAAAGATACTTTTGTATAAACCTTGAACTTTTTAAACACAATTTAATAATGTACAGTTTCCAGGTCAAAATAAAACTTGATCTTGGGTAACAACCATGCACAATACCCCACAATATGCCAATCAAAGACCAAAAAAATTCTTCAATAACAAAGACCTCAACAATCACAACATGTTGTCAACACATTCAAAGTATGCCCTAGAAAGTCGACAAGAACAAAATGATATGAAAAAGAACCTTAGAATGCCTGAGTAATAGTATACACTAGAGATGTCAATGCAAAAACCCTTTTCAAGACATTAGGGACAACAATGTATTTGACAAAAACCTGTGCCCTAGCAGCACCAAAGACAATACATAACTCTTACAAATGCTTTAGAAACAACACTACATTTTGAGACCTCATGCCCTAGTAATGAGCAATGCATAAACCAATTCCATAGATATATGTGTGACAAAAAACCCATGTCGACATTGCATGCAATAGACACATGTGTGATTTGATGAAACAAAAAACTTTGTCGACCAATTGTAACTCAACCATTACAAATGCAATGACAATATATACCAAAAACAACAAGACCTCAACCTTTTGACTTTGAAATAGAGAGAATTTTCAACTTATGCAACCAAATGAAAGAACCATACTAGGGTTTGAATATAGAAATGAGTTACCACTTGAATGTAGCAAATGAGTTTGAAGTAACCTTGTTAAAGTTGAAACCAAACTATCCAGAAACCTTTCCCTTGCATTTCTAGCCACAATACCACTTCTAGCTACCGCCATAGCCACCATTCTCCATATCTCCTTCAAGCCCTCCCCTAGCTATGAAACAATTCTTCCCATTTTGTTACCAAAATGTCTCCCTTTTAGGGAAAAAATGATTAACAACTATTGTATCTACATTATTCATCATAGCCTTGCTTATTTTGCATTATTTTTTTTAATAAAACATCATAATGACCAATTCTTTATGTTGGTCTAAACCTCAAGTGAACCAAATGTTAAGTCAAGGTCTCATAAATTAATGTTGTCTCAATAATTTAACAATGCTAATTGACAGTCACCAAATATCAAACCAATGATGTCTCATGCCTTTCATAAATGTACCAAGGTAAAGAACCCAAACTTGATATCAATGCACACCAAGGAAACAATATCTTATACCCTGTATGGAAAAACCAACCACCAAGAAATCTGTTACCACAGTAAACATTGAATCATTGTTATATCAGAATATAAAAGCCATAGACAAAGCACTACCAAAATGAGTCATGATGACTGCCATAATATAGTAAACTGTCAAAACATATATGCCCACCATGAATATCACTGCCATATCAGAAAAAAGATGGAATATTCACTATATATCTAACTCAATCATAGTCTCAAATTCACATTGCATTACAATATTTCATCTAATCATTCAACTTGTCAATCATTTTAACTTCATAAATTCACATTGCATTCAAGTTAAAGTGAATAGTTAATAGTAATTCAGGGATGGGATGTAACATGTTGATTGAAATTTTTCTATCCACTCAAACTTTTTCCCTTTCCCTTGCAAAGAAGTGATGGGAAAATTTATTCTCAAAAAGTTTGCAATGAAATTATGATAGTAACCAACCAGACCCATGAAACTTATAACTTCTGACACATTCTTAAGCACTAGCCACTCAAGCACTACTTTTATCTTTGTTGGATCAACTGCTATCCCATCAGCTAAAATTACATGACCCAAATATTGTACCTCTATTTAAAAGAAGGTACACTTTGAGAGTCTACCATACAACTTATGCTCTCTAAAATGTTGGAGTACAGTCTCTAGATGCTTGTGATGTTCTTCATTCTTGGAGTAGATTAAGATTTCATCCAAGAAGACCAACACAAACCTATCTAAGCAACCCCTAAATACATTATTCATTAGGTTCATGAATTCTGATAATGCATTGATGAGTCCAAAAGGTAGGACTATGAACTTGTAATGATTGTATCTAGTCCTGAAAGCTATCTTGAAAATGTCTTTGTCCTTGATTCTTAGTTGATGATAAATAGAATGTAGATCAATCTTTGAAAACAATTATGCTCCCACATCTAATCAAAGAGATCATCGATACATGGCAACATGTACTTATTCTTTACCATTTCTTTGTTAAGAAATTGATAGTCAATACACAAGCACATTGTACCATCCTTCTTCACGAAGATAATTGTCACTCCCCAAGGTGAAACGCTGGGTCTTATTAGTCTTTTAGACACTGATTCTTTTAATTGTGCCTTTAACTCCATTAATTTTGTTGTGGTCATCCTATATGGTACTTTCAATAAAGGCTCTGACATAGGGACTATGTCAATGGACAAATCAAACACTCTCTTGGGAGGAAATCTAGGTAGTTCATTTGGAAATACATCCACAAATTTTTGTAGGACAAGATATTTCTCCATATCCATTTTACCTATTTCCACCACCTCTCCTTGTTTGATTTTTTGGAGATCTTGAGGTTCATAATACATAGGATCATTTTGAATAATGACTTCCTTGTATTCCTCAAGTTTTTCCATTTTTATTGTGAAGAGTTGAAAACCTTTCTTTTTCACCATATTCATTTGCACAACTAAAATTTGTTGTAGTTTAACTTCCCTAGGCATTCCTTGCAATGATACTTGGTTACCTAGATCATCTAAAAAATTTATGGTTTTAGCATGACAATCAAATTTGGCCCTATGATTCGATAACCTATTCATTCCTAAGATGACATCATAAGAACCTAAGGGGGCTACACACAAATTCACCTCTATAGAGAAACTTGGAAGTTCAACCCTTGCTTCAAATAAACATTGACTTACTTCATCTCTTGTCTGGTTTGCATATTCAACAACCCATTATTTTTCCATAAAACTAGCCTTTCTAGGCATTTGACTTTCTATTTTAGGAGAAATAAAATTTTCTATGGCACCAATATCTATTAAAATTGAGATAGGAGTTCCAGGCAAAGTACTTGATACTTCTACCAGAGTAATATGGTACTCTACTTGCCGATTGTCTACTACAACATGTATCTTTTTTTGGAATGCAACTTGTTGCAGAGGAAGAGGGTTACCACATGGTTGTGATCACGTCATCCTATTAGGGCACTGATTAGCAAAGTGATCTCCCCCACATGTAAAACATCCTTTCGCTAGTCCCCTCTTTTTTGCAAGTCTTTCAAAGTTACTAACATTTCCACCAGCATTGTTAAAGTTGTTGCTATAGTTATTGCTGCTTCCTCTTTGGTCCCTTCTTGGTTCATTCCAATTTTGTTGGGGTCCCTTGTTCCCTTGCTTCTAAATTTTTTTCCCTTCATTAGGCCTCCTTGAATTTTGATTATCATGCACAAAATTTAACTTCTTTCAATTCCTTTCTCAGTAATTTGAAATAGACATAAGCTTTTGTTCCTACTTAATAGCGTGTTCATATGCCAAGTCCATGGTTGTAGGAATGTGCAAATCTACTTCACCAACTATTTGGGAATTGAGACCCATAATAAAATTCCTTATTAGGAATCACTCATCCTTTTGGTACATGTGTATGTACCTCAAGAGGAGAGTGAACTTTTCCCAATATTCATTCATTGTAGAATTTCCTTGCTTTAGATTCTAGAAATCAATGAGCTTTTGATCATAGAAGAGTTGTGGTAACCACTGTTTCTAGAAAATCTCTACAAATTCACCCCATGTTAGCCTCAAGGAGCTAACCCCTAGCTCCATTTTCTTATTCATTCACTAGTTGGATGCTTCACCAACCAACTAAAAAGCTCCCCATATAGCTTTAGTGAATTCAAAGTAATTTTTAATCTCAAATTACTTTTCCATATCCATAAGCCATGATTTAGCTACATCCCTAGTAGTACTACCTTCAAAATTTGGAGGCATGATCTTCCTCATGTCACTAGATAGCTCATTGTCCAATTGTTTCCTTTTAGTTCCACCTGACCTTGAATGTGACTCGTCATCCTCATGTTCACTAGAATGAGTGTGATCTCAAGAGTTCTCCCCTTATTCTTCATTGATAGGAACTTCCTCATCATTATTTAGAACTTCTTGTTCCTCCCTTTCTTTCCCCCTTACCTCCTGTTCAAGGTTTCCTATCCTTGTTCTTGTTTCATCCATTATAGACAAGATGTGGTCCAACTTAGCTTCAACATTTTTAGTACCTTGACCTACTTCTTGACTTCCCCCAATGTGAGTTCAGGTCCTAACCATTTTTCCCAAGAATATTTATACTTGGAGGTTTCATTTAACTAGATCTAAGAAAGTTACTTAACATTCTAAAAGCATTTAAAAGAAACATTCATTTAAGGAATTCCATAAAGAACTTACACACAAGTTTTTCTAAAAGGATTTTTTTTCATTAAGATTGAAAAAGATTTCAATATCCTTGAGTTTACATAGAATGACTATTCAGATAGTCTAAGGGAGAGTATCCCTCAAAATCACTTTCTGATACATAGCTACATGGGGTATACCCCTCAAATTTTTTCTCATATACTTTACCAAAAGGAAAATATCCCTTAGACCTATCCTTAGATACATAATTTTTGGGAACATACTTCTATGATTCACAACTTGAGGCTATTACAATAATTTTTTCCATAGGTATATAATACAAGGGTCCCTAAATGTCATTGCTAGACAATCACTACATTCTGAGGGCATATCCCTAAAAAGTGATAAAGAGTCTGACTTGGCTAGTGAGACATAAGGTAAAAGGTTGAAGTTGGAAACCTCTCTCATTCTTCTTTTCTCTTGATTGATTCATGAAATGGAATGATTGAAAGTATCAATATCGCTTAACTAGATGATGTTGTCATGATTGGTTCCCTCAATGGTTCGAACAAGGACTTCTTTTTCCTTCTTGTCCTGTAGGTAGCACTCATTTTTTATCACTGATTTTCTTGCAATCATCTTGAGATGCACCATCCCGAAACAATAATTTTCAAACATTAGACTCATATAATGTTGGATTGGAAACATAGCGAGAACATAGGTTCTAGAGTTGAACCTAGTAGCTTTGATACCATGTGTATCATGCACATTTTTATATCTAGTAATTTTTACTATGTTTTACCCACAAGTGAATAGTTTATGCATCTAACCCTTAAGAGAAATACAAATTTTCTTTTTCTTTGAATAATAAATGCACATTTGAAACACATTTCAAACTTACCCATTGCATACAAAATAATTCCTTTCATTAATAGAAGTATTGATGATACATAATCTCAATATGACATTCCACATTTACAATTTCCATATAGATGTATACAAGTTTACTTATATAGCTTCAATAAGCTTACAAAATATAGAAAGTACAAATGGTCTAGACTATCCTCCTAAAATATTGACTACCAACTATGTGAGGAGAAGCATCACTCAAGCACTTTTCTGCCAACCATGGACTTATTGTGGTCCCTTGCACATCTACCAAACTAGTAAGATGGCCCTACCCTTCGACAAACAGATTGGTTTGGTAACCTCATAACCTTAGCCCTTTCTGAGCATGGTGTTGTGTCCTACATATCTAGAGATTCCATTCAATGGCTACAACCTACATGTATGACTATCCCTACCTAGTATGTAAACCTGAATCACGGTGAATTAACAGTGTAAAAAGTGGCTACTTACACTACTTTGGCCAAAGAATTCATCACCTATATTTTGAGCAAAATTCTTCTTTTCACCCACCTTCCTAGCTCAATTTAGTTTTATGACCATTCATAATCTATATCTAGGTTACCCCATTTACAATGGATTAGAAAACCCATGAATAACCCACTTAACAACTTATAATCAAAATGACTTTAATACCAAAGTGGTTCTAGCAACTTCTTGCTTTATGCTACATACATCTAGTATAGACATCCTACATATAGTGATGATCTATGTATAGTATAAATACATTGCATTCATACAAACTCCCATATATAGGGTACATACACATCTATTTAAATATAAACCAATATGATAGGTTTCTAAAACATAATAAACAACTAGTAACATGCAAGCATGTAGAAGAACCACAACATAATCAAAACCATTCCTTCTAACATAGTAAACAAAACTATTTAACCTTTCCAACATAAATGAAAAAGGTATAGAAACTAGCATGCATGTATAAAAGCTCCAATTGATTAAACTCCCTTCCTAGCTCAACTCCACAAGATCACTTTCTACCTCCTCCAAGATCAACTTAATTCCTCTTCTAACCTCTCTCACTAATTCTCTCAACAATCTCAATTGCAAAATAACAAAACAACTTCTCAAACTCTCAAGGTCTTAAATCACTAGCACATAAACCACAAAAATAACAACAAAATAATTAGATTGAAAAGTGTAGCAATTGGTAGAATGAGCATGATGCAGGAGCATCCCAGGTTTTGGGAAATATTGCATCAACCAAAAATATTTGCATAAATGTCTTACTTTCATTTCAATAGCTAGCTGTCAGGATCTAGTCTCAATATTTCATACTGCATTTTACCACATTGTAACATCAGAGCTCACGAAGTACGATATATGATATTCATTGCAACATCTACATCATATCCAAAATTCAAGTTTTTTGGAGATTCTAGTACAAAGTTATCGCTAAGAGAATATCAACTATATTTGGATAGAGAGCATTCACTGACCAATTTTGGATTTTCAAGTGTGTGGACCTATTATGTGACTTGCAGAGCTTAGGGGAACATTTCATTAGGATGCACATTCATCAAGGAACCTTTGTTCTGATCTGTGTTATATTTTGGGAATCTCTGTTTTGGCTGATCTTCACATGTTTCATCTACTTTAGGGTTTGGACCCTCGTGCCGACACAAACCTTTTCTGGAGCTGGTAATTGATATATATAGGCATCATGTAGTTGCATTAGTAGGGATCAACAATCAATTAGGGAGAAAGATCTAGGGTTTTAAGGGCTTCAACTCACATTGTAATTCTGGGCTTTAACGCCATATTATTCTATAATTTTGTAAGTCGTAAGGTAGGGCATGTTGCCAATGAATAATTGATTATCATATGTATTTCCATATGTGATTGTGTTCTTGTTCATTGAGTTTCCATTATGCTTACTCTTGTTGCAAGGTTGGACAATCCTATTCCTAGACCCTCCATCCTTGATTGCAACTAAGTGGTATCGTGAGTGAAGTTGTGAACCTTGGAAGATCGTATGTGTTTGCAAATTTTGGGAGAGCGAAGGTGGACAAATCACCAACTTGAGGCAGTTGCACCAAAGCGAGTTTGTGAAGTTTGGCGAAGGCCTTCCATAATATCTTTGTGTGGACATATCACCGACTTGAGGTAGCCTATTGGTGTTTGTCAATAGATCATCGATTGTGAGGCAGTTGCAAACCTATAGCCAGATCACCAACTTGAGGCAACTACACCAAATCCTAGGAAGGGATGTCAAACAGGAGAATTCATACTATTGTAATTGTTTTTGGAAATATGGATGAGATGATGGAAATGATGTGAACAATGAAAGTGAGATTGGATGATGTTGAAGAAGACAAAAGGAAAGGCTTACACCCTAGACCTAATGATGAAAGTGATGATGATGAAGTTCAGGTTGTAGATCAAGCTAAAGAAACCTCCAAACAGGAAGAATTAGATTAGATGAAGATGTTGAAGGCTATTTTGAAAATAGGAAACCTACCTAGAATGGAGATTTCAAACTATATCGGTAACCTAAACCCTAAGGAGTTGATTGATTAGATAAATGACATTGAAGAATACTTTGAGTATGAAGAAATTGAAGATCCAAAGAGAATGAGATTCGCAAAGACTAAGCTGAAAGAACATTCCACAATATGGTGGAAGGAAGTTCAATTAGAGAGAAATAGAAAAGGTAAAGAGAGGATTGTGAAATGGGATAGAATGGTGACAAAATTGAAGAACTAGCTTATACCTGCGGACTATGAGATGTAACTGCTGAAGAGATTACAAAACTTCAAATAAAAGGTTAAGACTGAAATATATCGAGAATTCTTCATAAGATCGCCATTATCGTGATTGGACATAGTGAAGCAAGCAAGGAGAAAGAGGAAAGATATATCAATGGGCTAAGGATGAACATTGAGGAAGAGTTGAGTTTGGTAAGGATGAATTCGGTATAGGAAGCATATCAATTTGCATTAAAGGTGGAGGACAAGCTAAACAAAAGACATGAGCAAAGGCAGAGAGGAAAAGGAGGTAGATTTCAAAGAGGAAGGTCAAGACCTGTGAGGAAAGACCATATGCAGAAAGGGTTGCAAGGAAAAATATTCGAACCACAAGGAAGAAAAGGATACCAATTCATACCAAAAGGGGAAAGATGATAGGAATTCTTACCATCATAATAGGGGAGGTTATAATTCTTACTGCAATGATGGATATTAGAGAGATGAGAAATGATATGACAAAATAAATTTTAGAGGAACTTGTTTCAAGTGCGGAGGTGAAGGACATTGAGAATTTGAGTGTCACCAAGAAAGTAAGAAGAATGAAAATCATGTAAGAACCGGATATGCGGAGGAAGAACTAGTGAAATCATTGAGTTCC
>VDFB02281492.1:750881385-750996944 GCA_007258455.2 Sequoia sempervirens
ATGAGCTATGTAGCTGTGTGGGTTGGTCACCCATTTGGTTGCAGTTGAATGACTTGGATGCGAATTATCTATATCCATAGGTATTTTCAATGTTGACACAAATTCAATTAGTTGGCCTTATATGTGGTCATTTTTGCATTGGTATCTTGCATTAGGATGAGAGGATGAATGCTTAGAGTGGCTATATAGTTATATATTAGGACCAATACCATGGAATTATCACATTGCCATAGATATCTTGGTTACACAATTTAGTGGGATCTTTTGACAATGATATTGGTGGTGATTTATCTTCTTGGCTTAGAGATATTGGTTATAATTTATTCTCTAGAGTTGCTAAAATTATTGGGAAAAGGTAAGTAATTTATAACTAATATCTCTAAGCCAAGAAGATCAACACAACATTCACATCTAAACCAAAGATTACTTACCTTTTCCCAAAAATGACTTGACTCGACTTACCTTTTCCCAAAAATGACTTGACTCGACATAGACCAACAAGGGTGTGAGTGTGTGAATGCTCAATTAGGCTCATTAAGGGTTATCAAACCAAGTCTTCTCTTGAGTCATACTTCTCCCTTTTGGAGGTTCAAACCTATTCCTACACTCAACTTAGCACATCATAATAGTAGTTAGCCTATCACAATACAATCATATTCGTCACATATACTTCATAGTCAAAATCATTATAAAACATCAAATTGCATCAATCATTCATTCATCATATTTCAATTCAAGATTCATTAAACACATTCACATAAAGATTCATAAAACACATTCATATATTTAAAAGTAATTTCACAATAGTAAATAAGTAATAACACATGGGGTGTAACATATTTCCCCCCTTGTTAATCATCATCCCAATGATTATTAAGTATTGACATGGACATAACATAAAACATAAAACATCCTTAAAAATTACAAAAATTATTGTTTTCAAGATTTTTCAAAATCTAGCAAGACTTGTGGAAACTTTTACTTCATCTCACATAGTCTTCCCAAGTGCAAAATATTATGCATATTGATCCCACTAGACCTTGCATTTCAGAACCTCTCTATTATGTAAGTGGAGCTTATGTGTTATGAGCACCTTGAGAGGCTCGATTGTTACCACTCCTGGGTCTTGTACCTATAAAGCATTCCAATCAATAACATGGTTATCACCTGGTATATACTTCTTAAGATACAAGACATGAAAGATATTATGCATCTTTGCAAGAGCTCGTGGTAAGGCAATCCTATATGCAACTTGGTTGATTTCCTCAAGAACCTCAAAAGGACCTATGTAGCGTGGAGCTAGTTTGGATGACTTTCCAAACTTGATAGAACTCTTGTGAGGCTTGACCACAAAACCTTTTCTCCTATTGAGAAATTTTTGGGTACCCGCTTGGCATCAACATAACTTTTTTTCCTATCATTAGCTTTTGCTAACCTCTACTTAATAATACCAACTTGCTCCTCCATTTTTGATAACATCTCTGGCCCAAGGCTTATCCTATCTTCTTGATTATCCTAGCTTATAGGATTTTGACACTTCCTACCACAATGCTTCAAATGGAGCCATCTTGATTGCAAAATGATAAGAGTTATTATAAGAAAACTCAACCAATTGTAGGTAATCTTCCCATTTTTATTGTTGATCCATGTAATACATCCTTAGTAGGTCTTCTAACACTTGGTTTACTCTTTCAATTTTTCCATATAAATTTCTGGATGATATGTGGAACTTATGTTCAATTTTTTCCCAAGTGAAAAAAATAAGGTTTTCCAAAATCTAGATGTCACACAAGCATCCCTATCAGATATAATATTTTCAGGAATCCCATGCAATCTAAATATGATTTGAGAAAACTTTCAAGCTATTACAGGAGCTCCATTGGTCAAATTTCCTGGTATAAAGTGAGCCATTTTTGTGAGCTTGTTCACCACCACCAGAATGGCATTGTGCTTATTCCTCAACATTGGAATACCTTGCACAAAATCCATGCTAATGAATTGCCACTTACTTTTCAAAACTTCATGTGGATACAAAATACCTCCAGGATGATGATGCTCTACCTTCACTCTTTGGCACTCTAAGCAACTCACTACAAACCTTGCAACATCCCCTTTCACACCCTTCTAAAAATATAATGGCTTTACATTAGCCAAAATTTTGGTTACATTGGGATGTCCTAAATTTGGTGTGTTGTGAACTTCTTTCCATACCAATTTCCTCAATTCTCTGAATTAGGCATATAAATCCTCCCTTTAAACCTTAATAAACCATTAGGTTCAAAGTAATATCCCTCGTACCTTTGATCTTGTGGATTATCTGAGAGTGCTTGCTTGAATTATTCATAAAACTTTTCACCCTTGGATTCTTGCAACACTTGAGCTTTAAAATCAGTTTGAATTGATGCCATCAAGGAGATATGCCTCCTATGACTTAGAGCATCGAAAACCTAATTCTCCTTTCCTTAATATAACTGATGTTGAAATCATAATCAGATATCAATTCCAACCACCTTCTTTTCCTTGCATTAATATTAGGTTAGGTAAACAAATGCTTGATACCATGATGATTAGTCTTGAATTCAAATGGTTTACCCAACAAATAGTGTCTCCACATTTGTAATGTATGAACAATTACTACTAACTCCAAATCATGTGAAGCATAATTTTATTCATAAGGCTTCAACCTCCTTGATTCATAAGCTATGACTCGCCCCTCTTGCATTAACACTCCACCCAAACCTTCTCCTGAAGCATCGGTTATAACAATAAACTTACCATCTAGATCTAGTATCTTTCATATCAAAGTTGTGGTCAACTTATCCTTGAGTGAATCAATAGCCATGTAACAAGCTACATCTTCTTACAAGGAGTTACCATGCATTATTCACCCAACAGTAACTAATTGGAAACATAGATGAAAGGAGGTACATTTTTTTTCTTTTAATATGGAACATGCTTTGCATATTTGTTACCATATGGATATAACAAAAAAATCAGCATATAAAAATTAATAAATATTATTCTCGAACTGATACTCCTTCCTCATGATATAATCTCGGATATCCAATGTTTAGTTCCACTATAGAATTATTTTCAAAGAATGTGAAGACTCACTAAAAATAATAATAACTCATCAAAGTTGTTAGCAATTTCCAACTCAAACACCCAGGTTACTTCCATGTAACTATTTGGGTCTTGTTTATCAAGGATTAACATTTGTAGACCAACTAGTTCTTCTAGCATAAGGTTAATATTCATAAAAAATCACCTACTAAGGTGGTCATAAATAACTAAGTTGATATAATTATTCATGGATAATGAATTCCCCTGTTCATTCTTGAAACATTTGGGATTTGGGCTACTGCCTTTAATTCATGCATCATAACCCTTGAGTTTCCATTACACCTACTCTTAGGCTTCTTAAATAGATAATGATGACACTATGCCATCCTCTTAACATTCACATGGTCATACAGTAAATAGAGACATTACATCATACTAGCATGATAATAATATCATTTGAGCCATATAGAGGATTACTTCCTCTTACTTAAGTTTAAAAACTCCAATCACAAATTTATAAGGTTATGTTCACAAAATATTATACAAGATAATGAGTTATATGATATATAATATCATCAATAATTTGAGCAACATAATTTCATGTTCAATCCCTAAATTTCCATTAAATACTCAACATATTATGTTATTTAATCTCATTTGGCTCTATAATGAAAATTCCCTTTACTCCTTGTCATATCCATATCTTTTGAACCATATTCTCCGCTATGAGTTTTTATATAATAGACTATATTAAAGATTACATAAAACTATCCTTTCACTCTTATCTTCATAATTGATAACAATAAAATTCTATTATAGAACTTCTATTTCAGTTTGAGCTTATTTTAATCATTTGAGACAAACAAATTTAACTCTTTTCTTCCAAGGAATTAAAAAGTTAAATCAGAGAAGAACATGCCTGTGCAAGCAATGCTAATCTGCACTCTTCACCCAAATAATGACACCAAGCTTCTGGGAAGGAAATAAATTAATAATCTCATCTATTCTTCTAATGGCTGCCCTTTCTAAGACCAAAAGCTTGGCCAATATGTAACATAGAAGGCATAATAATCCACTACTAAGCTCCTATCAGATAAGATATAAGATAGCCAATAGTAGATTCTTAAACAACATGAAAACTCAAAAGTTGCAAAGTAGATAGAGAAAGCAACAAAACCAAATTGTAAGAAACATAATCATCACATGGACCACAAAAGTATCATAATACAATATTTTTCATGAGTGGAAAACCCTCATAGGGATAAAAAACCACTCGGTAAATTGCCTCATTGGCTTAATCAAAATTCACTAATTACATAGCCTCACTGGCTACTATTTGTGCCTCACTGGCATAACACAACCTCACTAGCTTTTTCATGTTACTACAGCCTCATTGGCAAACACAACATTTATCATCAAATAATATTGTAAACAACAATACAAAGTATCACCTCTGTTTTATTGAATAACACTTCTTGTTTGTCTCATTTATAACTTGAGACACAAGAACTTGAATGTATAAACAAATGCAATCTACACTTAAAGTGCACACTCATTGCTCATCAATTACTTACAACATGATAATAACATTAATTGCAATTCATATATCACCAAATGAGGCACAAATAGTACCTAGTGAGGCTTTGTAATCAGTGAAATTTTATTAAGCCATCACTGATGATTAACCACCATAAAGATACTTGTCATCGAAGATCAATTCCTTTGCAAGAAACACTTCCATCTTTGTCAGGTCTAGATACAAAACATAACAATGACCCAACAAATATTTGAAGTCTAGTTTGTAAAACCCTTCAAAAAATTTGGTACAGTAAAGACAACAATATAAGAAAGATAGGTCGAGATACACACAAGCATAGTCGACTATCACAAAGCTTAAAACACCGACAACAATGAATAACAAGTTTTAACAATACATTTGTATAAACCTTAAACTTTTTTTCAATAATAAAGACCTCAAAAATCACAACACCCCGTTGACAAATTCAACGTATGCCCTAGAAAGTCTATGAGAACAAAATGATATGAAAAAGAACCTCAAAATGCCCAAGTAATAGGATACACAAGAGATGTTAATGCAAAAATCCTTTTCAAGACATTAGGGACAACAATGTATTTGACAAAAACCCATGCCCTAGCAACACCAAAGACAATACATAACTCTTACAAATGCTTTAGAAACAACACTACATTTTGAGACCTTGTGCCCTAGTAATGAGCAATGCATAAACCATGCCATAGACATATGTGTGACAAAAAACCCATGTCGACATTGTATACAATAGACACATGTGTGATTCGATGAAACAAAAAACTTTGTTGACCAACTGTAACTTAGCAATTACAAATTCAATGACAGTATATACCAAAAACAACAAGACCTCAACCTTTTGACTTTGAAACATAAAGCATTTTCAACTTATACAACCGAATGAAAGAACCATTCTAGGGTTTGAATATAGAAATGAGTTTCCACTTGAATGTAGCAAATGAGGTCGAACTAACCTTGTTGAAGTTGAAACTAAACTATTTGGAAACCTTTCCCTTGCATTTCCAGCCGCAATACCACTTCTAACTGCCGCCATAGCCACCATTCTCCATATCTCCTTTGAGCCCTCCCTCGGCTATGAAACATTGCCTCCTATTTTGTTACCAAAATATATCCCTTTTAGGGAAAAAATGATAACCTACTATTGTATCCACATTCTTCATCATAGCCTTGCTTATTTTGCATGAATTTTTTTAATAAAACATCATAATGACCAATGCTTTATGTCGGTCTAAACCTCAAGTGCACCAAATGTTAAGTCAAGGTCTCATAAATTAATGTTGTCTCAATAATTTAACAATGCTAATTCATATTCACCAAATATCAAATCAATGATGTCTCATGCCTTTCATAAATGTACCAAGGTAAAGAACCCAAACTTGCTATCAATGCACACCAAGGCAACAATATCTTATACCTTGTATGGAAAAGCCAAGCACCAAGAAATCTACTACCAAACTAAACACTGAACTACTGTTAGATCAGAATATAAAATCCATAGACAAAGCACTGCCAAAATGAGTCATGATGACTGCCATAATATAGTAAACTGTCAAAACATATATGCCCTCCATGAATATCACTGCCATATTAGAAAAATATGGAATATTCACGATATATATAACTCAATCATAGTCTCAAATTCACATTGCATTACAATATATTTCATCTAATCATTCAACTTTTCAATCATTTTAACCTCATAAATTCACATTGCATTCAAGGTAAAGTGAATAGTAAATAGTAATTCAGGGATAGGATGTAACATATTCCCCCCTTAAGAATCATCATCCTCAATGATCTAAAGTATCTTTTCACATATCAAATCAAATAATACAAAAAATTCTAATTTTTGTTTTCATTTTCAAGCTAAAGATAGAATAATTTGTTTAATCTCATAATAATTTTCTCTGATAGCACTTGTCCCCTGCAATCTAGTCTCACTGGACCTTGCACTGAGTTACCTTGCTAATACATAAGTGGATCTTGCATAACTTGAGCATTCTTTCTTTTATTGAAAATTGTCTAGGTATTCATTTAGCATCAACAAATATTTTTAGCCAATCAGTGGCTCCTACTAGCATATATTTTTTTTTTATCAACTTGATCTGTTTCATCCATTTTTATAGCATTTATAGACCAAGGCTAATCCTATTTAAACCAGCTTCCACAACTTATAGGATTTTTGGTACTTCTTCCATACATCACTTCAAATGGATCCATTGAATTTCAAAATGATATGAATTATTGTAAGCAAATTCCACAGTCAGAAATAATCCTCCCACTAGCATTTCTATTCTATACAATATACTCACAAAAGGTTCTCTATTACTTGGTTTACTTTCTTCGTCTGACCATCTGTTGCTGGAGAATATGTTGAACTTATGCTCAACTAAATTTCAAGTGAGGTGAATAAGGTTTGGAAAACCTTTAAGTCATACGCTGCTCCCTATCTGAGATATTATTCTCCATAGCATCATGAAATATGAATAGCTTTCTGCAAACCTATAGCTATGACTAGTACTCCATCTGTCAAATTCCCAATTATGAGATGGTTACCTTGATACGCCTGTCCACCACTACTAATATTGCATTAAGCATATTCTTAAACATAGAAAATTTTGCACAAATTCCATACTAATGGTATGCCATTCTCATTCTAGGATCTCATGAGGGTATAAAATCCTACTAGGTGAGGGTTATCCCACAATACTAATTTACAAATTTTGGCCAAATTGGACATTGAGCTGATTTTTTTAAACTAAATCTTCACTTTCAGGAACCTATAGAGTCTAAACCATGAGGAATTTGAAGATGATGCAAACTAGTGATTTGTGACATTTTGTTTGTAAATTCTAAATATATTTTTTTCAATTTTTTTGGAATCAAATTTCACTCCTTTTTCCATCTCCTTCGAAAACTAGTTTTTAATAGTAAACACCATTTTTAAAGAGTGACGTTACTGGATAGCACAACTTTTTTTCTATGAAGGATAAAATTTTAATTTTTTGAATTTAGATTTGTAATTATGATATCTAGTGCATGGAATGGGTTTCATAACATTGCATTAAATATTTTTTTCTTAATTAAGTTTCAAAGTCAAACCAGTTACAATTTAGACATGATTTACTAGGTAAAACATAACTTTTTTTGTATGTATTGAATTTTTTTTTTTTTTTTGTTGGATCAGGGACATCAATATCTAGTGCACTAATATTTTTTAATTTTTTTTTGATAATCTGCTATTTTTCCACATGTGTAGAACATAGAGCTTGATTTTCAATGAAAAACCTACATTCACAAGAAATAAAAAATAAATATAATAATCAAATTAAATTTATTTAAAATTATAATTTTTGGGAAGCTTATAATAAGGACTACGTACTTACAAAAAAAAAATTAAATGAATTCATTTGATCCCCCAAAGGCTAAATCAAAAGTGATTTTTTATCAACATTTTGATCGGTGTAAGGGAGACTCCGTTATAGGTATGGTTTAAAACTAGAAGGGTTCTATCCAAGGGGGCTTGATCTAAGGTGGTTTGATAAAACTCTCTTCAATGGGAATCCTTTAAATGAAACTTCTCAAGGCTTAAATCATTATATTTTGTAAAAATATGTGATTTCAACAAAAATTAGGATCTCTCAGAAAGTGTAAACCACTATTGTGGGATCACCGGTGATGATGTTCTGCCTTCACCCTTTGGAATTCTAAGCATTTTTCCACAAACCTTGCAACATCCCTCTTCATCTTTTTCTAGAAATAAGGTGGCTTAAATTCGACCAACAACTTCGTCACTCCTGGACGCCCCGAATAGGGTGTGGTATGTACCTCTTTCTATACCATGTCCCTTAGCTCTCTTGCATTTGGAACATACATTCTTCCCTTAAATATTAACAATCCATCATATCTTGGATCTTGACGGTTTAACTTTTAACCCAAGGGTTTCCTAAGTAATTAATATTGCTACATTCATAATGAATGGACATTTGTTGCTAATTCATTATCATGGGGAGCATGATCTTGCCCACATATCTTCACTTTTTAGTCTCATAAGTGATATCCTACCCTTCTTACACAATTGCATTGCCTATCCTCTCTCCTGAGGCATTGGTGTTGGTCTCAATTGACCCTCAAAATTAGGATCTTTTGAAATTGACACCAACTCCAAGCACTTAGATATTCACACACAATGAAGCCACTTCCAAGATAGGAAGCATATGCATGCAAGCACTAGATTTTTTTTAATAACATTCAAATATCCTTGCATTTCATTGAGAACAAAAATGGAAGCTTCTTATTATATCTAATCATAAACATTAGGAATTAACACACTCTCTGCCATCTTCTCCCTTGTATATTCTATCAGAGGTTCGTTTTGAACATGATAGGGAAACAAACACATAATAGAATCAGCAATTTCAAACACTTGGAATAGCCACCGCAAGAATAAAGTACAACCCAAAGAAGGAGAATTACCAATTCCAACAATAAATCATAAAAGGCTTGTATTGAAAAAATAAGTCAAGTGTGACCAATACCACAAAATTAATGGAAAATTTGGTGACTACTCCATTCATGAAGAAAATTTTAAAAAAATCAATACCAATCCCTTATTAACAATGGAGAGTTCATCAATAACCAAAATAAAGCTTCAAGTTGTGGAAACATGATCACATGAACTGTGTGACTATGTGTAGCCACATCAGAGGGAGTGTCAGCTACACGACACCTTGGGGGTACCCCATCCAAGTGTGTTAGGGAGAGTGTGCTCAAGCATAACAAAAACATAGTCCATCAGTTCTATTCAACCCTGCCTGATGGAAACTACACTAACTCATAAACTACAACATATTACAACCATATTAAAATGAAAGAGTACATACTCAAGGTTCACTAAGACATCCACCATCTCCATCCACAGATGGGTATGGTTTCTCCTAAGTTCCCACTTATCGAGGAACTAAACAGTTACATGCAAAAATCCAAACAATTTCTTCATAAAGCAAACATCTCAACAAGCAGTGTTCTTTCCCTTCATGAGAAATTATTAATTAAAGGTTTCTTTCCATTCCTATCAAATGTGTTAGGGTCTAGGAGGTACTTTCTCACCTTAAATACACTACACAGTTGGTTCAAATTAAACTACACTAAAAATCTACCCAAGTCATCTAACACTTTTAGCATTTCAATTCAATGATTCCAATTTAGTAAACTATACTCAAATACTAAAAGAGAGCTAGGTAGGACATCCTTATCTATATTCTTTCTATCTGCCAAGATTTGACATGCCATCTGCAAGAGGGAGGGCATCACCTAGGTGCTTTACCTCCAACCTTGGACTTAAGCAGTCCCCTGGACACCTTCCTAACTGGAAGTGGCCCTACCCTTCAATGAAGGGATTAGTCAAAAACCCTCTTAGTTCTTCCATCTGAGCTCTAGTGTTGTGCCCTACTTAACTAATATCATCTCACAACTATGGATACCCTCCAACTATGTACAAAATCTCTGACTAGCTAAGTATCTAGCTCACGACGAACTGACAAGTTCATGCAGAGACAACTGCACTCACTATGGCCATAATTATTTTGTGTTTAATGAGAGAATTCACTACTTACTTGGAGAAAATTCATATGTTCACCCACCCTACTCAACTTGGAGACTTATTTGACCTTGTGATAATTCAAACTTACTATTTGATTGTTGGATAATACTTTATACTAGTTTCATCTTATAAGGAAATGTCTTTATTTACATCATACTCTTAGACACCTGTCAATCTCGAGCATAGTTATGATCCTTGTTAAATCATAATTCATCTAGTTTTGTTATGTATTTTGGAATTTATTACACCCATGTTACATCCACATAACAACTTGGGTCATGCCAACCACCACATGTTCAATTTAGACTTACTAAGTTGATAAATGACTTGACCAGTTATACTTTATTGACTAAGAATACCCAAGTTACATTCTTGTAACTTCTTGGGACTTAGCATTTGCCACTTATTCCAGTCTTTCATATTAACCATAGGAGTAGCTTCTCTCCCATTCTGAGCATAATTAACTAATACTAATGACCCATTTTCTTTGACTAGACTCCCTTGGTCACAACTAAAAGTATTGACAAGACATTCATTGAGCTAAAGTTTGACTCAACTTGTGGTCTATGACTTTGGTTACCACTTCCTTTAGCTTCTTTTCTTGTTTATTGTGCTTTGCAACATCATTAATGGTTTCCTAATCTCCAAACCATATCTTCTCATTAGGATTGTTTTCTTTTCATAGTTTTGATTAGAGCCTCACGCTCTTTCTTGGTTTTAAAATTATTGTCATTACTAGGCAAAAACTTCTTGGTAGTCATCTTTTAACCTTTCAATTTGGCTTAAGGATATCCAAACATTAACCATTCTAAGTTGGAAGTTGTAGCTACATAGTGAGATCATAGGCCCAAAGTGTGAAACCTAGTGCTCTGATACCACGTGTAACAATCTACATCTTCTTACAAGGAGTTACCATGCATTATTCACCCAATAGTAAATAACTAAAAAAATAGATGAAAGGAGATACATTTTTTTTCTTTAAATATGGAACATGCTCAGTGTATTTGTTACCATATGGATATAAAAAACATTCAACATATAAAAATTAATAAATATTATTCTTGAACTAATGACTCCTTCCTCATAATATAATCTCAGATATCTAGTTTTTAGTTCCAATATAGAATTATTTTCAAAGAATGTGAAGAATCACTAAAAAAAATAATAACTCATCAGAGTTGTTAGCAATTTCTGACTCAAACACCCAGGTTACTTCCATGTAACTAATTGGTTCTTGTTTATTAAGGATTAACATCTATAGACCAACTGGTTCTTCTAGCATAAGGTTAATATTCATAAAAAACTTTCCCGCTAAGGTGGTCATAAATAACTAAGTTGATATAATTATTCACAGATAATGAATTCCCCTATTCATTCTTGAAACATCAAGGATCTGGGCTACTACCTTTAATTCATGCCCTATCATAACCCTTAATTTTCCATTAGACCTGTTCTTAGGATTATTAAATAGATAATGAAGGCACTATGCCATCATCTTAACATTTACATGGTCATATAGTAAATAGAGACATTACATCATACTAGCATGATAATAATATCCTTTGAGCCACATGAAGGATTACTTCCTCTTCCTCTTACTCAAGTTTAAAAACTCCAATCACAAAATTATAAGGTTGGGTTCACAAAATATTATACGAGATAATGGGGTATATGATATATAATATCATCAATAATTTGAGCAACAAAATTTCATGTTCAATACTTGAATTTCCATTAAATACTCAACATATTATGTTATTTAATCTCATTTGACTCTATAATGAAAATACCATTTCCTCCTTGTCATATCTCTAGCTTTTGAACCATATTCTATGTTGAGTTTTTATATAATAGATTATATTAAAGATTACATAAAACTATCCTTTCTTTGTTATCTTAATAAATGATAACAATAAAATTATATTATAGAACTTCTATTTCAATTTGAGCTTATTTTTATTGTCCGGGAATTTTTTTTAACTCTTTTCTTCCAAGGAATTAACAAGTTAAATTAGAGAAGAACATTCCTATGCAAGCGATGCTAATCTGCACTCTTCAACTAAATGTTGACACTAAGCTTCTAGGAAGGAAATAAATTAATAATCTCCTCTATTCTTCTAATGGATTCCCTTTCTAAGACCAAAACCTTTGTCAATATGTAAAATAGAAGGCATAATACTCCACTACTAAGCTCCTATCTAATAAGATATAAGATATCAAATAGCATATTCTTAAACAACATGAAAACTCAAAAGTTGCAAAGTAGATAGAGAAAACAACATAACCAAATTGTAAGAAACATAATCATCACATGGACCACAAAAGTATCATAACACAATATTTTTCATGAGTGGAAAACCCTCATAGGGATAAAAAGCCACTTGGTAAATTGCCTCACTGGCTTAATCAAAATTCACTGATTACAAAGCCTCACTAGCTACTATTTGTGCCTCACTGGCATAATACAACCTCACTAGCTTTTTCATGTTACTACAACCTCACTCGCATTCATGCTAGTAACTGCCTCACTAGAAAAAATAACATTTCTCATCAAATAATATTGTAAACAACAATATAGAGTATCACCTTTGTTTCATTGAATAACATTTCTTGTTTGTCTCATTTATAACTTGAGAAACAAGAACTTGAATGAATAAAAAAATACACTCTGCATTTAAAGTGCACACTCATTTCTCATTACAAATTGCTCATCAATTAATTACAACATAATAATAGTAATTGCAATTCATATACTCTGGCTATGTGATTTCAACATATTGTTCAACCAACCAAAAATCTACCCGAGAAAAATGTATATATGGTAAATCTTCTCATAATAGAAAGTATCACCGAATGATTGTAACCACCATAAATATACCTGTCATTGAAGATCAAGTCCTTTGCAAGAAACACTTCCATCTTTGCTAGGTCTAGATAAAAAACATAACAATGAACCAACAAATCTTTGAAATCTAGTTTGCAAAACCCTTCAAAAATTTTGGTACAATAAAGACAACAGTATAAGAAATATAGGTCGAGATACACACAACCATAGTTGACTGTCACAAAGCATAAAACCCCAAAAATAGTGAATGACAAGTTTTAAAGATACTTTTGTATAAACCTTGAACTTTTTAAACACAATTTAATAATGTACAGTTTCCAGGTCAAAATAAAACTTGATCTTGGGTAACAACCATGCACAATACCCCACAATATGCCAATCAAAGACCAAAAAAATTCTTCAATAACAAAGACCTCAACAATCACAACATGTTGTCAACACATTCAAAGTATGCCCTAGAAAGTCGACAAGAACAAAATGATATGAAAAAGAACCTTAGAATGCCTGAGTAATAGTATACACTAGAGATGTCAATGCAAAAACCCTTTTCAAGACATTAGGGACAACAATGTATTTGACAAAAACCTGTGCCCTAGCAGCACCAAAGACAATACATAACTCTTACAAATGCTTTAGAAACAACACTACATTTTGAGACCTCATGCCCTAGTAATGAGCAATGCATAAGCCAATTCCATAGATATATGTGTGACAACAAACCCATGTCGACATTGCATGCAATAGACACATGTGTGATTTAATGAAACAAAAACTTTGTCGACCAATTGTAACTCAACCATTACAAATGCAATAACAATATATACCAAAAACAAGACCTCAACCTTTTGACTTTGAAATAGAGAGAATTTTCAACTTATGCAACTAAATGAAAGAACCATACTAGGGTTTGAATATAGAAATGAGTTACCACTTGAATGTAGCAAATGAGTTTGAAGTAACCTTGTTAAAGTTGAAACCAAACTATCCAGAAACCTTTCCCTTGCATTTCTAGCCACAATACCACTTCTAGCTACCGCCATAGCCACCATTCTCCATATCTCCTTCAAGCCCTCCCCTAGCTATGAAACAATTCTTCCCATTTTGTTACCAAAATGTCTCCCTTTTAGGGAAAAAATGATTAACAACTATTGTATCTACATTATTCATCATAGCCTTGCTTATTTTGCATTATTTTTTTTAATAAAACATCATAATGACCAATTCTTTATGTTGGTCTAAACCTCAAGTGAACCAAATGTTAAGTCAAGGTCTCATAAATTAATGTTGTCTCAATAATTTAACAATGCTAATTGACAGTCACCAAATATCAAACCAATGATGTCTCATGCCTTTCATAAATGTACCAAGGTAAAGAACCCAAACTTGATATCAATGCACACCAAGGAAACAATATCTTATACCCTGTATGGAAAAACCAACCACCAAGAAATCTGTTACCACAGTAAACATTGAATCATTGTTATATCAGAATATAAAAGCCATAGACAAAGCACTACCAAAATGAGTCATGATGACTGCCATAATATAGTAAACTGTCAAAACATATATGCCCACCATGAATATCACTGCCATATCAGAAAAAAGATGGAATATTCACTATATATCTAACTCAATCATAGTCTCAAATTCACATTGCATTACAATATTTCATCTAATCATTCAACTTGTCAATCATTTTAACTTCATAAATTCACATTGCATTCAAGTTAAAGTGAATAGTTAATAGTAATTCAGGGATGGGATGTAACATGTTGATTGAAATTTTTCTATCCACTCAAACTTTTTCCCTTTCCCTTGCAAAGAAGTGATGGGAAAATTTATTCTCAAAAAGTTTGCAATGAAATTATGATAGTAACCAACCAGACCCATGAAACTTATAACTTCTGACACATTCTTAAGCACTAGCCACTCAAGCACTACTTTTATCTTTGTTGGATCAACTGCTATCCCATCAGCTAAAATTACATGACCCAAATATTGTACCTCTATTTAAAAGAAGGTACACTTTGAGAGTCTACCATACAACTTATGCTCTCTAAAATGTTGGAGTACAGTCTCTAGATGCTTGTGATGTTCTTCATTCTTGGAGTAGATTAAGATTTCATCCAAGAAGACCAACACAAACCTATCTAAGCAACCCCTAAATACATTATTCATTAGGTTCATGAATTCTGATAATGCATTGATGAGTCCAAAAGGTAGGACTATGAACTTGTAATGATTGTATCTAGTCCTGAAAGCTATCTTGAAAATGTCTTTGTCCTTGATTCTTAGTTGATGATAAATAGAATGTAGATCAATCTTTGAAAACAATTCTGCTCCCACATCTAATCAAAGAGATCATCGATACATGGCAACATGTACTTATTCTTTACCATTTCTTTGTTAAGAAATTGATAGTCAATACACAAGCACATTGCACCATCCTTCTTCTTCATGAAGATAATTGTCACTACCCAGGGTGAAACGCTGGGTCTTATTAGTCTTTTAAACATTGATTCTTTTAATTGTGCCTTTAACTCCATTAATTTTGTTGTGGTCATCCTATATGGTACTTTCAACAAAGGCTCCGACATAGGGACTATTTCAATGGACAAATCAAACACTCCCTTGGGAGGAAATCCAGGTAGTTCATTTGGAAATACATCCACAAATTTTTGTAGGACAAGATATTTCTCCATATCCATTTTACCTATTTCCACCACCTCTCCTTGTTTGATTTTTTGGAGATCTTGAGGTTCATAATACATAGCATCATTTTGAATAATGACTTCCTTGTATTCCTCAAGTTTTTCCATTTTTATTGTGAAGAGTTGAAAACCTTTCTTTTTCACCATATTCATTTGCACAACTAAAATTTGTTGTAGTTTAACTTCCCTAGGCATTCCTTGCAATGATACTTGGTTACCTAGATCATCTAAAAAATTTATGGTTTTAGCATGACAATCAAATTTGGCCCTATGATTCGATAACCTATTCATTCCTAAGATGACATCATAAGAACCTAAGGGGGCTACACACAAATTCACCTCTATAGAGAAACTTGGAAGTTCAACCCTTGCTTCAAATAAACATTGACTTACTTCATCTCTTGTCTGGTTTGCATATTCAACAACCCATTATTTTTCCATAAAACTAGCCTTTCTAGGCATTTGACTTTCTATTTTAGGAGAAATAAAATTTTCTATGGCACCAATATCTATTAAAATTGAGATAGGAGTTCCAGGCAAAGTACTTGATACTTCTACCAGAGTAATATGGTACTCTACTTGCCGATTGTCTACTACAACATGTATCTTTTTTTGGAATGCAACTTGTTGCAGAGGAAGAGGGTTACCACATGGTTGTGATCACGTCATCCTATTAGGGCACTGATTAGCAAAGTGATCTCCCCCACATGTAAAACATCCTTTCGCTAGTCCCCTCTTTTTTGCAAGTCTTTCAAAGTTACTAACATTTCCACCAGCATTGTTAAAGTTGTTGCTATAGTTATTGCTGCTTCCTCTTTGGTCCCTTCTTGGTTCATTCCAATTTTGTTGGGGTCCCTTGTTCCCTTGCTTCTAAATTTTTTTCCCTTCATTAGGCCTCCTTGAATTTTGATTATCATGCACAAAATTTAACTTCTTTCAATTCCTTTCTCAGTAATTTGAAATAGACATAAGCTTTTGTTCCTACTTAATAGCGTGTTCATATGCCAAGTCCATGGTTGTAGGAATGTGCAAATCTACTTCACCAACTATTTGGGAATTGAGACCCATAATAAAATTCCTTATTAGGAATCACTCATCCTTTTGGTACATGGGTATGTACCTCATGAGGCGAGTGAACTTTTCCCAATATTCATTCAATGTAGAATCTCCTTGCTTCGGATTCTAGAAATCAATGAGATTTTGATCATAGAAGAGTTGTGGTAGCCATTGTTTCTAGAAAATCTCTACAAATTCACCCCATGTTAGCCTCAAGGAGCTAACCCCTAGCTCCATTTTCTTATTCATTCACCAGTTGGATGCTTCACCAACCAACTAAAAAGCTCCCCATATAGCTTTAGTGACTTCAAAGTAATTTTTAATCTCAAAGTACTTTTCCATATCCATAAGCCATGCTTTATCTACATCCCTAGTAGTACTACCTTCAAAATTTGGAGGCATGATCTTCCTCATGTCACTGGATAGCTCATTGTCCAATTGTTCCTTTTAGTTCCACCTGACCTTGAATGTGACTCGTCATCCTCATGTTCACTAGAATGAGTGTGATCTCAAGAGTTCTCCCCTTATTATTCATTGATAGGAACTTCCTCATCATTATTTAGAACTTCTTTTTCCTCCCTTTCTTTCCCCCTTACCTCCTGTTCAAGGTTTCCTATCCTTGTTCTTGTTTCATCCATTATAGACAAGATGTGGTCCAACTTAGCTTCAACATTTTTAGTACCTTGACCTACTTCTTGACTTCCCCCAATGTTAGTTTAGGTCCTAACCATTTTTCCCAAGAATAGTTATACTTGGAGGTTTCATTTAACTAGATCTAAGAAAGTTACTTAACATTCTAAAAGCATTTAAAAGAAACAATCATTTAAGGAATTCCATAAAGAACTTACACACAAATTTTTCTAAAAGGATTTTTTTTCATTAAGATTGAAAAGGATTTCAATATGCTTGAGTTTACATAGAATGTGTAGACACCTAAAAATGACCTAGGCCTGCAAGCTTCACTTTTACCACTTTCGTCCTAGCATAATTATGTCATTTAATTATGTCCTTGGTCCACATTCGACTATTGATTAAATAATTCATAATTATTTAATTAATTCATGTCATTTGTTCCTCCTGATTATTAAATAAATAAATTTTATTTATTTATCTAATACTTCATTAATTACCTAAGTCTTCCTTTAATTAAATAAATTTCTTAATTTATTTAATTCCCCTTTGTCATTTATTTCTCCTTGATTATTAAATAAATAAATGTTATTTATTTATCTAATACGTCATTAATTATCTAAGTCTTCCTTTAATTAAATAAATTTCTTAATTTATTTAATTCCCCTTTGTCATTTATTTCTTCTTGATTATTAAATAAATAAATTTTATTTATTTAATTACATCACTAATTAAGTTCCCTTCTTTTAAAAATTAAATAGATTCTAATTTATTTAATTTTTGTCCACTTTCCACTATAATCAAATAATTATTTTAATTATTTAATTATTCATTAGCCTTTTCTCTCATTAAATTAAATAAATTTAATTTATTTAATTTATCCCACCCTCTTGAATTTTGAATTAAATCATTATTTAATTCAAAATGATTCCTTTTGTCACATTCCTCTATAATTAAATAATATCTTTATTATTTAATTATTCACTGGGCACCTGGAGTAAATAAATTTTATTATTTAATTTCTCTAGCAACCTCTTTGTCCATGCTAGTCTTATCTTCCAAATCAAATCTTATCTTTTGACATCTCATTTAATTTCGGCCCTTGATTGAATTATCTTATAATTCAATCTCAACCCTTCATCTTTATCATTGCCCTAATTTTGACCTAACCCTATTTTCACACTACAACATTCAATCTTGACCATTGATTCTAGGGTATTTGTCATCTCCTCATCCTGGCCACACATTCAAAATTGCAGTTTTTATAAAATGGCAATTTTGTTCTTATTCAGGGGGTGAGGTCAGGGGGTGAGGCTCATTCTGTCAACTTAGGTTATGGTTATTGTCATTTGCAGTCATTGTCATTTTAGTCTATTGTGAGGTCATTATTTTTATTCAAATCCTTCAACACTTGCATAGGGCTGTGGCATTAGTCTAGGTGTTTATTTGAAATCTGAGGGCATTTTTATTTACTGCAAGCTAGGAGGTGTAACAAAGGTGAAGCATGGAAGATGAAGACTTAGGGTAACAATGTTCCTTTTGGTTTTCATGTTTATTTCCTTTGTACTTTGTTACTTCATTGGATTTTTAATGTTATGGTGCTAACCCCTCTAACAAATATGATTTTCCCTTTATTACAGAATGACTATTCAGATAGTCTAAGGGAGAGTATCCCTCAAAATCACTTTCTGATACATAGCTACATGGGGTATACCCCTCAAATTTTTTCTCATATACTTCACCAAAAGGAAAATATCCCTTAGACCTATCCTTAGATACATAATTTTGGGGAACATACTTCTATGATTCACAACTTGTGGCTATTACAATAATTTTTGCCATAGGTATATAACAAAAGGGTCCCTAAATGTCATTGCTAGACAATCACTACATTCTAAGGGCATATCCCTAAAAAGTGATAAAGAGTCTAACTTGGCTAGTGAGACATAAGGTAAAAGGTTGAAGTTGGAAACCTCTCTCATTCTTATTTTATCTTGATTGATTCATGAAAGGGAATGATTGAAAGTATCAATATCGCTTAACTAAATGATGTTGTCATGATTGGTTCCCTCAATGATTCGAACAAGGACTTCTTTTTCCTTCTTGGCCCATAGGTAGCACTCATTTTTTATCACTGATTTTCTTGCAATCTTGAGATGCACCATCTTGAAACAATAATTTTCAAACATTAGACTCATATAATGTTTGATTGGAAACATAGCGAGAACATAGGTTCTAGAGTTGAACCTGGTAGCTTTGATACCATGTGTAACATGCACATTTTTATATCTAGTAATTTTTACTATGTTTTACCCACAAGTGAATAGTTTATGCATCTAACCCTTAAGAGAAATACAAATTTTCTTTTGCTTTGAATAATAAATTCACATTTGAGACACATTTCAAACTTACCCATTGCATACAAAATAATTCCTTTCATTAATAGAAGTATTGACAATACATAATCTCAATATGACATTCCACATTTACAATTTCCATACAGATGGATACAAGTTTACTTACACAGCTTCAATCAGCTTACAAAATATAGAAAGTACAAATGGTCTAGAATATCCTCCTCAAATATTGACTACCAACTATGTGAGGAGAAGCATCACTCAAGCACTTTTCTTCCAACCATGGACTTATTGTGGTCCTTCGCACATCTACCAAACTGGTAAGATGGCCCTACCCTTCGACAAAGAGATTGGTTTGGTAACCTCATAACCTTAGCCCTTTCTGAGCATGGTGTTGTGTCCTACATATCTAGAGATTCCATTCAATGGCTACAACCTACATGTATGACTATCCCTACCTAGTATGTAAACCCGAATCATAGTGAATTAACAGTGTAAAAAGTGGCTACTAACACTACTTTGGCCAAAGAATTCATCACCTAGTATTTTGAGTGAAATTCTTCTTTTTCACCCACCTTCCTAGCTCGATTTAGTTTTATGACCATTCATAATCTATATCTAGTTTACCCCATTTACAATGGATTATAAAAACCCCATGAATAACCCACTTAACAACTTATAATAAAAATGACTTTACTACCAAAGAGATTCTAGCAACTTCTTGCTTTATGCTACATACATCTAGTATAGACATCCTACATATAGTGATGACATCTATGTATAGTATAAATACGTTGCATTCATACAAACTACCATATATAGGGTACATACACATCTATTTAAATATAAACCAATATGATAGGTTTATAAAACATAATAAACAACTAAGAACATGCAAGCATGTAGAAGAACCACAACATAATCAAAACCATTCCTTCTAACATAGTAAAAAAAACTATTTAACCTTTCCAACATAAATGAAAAAGGTATAGAAACTAGCATGCATGTATAAAAGCTCCAATTGATTAAACTCCCTTGCTAGCTCAACTCCACAAGCTTGCTTTCTACCTCCTCCAAGATCAACTTAATTCCCTCTTCTAACCTCTCACTAATTCTCTCAACAATCTCAATTGCAAAATAACAAAACAACTCTCAAACTCTCAAGCTCTTAAATCACTAGCACATAAACCACAAAAAAATAACAAAAAAATAATTATATTGAAAAGTGTAGCAATTGGTAGAATGAGCATGATGCAGGAGCATCCCAGGTTTCAGGAAATCTTGCATCAACCAAAAATATTTACATACATGTCTTACTTGCATTTCAATAGTTGCATTTCAATAGCTAGCTGTCAGAACCCAGTCTCAATATTTCATACTGCATTGTACCACATTGTAACATCAGAGCTCGCGAAGTAGGATATATGATCTTCATTGCAACATCTACATCATATCCAGAATTCAAGTGTTTTGGAGATTCCAGTACAAAGTTATCACTAAGAGAATATCAACTATATTTGGATAGAGAGCATTCACTGACTAGTTTTGGCTTTTCAAGTGTGTGGACCTATTTTGTGACTTGCAGAGCTTAGGGGAACATTTCATTAGGATGCACATTCATCAAGGAACCTTCATTCTGATCTGTGTTATATTTTGGGGAATCTCATGTTTTGGTTGACCTTCACACGTTTCATCTACTTTGGGGTTTGAGACCTCTTGAGGCCAACACAGACCTTTTCTATAGCTGGGAATTGATATATATAGGCATCATGTAGTTGCATTAGTAGGGATCAACAATCAAGTAGGGAGAAAGATCTAGGGTTTAAGGGATTTGACTCACATTGTAATTCTGGGCTTGAATGCCATATTATTCTATAATTTTGTAAGTCGTAAGGTATGGCATGTTGCCAATGAATAATTGATTATCATCTATATTTCCATATGTGATTGTGTTCTTGTTCATTGAGTTTCCGTTATGCTTACTCTTGTTGCAAGGTTGGACAGTCCTCTTCCTAGACCCTCCATCCTTGATTGTACCAAGTGGTATTAGAGTGAAGTTGCGAACCTTGGGAAGATCAGAGCAAGTTTGCAAACTTTGGGGAGAGCGAAGGTGGAAAAATCATCAACTTGAGGAAATTGCACCGAAGTGAGTTTGTGAAGTTTGGTGAAGGCCTTCCGTAATATCTTTATATCACCGAATTGAGGCAGCCTACTGGTGTGTGACAATAGATCATCGATTGTGAGGCAGTTGCAAACCTATAGCCAGATCGCCGACTTGAGGCAACTGCACCAAATCCTACGAAGGGATGTCACCGAGGAGAATTCATACTATTATATTTTTTTTTGGAAATATGGATGAGATGATGGAAATGATGCGAACAATGAAAGTGAGATTGGATGATGTTGAAGAAGACAAAAGGAAAGGCTTACACCCTAGACCTAATGATGAAAGTGATGATGATGAAGTTCAGGCTGTAGATCAAGCTAAAGAAACCTCCAAAGAGGAAGAATTAGATCAGATGAAGATGTTGAAGGCAATTTTGAAAATAGGAAAGCTACCTAGAATGGATATTTCAAACTATATCGGTAACCTAAACCCTAAGGAGTTGATTGATTGGATAAATGACATTGAAGAATACTTTGAGTATGAAGAAATTGAAGATCCAAAGAGAGTGAGATTTGCAAAGACTAAGCTGAAAGAACATTCTACAATATGGTGGAAGGAAGTTCAATTAGAGAGAAATAGAAAAGGTAAAGAGAGGATTGTGAAATGGGATAGAATGGTGACAAAATTGAAGAACTAGCTTATACCTGAGGACTATGAGATGTAATTGCTGAAGAGATTACAAAACTTGAGATAGAAGGAAAAGACTATGAAGGAATACACTGAGGAATTTCATAAGATCATTATCAGGATTGGACATAGTGAAGCAAGTAAGGATAAATTGGCAAGATATATCAATGGGTTGAGGATGAACATTCAAGAAGAGTTGAGTTTGGTGAGGATGAATTCGGTAGAGGAAGCATATCAGTTTGCATTAAAAGTGGAGGAAAAGCTAAACAAAAGACATGAGTAGAGGCAGAGAGGAAGACAATGTAGATTTCAAAGTGGAAGGTCACATTCCAAAGGAGAAAGACCATATGCAGAGAAAGGCAAGGAAAAATATTCGTACCGCAAGGAAGAAAAGGTTACCAATTCATACCAAAAGGGGAGAGATGATAGGAATTCTTACCGCCATAATGGGGGAGGTTATAATTCTTACTGCAATGATGGATATTATAGAGATGAGAAAGGATATGACAAGAGAAATTTTAGAGGAACTTGTTTCAAGTGCGGAGGTGAAGGACATTGAGAATTTGAGTGTCACCATGAAAGTAAGAAGAATGAAAATCATGCAAGAACCGGATATGCAGAGGAAGAACTAGTGAAATCATTGAGTTCCAGAGGAAGTCCTGAGAAGGGAGAATCGTTGTTCATGAGGAGAGCAATGATCCAAGAGAAAGAAGTACCTAAGGATGCACCACAAAGGAAATGTTTGTTCCAGACTAGATGCATGGAAGGAGGTAAGTGTTGAAAAGTTATCATTGATAGTGGTAGTACAAATAACTTAGTTTTTGAGGAAATGGTAACAAAGTTGAATTTGGAAAGGAGGAAACATCCAAAACCTTATAGGATAGCCTAGATCCAAGATGAGCACAAGATACTACTAAGTGATCAATGCCTAGTGAAATTCAAAATCAGATCATATCATGATGAAGTGATGTGTGATATTATGCCAATGGATGTATGTCACATGTTGTTGGGTAGACCTTGGCAATATGATAAGAAATAAATACATGATGGGAGGAAGAATACCTATACCATAATGTTCAATGGGAAGACAATCACCTTGAAACCTTTAGAAGATGAACCAGAAAGTGAAGTGTGTGGAACAACTAGAATCAATTTGGTAGATGGAAGGAAATTTTTGGATGGATTAAGGCATGAAAACATGTGTTTTGATTTCATTCCAAGGAAGTGCAAAGCCTTAGATGTAGAGAAGATCACAAGAAAAGAAGAATCATCAGAGAAGGAAGTCACCTAACTAATGAAAGAGTATCAAGATATTGTATCAGAAAATGTGCCAGAAGGATTATCACCAATCCATAGTACCAGTCATCATATAGATCTTATTTCAAGAGCTAGTTTTCCAAAAAAAGTTGCACACTGGATGACACCAATAGAGAATGTAGAGCTAAATAGATAGATAGAAGAACTGCTAAAGAAGGGATTGATCCAAGAGAGTATGAGCCCATGTGTGGTACTAGTTGTACTTGCACCTAAGAAAGATGGAGAATCAAGGATGTGTACTGATTCAAGAGCTATCAATAAGATCACAATGAAGTATAGATTCCCATTGCCTAGGATGGATGACATTATGGACAGTCTAAGTGGAGCAAAGTATTCTATCAAGATAAATCTAAAGAGTGGATACCATCCGATTAGGATCAGGGGATTAGATGAATGGAAGACAACTTTCAAGAAAAATGAGGCATTGTATGAGTGGTTGGTCATGCCATTTGGACTAACTAATGTACCTAGTACATTTATGAGGCTGATGAAAGAAGTCTTGAAGAGATTCTTGGGTAAGTTTATCATTGTTTATCTGGATGATATTCTAATTTTTAGTAAAACTAAGGAGGAATATTTGGAGCATATCAGAAATTTTTTTAGAGGCTGAGAGAAGAGAAGTTATTGATAAACATCAAGAAGTGTGCTTTCATGAAGGAAGAACTAGTGTATTTGGGATTTGTGATATGTGCAGAAGGATTGAAGATGGACCTTGAGAAGGTTAGAGCGATAGTTGAATGGCCTACACCTGTGAATGTTGGAGAAGTGAGATGATTTCATTGACTAGCAACCCTTTACCGAAAGTTCATCAAAACGTTTAGTGGTATTTGTACACCTATGATAGAGATGATGAGAGGATATCGAAAGGAATTCAAGTGGAAATGTAGAGCACAAAGGATTTTTGAGTTGTTGAAGCAAAATGTGATAGAGCAACCTGTGTTGGCATTATAAAACTTTGATAAGGTATTCCAAGTAGACTGTGATGCTAGTGGGAGTGAAATAGGAGCTATATTAAGTCAGGAAGGGAGACTAGTAGCTTACTTTAGTGAGAAATTGAATGATGTTAGGATAAGATATTCAATTTATGATCAAGAATTCGATGCAATTATGCAGGCCTTGAAGAAGTGGAGACATTACTTGTTACCTAAGGAGTTTTTGTTCTATACGAATCATCAAGCTTTGTAATATTTTAATAGTCAAGGGAAGTTGAACCAAAGACACATGAGATGGGTTGAATTCTTGCAGAGTTACACATTTATGTTGAAGAAATAGAGTGGGAAGTCAAACAAGGTTGAAAATGCATTTAGCCAAAGGAGTTTGTTGATAGAGATGAGAGTTGGAGTATTAGGTTTGGAAGAACTGAAGCATATGTATGAGGATGAAATTGATTTTGTGGAGGCATGGAAGGCTTGCAAGGAACCTGTGGAGATAGATAGAAGCAGATGGTTGGATTACTTCATTCAGGAAGGTATGTTATTCAAGATTAATCAGTTGTGTATCCCTAGAAGTTCAATGAGGGAGAATTTGATCAAGGAAAAGCATTGTGGAGGATTAGCAAGACATTTTGGAATCGATAAGACTATATCATTGGTGAGTGAGAACTAATTTTGGCCACAGTTGTATAAGGATGTCAAGAAGTATGTTCAAAGTTGCAGAGTTTGTCAAGTTGCAAAAGGAAATAGTTAGAAAACTGGGAAGTATATGTTGGATGTTATGGTTGTGTTGCTAATATCTGGTTATCATTGATGTCAACACTATTAGCATTGACGTATTGAAGGTTATGTTGAGGATATTGAGAAAATTGTTAAAGAAAGAGTTGCAAGTTGATAGTGGAACAGTGAGGGTCATGAAGGTGTCTTGCTCAGTACGTTGATGATTAGTAATTGTGGTCAAAAGGGTTTATTGTTGAGAGTATCTAGTTTATCCACCAAAATTTTTAGAGGTCCACATGAAGATTTGATTGTGTTATGAACAGTTGTGTTCTGACAAACTTTTTGTGGCTTCAATTAGTGTTTTTGATTAAAGTTTATGTGATTCTAGTAATTTTAGTTGATGTGGATGATTCTCTGTTAGTTTGTGATGCTTGTGAATTCTTCTAGATCATTCTCTATCTTTGTTGTATGTTTGTGTTGATTGGTGTGCTCACGTGGTCAGAGATTTTTCTTGTGTGTGCTCAGGTTTTCATGTTGTTGGCCAACATGATGGTTGCAATGTGTTACAGATCCTTGGAGATTAAAATTTGAATATTTGGTGCACTCAAGAATATTTTTTAAGTCTTCATTATGTTGTAGCTGATGTTGTTTGATTCACATTGAAAATTTTATTTATAAATTTAGGCCGACATTATGTATATGTTTTATATTGTGGCTAACAAAGTTGATGTAAATCCAGGTTGTAGATATATAAGAGTGGTTGTTTGCACAAATTTGTGTAAGTGTGTGAAGTGAGGAAGATCCAGAGAAAGAGCAAGTGTGTGAATATTGAGTTATTCATTCAATTGCAGAGTAGAGTGTGAAGAAGTTTGAGTGAAGTGTGAAGGAGTGTTTCTATGCTTGACCGAAACTATAATTAGGCTTTTGTAGGAGCTATTTTCTCAGTTCATACCTTGTGGATATAATCCAAATTGTTGTGTATTTTCTTTGGGCAATGAGCCCTCTTGTATTTGATCAGTGAGCTCTAGAAAGTGTGCCTGAATGCATGTGTGTTCCCATTATTCTTCATTATACTTTTAACAGGGTATAATATTGTGGACTAACATCCACCGTGGTTTTTCCCCTAATAGGGTTTACACGTAAAAATATTGGTGTTCTCTATGTTTTTGATGTGTTGATTGTTTATGGTTTATTGATCACTCATCATATCTAAAATTAAGTTAAATTAAGTTTGAAAAGTTAAATAATCTGTGACAACTAATTCACCCCCCCTCTCAGTTGTCTGTCCTTGTTTTTCCAACAATTGGTATCATAGCAGCCTCTGAAGAATTTTAAAAGCTTGAGGTGATCTAAGATGAAATCATACAAGAAGGAAAGTCCTAGATTTGATGGAACAAACTACTCTATGTGGAAATCCAAAATGGAGTGTCATTTGAGGTATATTGGTGAACCCTTCTAGAAGATTACAAAGAATAGATATGTTATTCCACAAAATGGTCCTTGCACTCCTGATGAGATCAAAGAGGTTGAGACAAACATTAGGGCTATGGAAGCTTTGTTGAATGCTTTGATAGATTCAGAAATGACAAATGTGATGGATCTGAAGACAACTCATGAGATCTGGAAGAAGCTGGAGACTTTGTATGAAGGAGATGTACATGTGAAGGTCACTAAGCTACAAAGTTTGAAAGGCAGGTATGAAAATTTGAAGATGGGTGAAGATGAAAATATTTCTTCTTTTATGCAAAGAGTAAATGAACTTGTGATGGGTATTAGATGTGTCAGTGGTACCCTAGAAGAACAAGAAATTGTAGCTAAAGTTCTCAGATCATTACCTCCCTCTTACAAATCAAAGGCTCATGCCATTGAAGAGTTAAGATCAGTAACAAATATGACAAGAGATATGCTAATTGATAAACTTGTTGCCTTTAAGTTGAGTGAATTTGGTGATTTTTCCCCTAATACTTAATCTGCATTTAAGGCTTTTGTATCCAGAAGAAACAAGCAAAGATATGATCCAGGAGAGTGTTCAAGAAAGAAATTCAAGTATGAGGAAGAGATGAAACAACTAGAAGATGAAGAAAGAGAGGTAGAAGAGCTGGAAGCACTAATTGTGAAGAAAGAAGGTAGAGGACAAGGTAAGTATAAAGGAATTTTTCCTATTAAATGTTTCTCTTGCAATAAAATAGGTCATTTTTCTTCAAGGTGTCCTAAAATAATTCCTAGGTCTAAGCCTAAAAAACCTAGATTTCAAAAGAAATGCTATTATACTGAAGAAGGTGTGCCTAATGAAGAATCTGATAAAGAAAATGGAAATGAAGATGAATGGGTTTTCATTGCTATCAAGGAAAATGGTCTAGTGGCTATTGAATCTACTAAAGTTGAGAAATATCTTGCAACTTGAATTGAAGAAAAGGATGAGTGGGTGATTGATAGTGGATGCTCACATCATATGACTAGTGACAAAAGAAAATTTGTAGAGCTAGAGAAATATGACGATGGGGTTGTAAGATTTGGAGATAACAATGCTAGTGTGATTCATGGCAGAGGATCTATTTGTCTTGGTGGTAAACATAACACTAATGATGTCATTTATGTTGAAGGATTGAAGCATAATCTATTAAGTGTTGGAAAGATGGCAGACAAGGGTTATGATCTTCAGTTCAAAGATGGAAGATGCAGGATACTTGGAAGCTCTGGAAATGTAATTGCTTTAGGTATAAAGATAAGAGGTAATATTTTTCACCTAAATGCTACTAATGCAAGTTGTTTAATTTCTTAAGTAGATGAAAGCTAGTTATGGTATAGGAGGCATGCTTCATGTGAATTTTGATAACATTGTCAAGGTAAGCTCCACTCAAGTAGTAATAAATCTACCTAAACTAGTGAAGCCCACTAACACAATATGCAAGGAATGTCAAATGGGAAAACATACTAGAATTTATTTTTGGAGAAAATAACATCATTCTAATGAAGTATTGGAGCTGGTGCATACTGATCCGTGTGGTCCCTCCAAAATCAGAAGTCTACAAGGAGAAAGGTACTTTATGCTACTTATTGATGACTACTTTAGGATGATATGGGTTACTTTCTTAAGAGAAAAATGTGAAGCATTAAAGAAGTTCAAAATTTTCAAAGCTATGGAAGAGAATGAAAAAGGTCTGAAAATAAAATTCCTAAGGTCAGATAGAGGTGGTGAGTTCACCTCCTGGGAGTTCAATTCTTTCTATGAAGAGCATGGAATCAAAAGATAGTTATTTGCTCCCCGAACCCCTCAACAGAATGGAGTTGTAGAGAGAAAGAACAAAACAATTTTGGATGTTCCTAAAACAATGATGATTGAAGGAAATGTGCCTCACATCTATTGGAAAGAAGCTGTAAACACTGATGTGTACACTTTAAACCGAGTAAATGTCAATGGTAAATTTGGTAAGACTCCTTTTGAACTATGGTTTGGTTAGAAGCCTACTGTTAAATACTTCAAGATATTTGGAAGCAAGTGATACATTAAGAGAGAGAGATGAGAACATAGGTAAGTTCGATGCAAGGAGTGATGAAGGAATATTTTTAGGTTTACTCTACTAAAAGAAAGGCTTACTGATGCTATAACAAAAGATTGAGAAAAATGGTTGAAAGTGAAAATATCAGAGCTAATGAGGACTCTGCTAGATCATCTGGATACTATGGATATGATTCAGATGAACAACAAGATAGTATAGAAAAAGGGAAGAATGCTCAGACAAAGAATCAAGCTCAAATTGTTCCAATAAATCAAGAAAATTAGGAAGGATAGACAAATGGAAGTGCAGAAGAAAAAATAGAAGAGCTAGACGTGCGAGAAAAACCTAAAATTCTAAGGTATGTAAAGCTAAATCATTCTAAAAATAAAATTATAGGAGACAATAATAAAGGTGTGCAGACTAGAAGAAGGATTGTAGAAGAGTATTGTCTGATTTCCAAGACTGAGCCTAAAAATGTCAATGAAGCTTGTAATGATGAACACTGGATGGAAGCTATGAAGGAAGAACTGATGCAGATTGAAAAGAATGATACATGGATTCTTCTTCCCGGACCTAAAGATAAAAATGTGATTGGTACTAAATGGGTCTTTTGAAATAAGCTAAATGAACAAGGTGAAGTGGTCTGGAATAAAGCAAGACTGGTATGTAAAGGGTATTCACAAATGGAAGGTATTGATTTTGAAGAAACCTTTACCCTTGTTTCTAGAATTGAAGCTGTAAGATTATTTCTTGCTTATGCTACATATAAGAACTACAAAGTATATCAAATGGATGTGAAGTCAACCTTTTTGAATGGTGAGTTAGAAGAAGAAGTATATGTTGAACAGTCAGATGGATTTCAACTGACTAATAAGGAAGACATGGTTTGCTGATTGAAGAAAGATCTGTATGGACTCAAGCAAGCCCCCATAGCCTGGTATGCTAGAATGGATAAATATTTACTAAAGCTTTGATTCAATAAAGTTCATGCTAACAACAACTTGTATTTTAAGTTGGATCATGATAAAGATTTTATTATTGAAGTCTTTGTTGATGACATTATTTTTAGAGGAGATGATGATCTATGTATGAAGTTTGTTGATGAAATGAAAAGTGAATTTGAAATGAGTGTGATTGGAGAGATGGATTTCTTTCTAGGATTGCAAGTTACTCAGTTAGACAATGGAATTTTCATATCTCAGTCCAAATATGTGAGAGAGATACTGAAGAAGTTTGGCATGGAAGATTCAAATCCTATTGGTACACCCATGGTAACCGAATGCAAGTTAACATAGAATGATGATTATCCTAAGGAAAATCAAACAAGATATAGGTCAATGATTGATGGATTTATCTACTTAACTTAGACCAGACCATACATCATGAATGTTGTGTGTATGGTAGCTAGATTTCAAGCTGATCCGAAAGAATCTCATGTGACTGCTATAAAGATAATTTTCAAGTACATGAAAGGAATAGTTGATTTTGGGATTTGGTATCCTAAAGATGACAATATTACCTTGAGTGGATATACTAATGTGGATTGGGTAGGAGATGTAAATGACAAGAAAAGTACTAGTGGTGGTTCCTTCTTCCTAGGGAAGAAGCTGGTGTCTTGGTTGAGTAAAAAGTAGAATTCCATTTCCCTATCTACTACTGAGGTAGAGTATGTTACTGTTGTAAATAATTGTACTCAATTGATGTGGATGAAACAAATGCTAAAATATATTAGAGTAGTATATGATGAGCCTATTTCCATATACCATGAAAACTCAAGTGCAATAAACACATCAAAAAATCTGGTGCTACACTCTAAGACCAAGCATACATCAATCAAGTTTCACTTCTTGGGGGAGAAAGTGAATGAGAAAGAAGTCAAATTGGAGTATGTTCCTACCAAAGAATAGATTGTAGAGATTTTCACCAAGCCATTACCAAAGGATACTTTTGAGCATCTTAGAGGGATGCTAGGGGTGATTACCCCTCCTAATATGAACTAGAGATGCATTTACTTGCATCAATCTATGTGTTTCATAGCTATATTCTGATCCAGATTGATGTTTTTGTGACTGCTACTCAGGGGGAGTAGTTAGATGTGTAGATATGTGGTTCAAAGCTTGTATGTGGAAAGATAATGTCTATCTTTGCCATTGATTTGAAAGTGGGAGAAGTGCAATGCAAAAAATAGCTTGAGGAGAAGAGTCAAAATCTAAGGGGGAGTAACTGCTGATTGAGAGTTGTGTTGGTGGTGTTTTTCACATCATGTGTTGCCATCAATGCCAAAGGGGGAGATTGTTGGATGTTGTGGTTGTGTTTTTGATATGTGGTTTTCATTGATGTCAACACTATTAGCATTGATGTATTGAAGGCTGTATATGTCAAGGATATTGAGAAAATTGTTAAAGAAAGAGTTACAAGTTGGCAGTGGAATAGTGAGGGTCATGAAAGTGTCTTGCTCAATACATTGATGATCAATCGTTGTGGTTTAAAGGGTTTATTGTTAAGAGTATCTAGTTTATCCATTGAAATTTTCAAAGGTTTGCATCAAGATTTGATTGTATTATGAACAATTATGTTCTGATAGACTTTCTATGGCTTCAATTAGTGTTTCTGATTGAATTTTATGCGATTCTAGTAATTTTAGTTTCTGTGGATGCTTCTTTGTTAGTTCATGATGCTTGTGGATGCTTCTATATGATTCTCTATCTTTTTTGCATGTCTACATTGATCAGTGTGCTTGTGGTCAGAGATTTTTCTTGTGTGTGTTCGGGTTTTCATGTTCTTGGCCGACATGATGGTTGTAATGTGTTACAGATCCTTGGAGATTAAAATTTGAATATTTGGCATGCTCAAGAATATTTTTTTAAGTCTTCATTATGTTGTAGCCGATGGTGTTTTATTCACATTGAAAAATTTATTTGCAAATTTGGGTCGACATTGTGTATATGTTTTATATTGTGGCTGACAAAGTTGTTGATGTAAATCCAAGTTGTAGATATATAAGAGTGGTTGTTTGTACGAAGTTGTGTAAGTGTGTGAAGTGAGGAAGAGCCAAAGAAAGATCAAGTGTGTGAATATTGATCTATTCATTCAATTACAAAGTAGAGTGTGAAGGAGTGTTTCTTTGCTCTGATACCAATTGTTGGACTCAATATGCTCTGATAAGTTTGAAAAGTTTAATAATCTGTGACAACTAATTCACTGACCCCCCGTCTCAGTTGTCTATCCTTGTTTTACCAACAATATACACTATTGATAGTACCATAGAGACCATGGGAGGACATTAGCATGGATTTTGTGTTGGGATTACTTAAGACACTGAGAGGATTTTATTTTGTATTTGTTTTTGTGGATAGATTTTCTAAGATGGCATATTTCATACCTTGTAAGAAGACCAGTGATGTAGTACATGTTGCAGACCTATTTTCAAGGAGATTGTGAGATTACATGGACTACCAAAAGCATAGTATCAAACAGGGACACTAAGTTCATTGGATATTTTTGGAAGACTTTTTGGAAGGAGATGAAGATAGACTTGAAGTATAGTTCAACATTTCACTCGTAGATAAATGAACTGAAAAAAGTGGTAAAAAAAAGTTTAGGGAACTTGTTGAGGTGTTTGACTGAAGGTAAAGCTAGAAATTGGGATTTAATACTACCACAAGAAAAAATGCATACAATAATTTAGTAAACCGGAGCATAGGGAAGATACCATTTGAAATTGTAATAGGACAACAACCTAGAGGAGTAGCAGAATTAAGGGATATTAGTATGGAGAATAAAAGGAGTGTGGAGGTAGAATAATTTATAGGATTCATGGAAATAATGCATATTCAAGTTAAGGAGCATCTGAACAAGATGAACAATACCTACAACGAGAGAGTAAACAAGAAAATATGACATAAGGATTTTGCGGTAGGAGAGGAAGTAATGGTATATTTGAGAAAAGAAAGATTTTCAGTTGGGACATATAATAAGTTGAAGATGAAGAAGTTTGGACCTTGAAAGATCTCCAGGAAGTTTGATTTTAGAATGCATATGAAGTGGAACTATCATAGGAATTTGGCATATCACCTATATTCAACATTGCAGACTTATATCAGTATCATGGAGAGTCACTAGAGGACAAGGAAGTTGCTTTGCTAGACTAGATAGCACATCATCTGGAGAAAATTGAGGAAATTTTAGACAAAAAAGTTGGATGAAGTACCAAATGAAGGCAATACAAAGAGTATCTAGTCAAATGGAAGGGCAGACCAGAGGAGGATTCATCATGGATTTCTCAAGCTAAGGTGGAACACATTGGTTTGCCTCTAGCCCCAAGAAAGTGACAAGCTCAATTTTCTTCAACCTTGGGTGTTTGATGTAGGAGCATCCCAAGTTTCAGACAATCTTGCATCAACCAAAAATATCTGCATACATGTCTTACTTGTATTTTAGTAGCTAGCTGTCAGGACCCAATCTCAATATTTCATACCGTATTGTAACATAAGAGCTCACAGAGTAGGATATATTATCTTCATTGTAATATCTACATCATATCTAGAATTCAAGTGTTTTGGAGATTCCAGTACAAGGTTATCGCTAACAAACTATCAACTGTATTTTGACAAAGAGCATTCACTAACCAGTTTTGGATTTTCAAGTGTGCGGACCTATTCTATGACTTGTGGAGCTTAGGAGACCATTTCATAAGGATACGCATTCATTGAGGAACCTTCCTTTCCAATCCGCATCATATTTTGGGGAATCTCATGTTTTGGCCGACCTTCACACATTTTATCTACTTCGGGGTTTGAGACCTCTTGCGGCCAATGTAGACCTTTTTTGGAGTTGGGAATTGATATATATAGGCATCATGTAGTTGCATTAGGAGGAATAAACAATCAAGTAGGGAGAAAGATCTAGGGTTTTAAGGGCTTCGATCCACATTGTAATTCTAAGATTTAATACCATATCATTTTATAATTCTGTAAGCCTGAAGGTAGGGCATGTTGCCAGTGAATAATTGATTATCATCTATATTTCCACATGCGATTGTGTTCTTGTTCATTGTGTTTCCATTGTGCTTACTCTTGCTGTAAGGTTGGACAATCCTATTCCTAGACCCTCCATCCTTGACTGCACTAGAGCACCTCTATTTATACTAAATTGTGAGCAACCAAAGGTTACAAACAAGTTAATATTTTTGTCACCTTTCTATCCTCATGCAATGAATCATCAAACTAACTTACAAGTTTGCAACACATAATAGTCCTCACCATTCAAATGGCTAAGTCAACTTTTTTCAAGGGACATCAAGACTTTTACTAAGTCAAATGAAAAGCAAGCTCACTAACAAGTTTCCTAAATTGAATTCCTTTACATATTTCTACCAAGTTTACTTTTGACTAAGTTTCAAGGCTAAGATATTGTATTATCAGACTTATACATAGTATACAGACTTATTATGCATTCCATTCATTTCTATGTTGGTGCCAAATTCATAAGTTGGTGCCTTTGAGAATAGCGAGGTTTGACTACTTTTACATTTGTTTAAAACTTCATTTACTTTCTATTGCAATGTTTACACAACAAAATTTTAAACCATGTGTGCCTCTCTATCTTTGTTGACTTGGTTGTTGGTTTGCTTTATGCATAGGTTTCTACTTGCAATGCACTTACAAGGCAACACCTTATGCACCCATGCTTTCTTTAAAGTGCTTTACAAATATAAGCTACAACACTATGTATTATACTCTATCAATATCACAAATGATTATAAATTATAAATTATATATATAATATATCTGTATATATATTCCATTTGTAATATATACACATAAATATTAATATATATACTCATTTCACAAAGTTAACAAATAAATTAATTTCTGATGAATAGACATATATTACATATTAAATAACACTACGTATAGTATATATATACACACAATTATATATCAATATATATATATATATTATAAACATAATATTATTTTAATATCTTTACAAAAACACTTGTACTCTCATATCCATCTATCAACATATATACACAAAGTGTGTAAATATATGTCATCTTAGTCCAATTGATATTCCCATGCATATGGTTAATCCGTCCATGAGCATGCATAGGTATGTCTACCTATGTATACTCATCTACATTCACTCACATGTATGAGTTTATCATAGACACGTACATATATACATATATACACATTTTATGCATATATCTCATTGACATAACAATAAACACTCAAGGAAGGAATTTCACTTGATATCAAGACTTAATCACATTCCTCAATCCAAAAATTCATAAACAAGATCAACATAACATTCACATCTAAACCAAAGATTACTTACCTTTTCCCAAAATTGACTTGACTCAACATAGACAAACTAGGGTACATGAGTGTGTGAATGCTTAGTTAGGCTCATTAAGGGTTACCAAACCAAGTTCTTCTCCTGATTGATACTTCCTCTCTCTTCTGGAGGTTGGAACCTATTCCTACACTCAACTTAGAACATCATAACAATAGTTAGTCGATCACAATACAATCATATTCAACACAGATACTTCATAGTCAGAATCATTATAAAATATCAAATTGCATCAATCAATCATTCATTCATCATATTCCCATTCAAGATTCATTAAACACATTCATATGAATATTCATAAAACACATTCATATATTCAAGTAATTTCACCAATCAAGGTAATAGTAAATAGGTAATAACACACAAGGTGTAACAAAAATTTTATATTCTTGTGATTAGATATGTTGAAATCTTGCTTATCCATGAAGGACTCTTGGCTTTTTTGGTTGAGGTGTTAGTTCATGACTTGTAAATTTTCATGGGTAATGCTTGGTTGAGAGGATCTTTGTTGTTGTGCCATGGTAGACTCTTAATTGCACATTGGAGAATTGAAATGATATAAGAACTTTTAGGATTAGGATGTATTCATTAGAGCATATGCTTTTTTGAGGATATGTTAGACCATGATGTCAGGATTTGTTCCTATATTCTAAAAACATGCAATTGGAGATTTGATAGTGATCTAGATAGTTATCTTAGTATTGAGTACATTGTTCATTTTTTGGGGAGCTTCATGAGAGTGTGGTGTTGTATTTGTAACTTAGCATGAATTGATCGATGACAGGTTCCCATGGATACTTGGGTGAAGCTAGAGTCCTTTGTTTATATGATTACTCTTTGGATATTTCACCAAGAAGTCCAAGAATCCTTCACCTAGATATGGACATGAGTTCATGATGTACGTATAGAGGATTTTTTTTCTTGGAGAGAGTCATTGTGGCTTGGCATATTATGAAGGAGAAATATCATTCCCCACTCTTGGTCTACTCGGAGGATAATCATCTAAGAGGAATTTCCCATCTTGTTTGAGAGGAACTATGTTTTATGCTTTTTCTTCTCATGGACGTATATCTTGAGCTATTATTTCCTAGTTCTAGAGGGTTCATTTGAGGAGTGTTTGGAATGTTTATCTCCTTATCCATGTGAGTTTGATTTATCATGTCATTCATGAGGATTTTACGAGATATTAGTTTTATTCCTGGTTTTTGTTGTACACTTTTTCACACATGCCCCACTGAGGCTGGGACCCTCTTTTCCCACTTTGCTTTCGTCGTTTTGGTCTTTTGATCATGCTTTTCCCTTGCACTCAGCATTCCATCTGCATTTTGATGCATTTGTAACCTTTGGTTATTGGCCTTGCTCTCATGAATGTTTCCCCCTCTTGAAATTTTGAGCACAGGAGAATTGCTTAAGTACTAGACAAAATTTGATTAATCTGAGGTACCTCGAATTAGCCGAACCTTAATCTGGTTGACTAATTTGAGCTACCTCAGATTGGCTGAAATCCAAGCTTGGGTCGTTTTGCCAATTTTTGAGCCATACCTTTTGGGCATTAAATGTGCACCTTAATGACTTACTTTGAGAAATAAAAAGCTAATTAGTTGGCCATTTCACCATTTTGCATGTCATCGGTGCTTAATTGAGAGAAATCTACCTCCATTGTGCCCTCGAATCATGCCATTGCTTTGGGTTTGCATTCTCCCCAAGTTCATTTTAGGGTTTTTGGAGGTCATGTGTCAGCATACCTTTGTCCTCTCTCCATCAGTATTCTTGCAAGGTATGTGATAATTTTTGAGTGGTGTCAATTCATTTTGAGCTCTATTGGTTTGTTTTTTGCAACTCGTCATTTGTTGGAGCTTCGGATTTTGAATTCTGATATCTTTTCTTTTTGCCTTCTTATTTTTTGTGGGCTCATTCTTTGGATTTTGGAAAGGGGTTCTTGTCTGATGAATGAAGTTTGTTTGAGACCCTCTAAATCATTCTTTACACTTTTGTCTTTCCTTGAGTGAGGAATCTTGGAATTTGATCTCTAGAAAAATAGGGTTTTCTTTTGTAGCACATCATTTGAAATGCGAATGTGGATCATTTCTTATTGTTGAATTCATGTGTAGGGCTCCATTTGAATGCACCAACCGAGTGAACCAGTCAATTCATCTTGAGTCATTCTCGTTACATCTCTTGTCTATGATTGGTATAATGGGGCTGAAGTGATTTTCACTTTTTGTAATGGATTAAAAACCCTAGTTTTGGCTTGTGAGAATTTGTTAGTGATGAATAGCAAATTGAAACTCTAGCTTTGTTTTCTCAAATTCGAAGCAAATGTTGCATTGTTGATTAAAATGTCACCTAGAATTGGCAAAGAATTTGATTCAAAATTGACACATCAAGTATTTGAACTTCATGCCTTAGTCAATTTTCAACTTAATAAAAGTTCATCTAGTCCAAGGTACCTTGGATTAGCCGAACTTCACCTATTTTGATCCAAAATCTCAACTTCACCTTATCGGGCTTGAGTCTCATCTTGAATGATGATTTTACAACACATGATTGACTCCAGTGGTGATAATGACAATTGATTGATGCATGATTTCATTCCCCTCAAAGATCCTAAGTCAAAAAGGCGTTGATTTGAAATTTTTTGGTTAATCTAAGCTAGCTCAGATTAACCAAACCTTAATTAGACCGACAAATCTGAGCTAGCTCAAATTAACTGACCCTCTCCTCATATTGCTTATAATGCCTCATGATTTGGGTCACTTTGCCTCATCTAGATTTGAGTGATTGTTTGATGGTTTATCTTGCATGCTTGGTATAGTTTAATGATGAAATCATTTAGATGAAGTCAGTTATCATGCATTTATGTTGGACTTCATCACTTCGATAGAATGGCATTATGGATGTGTGAGTTTGTGCTTCAAAGGTGAATTCATTGCATGCAAGCTTGTATGTTCAATCATTTTCTTTCCATTTGGTGGTGAAGTAGGTTGATATTCTCATGTTAGCATCTTAGTATTCTCTTATCAGTATCATTTGGTTTGCATTGATCAAATTTTCATTATAGGAAGAGCTTGTATTGATGGATTATGTTATTATGTACATCTTGGGGATTATTGCTTTTCCTCTAATAGATGCGGGATGAAGTGAGTCCTGAGAAGAAGACGAAAGCTGCTCCAGTACATGAAGAAGTCAAAAAGAGGCAAGAAAGGATGAAATATGATTTCAATGGCATCTGGCCTGAATCTAACTTTTCCTCGACTTGGGCCAAGATTGGAGACACCAATATTGGACATGTGGACTATGATGACTTTCATAAAAGAATGTATGGTGATTCACCCACTCAGCTGGCTCAAGTTCTCACTCACACTAGTTTGGAATAGGAAGTAGGATTTCCTCCAACACAGTTATGTCCAGAGCTGGTTCTGAAATGTGCAAATCATTATGATTCCAAAAAAAGGATCATAATTGGATCCCAAGGGAGAGTCATGGCTAATCTCACAAAGGAATCTATTGCAAAAGTCTTCCATATTGCTTCACACCACCACTTGATTGAAGAGATAAACATAGGTGAAGTAATCAAGTTTTATGATGAAAATCCTAACAAGGATTTGGAGATCATGAACAATTATTGGATTCTAAAGCTGAAGCCTCATTATTCCAAGCTTCCCAAGAAATTGCACTGTAGTGATTTCAAGATGGAGTACCATGACAAGATAACCCTCCTAGGAAGAATAATGGGGTTGGAGCATGCTCACTGCTTCCATTCTTTGATGTTCTTTCCCATCACATGAATTATGGCCAATAAGCATTACCATTGGGCGAGAATCATAATCAACAACTTGGATGCTCAACTGAGAAGTGTGCTAGAAACAAATACTTTTACCATGACATCCTATCTTGTATACATGTTGGCACATAAGACCAAGTACATGGGTTTGAGCTGCAAGGGAGTATTGGGAAAGGACAAAATCTAGGATGTATATCCTCAACTACAATACAAAACTTCCAATTATAGAAGGGCTAATGATGATTTCTTCATGTTCATTCCAAGGTTGTTGCAAAATGCCCTCAATGTCAGCATAACCGCAGATGCTACGATCTTGATCAAACAATATGAGTAGTGGTTCATACAATTTTTGAAGTTTTCATACATATGAGTACAAGGATCCCCTGTTGTCCCACTCAGACTATTGAGGTACCCAACCAACAAGCTTATAATGCTAGAATTGACAAGGAAGATGGTGCCCTTTGAAGCTATTCTACAGTTGGAGCTGAAAAAGAAAGGACTAGGAGCTGAATTTACATTGATGATTGGGACCTTGGAATCATGTCCTTCCATCCAAAGTGCCCAACATTTTGAGAAGGAAATGGCACAATTTGAGCTTTACTCCCACACAAATAGAGATCATTTTGAACCATATGGTAGAGTCATGAAGTTGGATAATATGAAATTTTGACACATGGATCATATTGAGGACTACTGGGCAAACTATAGGGATGACTTTGAGGTTATTAGAAGAGGGTTCTCTCGGATGCCTCTCAAAATGATAAGACTGTACAGGATAGTGGAAGTCCCTAATTAGGTGTAAGATGAGGAAGTGAACCTGATATAGCAACATGATTATGAACCTTACATAAACAAGCCTTTGCCATAGATAAACTAGTCCGAGGAGGAAGCAACGCATCTTGACTGAATAACTGAGCCAGTCAAGGAATATTCAAGGCAATGGGTGAGAAAAAAGCTGCAAGAACTAGAGGCTGATGGCATCAAATTCGCATATGACTTGATGGGAGACATGGAGTCCCATTCTGAAGAAGAGGCTAATGGTGGAAAGGATGATGTCTCTAAGTGCCAAGGCAATGAAGAGCCCGAAGGAAAATAACCAATGACAATGAAGAGGAGAACTAGAAGCCAGGCACAAGTGAAACAAGGAGAGAAACCATCTCCCATGGCCGAGAAGACTCCGCAAGTAAGTGCTATTGCTACAAAAGGTGAAACATCTCAACCAATGAGGAAAAGGAGATTGATTATAGAAAGACAAAAGGTAGAAAAGGCTAAAGGAGTGATCTAGAAACTGATGCTCCTTCTTCAATTGTGGTTGTGAATATAGAAATCCCTAGGGAGAAACCCCAAGTATATGTGAGAAAGAGCCCTCCCAAGCATAAAACATCCTAGGAAGAGGAAGTAGAGGAAAAGGTACAAGATGAGGAGGTGCCTGCTACTTCCAATTTAGAGGAAGAGGTGAATATGGGGATTGATTCTCCTCCTCAAAATGTACAAAACTCAGAGGAAGTCATTAACTCATTTGACTATAAAATCTGACAAAATTGTTTGATGAAATATGTATAATTTGATGTATCGTTGGGTGCTTGTAAAATTTGATGTGTAATTTTCAATTTTTTGAAAGTTTATCCCAAACGTTCATCGAATTTTTGACAAAAAATAAAATTGTGGCCGACATAAAGAAAAGTGGGTTCATGCCTGATTTATTGCGACAATGTTTTGCTCTACTTGAGAAAATTTGTGGACAACTAAGGATGATTTTCTTGGGAAAAATAAAAAAAATTCAAGAAGATATCGCCAAGTTGAGGGTAGTCATTGTCATTTTGCAGAATTTAGTTGTGAAGTTAGATTTGTAGTTCTAGGTTTGAAAATCATATTTTAAAGCAACATCTCATGAGATTTAATTTTTAGAGGTTTAGAGTTTTGAGAATTTCATGTCCAGATTTTATTGTGTGTTATCACCATAAGATCACAACCAAGGAACAGATTCTTGTGACTATAATTACGTGATCTATAACTCTATTGGTCATGTGGCACAGTTGTGCTATAACAAATATAGGATGCATTCATGTGTGACCCAAGTTTAATGTGGCTATGTTGTGATAGAAATGGAGGCACTCATATAATGTAGTTAATTCAGGTTGTATAATGTAGGTGTCAATCATCATTGGGTGCATTCAGGTTGTCTCAAGTTTAACAGGTTAGGATGTAATTATAGCATGATCGAAGAGTGATTACCTCTTGCTGCAATAAAGAGCCTATAACTCTAGTTGATATGCAGAGTGGTTGTGTTATATCAATTATGTAGTGCATTCAAGCACAACCCATGTTTAATGGGCTATTCTAGAGAGTGATCAAGATTTTCTAAACCTTATGAATGTTACTTGACATATATTTGCATAATCTCAAATTCCTTTAGAGGATTTTGAAGTATCAATGTATCCTATATAGGGTTTAGAATGATTTATTTTAATTAAAAAAATAAATAAATGATGTATTTCCCTATAATTAGATAATGTGAAGATCTCCTAAATCTGCCTCGGCACACTATCTTTTTTGGCAATGTATTAATTACTCCAGCTACTAGGGTTTTGCATGTGACATCTTTAATATCTTCATAACCGTGGCTTTTAAATAGATCTCAGTCTTTGCTTTAATCCTTTTCATGGTAACCCTTGAGTTCCATAATCCACCTTCAATCTCTTCTAAGAATAGTGTCTTAAGCTAGACTACATCGTATGCATATAAAGCAAGTCCTTCATACCTGCCATTGTTCCAAACTATCACTCACTGCCTTGCTTAAAATGTTGCCTCCATAAGCACAATAGCATGTTTTAAAATAATGGTTGCCAATGACTAACCATTAAGGTCACCACTTTCATCATGAAGATACAATGAGATTTTTGTCTTCAAACTCAAGGTATTATGCAAGATAACATTGTGAATTGTTTGTTGTGTACGATTTGATTTTCTTGCACATTTATTGCTTTGCTAACTTCCTTTAAGATTGGGTATTGCACCCTTAGCTACAATCTCAAACAACTCACTCACTATCACTTAAAGATTCATTTCATGAGCATCTTTATATAAAATCAAACTATGCCTTATAGACTGCCTACTTACTACAGGGGACTCATTGTTTCATGGTATTGTAGTTCTGAAGATCCTTCAACCTTATTGACACTACTTCAAAGTCCACAAGGTATTATTCACTATTCTCCCATCTTTGATGAGTCTCAAAACACTACTCAAACATGTAATCCACTACCTCCATTATACATTAATGGCTAAGAAGAAACATTGAACCTATGATTACCACTGTTACTTCATTTGGACAACCATTCCTTGATTGCATTTTTCTTTTCTAACACTACCAAAAGCATTTGAAAAACCCTTAAGGTCAGCAAGGGGTAAGGAAACTCACTGTTAAAATCTCCACTTTACTATGCAAGGTTTGAGCTTTATTATCTTGTCACTACTTAGCCTCTTTTTGACTGTCACATCTCAAATGACTGCCATTCTTCTTACCATAGATTACATTTACAAATGCCACTAAGCTACATAGTGTGCTTGTTATTGGCTACAATCTTTAGATTGCAAGATTTCTTTATTACCTACAATGTCTCAATCTTTCTGGTATTGCAACCTCACTAATCTACTATAGTTATTGTTTATGTTTCTATGGAGGCCTAGGGTTTGTACCCTAATCATGCTCTTACCAATGCTTCTGTTGTTTTTTATTAGGGCTTTCTCAATGTTGAGGGCCCTAGGGATAAACTCATCATAAGAAGTGACACATTGCATCTTTAACTAAAAGGATAAATCTGTATTGACATTAGCAATGATGATTCTGACTTGTTGCTCCTTAGAAATAGGTCACTTTCTCTTACTAGCTCGCTACCTCCATTGTTGTAGGAAGTTTGTGATCAAGTTCAATATTCTGATTTTAGGAGTCTTAACAGTTGGAAATCATAGTAAAATCAGAATTTAATAAGTTTTGGAATTAGCATTTTAAAGTATTTTTTGGGGTCATTAACTTCAGACTATCTTCTCTTTTGCAAGGGTGGTTGAATGCCAAATTTTTTTGGTGTAAAATATTGTAATTATTAGATTATGTTACCTGTCTATGAATAAAAATTATTGAAGTGTGAGTTTGATATTTTTTGAAGATCTAAATAGTTAAGTTTTGTAAAGAAAAATCATGTCAGATAATATTAGTCCAGAACAAAATGAAGAGACAGTTGATAGATTGTGGGCTAGATTGAAAAAAAAGGGTGATGGGAAATGTTATTGTCCTTGCAATAATTGCAAGGGCTTAAAGATGAGATGACTTTTAATCACAACGGCTGAGAAACATTATAGGTAGCATGGTCACATTGAAGGGAGGCATGATTATCGTGTTAGAAAACCAAGATCACCTGCATGCAAAGGGATACCTGTCACATGCAAAAGATATGAAGAACCAAAGAAGATGTTTTGTAACCTCAAATTAAAAATGCATTAAGAGAATCAATGATTACATAGAGATCAATCCTTATGAAGGAGATCAAGAAACCCTAAAAGGGAAACCCTAAATGAAACCCTAATGCGCACACTTAATAATTAATAATTAATTATTAATGTGCCTAAGTTTAGCTTAAGTAACTAAAGGAATAAGTGACTTAATTAATTAATCAATATGATATAATTAATTAAGCATAATAACTTATTACTCTAACACCCCCCCTTAAGATGAACTTAGGAAGAAGCTAAAACACTAGAATAAGATGCATGAAAGCAAAGATGGGTCCCGAAAACTAGGCCTGATCAGGTACCCATTTACAAATGCAAGAATGAGTAAGAGAAGGAAAAACCCAGTGGGACAAAACCCCCCTTACAATGAGATGTCATGCTACAAAGAAGCACTGGAAGAACTCTGTAGAGTAACACTAGAACCTGATACTAGCAAACAAGGAAAAAATCTTCTATTTACTATTGAAACTGGATGAGAGTCACTAATTGACACAAGGAATCATGATTAAGCAACAGCAGACCCAATGCCACAAATCACTCAAAATCTCCAAATGGGAACAACTCTAGAATTTATGAAGCAACAAGCAATTATTGAATGATGTATTACTAAAAACGAAGTGCAAAGATGCAAGATGCACTCTCCCAACTGCCAAAACATCTAAGTAATCGCCAAACAACCCATCGGGAAAAATCTAGACTAAGTGATCAACTTGGGATAGATACATAAAAATTTCATGGATAGCAAGATAGAGCTCCTCAATACCCTTCCACCGCCGCAAAGATAGCAAAAATTAGAGATCGTGGAAAAAAGTTATGAGCTCGGAAGAATAAAAAGTACATCTGACCTCAAACAAAAATAAATGCAGTAAAATAGAAAAATATTGTAAAATAAACTACACCAAATGAAAGTGCTCGGAACCAGCTTTCCAGCGATATCTCATTTTCCCGATTTCGATACCGTATGCCCAAGTTATGACCAAAAAAAAAATTGCTCTTTTAAGGAAAACTAGGGTTAGGAGGGGCAAGGAGGGCCGTACGGCCGCTGATTGCATGCTAACGTCATCACTTCACAAGCTTAAAATTGACGGTCGTCTGGCCATCAGCGCAAAAAATTGGCCCCCTATAAAAAAAATTGACAGAGCCCCTGGTCGCTGATATGACTAGGGGCTGGGTGCTAGAGTTGGCCGGGGGCCTAGCGCGGTAACCTGTGGTCTGCCATAAGACCCTGGCTGGGGGCTTAGATAGGCTGGGGGCTGAGCGGAGGCCCCTGGTCGTCCATATGACCGGGCGGATCTAAAAGGAGCCCACAGGGGCTATGCATAGGCCAGTGGCGGACCGGTGGTGGAGGCCGATGGCAATGGTGGTGCGGTGGCCACCCGGTGGCTGTCGGGTGGCAGATCTCATTAGAGCTGGAGGCGTCGGCCCGCGGATCAAAAAACCACATTTTTTTCAATTTTTTTTATTTTTGTGCATCAAAAGACCTACTGGGGAGGTCATATGACCCCCAGAGAAATTTTTTTGCCTTCTAGACCAACTGCTCATAAATTGACAAAATGAAGGGCATTTTTAGGGTTTTTGGCCGCTGTGAATGTAATGGTGACCTCCATTTCTGCTCAAAGTGCCCCAAAAAAAGGCTACCTATAGATCTTACAAAAAAGATGCCTGTGGAAACCCTTGCATTAGAAACTCAATGAAAGGCCATATCTTCAGATTATGAACATGCAGCTGTTGGTTTGCTCTAATACCATGTTAGAAAACTAAGATCACCTGCATGCAAAGGGATACTTGTCACATGCAAAAGATATGAAGAACCAAAGAAGATGTTCTATAACCTCAAAGTAAAAATGCATTAAGAGAATCAATGATTACATAGAAATCAATCCTTATGAAGGAGATCAAGAAACCCTAAAAGGGAAAGCCTAAATGAAACCCTAGTGTACACACTTAACAATTAATAATTAATTATTAATGTGCCTAAGTTTAGCTTAAGTAACTAAAGGAATAAGTGACTTAATTAATTAATCAATATGATCTAATTAATTAAGCATAATAACTTATTACTCTAACATATTGTCCATTGGTAAGTTGTTCATTATATGTGTTTATATTGATTGAATTTGTAAATATTTATATTGTTTTAACATTTTATATATATATAATCACTTGATCATGATCATGGTTTATTTGTGTCTATCATTATTATAAAGGTGGGGCACCCTAGGGTAGATGATATGGATTATCATAGCCCGAAGAATGTGGTTTTTCAAGTAGACGAACATGGAGCTTTGAAGATCGAAGATGAAGTTAATGATCCTATGGAAGAAGATGATCATGAGCTAGAAAACACAGTTGAAGATGATGGTACGAATACATTAATCCATGACACATTTAGTGGCAGAGCTGATCATGATGATCGAGATGACTTTCATGATGTTCATAATTTACCTGTACTTGAGAAGGCATACGAGCCCCTTTATGAAGGCTCCCAAACAACTCTTCTCTCTATTGTATTGTTGTTGTTGAACTTGAAGGTTATGAATGGTTTATCAAACATAGCAATTTCACGGATGTTAAGGTACATCATATATGTCATCTTTTTTTATCTTTTTTAATTGTTGTTAGTTCATAAGTAGTAAATAAAGGATGAAATATGTACCATTAATATTCTTTATATGAACAAATTATTTTTTGTTGTAGATTGATTGGTGAATTTTTGTTACCACCATCAAATATTTTACCTCGCTCATATCGAGATTTATGTGCCATTATGAAAGATATTGGAATGGAGTATCAAGCAATAGATGCATGTCCTAATGATCATATTATAAACAACATGAATTTGAAATAGAATGCCCAGAATGTCATATCAGTAGATATCAAACAGATCAACTAACAAAAAAGGTGCCTCGCAAAGTTCTTTGTTATATTCCCATTATTCCATGTATGCAACAATTATTTAAGTGCGAAAGCTTAGCACAATTTATGGATTACCATGCATGGAATAGAAGTGGAGATGACATTCTTCGAATGCCTGTGGATAGTTCTGCATTTAGGGACATGGAAGAAAAATGGCCACACTTTAAAGAAGAACCTCGTAATCTCAGTCTTTCATCAGGAGCGGATGGTGTCAATCCATTTGGAGAGCTGAGATCTATTTACTCAGTGTGGCCTATTTTTGTTATCAACTATAACATTCCTCCATGGATGTCAATAAAGAGGGAGCACATAATTTTGTCAATGATTGTTCCAAGTATTTGTTTACTTCAATTTTCTTTAACGTAGTAGCATCTCATTTATCTTATTTGTTGCATAATGACTTATTATTTTTTCATTCAATAGTCATGTACATTAATTTATATATATTGCAGTAAAATGGTTATAATAATTATGTAATGTTTATGTTCATTCAACTAGGTAAGTACCAAGTTAAAGATATGAATGTATATATTGAGCCTCTTATCGACGAGTTACTAAAGTTATGGAATGGCGTCACTATGTATGACATCTCTAGACCAATAGGACAGACAATTTCAATTCCATGCAATGCTTGTATGGAAAATTCATGATGCCCCAGGGCTAAAACATTTTTGTGGTATGTTATAACATTCGACTGCACTTTAACAATATTTAATTTGATGAAGTAAATATCATGCATGTTTTTAAAATAATCTATTCATTATATATAATTAAAAAAATTGACATATTTAATCCAATTATATATGATCTTGCAGGTCTTCAAACAAAGGGAAAATTTGCATGTCCAATTTGTGGTCCAAAGATGAAATCTCAACATTCAAAAAGTTGAGGAAAGTAGGTGTTTGATGAGTATAGGAACTTCCTCATAGAAATCATAAGTATCGAACTACCGAAAAACATATTTTCAATGGGAAAGAGGAGACTACATCAAAACCACGGAGAATGACACCTCGCCTATGGAAGTTGGAATATAATATAATTAATCGTCAAGGTTATACATCAGATCAAATTGTTTATCTATCATATATGATATGTTTTGAATTTATATTTTTATATTGTGTTGTGTTTACTCATGTTGTAATTGAAAATGATTGTTGTTATTAATTTGTTTGACTTATATTCTTCATGAAGGTCGTCAAGGCATTAATGGTCAACTTCCACAGGGACTGAAAAGTTATCCCAGACAATTTAGTAGGTTTCCCTACTATGAGCAGCTACAAATTATGCATTTGTTTGATACAATGCATATCTAAAAGAATATAATAGAAACGTTATGGAAAATATTGGATGGAAGGCATGACAAAGAAATTTTTTTCAAAATTTGTAGTGACATTCAGGAAGCCAATCATGCAATGAAAAATGTCATTCAATTAAATAGCGATGGAGACAGAATTAATATAAGTGCCCTTCATTGGTTATTAATAGAGCATCAAAGCAATGCTATAAAAGAAGTCATATGGAAAATTCTATTTCCCATAGGATTTGCTGTGAACGTAAACAATATAATAATAAAGAAAGGTGAATTTGGGTCAGGGATAACCTTGAGAAAAAATTTCCTCCTACTTTTTTGTGTCATCACCGAAAAAGGGAAAACTCAATGAAAAATGGAAAAATTTGATTTTGTAGAACCCGAATCTGGAAGCTTCTAAGCTTGTTAAAAAGGGGTTCGGATGGGTGTTATAGTATGATGAAAAACGCGATTATTCACAAGATTGTAATAAGTTTTTGTATTGGATAATAAAAGTATTGGATGGTTGTGGTTTGGTGGATGTAGCCCGGATTGGGTGAACCACGTTAAATTCTTTGTGTTATGATTTATTCTGTGTGTGTTTTAGTTTCTCTGTTTATTAATTAAATATGTATTTAATTGTTATATATCTACCATTTATAACCCTAACAAGTGGTATCAGAGTGGGTTGTGCTTCGATTATCATATGTAGAAAGGTCTCATAGTTGAGTGGGAGCAATGGCAGAAGAGGGTAAGAAGGTTGAGAAGTTTAATGGGCAGAACTATCAGTTATGGAAGATGCAGATGGAGTACTATCTCTATCAGAAGGATTTATGGCGGCCATTGGAAGGGAAAACCAAGAAACCCGCAACAATGTCTAATGAGGACTGGGAGATTTTGGATAGAAAGGCTCTTGTTAGTATTCATTTATGCCTGGCACAATTGGTGGAATTCAATATTATAACAACAAAGACAACTCAAGAGTTGATGGAAACCCTAGCAAAGTTATATGAAAAGTTTTTCGCTTTGAATAAGGTATTTCTTATGAAGTGTTTATTTAATATGAAAATGGTAGAAGGTGGGTCAATTACTGATCATTTAAATGAGTTTAATATGGTCACCAGTCAATTAACTTCTGTAAAAGTAAACTTTGATGAAGAAGTTAAGACTCTTTTGATTCTGTGTTCTTTGCCTGAAAGTTGGAATAGCTTGGTAATGGATGTTAGCAATTCTATTTCTGGTTCGAATACACTGAAATTTGATGTTGTTGTTGGTGTTATTTTGAGCGAGGAAGTTCATAGGACAAGCTCAAGTGGAACATCCACATTAGGTAGTTTTTTGAATGCAGAAAGTAGGGGCAGAACAAAGGAGAGAGGAAAAAATTTCAGAAATTGTGGGAAGTCACAAGGAAAATCAAAGGATAGAAGGTTCCAATCTAGAGACAAGAGAGATTGCTGGTACTGTGGTAAGCCATGTCATTTAAAGAAAGATTGTTGGTCTCAGAAAAATAAAGGAGACAAAAAGGAAGGAAGTAAAGAGGCAAATGTGGTAAGTAATAAATCTGATGAGGATGCTTTGATTCTTTCCCTTGATAATGTTGATGATTCTTGGGTGTTAGATTCAGGGGCTTCATTTCATGCTACCCCCATAGAAGTTATTTTCTTGATTATGTCCAAGGGGATTTTGGCTGGTTTATTTAGGAGATAAAAACCCTGTCAGATTGTTGGAAAGGGAAGAATCAAGATTAAGTTGCAAATGGGAATCATTGGCTACTACATGAGGTAAGGCATGTTCCAAAGTTAAGTAGAAATTTAATTTCAGCAGGGCAACTAGATGATGAAGGTTGTGTTGTTACATTTAGTGATAAAAATTGGAAGGTTACAAAGGGTGCCTTAGTGGTAGCAAAAGGTGTGAAAGTAGGCACCTTATATCTTTGTACAGGTCATACTATTCCTTCTACTTTAATTGTTATAGAAAAAGGTCAATGTTCAGGAACAGTTGTTGCAGTTAAGCAGGTAGAAGATCATACAGTTGATGTGGACTCTGAATAATCACTGTAATAGACTTGGCTATATGAGTGTAAAAGGTATGAAAGTACTTCATTCAAATAATGTTTTACTAGGTCTAAAATGTGTTAATATGGATTTCTGTGAAAGTTGTGTGTATGGAAAACAAAAGAGAGTAAGTTTTCTCAAGGATGGGAAGCAAAAGAAAGATGAGAAATTGGAGCTTGTGCATATGGATGTATGGGGACCAACTTAGGTATCTCCTCTCGATGGCTCTCTGTATTATGTTACATTCATTGATGATGCAACTAGGAAGGTATGGATTTATTTCCTTAGGCAGAAATCTTATGTATTTGAAACCTCTAAAAAATGGAGAAGCTTGGTTGAGAATGAGACGGGTAAAAAGATAAAATGTCTCAAATCTAATAATGGTGGTGAGTATTGCAGCAAAGAGTTTGAAGATTATTGTTCCTTTAATGGTATTCGTAGGCAGAAAATGGTTCCAATGACTCCATAGGAAAATGGATTGGTTGAGCGCATGAATAGAACAATAATGGAGCATGCACGAACTATGAGATTGCATGTTGGGTTGCCTTTAAAAATGCGGGTAGAGACTGTAAATACTACTATTTATTTAATTAATAGAGCTCCCTCTAATCCTTTAGGTTGTGGTATTCCAGAGGAAGCATGGAAAGGTAAGAAGGTGAGTTATTCTTTTCTCAAAACCTTCAGTTGTGAAGCATTTGCACATGTAGTTTCTGAAAATAGAACCAAGCTTGATGTAAAATCAAAGAAATGTATATTTGTTGGATATGGCATTGATGAATTTGGTTATAGGCTTTGGGATTTTGAAAATCAAAAAATTATGAGAAGTAGGGATGTCATATTCAATGAGAAAGTGTTGTACAAAGATCTGTTGTTGCAACATGAGAAGAAAGAAAATGATTATGCAGTGTTGGATGATATTCCAAACAATGATGTTTTAGTGGTTCCTCATGTTGGGCAACAAAAACAACAACAAATAATACAAACTCGTGTTAGACAATCTTCAAAGATAAGTAGACCTCTAGAAAGATTCTCTCCCTCTTTGTATACTATTTTGTTAACTGATGCTGGTGAACCAGAATATTATAATGAAGCTATGCAGGTGGATGCCAAAGTTCAGTGGAAGCATCGAATGGAAGAAGAAATGGACTCCTTACTAAAAAATCAGACTTAGGAATTATGCAAGTTGCCTACAGGTAAAAAGGATTTACCAAACAAATGGGTTTATAGGCTAAAAGAGGAGGATAGAGGTGTTGGTGGCGATTTTGGCTCCACAACAATGAAAAAAAAAATTCTATTTTGTTTCTCCTGAAAGAGAAAGGCAACACATGGATGCCTTAGCTCCCAAGGTCCTTGTAGTTGGGTCTCAACTGTGCTGATGTTACTCAATGGTCAATGCAATAGTAATATTCAAGGGGCCTGCTGGTGTTGAGCTTCTAGATTGTTCTAAGATCAAGCATGAAATGAAACCTACTTTAACTAGGGTTTTAAAGAAACAACAAAAGATAGATCAGGGTTTTGAAATAGAAAAGAATAATAGTTCATCCAATCTTAACCAAACTTGTTAATTTTAAGGAATTTGTAAACCAAAACTGTAGAAAAAGATAAGCTTGTCATTGACACACAACCTCTTTCACTCACAATGCTAATTCGCATAACAGATTTTTAAGCTACCATAACACAAATATTTCATTCCTTGGAGACTTCACAAATCAAATGATCAATTAAGACAAATATCATTCAAGAACACAACATGAAGTAGATTAAACTCTGATTGCTTCTACTATTATTAAAACAGATCAACAATATTTACAAGGCTGGCACAATCACCAGTGTACAGAGAATATGTGGCTCCAGATTGTTTCCAACTACACTAAGAGAACTTAGAAAATACATTACAGTTTATACTGAAATCTTACTGCTAACCAAGAAGACAAGAGAAGCTCCCATTACTAAGAATCGAGATGCAACTCTATCTTCTTCTGTTAACACCCTAACTCCTAACAGTTCTAACTCTAAAAGTTATTGATCTAAAAGTTCTTTTAATCTAGAAGTTCTAATCCTAAAAGTTCTAACCGTAAAAACTCTTACCTTTACAAAGAGGAAAGAATGCCTTATATACATAATGCATCAAAAGAATGCGTTGTCCCCCTGTATTAGGGTTTACAAATATCTATAGACTGTAGGAGAGTCGGCCTTCAGATCTTTTGAAAAGAGTCGGTTGTGCATTCAATGTGGAAGCCCTGTTGTCCATGCTCACAAAGGATTTCTATCCTCAGGAGAAGTCCTTTTGAGCTTTTTGCAGCAGCTGCATTTACTCCTCTGTCTCGGTGTCCATCTTCAAAGTCCCTCTACAATCTATCTTGAATGCTCAAAATATCCCTATTAATATTGGCCTACCTCCTATCAGCAGTGGCCACAACTGTCCCTATGAGTCATTGATCTTTCATCTTTCTTTCAGCTTCCCTCACATCTCAGACTTCTCTGTATATTGACCATTCTCTTGGAAAATTTCCTTGAGCCCGCTTGCAGATCTGAACATCATCGCCTGAATTAGCCTATCATTATCTATACTCAGAAGGATTCCATTTTGGTTTGCATCCTGTCAATCTTCTTACATAAGGGCGGTCAATTGGTCAAAAGGACTGATGAGTTAGTCCTTTGGCTCCCTCACTAGACGATCATAGGCCACGTAGGATTCTTTGGCAGTCAAAAGCTGTTCACTTGGCCATCGCATGTCGGTGAGACACCATCAGTGTCTCCCCGATGTGACTTCATCCATCGGGCAGCTATCGAAAAGACACGAGACAGTCAGTGAGATGTCTCGGCAGGCTCAGAAGTTATATTGAGCTCACAAAAGATGACTAGCATGATTATCGCTAGTCAGTAGGACATCATGGTGAAATCCTCTTATTCCCCCCCCACTCACTCTTACTCTCCGAGCATTGAGCTCTCCTTGCCGCCGGTGAGACCATCACTCATTGTCGTGACCTCACAGCAAAGCCTTTCATTCACTTGAAGTCTCCCCAAGTTCCTTTTCCTTCTCAGCGGGCTCACTTCATTCTTTCAGTGTGACCTTCACTCATCGCTAAGACCCTATGGTGAAAGCATAACCCTTCGCCAATGTCACTTCATTCTATGTCATGGAGACTTATTTTGTTCGCTAGGACCCTATACCGACATCACAACCTTCTGTCGATCCTTGTCATCGACGTGACTTTGGATCATCGGTGAGACCTCCCACCGCATTCATTTCCTTTCGCCAAATTCCAGTGTCGCCAAGACCCTCTCGTAGTCACACCGAAATGAAATCTTTCATTGTATACGTTTCGCTATAACCTCCCCTTATTGGGAAGACATCCTATAGACACCCCATGCCTTGGTGAAAGCTTTACTAGCTCATCCCCTTGTCACTGTAACATACTGATTCTCTCACCGAAGACACCTGATAGACCCCCCTTTGCACTGTGTCAGTGTGACCAAAGGCACTCAGTGAGAGGCTTCATCCCGAATTCAATATCTCCCGCCGAAGCCTTCTCCCTGTCACTAGTTGATAAGACCAAAAGACTTCGTGATGACCATATACCGAAGAAAAGACTCCTGCCGAAGTGTTTGATCCTTTGCCTAGTCGGTGAGACATTCTTTCCTCGCTGAGACATCTTGGCGAGGAGTAAAACCTATGGCGATATAAGAACCCATCCGAAGGTGGTCGGCAAGACCTATTAATTCTCTCACTGAAGACACCCTTGTAGGCGAGACTGCACCCACTCACCGAGACCTCTTAGCAGGCTCCAACCACTATGCTGATGCTTCTTCATTTCACTGAGACACACCAATTCTTTCGTCGAAGAGTGCCGATAGAATCCCTTTGCACAGGTTGGTGAGACATTAGGCCTTCGCCAAGACCCTATCCTGAACTCAGTATCTTCCACCGACACGCCTTTTTCCTACTGCTTGTCGGCGAGACCAAAATACTTTGCCAAGGCCATGTGTCGAAGTAGATGACTCCCGCCGAAGTGTTAGACCTCCTTTTCATTAGTCAGTGAGACATCGTGCACTCGCTGAGACGTCCTGCCAGGGAGTAAACCCTATGTCGATAGAGGAAACCCCAAAGTTGCCAAGACCATGAATGATGTCTTGGTGATAGATGCCCATATATGATTTCTGATTACTGATGTATGAATCTTTTGACGCCGGTTGGTAGGACTTTGAGATTTTGTGAAGACCACCCCCCGAAGGGAAAACTCATGCTGATAGAAAATTCCTTTTCGCCAGAATGATGACCTTAGTTCTGCCAATAGATGCCTGTATGTAAATTCCACTCACTGTGACATCTCTAAGGTCTTGTCGACTGTTTCCTTAGCTAATTTCCATGACCAACTGGACTAGGGAATGCATTCTAGCTGAGCTCTCATGACAAATACCGTCCTGCATGTGATTTAATCCTACATTCAATGAAAAAAACCATAATGAAGATCACAAGGACAAGTTAAATAATTAAAAAAACACCATTGAAACGAATCCCATGCCAGTAGGGTGCAGTTAAATTTTTAAACAAAATGATCATAAGCAGTTCGGGTTTCAGGTCAGCCCACAGAATCAAAGCCAGGGAGGAATCCTGAAGAATTCTGAGTCAGGTGGATTCCAGCAGAATAGACATGAAACACCCGTTAGAAACCCAATCCGATCATTATCAAACCTAGAACAACACATGAGATCCTCAAAAATAGCATAAAGGAAACATAAAATGCATCATTATTCATTAGCTAGTCCTGTTATTGCAAACTTCTCCACACTTCCTCAGATTCTAGAGAAATCTGCGCAGGCTAGATTTCCGCAAGAAGAGAACATTCCAGAAAATCTGAGAAAAAATAGGGGATGACGGATTTCAGGAAAATTTGAAGGAGGCAGAAAACTGTGAAAAATAAGACATTTCGAAAAACCCGGAACAAACAAGGAACAATGGATTTCGGGAAAATCTAGTCCCAAAGGAAATATGCAAAAAAGATAGCACCTAGCCGGAGTTCGAGTGGGATCCGAGAAAAATAGGGGATGACAGATTTTGGGAAAATCCGAAGGAGGCAGAAAACTGTGAAAAAGAAGACATTCTGGCAAACCTAAAACAAACAAGGAACAACGGATTTCAGGAAAATCTGGTCTCAAAGGAAATATGTGAAAAATATAGTGCCTAGCCGGAGTTCGAGAGGGATTTGGGAAAATCTGGATGGGGTGGAAAATCCCAAACCCAGGAGAAAACCCAAATTCCAACTAAGGAAAAACCAAAAACCAAAGGCAAAGAAAGGAAAAGAAAGGGGGACCCATTTTGTTCCAACTCAAAATGGGGTGGTTATGCAAGGCATAAAAAATGGTGACTCGGCTGGGGAAATGGTTTAACCATTTTCAAGAATTTGAATTATTCAGCTACCCAGAACTCCTGGTTCATAATCATCACAACTCCAGTTGGGTCAGTTTTAGCAAGCAAGGCTGAGCTAGAATCTCAAATGTAAGTCAATCAATGGCTACCCCCTGAATCAATGTGTGTGCTTGATTGTGCATCACATCTCTTATGAAGTTTTCTTCATCTTTTGGACAACAATGTGTAAGATTTGAACTACATGAGTTGACCTCCTTTAGCTATCGTGTAATAATATCCTGGGCATTGCTCCGCTACCAGTCAAGCATCCATAGCCCCAATGGAGATACCTCTAGTTTTCTCACAGCATTGCTCTACTGCCAATTAGGTGTCCATAGCCCTAGTAGAGATACTGGAATCACCCATTGATATTGAGCCTCTTTTCTTTTGATAATTCTTCTCTTTTTCTTTTGAAGTTTCAAATATTTCATTTAATTCCTTTTCAATAAGTCAAATGTTTAACATATGATCTGGGTTGAAAACTACCATGGACCTCATGACAGCACTTGAAAAATTGGATTTTTCACTCAAGTCTTACAACATTGCCACCCTAGGATAAATATACCATTACAAGAGGAGATGATCTTATTGATTTGTGACAGATTCAGAGGGAGCTAATGAAGGTTACTTACTTTGCACCTTGTTTTCAAGATGTTCCACAACTCTTATTAGACGATGGGCATGAAACAAAGAGTTTAGGACAAAATCACCCAAACAGAAAGCCTGAAAATATCTAAACCATTCTTCTCCAAATGACCAAAGTATGCTTCAGATAACAACCAACATTTTAAGATAGAAAGGATAGGTAAACCCCCAAAGAACAAAACAAAACAAAGACCAAAAAATAAAGAAAACCAAAGGGGACAGGGGAAAAAATAGAAACAGGAAGCTATTTACAGACAAGAGCCACATTATTTATACAAAAAGAAACAACCTATTTACATAAAGGAAAGAGTTATTTACAAATAGGAGACAAAAGTTATATACACAACTGCAGATTATTTACATAAAGAAAAGAAGGCACTACTTATATATAGAACTGAAATTAGCAAGCCTCAAGATTCAAAATAGTGCTTAAGGAACTACCCATTGATAGGAAATGGAACAAGTTCTCCAGTTAGGCTATTAAGTCTGAAAGTATTTTCCCCTAGGATCTCAGCAATTTGATAAGGACCTAGCCAGAGTTTGTCAAACTTTTGGTGACTGCCCTTCTTTTCACTGGCCTTATCCCATAACAGCACTAGGTCAGATATCCTAAAAGCCTTTATCTTGGCTCTTTTGTCAAACCATCATTTGATAACAACCTGATGCCTAAAGAATTGTTGTAAGGCCACATCTCTCTACTCTTCCAATTTTAACAAAGTAGCTAACCTAACCTCTATCTTATTATCACTGGAGTAGAATTTTTGCATGAACTCCAGGATAGATATTTGCAGATGGATAGGAAAGACAGGCTCTTGGCCGTATACCAGCTTGAATGGTGAGGTGTTTAAGGTAGCCTTAATCCTAGTCCTATCTTCCCACAATGCGAATCTCAGCTAGGTATGCCAATCTCTAGGGTTATGTTCTAACAGTTTCTTAATCACTCCTAAGAGATTCTTATTGGTAGAATCTGCAACTCCTTTGCCTTGTGGGTAATAATTTGAAGAATATTTCAAGACAATCTTATGATTATATGCCCAAGAAATAAATTCAGTAGAAGAAAAGATGGAACCATTATCACATACCAGAGCAAAAGGTACCCCAAACCTTGTAGTGATGCATTCAGTGAGGAACTTAATCACTACATCTGTGGTGCTATTCTTGCAGGGTATGGCCTCTATCCACCTCATGCAGTAGTCAGTGGCAGTCAAGATGAATTTATGTCTAGCATAAGAGTTCGGGTTAATCACTCCAATAAAATCCAGTGCCCACTGGGCAAATGGCCTCACCTTATAGATGGGCTATAGTAGCATGGCTACTTGGCATTCCCTTGGTGTAGAAAACTAACAGATGTGACATGTCCTCACATGTTGATGGGAATCTTTGAACACATAGGGCTAGTAATAACCAGATTGGAGGATCTGGTGTGCCAAAGAATCTATAGACCCATGACCTGTGCCATGTTTCCCATGAAACTCAAAAATCACCTGCTTGGCCTCTTGATGATCAAGGCATCTCAAGTACACTCCTTCAAAATTCCTCCTATATAGCAACCCTCCTTTGATCATGTAATGAGAACTCTTCAGTCTTAGGGCTCTCCTTTGAGTGGCAGTCATTCCTTCTGGACATCGATTGTTGAGCATAAAGCATATGGTATCAGCATACCAAGGGTCGTTAGAGAAAGACTGGGTCGTGTACTGCTAATAGATGATGTTATCGCCAGCGTTTGCCATGGACTGAGACAAGCCTGTACCCCTGACTAGTTTCATGGGATGTATCTCCAGATCGAATTCTTGCAGGATGGCCATCCATTTGCCTCTCCTTTCTCCTAGCTCGCTCTGCATGAGTAGGGACTTCACAGATGCATCTGAAACTACAGCGACGACTTGGCTTCGGAGAATGTAATGCTGAAACTTCTTGACATCCTGCACCAGTGTGAAATATTGCTTCTCCAAAGATGGGTATTTGATTTTCGCATTCTTGAATGGAGAGCTCATGAATGCAATTGGTCTCTCCTCTGCCTCTGCCTTCCATTGAGTTAGGACGGCCGCGCATGAATGTTTAGAGGCAAAAGAGTAAATGTAGAATGGCCTAAAAGTCAGGGTTGGTAAGCACAGGTGCTTTCGAGATGGATCGTTTGACTTGTGAAAATGTGACCTTTGCTTCATCTATCCACTCTATCTTGGCATCCTTCATCATTTCATTCAGAGGCTTTACAATCTCTGCAAAGCCGGTGATGAACTTCCTCACGAAGTTGATTTTCCTAAAGAAAGATTTCATTTCCTTCTTACTTCCTGGCTGAATGATCTTCAGGATGGACTCGACTCGATCTGGGTCGATTGAAATCCCTCTTTCAGAAATTATGTGCCCCAAGAGCTTCCCTTCAGAAACTCCAAACACGCATTTGTTGGGATTCAGGGAGACGCCATATTGGATGCATTGTTCCAGAACCTTGGCCAAGTAAGCAGCATGATTCAATCAATCTTGGAGAATACTATCAGGTCATCCATGTAAACAATGACGCACTTACGGATTAGGTCCTTGAAAGCTATATCCATGGTGCGCTGGAAAGTTGCTCCAACATTTATCAGACCGAATGGCATCCTCCTATATGCAAAAGTTCCCCATTTGATTGTGAAGGCTGTCTTCATTCTGTCTTCACAGTCAACCATTACCTAATTGTAGCCAGAGTAACCATCTAGAAATGATATCATATGAGATCCATTGACTGTCTGCAACACTTCATCCAGAGAAGGGAGCAGGTAGTTATCCTTTTCTAAGGCTCTATTGAGATTTATGAAGTCGACACACAGCTTGATCTCCCCATTTTTCTTATGAACTGGGACTAAGTTAGCCACCCAAGTTGAATGGTGCATGGGGAAGATTATCCTAGCAGAGAGTAATTTTTGGACCTCTTTATAGATCAATGGTTCAATCAAGGCATTGACAGGGTGTTGCTTCTATCGAAAAGGCTTAACCTCAGGCTTCAAGGGGATAGTGTGAGTCATAACAAAAGCATCAAATGTCTGGAGCTCTTCATACCCCCAGGAAATCACAACAATATCATTTTTAAGCACCCTTAGTATGTCTTCTCTAATTGCTTCTGGGTAGGCCTTCCCTATATAAACATTCTTTTTAGGGCCAACATCTGACAAGTTAACTGTTTCATATTCGCCCCCCCTTTTCATCAGTTGATATTTTCTCTCGAGCACCTGGATCAGAGTAAAAAATTATTTCTAGAGCAACCATTCCCTTGGGAATGTTATTAGTTTTCAGATTAAGGACCCCTTCTGTATGACAATCTCTAGGATTCCACTCTCCTTGATCCCTATTAGAATCATCAATGATTTGCCCTTCAAAAACATCAAAAATTGCTAGGAAAGCAAGGATATGTCGATCATCATCAAAAACTTGAAAATTCTTGACATTGTCAGGAACAGCTGGGGTGGACATCAGTTCTACTGAGAATCTTTTGAATTTGGAGCCTTGCATAGGTTCCAAGGTGCTTGCAGCAACAACCAATGAATCAGCTACCTAATTTTCTTCTCTAGGGATTAAGCTAATCCAAAAGGCATCAAAGTCCTCAATCAAGTTCCATATCTGATTTCTATAAGCTTCCAATCTTCTGTTGTGATAGGTGTATTGGCTGCGCACTTGTCTAATAACTATTTCGGAATCTCCCTTGACCATCAAGGCAGTGACCTTCTTGTGTGCAAACATCAGTCCTCAAGCTAGGGCCTCATATTCTGTCACATTGTTTGTGCATCCAAATTGCAAACTATAATAAGCAAAGAAGGTTTTCCCTTTCGGGTTGGTTAGTACAATTCCAACACCGCTACCTGTCTTAGATTTAGATCCATCAAAGGTAAGGGTCCACAACTAATCAGGGGTTGGAGTTGATTCTTTTGCAGCTTTTGTAGGTATTTGGATAGGATTAACCAGGGGTGGGGCTCCTTGATCATTTGCATCAGGTATAAGGGACAGGTATTCAATTAGTTCCTTTGGTATAATTTTCAATTCCTGCACAGATATATTATGTGACCCACAGTTATCCTCTAGACATTCACTTGCATCTTGGGGTTCTTCTTCAAAAACATGCTGATTTGGAAGTGTGTCTAGAGTAGGTTTGATTTGAGGAGGGATTTCTTTTGAAAGTATTGTATCCCTAGTTAACATGGTTGCTTCCTTGGCCTCAAATGAGAAGCAGTCTGCAATGGTATCATGGCAAGCTGCTTCAGCTTCCTCAGCTTGGGAAACATGATTTAAAATGTCCTTACAAGGTTGACAAGTCAATTCAGAATGACTTTGATAATGTACCCTACACCAGTTAGGGAGCAGGAGACTTTGCAAGTCTATATCTACCCCTAAGACCAGTTGGTCTTGTCGCAGCTTTCTAACCAAGGCCTATTGATTTTCACCAATGGTGGGGTCAGTTTTTTTTTTTGACATGTCTTCAACATTGAGAACCAAGAAGGTTAGGATTTCCTCTTGTTTATAAACCCCATCTTAGTCTCAAAGTAAGCCACCTCATTGAGACAATCATACTCGGTGATAATATGCTTGAGGCAAGGCTCACTTTCAATCCTAATCTGATTAGGAATCCCTTTCCATGATAACCACATATGTGAAAAGTCCAAGGCAAGATATTCCCCTAAATTTTTCATCAAATCTTGACTTAGAAGCATACCATAGGTCTCAGGAATATCTGCCACTTGAATATATATGTTGGTTAGGATCCTGGGATCTAATCCTACTTGAACGTGTATGTCTCTTAATTCTCCTACCACATTAACCTCTGTCTTGTCAAGTTGAATGACCTTTTTATTTTTCTGAATGGGGTTTAATCCCAAATTCTTACATGTGGAAAATGGCATGACATTTCCTGAAGCCCCCGAGTCCAATAAACGGTTATGTAGGTTCTTGCCAGAAATTATTAAGCTTAAAAGGAAAGGTGGAGTACCTACCTTATTTCTGTATAAGGATGCATTCATGTCCCCAACAGGTGCCACCTTGCTCTTTCCTTTTGACTTATCAGCTTGTTCTAGAGCTTTCAGCACTATCTCCCTTTGAGTAGGGCACCACTTCAAGATGTCAAAGAATGACAAAGAAGTTTTCTATCTCTGTATCTCATAAACAATATCAAATTCTAAATTAGAACTGGAAATACCTTTGGAAACACAAAAGGAATCACCCTTGCAATGGAAATCAGGTGGGCCTTTTGGTGGGGGCGATTGTTATCCGCACTTTGATTCGGAGGCACCATGTAATCAGGAGGTGCTGAGGTAGTGAATGGGCCCTTACTTTGATTTCTCAGGAAGTGTCCCCCTTTCGTCTGGAAGGCTTGGGCATCATATGAATCTCCTTCTGGTTCATTCTCACTTTGATTTGGGAATGAGGGCTCTTCTTCAAAGATATCATATGTCATTGCGGTATCTATTGAGCTGCCTCCCTTATGAGGGTTCCCTTGGAATGTTTGGGCATCTTCCTATGCCATTTTGACCATCTTCTCCAGTTCAGGGCAGTTCACTTCAGAATGGGTTGCTGTATTATGTAGCCTGCACCAATTGGTCATGAAGTTGGGGTCGGCCACGCTTGCAATATGTGACCTCTCCTGATTTGCTTGATAGTCATGAGAAACTCTCCCATTATTGGGCCATGTATTCCATTGCCTGTTGTTGTTAGGCCTTTGATTATATCCTCTATTTTGGTTTTGGTACCCTTGGGTAGAGGAGTTTTGGCTCTGATAACCCCTTTGGTTGTAGTTATTATGATTCTGATAGCTACCCTGATTATTTTGGGAAGGGTTCAACCGAAGCTGAGCCATGTCATTTATAACTTGGGACAACGTTTTCTTTAATGTTTCTACCTCATTTGTAAGATGGACTATCTTCTCACTCTCCACATTCTTAGCAATAGGTGGCTAACCACCATGACTTGGTGTTCCAACTTCATTATGATGACCCTGGGAACTTTGAGGAAGCTGTAATTACTGAAAGGGATCATAAGTTCCAGTAGCAAAGAATGGGATAGGTGGTTGAGTTTGCAATTTAGATATAGGCCTGTAGTGGGAAGGAAACATTCCTGGGATAGTATTAAATAAAGGTGGGCTATTCATCTGATATCCTATCGAAGGGAAACTTCCTCCCAGGCCTCCTTGTTGAGAAATGACTAGTTGTTGCAGCTTGATAGCTAAATGATAAACTTTGGATAGAGAATCAATTTCAGCTAGTTGGTAAGTTCTTTGCAAGAACAAGCCAAGCAGGGGGTCTATAACTATAAAGTAAGCTAGAATAGCACTGTCCTCAATGACTAGATAGGGATCTTGCAATCTTCTATACATTTGCTAGAATCTAGTATTGAATAAAGGTAAGGATTCACCTGACTCCTTCCTGAAGGTAGCAAATTGATGATATAAAAGAGTTGGGTCCACATAAACCTTGATTTGGTTGATAAAGGCATTTTCCAAATGTGTCCAGGTCAGGATGGAACTTTGAGGCAGATTAAGGTACCAATTGTAGGCCATATCCCCTAAAGGGTAAGGGAATAACCTATAGACTACATCATGGTGAGCTGCCTGAGCTCTAGTACAAGCATCCTTGAAAGCCTGTATGTGCTCGTCAGCACTTTGTGATTCACCATGAAAATACTTAAGGCATAATTTCTTAGGGTTCTTAGGCAAGTTGTGAAAACCTCCAAGAATAGTCCCTAATGGAGAGGGATTATTCTAGAAGAATGCCATTGGTGGTGGTGGCGGTGTTTGAGCCAGCTGTGGTATGGGTTGAATCAGCTGTGATGACAATTGAGATGGACATGATGGTGGATTGATAGGTATCCACTAGGGTTATGGTGAGAAGCCTGGTGGAGTGAGTAGAGCTGATAAGGGTGGTATGATTGTTGCCCCAGTCTTATGATTCTTGTGTCTTATTGGGGTCTTGAGTTCTATGAAAGGTGATGGATTCTTTGCTGATTGAAGAACTCTATGGGGATTCTCTGACGAGAAAGACTGAGTATTCTCTAGTTTGTTCTTTTTGGCCCTCCTTCTAGCACCAGTTCCTGTTGATGGTGATTTTGGCACCACAACAATGCAACCAAAATATTGCTATTTTGTTTCTCCTAAAAGAGAAAGGAAACACATGGATGCCTTAGCTCCCAAGGTCCTTGTAGTTGGGTCTCAACTATGCTGATGTTACTCAATGGTCAATGCAATAGTAATATTCAAGGGGCCTACTGGTGTTGAGCTTCTGGATTGTTCTAAGATCAAGCATGAAATGAAACCTACTTTAACTGGGTTTTAAAGAAACAACAAAAGATAGATCAGGGTTTTGAAATAGAAAAGAACAACAGTTCATCCAATCTTAACCAGACTTGTTAACTTCAAGGAATTTGTAAACCAAAACTATAGAACAAGATAAGCTTGTGATTGACACACAACCTCTTTCACTCACAGTGCTAATTCACATAACATATTTTTAAGCTACCATTTAAATAAAACAAAAATATTTCATTCCTTGGAGACTTCACAAATCAAATGATCAATTAAGACAAATATCATTTAGGAACAAAACATGAAGTAGATTAAACTTTGATTGCTTCTACTGTTATTAAAACATATCAACAATATTTACAAGGTTGGCACAATCACCAGTGTAAAAAGAATATGTGGCTCTAGATTTTTTCCAACTACACTAAGAGAACTTAGTACATTACAATCTATACTGAAATCTTACTGCTAACCAAGAAGACAAGAGAAGCTCCCATTACTAAGAATCAAGATGCAACTCTATCTTCTTCTATTAACTCCCTAACTCCTAACAGTTCTAACTCTGAAAGTTATTGATCTAAAAGTTCTTTTAATCTAGAAGTTCTAATCCTAAAAGTTCTAACCATAAAAACTCTAACCTTTACAAAGAGGAAAGAATGCCTTATATACAGAATGCATCAAAAGAATACATTGTCCCCCTGTATTAGGGTTTACAAATATCTATAGACTGTAGGAGAGTCGGCCTTCAGATCTTTTGAAAAGAGTCAGTTGTGCATTCAATGTGGAATCCCTGTTGTCCATGCTCACAAAGGATTTCTATCCTCAGGAGAAGTCTTTTTGAGCTTTTGCAGCTGCTACATTTACTCCTCTGTCTTGGTGTCCATCTTCAAAGTCCCTCTACAATCTGTCTTGAATGCTCAAAATATCCCTATTAATATTTTCCTACCTCCTGTCAGCAGTGGCCACAACTGTCCCTGTGAGTCATTGATCTTTCATCTTTCTTTTGGCTTCCCTCACTTCTCAGAATTCTCTGTATATTGACCATTCTCCTAGAAAACATCCTTGGGCCCACTTGCAGATCTGAACATCATCACTCAAATTAGTCTATCGTCATCTATTCTCAGAAGGATTCCATCCAGTTTGTATCCTGTCGATCTTCTTACATAGGGGCGGTCAATTGGTCAAAGGGACCAATGAGTCAATCCTTTGGATCCCTCACTAGATGATCACAGGCCACATAGGATTCTTTGGTGGTCAAAAGCAGTTTGCTTGGCCATTACATGTCGGTGAGACACCATCGGTGTCTCCCTAATGTGACTTCATCCATCGGGTAGTTATCGGCAAGACACGAGACAGTCGGTGAGACGTCTCGGTGGGCTTAGAAGTTATATCTAGCTCACAAAAGATGACTGGCATGATTATCGCTAGTCGATAGGACATCATGGCAAAATCCTCTTATTCCCCCCCTCTCACTCTTACTTTTGGGGCATCGAGCTCTCCTTGCCACCAGTGAGACTATCACTCATCACCGTGACCTCACAGTCAAGCCTTTCATTTGCTTGAAGTCTCCCCAAGTTCCTTTTCCTTCTCGACGGGCTCACTTCGTTCTTTCAGTGTGACCATCACTCATCGCCAAGACCCTATGGCGAAAGCATAACCCTTCACCAATGCCACTTCGTTCTATGTCGGGGAGACTTATTTTCTTCGCTAGGACCCTATACCGACATCACAACCTTCTATTGATCCTTGTCATCAGCGTGACTTTGGACATCGGCGAGACCTCCTGCCGCATTCATTTCCTTTCACCAAATTTTGGTGTCGCCAAGACTGTCTCGTAGTCACACCGAAATGAAATCTTTCATTGTATGCATTTCGCTGTAACCTCCCCTTATCAGGAAGACATCCTCTAGACACCCCATGCCTTGGTGAAAGATTTACTAGCTCATCCCTTTGTCACTGTAACATATTGATTCTCTCACCAAAGACACCCGATAGACCCCCCTTTGCACTATGTTAGTGTGACTGGAGGCACTTGGTGCGAGGCTTCATCTCGAATTAAATATCTCCCGCCGAAGCCTTCTCCCTATCACCGGTCGGCAAGACCAAAATACTTCACCATGACCATATACCGAAGAAAAGACTCTCGCCGAAGTGTTTGATCCTTTTGCTAGTTGGTGAGACATTCTTTCCTCGCCGAGACGTCTTGGCAGGGAGTAAACCCTATGGCAATATAAGAACCCATCTGAAGGAGGTCAGCAAGACCTATTAATTCTCTCACCGAAGACACCCTTGTTAGTGAGACTACACCCACTCGCTGAGACCTCTTAGCGGGCTCCAACTACTACGTCGAATCCTCTTCGTTTCACTGAGACACACCGATTCTATCCCCGAAGAGCGCCAATAGAATCCCTTTGCACAAGTTGCTGAGACATTAGGCCTTCACCAAGACCCTATCCCGAACTCAGTATCTTCCATTGACACACCTTTTTCCTACCGCCTGTCGGTGAGACCAAAAGAGTTCGCCAAGACCATGCGCTGAAGCAGATGACTCCCGCTGAATTGTTAGACCTCCTTTTCATTAGTCAGTGAGACATCATGCACTCATAGAGATGTCCTGGCGGGGAGTAAACCCTATACCAATAGAGGAAACCCCAAAGTCGCCAAGACCATGAATGATGTATTGGCGATAGACGCCTGTATATGTTTTCTGATTGTCGATGTATGAATCTTTTGACACCGGTCGGTAGGACTTTCAGATTTCGAGACCACCCCCTGAAGGGAAAACTCATGCCGATAGAAAATTCCTTTTCGCTAGGAAGATGACCTTAGTTCTACTGATATATTCCTGCGTGTAAATTCCACTCGCTGTGACATCTTCGGGGTCTTACCAACTATTGCCTTAGCTGATTTCCATGACCAACTGGACTGGGGAATGCATTCTTGTTGAGCTCTCTTGAAAAATACCTGTAACTAAGGGTAAATTTTAGGTTTAGATTCAATGAATTGAAAGCACAATAAACCCAAAGAAGTAATGAAGTGCAAAGGAAAGTAAATGAAAACATAGAAAATAGAACAATCTCACCCAGTGTCTTCAATCTCCATGGCTGATCTCCATTACACCTTCTAACTTGTTGATTTGTGTTGCCCTCAGATCGAATGTGTGAGAAATCTTGACTATGCCATTGTCCTAAACAAGCTTTGAAGGATTTGAATCTTAAATTTCTATGCCTATGATAAATGTTAAATGACTATGAATGATAAATGACTATAATGCCTATAATAATCATGAAGTGGTCACCAAATTATGAACAAAATTGTCATTTTATAGAAAACACAATTTTGAATGGATGGATGAGATCAACCCTTGACAAAAACCTAAAATTATAGGATGAGATTTAACATGATAATCCCTAATCAGGGTTAGGGTAAAATCCTTAGACGAGTGGTCAAGATGTCATAGGAGAAAATTGAATCAGCGGTGGAGAAAAGATGAGATAATTAATTTCAAAAATATAGATTTTCAAAATTAAGAAGATAAAGATAGCCTGCTTTATGAGATTTGAAAAATCAGATAAAAGATGGACTGAAAAGCAAATTTGATAAAATCAACAACCTGCTTGCTTTATTTGAGCTTTGGAAGAAAGCTACCAATTTGAATTAAATCAACTCAAAATATGGATTTTTTGAGACAAATAAATAATCTTTTTTAGATTATTTACCAAAATGGACTCTTAGTTAAGAATGTGATGACATTTTAAATAATTTCATTTATTTAAAATGAGATGAATATTACTTTTGTTAATTTAAATAATTATTTAATTTAGCAGATATGATCAATAATTAAATAAATTGATTCATTCATTTAATTATGACAATTAGTGACATATTAAATAAATAAATAAAACTTATTTATTTAATAATCAAGAAGAAATGACTAAAGAAGGGTAATTAAATAAATTTAGAAATTTATTTAACTAAGGGAAGACTTAGATAATTAATGACGTATTTAATAAATAAATAAGATTTATTTATTTAATAATCATGAATAATACATGGACATGAATTAATTAAATAATTATGAATTATTTAATCAATAGTCGAATGTGGACCAAGGACATAATTAAATGTCATAATTATGCTAGGACGAAAGTGGTAAAAATGAAGCTTGTAGGCCTAGGTCATTTTTAGGTGTCTACATTTTGCCCCTCTTTGTCATAATGTCGCTTGTCACATTGTGACAAAGAAAATAAGTCAAAAATATGCCCCAGTGTAAAATAAGATGAGGAAGAATGACGAGGAGGGTTACGGTATGCCCCCTAGAGAGGGCAGATAGGTTCCAAGCACATGGGTGTGCTCTCGAAATGGACAAGAAGACTAGAAGATGAAGAGACAAAAAAATGTTAGTGCAAAAGATATGGATGATGAAGATGCAGACTAGATGAAAGAATCTTTCAAAACTTGCCAAAGAACTAATAGAGATTGCTTGAATCATCATTGGGCGGTAAAAATGACACAAATGGACAACAAACACCATGATATGACATAGACCAAGGTGTGCAAGGTCATCCACTTGAAAAACAGACAGTCATAGACAAGGAATGTCCTAACTCATACTAAGGGCGAAGTTGCCCCAGTATTTTTGTCAAAATAATCCACAGACAATAGTCAAAGAAAATAAAATAGGCCAAGAGACATCATTGCACCTCTAAATCCTTCATGGGACATCCTCGAGGTAGCTAGTAACATGACCAAAAAGACAAGACAATAAAAATATAAGACAAAATAGCCAAGATAGTCAAAGGATAAGAAAAGATAGACCAGAAAGATTAACAACCATTTTATTTTGTTTGCCAATGTTTGTTTGCCAAAGATTGATTTCTTTTCGGTTTGACAGTTTTGACAGTTTAAGAGTTTTGCCAATTTGACGGTGTTGACAGTTTGACGGGGCCTATTTTCAGGAAGGACACATCCTGAAAAAGGAAAAGGACATTTTGACGAGGTCCAAATCAAAGAAGGACACATCTTGAAGAGGACCAAAGAGTGATGATACTAGCATTATTTTGACTAATATTTTTTGGCAAGTTGATTGATGTTGACCATATGATTAGTTGGACTGTGCTATTTGATTTTGACCAATTTTGACATTGACATTTCAAATGACCATCTTGTGTCTGATTTTGATGATGTCTGACTTATTTGACTGATTTGATGATTGTGATAAATGCCATAATTTTATTTGGACCAACCTAAAAGGACTAACTTAATGTCTCGGGGACTCATTGAATGATGGCCTTGCCTACGTAGCAAATGCACAGAAACAACGTAGTTCGACAATGACATGGACTGACTGACATGACTGACTTTGACTCCATTTTAGAATTTTGACATTGATTTGGATGTTTTTGTGTTTTTCTTCTGGACGTTTTATGATTTTTAGGTCTTTTTTAAGGACATTTTCAATGTTTAGGTCTTTTTTTAAGACTTTTTCAATGTTTAGGTCTTTTTTTTTTCAAGACTTTTTCAATGTTTAGGTCTTTTTTCACAACTTTTTCAATGTTTAGGTCTTTTTTCAAGAATTTTTGCCATGCTTTCTGAAGCCGTATGTGACATCCACTACAGTTATATGATATAAATTTTTCCCCTAGTCAAGTCCAATACCTAGCCAACTTTAAGGAATATGGACGGGATGCTGCTGGTTTACCAAATGGACAGTCGTCAGGACTTGATGTCAATCGTTTATCAACCATCAAAGGAAGGGTATAATGTCATGTCGACTGGTATGATAATGGCGTGAGATTTCCTTCATCCTAAGCGAAGGCAGACAAAGTGACAGTAGATGGCAGAGCAATGATCAATTACGCATGGCGCCTATTTGCCAGGTTTTCACCATGGTACCTATCCAAAGTGCCTGTTTGCCAGGTTTTCACTATTGGATGAAATTTTTCTCTTTACTATTTTGTTATTTATTTTTTATTTTTTATTTTTTAGTTGTTGCTGAGACGCCTGTTTGCTAGGTTTTCATCAAGGCAACGATTTTTTTTTATCATTTTCTATTTTTTTTGTATTTTTTCCGTTCTTAACTCGACCTCCTGATGCTATGTGTAGAACTTCCAGAAATGTAGACTGTTGATAGGCTCTGTCAATTGTTCTCCATCTGGAGTCACCAGCTGATAGACACCAGAACCAAAAGAAGATATCATGACATAAGGACCCAACCAGTTTGATTCAAAATTTCCTGGCTTTTCTCTGTTAGCTTGGTTCTTAGGGTTCTGCATTAGGACTAAGTCACCAATGTCAAATTTTCTAACCATGACCCTCTTATTGTAACTGCGACAAAGATAGTTTTGATACACTTGTAGATGGTTTAGGGAATTCCGCCTTCTTTCTTCTAGCATTTCCAGCTCATGCAAGCGTGATTGTCTATACCTCTTCATCTGTTAAACCCTTTAGGGAGACTCGTAATGAAGGAATTTTGACCTCAGTGGGTAAGATTGCCTCAGTACCAATGACCAGGGAAAATGGAGTGGCTCCTAAAGGCATACGAATGCTAGTTTGGTAAGCCCACAGAGTTGGGTTGAGTTGTATATGCCAGTCACGACCAATGTCATTGACCATCTTTTTGAGGATTTTAACAATGGTTTTATTCGATGCCTCAACTTGACCATTTCCTTGTGGGTAATATGGAGACAAAAAATGGTGTTGGATATGGAATCGCTCACATAACTCATGAATGTCTTGGTTTTTGAATGGACGTCCGTTGTCAGTGATGATGGATTGTGGAAGGCCATACCAACAAATGATGTAGTTAAGGATGAACTTGGATATTTGTTTGCCGATAATATATGTCAATGGGATGGCTTCAATCCACTTTGTAAAATACTCAGTGGCAGTGATAATGATTTTATGGTCGTTGGACAAGGTTGGATGGATCTTACCCATGAGGTCGAGTCCCCATTGAGCGAAGGGCCAAGGAGAGGTGATCGGTCGAAGTTCCTATGTGGAAGCATGGATCAAATCACTATGAATTTGACATTTGTGACAAGTCTTGACATATTCTACTGCATCCTTTTCAATGGTCGGCCAATAGTACCCAAGTCGCGTTATCTTCTTAGCTAGAGTAGGACCACTCGAATGAGATCCGCATATATTATCATGTACTTCGCGTAAGGTTGTACCCGCATTGTTAGTGTCGAGACATCTAAGGAGGGTATTGTCAAAGCTACGATGGTAAAGGGTGTCACTGACAATGGCATATCTCGTAGCTTTTCTAATGAATTACTTCTTCTGGTTATTGGATAGGTTGGGTGGAAGGGTTTGGGATTTAAGGTAGTCGTGAATGTCTTGATACCAGGGAGAGTTGGGACCAACAAGTTCACATACCATTTCTGATTCTGGAATGTCATAGGTAGGAACCAACAATTGTTTTATGAGAAACTCCAACTATGGCAGATTGCTTGGGATGGTAAGGGGAGAGCCTATTGTAGCCATTGCATCCGTTGCTTTGTTCTGTGTTCTTGGAACTTGTTCAAAAGTTACCATATGAAAGTATGTTTGGAAACTATCAACCATTCACTTATAGGGCATCAACTTCTCATATTTTGTGTCATAGTCATCATTAACCTGGTTGATGACAAGCTGAGAATCTCCATAGACATTTAGTGCTCTAATTTTCCATTTTATTGCCATTCTTAGTCGTGTAACCAATGCCTCATATTCTGCCACATTGTTTGTGCATGGGAATGCAATGTGGAAAGACTTAGGAATGGAGTCTCCTTGAGGGGTGATAAACAATATTTTTTCCCCCGAGCCATGATTTGTGTGTGACCCATCAAAATAGAGTCGCCAAGGTGCCATAGGTTCCATATGGAATATCGACTCATCTGGAAAATCTACCACTAGCGGGTGATCACTTTGCAAAGGTGCGTCTGCTAGTTGGTCTACAATGACTTGTCCTTTTATCACCTTTCTTTCCACATACTGAATATCATATTCACTTAGAATCATGACCCATTTTGCCAGACGTCCTGTTAATCCTGCCCTACTCAACAAATATTTTAGGGGGTCGATCTTTGCTACTAGTTGCGTCTGATGACTTAGCATGTAATGCCTTAGTTTTTGTGCTGCAAAGACCACGACTAGGCAAGCTCATTCAATTAGTGTGTAGTTCAGCTCATACCTGACCAACGTCCGACTAATATAGTATATAGCTCTTTCTTTTTCTTCTTGGTCATTTTGTGCTAATAATGCCCCCAATGCTGAACTAGTTGTCGAGATGTATAGGATCAATGACTTTCTATGAATGGGAGGCATGAGAACTGGCATTGATAGTAGGTAGTCTTTCATTTACTAAAAGGATTCTTGACATTTATCTGTCCACACAAAGGGAATAGCCTTGTGCAACAGGTATTAGAATGGGTGGCACTTGTCAACCAATTGGGCTATGAAGCGCCGAATAGATTGTACCCTACCTTGTAGTGTTCTGAGTTCATTGATTCCTCTGGGAGGAGGCATGTCTATGATGGCTTTGACTTTTGTCAGATCAAACTCAATGCCTCTTCGAGAAACTATGTAGCCCAAGAGTTTACTTGATGTTACACCGAAGACACATTTCTTAGGATTTAGTTAGAGTTTGTATTCTTCCAATCATTTGAAAATTATGTCTAAAACCCTGAGATGATCTTTCCTGGTTGTTGATTTAGCCAATAGGTCATCTACATAATCTTCCATTATTTTATGCATCATCTCATGGAAGATTGTAGTTATAGCCCTTTGATATGTGGCACCTCTATTTTTGAGACTGAAGGGCATAACATTCCAACAATATGTTCCCCATGGGCAAGTAAATGTCATTTTGTGCTGGTCTTCTAGGGCAATGCGAATCTGATTATAGCCGGAGAAACCATCCATGAGGGATAGCATCTCATATCCTATTGTAAGGTCAACTATGATGTCAATGTTGGGTAAAGGAAAGTCATCCTTTGGGCATGCCTTATTTAGATCTCTAAAATCTATGTAGACGCAGATCAACCCGTTTGGTTTTGTTACCGGCACCAAGTTAGATATCCATTCTGCATAGTCAATCGATCAGATGAATCCAACATGTAGAAGTTTCTTCAACTCTGCCTTGACCAATAGAGCGACTTGAGGGTGCATTTTGCGTAACTTTTGCTTGACTGGTTTGACATTAGACAATAGTGGTAGATGGTGTAGGACTAGTTCTGGGTCTAATCCTGGCATGTCTGCATAGGACCATGCGAAGTTTATTTTACGTTCAGCAAAGAATTCATGAAATTTTGGCCTCTCTTCTTCAGTCAATGATGTAGCAAAGAGGACCATTTTGGGATCTTCTGCAGTCGATATGTTATCTTCTATGGTATCTTCTACCAGAATAGCTGACTTCTCTTGTTGCACAGGAAGAAAGTCTAGTCCTCCATATTTGGGCACCTCAGAGAGGTTTTCACCCGCAGATACATCCTTTGTTTTTACTATTTTATCATCAAAAGGTGCCTTTCGGTTTTCACCTAGAGACATTTCATTTTTTATTTTTTTTATTTTTTTAACTTTTACGACTAGAGGACGGAGCAGTCTCGCTGAAGTATGCCATGCAATCTAGATCAATAGCGAATCCTACCTTGTGGTCACCATTAGGTATGTCCTTGTGTAATCCCATACATTCTGCAATTTCCTCATCATTCTGAAATGTATCTAGGACTAGCGGGCCTTGTTGGTCCCAATCGACTAGTTGAGGATAAACTAGGGAAATGCCATCGTCAGTGTTGGTGAATTGTGGGGAGGATGCATAAAGCATGCAGATGGATTTAGTGATATTGTAGATGAGGTTATCATCATCCAACTCCACATCAGATTCTATCCAATATTCCCCTTAGCTTGTCTCATATTCATTGTTGAAATAAGGGGTGAAGGACCTAGAGTCATGATTATCAATGTCATTTGGTAATTCAGATGCATTGGACTGATGGGATTTAGGTAGTAGGGTTTTTAAATCATGGGGGGTGGTAATGGGAGTTTGACTATTTGGTTCCTGATCAATTTTAAATGTTTGGAAAAATCTTTGTTTAAAGGTCAGTTCCCATTCTTCGACAAACAAATCATCTAGGCAACAGTCACTTAGGGATCGTTCTAAGCCAAATTCCCACTCTTGGGAGTCAGTTTCGATGAGGGTTTCCCTAGTAATCTCGACGTTGTTCGAAGAATGTACTCACTCACTTGAAAGTCCATAGGTACGTCGATCGTCATAGTCAAGAAATCCAAACCCTAATCCAAGATACTTTGGTATTTTGAAAGGTTCTATGGGCTCTCTTCGACCATCTTTATTTCTGCCCAGGCCACTAGTACCATTGTAGCCCTTAGCCCTCATTATGTCATAACCCTTACCATGTTTTTGAATTGGTAATGGGGGTAGTGCGATAGTATCCTTATAGATCCATCCTGTGATGTCAGCAAGGTCTTCGTTACTCTTGTCCCCCCATTTCATGAAAACTAATTTTGGTGGAACCTTAAAAATAATTTGGGGTTCCATTTTGAAACATGGCCTACTGTAAACCTTTGGCGACTTGGGTATTGTTGTTATGCTGTATGCTATGTGCAGTTTGAATTCTCCGCAGCTGAGGTCCTGGATCTTGACAGTGGATTCAGCCTTAGGGTTTGCGGAAGGTGGTGGTATGGCAAAAGACATGGATGGAGTTGATGTGGAAGATGATGTGAGTGTGGATGGGTCGATGTATTTGGATGACAAGGAGCCAGGTGCTTCTCGGTTAATAGGTACTCAATTTTCAGAGATACCCCTTAAGTTTGTACAATATTGGAAAGGGTCGGGGTCTCCGTATATGGTTATTTCTGTGCCATCAAATGGAAACTTTAGGCATTGGTGATATGTGGATGGAATGGCTTTTAAGGCATGTATCCATGGATGGCTGAGCAAGATATTGTATAGTAGTTCCAAATCTAGGACCTGGCAGGTTGTGTCCACAATGATTGGTCCCACTCTGATAGGGAGAGAGATAACACCACATGAAGAGCGATCTTCATCATCATATGATTTGATCACTATACTCTTTGTTGGGTCCACGCATGCATCAGAGAATCCTAGAGCCTTAACCAGTTTGAGGGAGCATATGTTCAATCCTGCTCCACCATCTACTAAAACTTATTTGACTTTGTGTTTGTGGACAAACGTTTCTATGTGCAAGGCATCGTTGTGGTTGGTTTTAGGTGATGAATAGTCTTGATCCGATAAGGTGACATGGTGAGGCGTAGTGAGGTATCCCACCATTGTCTCAAACTGATTGACATTAATGTCCTTGGGGACTGACAACTCTTGCAGGGTTTTATCTAGTATATCCTTGTGCGTGGGAGAGATACGAAGCAGCTCAAGTATAGAGATTTGTGCGGGAGTCTTGCCTAGTTGGTCGATAAGGTTGAACTGACTTTTGGGTTGCCCCTGCTTTGTGGTCGGGGTGGGTTTTGACTGTTTAGCAGATGGTCCAGGTATGGTAAGTTTGGGTTGCCTAGCGAGAGACAGACTAGCTATGGTGACCTTGCCACTTCGAGTAGTAGCATTACACTGAGGTGCTCTCTTGATAGTAATGGTGTTGATGTATTCGTCATTAGTTCGTACATTATTTATAATTGGTCCACTAGAATAGTCGTACTTGGATCAGGTTAAGTTAGCTTGATTATTGTTTGTCTGTGAACCTAAGGTGGAAGCATTATGAGAACCATGGTCCTGCAGTCGGTTCTTATGGATAGTATGATTTGAATTGGAGGAAAATTGAGATCTACCTACTTCAATGATACGACTTTTGATAAGATCTTGTACTAGGTTTTTCAATTGTCAACAATTAGAGGTTTTATGTCCTTTTGTATGATGATAATTGCAGAATGCATTATCATCCCACCATGCTGGTTTGAAATGTCCTGGGTCATATGGTTTTGGTTCCTAAAGTGTGATGACTCCAGTCTGGATGCATTTCTTGAGGACTTCCTCAATGGGCTCACCCAAAGAAGTGTATGTGCGACCTTTAGGAAATTGTCTCATTTGACGGTATTGTCCCTGATTGTTTTGGCCATTCTGGTTGTTTGAAAGGACATTGAGAGGAGGTGTCAATGTCGTTGTTGGTTTGTTTTGTTGTTGAACCCCTTTTAGGGCCAGTACAGGACCCACGATGTTTTCATTCTTGGCGTCAACAACACCATCATTTGTAACACGTTTATTTTTAACCCAATATTGTTTTTGTTGGCAGGTGGATTGATGTTTGTGTTTTTGGGACCATATCTTAGTTCTCCCTTTGCGATAAGGGCTTTCTTAATCTGGACCCCTTTTTCAACTAAGTCTGTAAAGTTTGTGCAACAATGTACTTGCAATGCATATTTTAGGGGCCCAAGAAGTGTTTGCACGAACATGTCAACCTTTTCCCTTTCAGGTATATCAATATGACATCGACTAGCTAGACTTCTCCATTTCTAAAAGAATGGCATGAAAGTCTCACCAGCATCCTCTTGCATGAGATTGCACGAGCTAGTGATAGAGGTATCCATGTTAATGTTGTATGCGTAATTTTTTATGAATTTTTTTTAAGCTCATCCCATGTTTGGATATCCTTTTGAGTGGAAAACCATTCAAGGGCAGGACCTGCCAAACTTTTAGAGAAAAGTCTCATCAAGTATGTTTGTTCATAAGCGATGTCCATACAATTAGTTGCAAACTCACGAACATGTTCAATGGGGTTTGTCTTGCTCTATATTTTGTGAAATTGGGTGACACATATCCTGGAGGAAACAGAGGCATGTATAAGCTCATGTCGAATGGGTATAAGTTTAGATCATATGATATTTCAGATTTCTTGCCTGATACATATATGTTTTGGATAGTTTTCTCTATACCCATCAATCGCATTTGTAAGGCATCCATAATAGGATCATTTGTGGTCTCGTGTGTTGGGTTGCCTGGTACACCATAGGTCCCTGTTTGTTGTGCGTGAAAATTGGTGAATTGTGGTGATATGGATTGTTGTGACATGTATGATGTATGTGGATTGGTGTGTTGTTGGTACTGAAAGTTAGGGTTGGGTGTATGTTGGTGAGTATGAACATGGGATAAGTAGGTTGGAATATGTCCCCCAACCATTTGTGTTGATATTTGGGGAATATGGTGACCATGAACATTTTGATTTGTGAATGATGTCATGGGTTGTGTTTGTTGACTACCTTGTCCAAATTGTTTATTTTTTGCAAGGGGAATGTTTGTATTGTGCCCTTGGGGTTTGATGGTATTTGATAGTATTGACATGTTCACATTTTGTTGTTGTCCTTGAATGAATACATGTTGTTTGCTTCCCCCCAAAGGATTTTGCGAGATACCAATGAGAGGGTGTGTCAAAGGTGTACTCATGGTACTAGATGTGGTTGTCAAGGGGGGATTGTTGTGACTTGATGATGCCCCCGTGACATTTACCATTGTGGTAAAGAGACGGTTTGAATAATTTTCCCACGTTGCCGAGGGGCCATAGGCGGTTCCAGCCGATTGTGACAGTGTTGTGTATGTTGGGGGCATTGTGGCCGATTGTGATCCTCCAATAGATGTTGCATTTATAGAGTTGGAGGTGATTGAGATGTTGGGAGTAGCATGTACTATTGTTGTAGTGTCAAAGAAAGTGTTGCTCGTAGTGTTGGAAAGTTGATCACTATTTGACAAGTTATGTGTGTCATTGATCTTAGGGTCTGGGGATGTTGATCTCAATGTGTCGATGTCGAATCCTTTAGGTAATTTGGCTCCTTGACTTAAGAGTATGGCCAAGTATCTATCTCTGTCGTATAGGACCATTTGTTTGATGAATTGAGAGGCCTCTGGATCTTGTGCCACTACCTCTAGGTTTTCCTCAAGTATTTGACCATATTCATCTTTATGCAAGAATAATTCAAATGGATTGTTTGATGAGGGGGGTGTTGTTGTGAGAGGTTGGTCTTTTGTGTTGGAAAATGGATCATCAAAAGTCTAGTTTGGATCATATGTGGGATTGTTGACAGTGGACATGGGGTCTTGTCGAAAGTTTTCCATTTGTCTCTTTTGTTTTTGGAGTCTAGTTTCTACCATAAAATGATATTGCTCAAAATGAAGATGACAACTAAATGCAAGGATGACACTATGTGAAGTCTAAGTTCAAAATGACGACTAAAATGTGTAATGTTTTTGGATTTTTGGGAATAAAAAATGCAATGTCCAAACCTATAATGCAATTTAAGACAAGGATATCTAAGCACTTCTAAACTGACTCTTTGTTTTCAATTTTGGTTACTAAAGGACTTTTCTGAAAATAACAAGATGACAAGGCCAATATGACTAGTGAGTTTTCCTAACTAGACTTTTGAGTCAGAAAAAAAATCTCACAAAAAGGGACAATGACTAAAAAAGATAATGATGATGAAGTCCAAGATAACCTAGTTTTGAAAATAATGACGTTTGCGAATTGGTGCTGAGATTTATCTAATCCAAAGTATGCAATGATTTGAAGCCTAGGGACAAACTAATGTCAAAAGTATGCACCTAAAAATAATGAATGGTGAAACCTATGGTAAAGAATGAAAACTAATGGACAAAAGTTTTGAGCAATTTTAGAATTGGTTTCTGATAGGATTCCTTTGGAAACAATGTTTGACAAAATACTAACAAAGTGTGGACTCAGATTTCGATATGTTTCAAGGTTTCATTCGTGACAGGCGAATGGGTCGTTTGATGCTGCGAATGTGTCACAGTTTGTCAAATGCAATTTGTTTTTGCAATTGCGGCTATTGGACTATCAGATGCAACTCGGTTTTGCATATGCGGCTTTGTAGTGTTCAGATGCATTGCGACGCATACAGATGCGGTGTTTTAAATGTCAAATGTGGTTTAATAGAAAAATTGCAGTGCAGAAAATTGATTGCAGTTCAACAAATGTGACACTGTTTTGTTTAAAATTGATTTTCTTGTCGTTTTGATGGAAAGTTTGATCTATTTGGTGTCGAATGTTTTTTTTAGAATTGTAAATGTGATAAAACCATAAAGCACTTGACAAACACAATGTTTTGAATGTAAGCAATCGCACATAAGACAAGTACAATCCTAAAAGGCCAATAGGCCAAGGGTTTGTATACTTGATATAGCCCACCGATATACCCCAGATTGGTGATAAACACCTTTCCTTCTCAAGAGTGGATAGCTTAGAATTTTGGGGGCATTGGCTCCCCTCCACAGCTCATTAACGTCATTCGAGCACACCAAATTTAAATTCTTTGGGTAATGACATCCCAAGAATTGTTATCTCTACTCAAGGGGATCAGTAGTGAGTGTCTTCGGGCATGATACTATACCCTGCACTATATCAAGCAACGACCAATAGAACAGTTGGACACTAAGACAAGAGGTGTTTAATACGAGCATTCTATTTGTGGGGCATGATCCATGTGGCTAGAGTCCCCTTTTGGATTCATCTCGTTGGAACCACACTCATGATTCTTAGGCTTTCCCCAAGAATCCACTTTTATATACCAGCTAGAAGTCCCTTGGTGTCAGGGTACTATCTGTCTGAGTCATCCTGGGGTGAGTACTTTTTCCCACCAGAATAGGTCCAAGTTCTAGAGTTAGTAATCATTTCTCTTACACCCAAGATCACTCGAAAGTGCAAGGGGAGAGGATACTTTGATTACCAAATCGTGAGGGTGACACAAAATAAGATGGGTCTGGTTTTCTGATCACCTAGTTTTCACAAGGTGAGAGCATAATCACCTACCACTTTCAAGCACAATCAGAAAGAATCAAACACACATCCATTTTAAAGCACCAAATGAAGTGTTTTCTACACTAGAAATCACAAACATGTTGTTTGAGAAATGAGTTATTGACAAACGTAGCTGAAAAACCACAAGTTAGCAATTTCATCCACCAGTCTTGGAGCCACGAAACGTAACTGCTACACACTGTGAAACATGATTAGTAACAAGAAAGCCCCTACTAGGCAGAATGCAGAAAATAAAACCAAAGTGCTAAAAAGAATAAGAAAGAACAGAAAAACCTCAAAAACCTGAATGTAAATGAGAAGAAAACATTACCAGGTGAATGCATCACGACAGAGCGAATGTGTCACTATGTTCGTCAAATGCGGCTTGGTATTTCAATTGTGGCTTTCTGAACTACAATTGCAGGTTGACAGAGCGATTGTGGCATTTGAGTCTTCAAATGCATCGCGATGCATCAGATGCATCATGATTTTAAAAAAATGACTGCGTCACTCCATACCTGTACTTGCAAAAATGACAGAAAAGACATGAAAACCATACGAAAAATAATAGCAAATAACAGAGTTATGTTCATGTCGGGTTCACCAACGTAACTAAGGGTAAATTTTAGGGTTAGATTCAATTAATTGAAAGCACAATAAACCCAAAGAAGTGATGAAGTGCAAAGGAAAGTAAATGAAAACATAGAAAATAGAACAATCTCACCCAGTGTCTTCAATCTCCATGGATGATCTCCATTACACCTAACTTATTGATTTGTGTTGCCCTCAGATCGAGTGTGTGAGCAATCTTGACTATGCCATTGTCCTAAACAAGCTTTGAAGGATTTGAATCTTAAATTCATATGCCTATGATAAATGTTAAATGACTATGAATGATAAATGACTATAATTCCTATAATAATCATGAAGTGGTCACCAAATTATGAACAAAATTGTCATTTTATAGAAAACACAATTTTGAATGGACAAATGAGATCAACCCTTGACAAAAACCTAAAATCAAAGGATGAGATTTAACTTGATAATCCCTAATCAGGGTTAGGGTAAAATCCTTAGACGAGTGGTCAAGATGTCATAGGAGAAAATTGAATCAGCGGTGGAGAAAAGATGAGGTAATTAATTTCAAAAATAAAGATTTTCAAAATTAAGAAGATAAAGATAGCTTGCTTTGTGAGATTTGAAAAATCAGATAAAAGATGGACTGAAAAGCAAATTTGATAAAATCAAGAACCTACTTGTTTTATTTGATTTTTGGACGAACACTACCAATTTGAATTAAATCAACTCAAAATATGGATTTTGTGAGACAAATAAATAATATTTTTTAGATTATTTACCAAAATGGACTCTCAGTTAAGAATGTGATAACATTTTAAATAATTTTATTTATTTAAAATGAGATGAATATTAATTTTGTTAATTTAAATAATTATTTAATTTAGCAGATATGATTAATAATTAAATAAATTGATTCATTCATTTAATTATGACAATTAGTGACATATTAAATAAATAAATAAAACTTATTTATTTAATAATCAGGAAGAAATGACTGAAGAAGGGTAATTAAATAAATTTAGAAATTTATTTAACTAAGGGAAGACTTAGATAATCAATGACATATTTAATAAATAAATAAGATTTATTTATTTAATAATCATGAAGAATAAATGGACATGAATTAATTAAATAATTATGAATTATTTAATCAATAGTTGAATGTGGACCAAGGACATAATTAAATGTCATAATTATGCTAGGATGAAAGTGGTAAAAATGAAGCTTGCAGGTCTAGGTCATTTTTAGGTGTCTACAATACTGTCCTGCATGTGATTTAATCCTGCATTCAACAAAGAAAACCATAATGAAGATCACAAGGACAAAAGTTAAATAGTAAAAAAAACACCATTGAAACGAATCCCATGCCAGTAGGGTGCAGTTAAATTTTCAAACAAAATGATAATAAGTAGTTCGGGTTTCAGGTCAGCCCACGAAATCAAAGCCAGGGAGGAATTCTGAGTTAGGTGAATTCTAGCGGAATAGACATGAAACACCCGTTAGAAACCCAATCCGATCATTATCAAACCTAGAACAGTATGTGAGATCCTCAAAAATAGCATGAAGGAAACATAAAATGCATCATTATTCATTAGCTAGTCCTGTTATTGCAAACTTCTCCACACTTCCTCAGATTCTAGAGAAATCCGCGTAGGTTGGATTTCCACAAGAAGAGAACATTCTGGAAAATCCGGGAAAAAACAGGGGACGACGGATTTCAAAAAAATATGGAGGTAGAAAACCGCAAAAAAGAAGACATTCTGGCGAACCCAGAAAAAACAAGGAACAATAGATTTCAGGAAAATCCAGTCCCGAAGGAAATCGCCAAAAAAGATAGTGCCTAGCCAGAGTTCGAGCAGGATCCGGGAAAATAGGGGATGACGAATTTCGAGAAAATCCGAAGGAGGCAAAAAACTATGAAAAAGAAGACATTCTGGCAAACCTGGAACAAACAAGGTACAACGGATTTCAGGAAAATTCGGTCTCGAACGAAATCCGCGAAAAAGATAGCACCTAGTCGGAGTTCGAGCGGGATCTGGGAAAATCCAGATGCAGTGGAAAATCTCAAACCCAGGAGAAAACCCAAATTCCAACTAAGGAAAAATCAAAAACCAAAAGCAAAGAAAGGGAAAGAAAGGAGGACCCATTTTGTTCCAACTCAAAATGGGGTGGTTATGCAAGGCATAATAGGAGGTAAGAAAATATTTAAAGCCAGATTAGTTGTAAAAGGATTTGCATAGAAAAAGGGTATTGATTTTGATGAGATTTTTTCTCTAGTTGTTAAAATGACTTCTATTCGTATTGTTTTAAGTATTATGGCTACTGAAGATTTGCATTTAGAACAGCTTGATGTTAAAACAACATTTCTCCATGGTGATTTGGAAGAGGAAATATATATAGACTAGCCACAAGGATTTGAGGTCAAAGGTAAGGAGAAACTAGTGTGCAGATTGAAGAAAAGTTTATATGGCTTGAAGCAAGCACCTCGACAATGGTATTTGAAATTTGATAGTTTTATGGCTGAGCAAGGCTACAACAGGTGTAATTCTAACCATTGTGTTTATTTTAAGAGGTTGGATAATGACAACTACATTATTTTTGTTTATATGTTGATGACATGCTTGTAACTGGGTCTAACATAGATCACATAAGTGAGCTAAAACAACAGTTAGCAAAATCTTTTGCTATGAAAGATTTGGGGGCAAAAAAACAAATCTTTGGTATGAAAATTTGTAGAGATAGGAAAAAAATAAAATTATTTTTATCTCAGGCTAATTATGTTGAAAAGGTGTTGTAGAGTTTTCATATGGAGAATGCAAAAGCTATCAGCACACCTTTGCCTAGTCATGTTAAATTGACTAAGGATATGTGTCCAACGACATAAGAGGAGGAAGAAAAAGTGTCCAAGGTACCATATGCTTTAGCTGTAGGCAGTTTAATGTACACCATGGTATGCACAAGACCGGATATTGCACATGTCGTAGGAGTTGTTAGCAGGTATTTGATTCATCCTAGAGTTGAGCATTGGAATGCGGTAAAATGGATTCTTAGGTACTTGAGAGGTACATCCAATAAATGTTTATGTTTTGGGGGCTCTAACACTAATTTAAAAGGATATGTTGACTCAAATTTGGCAGGGGATATAGATACCAGGCGAAGTACCACAAGTTATGTATTTACAATTGGTGGGACAATAGTGAGTTGGATTTCTCGATTGCAAAAGGTGGTTGCTTTATCCACCATAGAGGCAGAGTATGTTGCTGCAATAGAGGTGGCAAAGGAGATGATATGGCTACAAATTTTTATGGATGAGTTGGGAAAATAATAGGCTGAAAATTACTTGTTTATAGATATCCAGAGTGTTATACATCTTGCAAAGAATTTTTCCTTGCATTCTAAAACAAAACACATACAATTGAGATATCATTTCATTCGGTTGGTGTTGGAGGATGGACAGGTCAAGCTGGACAAGATACATATAGATGTCAATCTAGCGGATATGTTTATGAAGGCAGTGACAAGGGAGAAGCTGAGCTCCTCTTGAGTTTCGGTTCGCCTTCAAGGTTGAATTCAAGTATAACAAAGCAGCAGGGTCCAAGGTACTTATTTCTAGTGGGAGCTGTAATTGTACCAATGTCGTCCAGGATAAGTCTCCAAGTGAGAGATTGTGTTGGTGTGGAGCCTAATCAGTCTCCAAGTAGGAGATTGTTGGTATGTGGCGACTGATCATGCTATACTGTATAGCCCATGGTATACTATACACCCCGACATGTATAATTTTTTGCGTCATCACCAAAAAAGGGAAAAATCAATGAAAAATGGAAAAATCCAATTTTGTAGAACCCAAATCTGGAAGCTTCTAAGCTTGTTAAAAAGGGGTTTGGATGGGTGTCACAGTATGATGAAAAATTCAATTATTCACAAGATTGTAATAAGTTTTTGTACTGGATGATAAAAGTATTGGATGGCTGCGGTTTGGTGGATGTAGCCCGGATTGGGTGAACCACGTTAAATTCTTTGTGTTATGATTTATTCTATGTGTGTTTTAGTTTCTCTGTTTATTAATTAAATCTACATTTAATTGTTAGATATCTACCATTTCTAACCCTAACATGTTCTACCTCTATCTCTCCCAGACAACTTTGACAACAATGTCAAGCAGGTTATATATGATTTTGAAAAATACATGAGGTAAGTAGTGAGATTTGTTCAATTCATTGTATACATCTTATAATTTCCATTTGTTTTACTTGTTATGTAATATACTATATATTTTTGTTAAATCTCATTAATATATTTGCGCCTTGAATGACTTATAGATGGTTGTCATCTAAAGAAATCCATAAAGAAGATATAAATTATTGGAAGAGAAAAATTCCTCATCTAATGTGTGAAATGCAAAAGTGTCTACCTTCAACATTTTTCAATGCACAAAAACACTACCTCATACACCAAGTTGAGGAGATTGAATTGTGTGAACCTGTACACACAAGGTCAATGTGGATGGTTGAGAGGCACTTGAAATTTTTGAAGGCTTTGGTTAGACAAAGAGCACATCCTGAGGGTTCTATGGTGGAGGGATATATGGTATACCAGACCATGGTGTACATTAGTGAATATCTTCCTAAGTTTGCAGCAAAGATCCATGTAGATCGCATTTGAGATCCCAACTCCATTAACAAATTCGAAGGGGAGTACCTGATGGGGAAAGGTAGATTGAGGAAAGTGAGAGGTAATTATAAGATGGTCATAGAGATTAATTGGAATACATTTTACATATGGTTTTTATGTATATTGTACTTATTTAATTTTTAATCTTCAATATACATCAATTATAAATTAAGGTCGTATACTGTGGTATTTAACTAATTATATGTCATTTGTGAATTTCAATTTTTTTTATACAATTGTTCGAGAGTGGGATGCACTACATTTGTACGTCACTAATAATCTTAATTGGATGACAATATGGATTGAATGATGTCAACAATCTAGTCGCACATTAACATGGGAAGGTGTGGCTTCATTGGTTAAAGAAGCTCATCGTAATGGAGATTCCAATGTTACACAAAGGAAAATTTATTTAGCATATGGTTTAAGAGATAAACAGGTATGTATAAATATATTAATCACCCATATTATTTAATTATTTTCAAGTATATTGATGTATATAGATGTTGAGATTGTTTTCTTTGCATACATTCGGCCAAGAATAAATATGTTTATCAACTGAAAATATTGCAATAATTTTTACATGTTTGATATATTGTAGGTGAAACACCACAAGGCTATGTGGTGCAATGGTCGTAAATTTAGAATCAAAATGTTGGATGACATGAAGAAAACTTGTGATTATGGTATAATTGCAGTCTTTCAGGTGACTAATGTTTCATCTAGAAGGGACATACATCCAGAAGTCTCAGAAAATTGATACTATGGGATTTTGGATGATATACTTGAGTGTGACTTTAAGTCCTTCAGATTAATTCCATTCATCGTCATATGGTACAAGCTACGATTGAATGAAAATGATCCTGAGAGAATTGTTATTGAACATGATAATGAATTTACCATGGTTAATACAAGGTTGATCGAGCGAGCTAGAAATGAGCCCTATGTTCTTCCAAGCCAATGTGAGCAGGTATTTTACTCAGAGGTTCTAGGTAAACTGGGTTGGTCATTTGTTGTTAGACATGATCCAAAAGGAAGGCCAGTAAAGTATAATGTGGTGGAAGAAGAAGATATCAAAGAACTAGAAGACGATGTAGATGATGATCAGGATCATCAGTTAGTTGATAATGTCCCTGACGAAAATGTCGAAGAGGAGGAACTAGATAATGATGATGTAGGAGTTAATGTTCATGAAGATGATATCTATGTGGATGATGACATTATCGAAACTGATATCGATGATGATGATGATGATGATATGACCAATCCTTACAATTTCAAATCTGGATTGGATGATACAGACAAAGAGTTGGATGAAGAAGAAGATCAATGACATTGAAATGTATAAGTTATGCGATTATATTATCTATTTGATATTAGTTTCTTGATAGAATTATATTTGACTTATGTGGTTACATAATTAATTCACGATGTTTTTAATTTTTATGCCATTAAATAATTAATTTAATGTACTTTTTAATGTTTGAATGGTAAAAAAATTAAAACATTTCAATAGTGATGTTAACAACCTTGAAATTAGTGTGTTTTATGTTTCATGTGATCATAAAAGATTAAAAAGTCAATTGTAGAGGTGGTTGTTCAGTGGTTGACATGTATGTTGGTTCTTTTTATGTAACCAAGTTCGTCTTCTAATCTACCTATGGAATTGTCAATTCCAATCGAAGGAAGCTCGAAGGACTGGACCAACCGAGGACTTTAAAAGCCTCCTACACTTTGGGCTGTAAAACCCGAGAGGGTGATCCCTTAATGTGTTTACAACCTCTGCACCATTATTATAAACAACATTAACAATAGCAGATGATCTCACTTAATAGCTCAACACGATAAGATAATATCAACTAGAATTGGTTGTTCATAGACAATATCAACTATTTGGAGTGTGAGATAACTAAACATAATCCATTGTATAAGATAGTTAATGATTTGTAATTTCTAGCAAGCTCTAGGAAAAGACAAACAAATACTGAGCTACACTAATAATTACAACTTAGATCAGTGCCATATATCCATTGCAGGAGTCAAATTCATAAGCATCTAGATGTTTATAATAGATTTAATAAATCACATATAAGATCCCTGACAATATTGCATTACAATTTCATCAGTATGCATTCTAACCTAGGAATACTTATCAAATCCTTATACAACACATATCCGCCTATAATCCCATTCAAGCATTTTGATTAATTCCTTGAATTAAAGCTAAAATAGAATCATACACACCACAACAGTGAGATGGATAAAACAACCCTTAGTTATTTCATTCAAAGTTCAGATATGCATGTACAATGGAGAGACATGAGCTCGAATTTTTATTTCAACTCAAATGCTAGTACTGTTATACAACATTAAATCTCTATGAACTCAAAACCTATTACAAAATAACTCAAAACCTAAATTGCATTTTTCTAAAACCATCGTACTTTACAATTCGCTCTGCAACTTCACCTAGACTTGACAAATATTATCTAACCTGCTAACCCATACTTCTAGCCTTGAAATCCTTCTTATAGAAAATGAAGGAGAAAACAAGCACTGGGCCAGAAAGTACACCTGTCACTAGTCAATTGAAGCACTTGGTGATATTCCAAAATTTGTTATGATAGCCACCACCTTGAAAAATATTCTTGATCATCATATTAGCTGAAGAACATTGATGCAAAAAACCACAAGAAAACAGTACCGAGAAATCCGTCAACACAAAACTGGAACCGTTGCAACCACAACATTTGATCTGCCACCTGTTAGTAGTTCACTCCTTTTACTCCTCCTCATTCAAATATTTAGTTACCCAATTCTAGTACTCATCATCAGTTGGCCAGTCAAAATTAATTACCTCATCCACCTTGGTATTATAAGGTGTGTATTTTACCACTACTTGATTCGCATCCCTTTCAAAAGATTCCAAAAATGAGCTGATACTAATGATTTTGTCCATACAGCTCACCAAAAAATCATAGTCTGAGTCATCACAAATTGAATTGATTTGATCATTGATGGCCTCACTTGCTTGAGCCTGCCATTGTTGAATGACCTAATTTTCCCCTACTCATCAATTATATCAGGTAACAATGTGTTACCCCAATCATTGAAATTCTTCACCAGCTCCCTAATCTTCCTACTCAAGTCATCTGGTAAAGTCTGAAAACCTTGCAATGATTTTACTAACACATGAGTAGGCTTTAATGATTGGGGCTATTTATATCAAACCTTGAGGCCTTATACATGATATCCAAATCACTGGCCCTAGGGATCCAATTTTCAATTATTGGTATCACTACTTCCTGATCCCTATCAATATTCTTTATTGCTGCTAATAGCAAAGGATATAAAGAATGTATAGATAGTACTTTTCTATCAACCTTTTCATTTAAATGCCTCAAAATAGTAGTAACAATTTCTTTTTGCTTTAAGAGAGATCCCTCCTCACTTTTCTTTAATGATGCCTGCAATTCATCAATTTTTTGCAAGAGCTGCTTCTTTGTAGGATTGACAAAGCACTCTATTTCTTCTTCAACTTCCTCTAAAGAAAGGGTGAGGATAGGATTCTGACTAGGAGATCCTGGTGTGGAAACAATTGGAGAAGCAAGAGGCGCTGAACCTACTGTGGAAGGTAATGTATTGGTTCTTGGAGCACTTGATGTCTCCCCAATCTGCTTATACCTAAACCTCTCCACTTCAATTTGCAACTCAACATTTTTTTGCTGCATCTTATTGTACTCCTTAATCAAAAGCTTATATTTTTCCTTTAAGCTCTTCCTTTCAGCTTCCTCCCTTTCAGCTTCCTCCCTTTCAACAGTCTTTTGGGCCAATTTGGCCACATTGATAGTCAAATTAGTGGTCTCAGTGGTTGAGGTCTCTGAAGCTCTCTTTATTATCAATCCTCCCTTGAAATTTGGATTAATATTAGAAACATCTAGTTTTCTCCCTTGTGGGGCCAATGACCAAATTTCCAAAGTTTCATATTCCTCACTAAAAGAAAAGTTTTGCAATGCTTCCTTGACCTCTTCTTCAAAGTCTTGAAAGGGATTCTAGACTTCATAATAGCATTAAAGGCTATTGCATCTACAATGTCCTATTTAGGCAGAATTAATACACCAGCCTGACTCACCAGTTTTCTTCCTTCTTCAAGAGCGATGTTCTTAAATTTTTCCATTAATTCAAATTTTACCTCCTCATCATTCTCCTGGTTTGACCTATTAGGCCTTAGTTCTATTCTCTTCCTACATTTATCTTGATACTCTTCAAACTTCATCCTCCATACCAATTGCAAGAATACAGGAGTTTTTACAAATGTATTGTCATCTAGAAACTCTTTGCATGCCTCCATTCTTGCATCTTGTACACTTTTACCTTTCATATCTAAATTAGATAAAACTAATTTAGCTAGACTAGGAGGGGAAGGCATACCAACTTCCATGTCTTGATCAGTAACAATAATCTCATCCATTAGATCCTCCGGTGATGATTCTAAATCAATAATTTTGATTACCCCAGACACTTTGAATTTTGGACTTGGTTGTGGAGGCACTTTCATAATCTGTTTTCCTTTTCTATCCACTTCTTCTTCATCACCACTACAATCCTTTTTCCTCCTATAAATGGGCCACCTTTCCATAGGCTGGTATGTTGGCCTTGTTTCAATTGGTCTGGCACCTTGCTCTTGTACACCCATACTCAATTCTAAATTTACCTTTTTTGTCCTCAATGTGCCCATAATTTCCTTGAAGTTTCCCATAAAAAAATTAATTTTCTTATGGTGAGAATTGAACTCCAATAGTGGATCATATTTTGGATCCATTTTGTGCACAACATCTAGTAGCTTACCATAAGCTATCCATTTCTCCTTGTTTAACTCTTGTCTATTCAAATCAAATTCATTTCTAATCAACTCAGGGAAATTGAACTCATGCATAAATTTTCTAGATTTTATTCTTTGTCTAAAAAGAGCAAAGAAACCCTCAATATCATGCTGCCACTTTGGTTCACACCTCAAATGGTAATCATTAAAGAAATTATCAAAATGCGTCTAGCCTCCCCTTGAAAATACAAAATTAGACACCACTGTATAATCTGGGAAAAATGTTCCCTTACCCCTTCTAGTGAGGTTGTCCTCATGAATACAACCTATCTGCCACATAACTTCTGCAAATCCCACTCTTGGTGGCACATTATATGGTAGTATATGAGGGGCTCCTTGAAAACCATATACTCTCAAGACAGTGTTGACTGGGTATAGGATAATGTCACCCCAGTTATGGTAAACCTTCAATTCTGGCTTCCTCTCCTTTGGCCTAAGGAAATCATGTAATTCCTCAGGGATCCTAGGTATACATTCACCATTAATCTATCCCATAATCTGGAAGTAAAAAAATTATCAAATTGCACATAACTAGTGCTTTCCTTATTACAAGATAAATCTGCAGCCCATATATGTATTGGCAATCTTTCTCCATCAACTGATTACCTTAATTTCATCCTCTTAGAGAAAAAGTCAGCATTCTTAAACAAAAACATATGCATTGGCATAGAATACCAAAAGAATTAAGTGTCGGTATCATTGTTTTGCAACTTTGATAGCCCTTCATGCATCCTCTCAGCCAAGAAAGAAGTGAAGTCATAGGTCACAGAGAAGTTAGGGTGTTGTATTTGCATCCCCATGAACATATAAGCAATGAGCATTACCGTACCAAGACTGAAACCAAAAATCTGACATAAAGAATAGAAAGTGGCCAGGAAATGGTTTGCAAAACAATTTAATTTGAAAGGTTCCTGGTCACTGGGGCTGATATAAAATTTTGAACCTCTTGCCCTAACCAGACGAGGTGGAAGCAATCTTGCTCTAAAAAGAGATTTCATCTTTGCATACTCCTATTTCATTTCCTCAATGTTGATAGGAACCAAGTCTTCGCTCGGTTCACTCAAGTCAAAAATATGTTGGACCTCTTCTTTGTTAATGCTCAATAGAACCTTTCCATCATTGTCCCTGATTATCCATGTAACAGTGTCATATCTTGCAGCCACTGTCCTAAGCAGGTCTACATCAGGGAATACATTTGGTACCACGAGCTTCCCCATATCATACATCCATCCATTTGAAAAAAGGTGAGGCAAATTCCTCTATTCATACCACAATTTGAACAATTCCAAGCCAATGAGGGGAACCCTAGCATCGGCAATGTTGGAGCAATTATACACTAACCCTTCCCCCAAGATTTTCCCTCGCATTAGGACCAATCCCTTCCTCCTATCATTCGTTGACAAAGGAAATTGATCTAGGAAATCATCATACAAGTTTTTTTTCAAAATTTTCATTTTGGCCAGAATGTTGCTTGGGTGGTGCCATCTCAGACAAACTAGGGCTTCTTACAACATTATAATTCAGATAGCTAGGACTAACCAAAGATAGAAAATTACAGGACAAAACACTGCAATTTCTCACAACTATAATTAAACTATAGCCCTAACACATTCATCAACAAGCTCACATCACATCCAGTTAATCCTTTCCCAAATTCAAATTCAAAATGACTAGGAGACATAGAAATTAAACTCACGGCTTTATTCGCAGAACTCCCAAATTATGGCTGCAGAAACTCACAATTCTACCTTCGGCTCTGAAATTGCTCCGTGAAATAGTTGAATGCTTTGTGATATAGACCAAGTAGGAAAATTGATTTTATTGTCGATCAAATTATGCCAGCAAGTGTCTCATCATCCATTAAAGCTCAATCTCATGCTACATGAACGACTCCAACCATATTTGATACAGATTTAAAATTGAGCCGTCAATTCTTTAGCTTGATCAAATCATCGACGACCACCTTCAAAACAAGCTAACACAATTGCCAACATGGCGATAATGGGCCCACCTTAGCATACACTATGAAGGAAGTCCATGTGGTGGTTTCTCGCGATATCACAATCCTAAAACTTCTGATTGTGTGATGGCAGGCAACCGTTGATCCTGAGCATCAATGATCTTGTTCCTTTAACACAGTCACCACCCATGTCGTTAACTTTTGAGCAAATTTTCCAATGGGATTATAACATATCCATCAATTTAGAACATGTGTGTCTCGAGATGATGCAGGAGCATCTAGTGGTGTAAGGGCAATCTTGCATCACCTAAAAATAGTTAAATTTCAAGTTTCTCAGTTTTTAGATGTTTTTACATTTTTGGATACCCTTTTCATCATAATGAAATTCCCAATTTTTGGTTTTTATTTTCTGTTCCTGGGTTGAAAGATATTGCAGTTTTAGTTTCCCATATTTGCACATGGAAATCTTTCAAGTGGGATTTGAGGCACTTAGAGCTTCCGTATCGGCCCTGAAACTTGCTGAAATCAACGTAGAAAATTTTAAGAGCATTCTTGACTTCGAGACCTTTCTAACGGTCCAAACGGTTTGCGAATTGGAGTCCTGGATCAAAAGTTATGGCCCCAGGAAGTTGGCGCACTTTCTAGAAGATACCATTGCAAATGCTCTTTTGAAATTTGAACTTCATGTTGTAAATTTTTGGCGCCAAACCACCTAAATTCAATTTGAATGTTGTTTTGGCTCCAAACTAATGAGGAGCTCTATTTATGGGCGGGTTTTCTAATTTTTGGTAACTTTTTGGGGACAAGCTCGCATATTGCGAAAGGGTTATTTTGTAGCTTTCTGTAGCTTGCATGTGTTGTAGAACTTGGGGATTGAGATACTCTACATGTAAAAAGCTCCATTTTCTGAATAATAAAATTATTCTCTTGTTTGTGGTTTATTTTCTGTGTCTCGGGTCGTGCCCTCATCAAGTGGTATCAGAGCAGGTTTTTCTTGAGCGTGTAGACAGATCATCGATCGTGAGGTAGTTCACACCAGAATCATGGTTGTGAGTCGAGGTCAAGAAAGATGCCTCCAAGAGTGATGTCTGGTAGGTGTGGTGGTGCCAGAGGTGGTCGAGGTGGCAGAGATGCTGGTGGAAGAGATGCACTGGCAGCCCTCCAGAGGCAGGTTGATGTGTTACAAGAGTAGTTGAGAAGAGGGCTAAAACTGAGGGAGGAAAGTGAGGATGAAGGAGAAGAAGAAGGTTCAGATGTAGAAGAGGAAGAAGAATTAATTGATCAAGACCAAATGCAGCTAATAAGGGCCATTTTGAAGATTGAGAAAAGACCCAGAGTAGAAGTCCCCAGTTATTCTGGAAGTCTAAACCCGAAAGAGTTGATCAATTGGATCAACGAGCTAGAAGAATATTTTGAGTATGAGGAAATAGAGGACCCAGATAGGTTAAGTTTGTGAAAATGAAGCTAAAGGGCCACGCCAGTATTTGGTGGAAAGTGGTCCAGTTGGAAATAAATTGAAGAGGAAAAGTCAAGATCACCAGATGGGATCGCATGGTAGAGAAACAGAAGAAGCAGCTCATACCAGTGGACTATGAGTTAGATCTGTTGAAGAAATTGCAAGGGTTGAAGCAAGGAAGCAGATCTGTGAAAGAATATACTAAATATTTTCACAAGATAATCATCAGAATGGGTCACATAGAGGCCAATAAGGAGAAGGTAGCCCGATATCTTAATGGGTTACAACCAAGCATTTAGGAGGAGTTAAGCTTAGTCAGAATGACCAACATTGAGGATGTGTATCAGTTTGCTCTAAAGGTGGAAGAGAAGCTAAACAAAAGATTTGATGGCAAGCAAAAAGGATGAGGAGGTCAAAGCGAAAGGGGCAATGGAAGACCTTCAGGAAGCCGAAATGATGATGAAAATAAAAGTGAAGATGTGGGTACCAGCCAAAGCCAAAGGAATGACAACTTCTACCGCCCTCATGATCAAAATAGTGGTGATCAAAGAGGTAGAGGACGAGGAAGATATGGACAAGGATCTGGAAGAGGTGGTTTCAGAGGAACATGTTTCCAGTGTGGTGAAGAAGGGCATCGAGCCTATGAATGTCCACAACACCAAGGAAGGGCAGACAAAAGGCCAGAAGGTTGTGGAAGGGTTGCGCATGCAAATGAGGAGGCCCAATCTGAACATTTAGATGATGCTGAAAGGGGAGAAACTCTAGTGATTAGGAGAGCCCTAGTGACTAAAGAAAAGGAACCAAAATAGAGGAAGAATCTGTTTCGCACAAGGTGCAAGTGTGAAGGAAAATGTTGTGATGTCATTATTGATGGTGGGATCATTGATAATCTAGTGTCAGAGGAGATGGTCACAAAGTTGAAGCTGAAGAGGGAAAGGCACACGCATCTGTATCGGATTGCCTGGTTGCAGAAAGACCACAAAGTTTTGGTCAATGAGCAGTGCCTACTAAAGTTCAAGATCGGGAGCTACCATGATGAGGTACTCTGTGATATCATCCCCATGGATGCGTGTCACATGTTGTTGGGGAGGTCGTAGCAGTTCGATAGGCGAGCTATACATGATTTCCATGCAAACACTTATTCCTTGACAAATGATGGGGTTCATCACAAGTTGAAACCCCTGAAGGAGACCGAAGAAAAGGTATGCAGTAGTGCTAGAATTTGTTATGTAAATGGAAGAAAAATTTTAGAAGGTATGAAGCATGAGCGTGTGTGTTATGCATTGATTCCTAGAGTGAGTAAGGAGGATAGTGAGAAGGTTCTAGAAGAATTTTCTCGGATGTTTGATGAGTTTCAGGATATTGTTTCTGATAATGTACTAAAGGGTTTACCACCAATAAGGAAGATTAGTCATTAGATTGACTTGATTCCTGGATCCAGTTTGCCAAATAAGGTAGCTCATAGAATGACTCCAGCAGAAAATGAGGAGTTGAACAGACAAGTTTAAGAGTTGTTGAGAAAGGGTTTGATGCAGGAGAGTTTGAGTCCATGTGAGGTACCTGCAGTACTAGCACCAAAGGAGGATGGGGAGTGGATGATGTGTATAGATTCCTGAGCTATAAACAAGATAACAATCAAGTACAGACTTCTCTTGCCAAGGATGGATGACCTAATAGATTGTTTGAGTGGAGCTCAGTACTTCACAAAAATTGATCTGAAGAGTGGATACCACCAGATCCGTATTCGAGACGGAGATGAATGGAAGACTGCCTTCAAGACCAAAGAGGGCATGTACGAGTGGTTAATCATGCCTTTTGGGCTAACCAATGCACCGAGCACATTCATGTGGCTCATGAATGAGGTACTAAAAGAATTTCTAGGAAGTTTTGTTATTGTGTATTTAGATGATATCTTGATTTTCAGTAATACATTGGATGAGCATCTGATGCATATTCAGAGAGCCTTTGAGAAGTTAAGAGAAGAGAAACTGTTGATTAATTTGAAGAAGTGCAGTTTTGTGAAAAGGGAGTTAGTGTACTTGGGTTTTGTTGTCTCAATAGAAGGTCTCAAGATGGACCTAGAGAAGGTGATGGCTATTCTAGAATGGCCTACCCCAAGAACTTCTACTAAGGTGAGATCTTTCGATGGTTTGGCTAGTTTTTATAGAAATTTCATTAGAAACTTTAGTAGTATTTGTGGACCCTTGACTGAAACAATGAGAGGGGATAGAAAAGAATTCAAGTGGGGCACTGGAGCAGCAAAAAGTTTTGAACTGTTGAAGCAGAAGGTGATAGAGCAACCTATTCTAGCTCTCCCAAATTTAAACAAGGTGTTTCAGGTGGATTGTGATGCTAGTGGTTGTACCATTGGAGCAGTGTTGAGCCAAGAAGGTAAGCCCATTTCCTATTTTAGTGAAAAGTTAAATGATGCCAAGAGAAAATATTCTATATATGATAAGGAATTTTATGCAATAGTTCAAGCATTAAAGAAATGGAGACATTATTTTTTGCCAAAGGAATTTGTTCTATATACTGATCATCAGGCCTTGCAGTACCTAAATAGTTAAGGAAAATTAAATCAGAGGCATATGAAATGGGTAGAGTTTTTGCAGAGTTATACCTTTGTTTTGAAACATAGGAGTGGGAAGTCAAATAGGGTTGCAGATGACTTAAGTAGGAGGCATACATCAATGAAAAAGATGCAGATTGAAGTGGTTGGGTTCAATGAACTCAAGACACTGTATGCAGAAGATCCTGATTTTGCAGAGGCTTGGAAAGCTTGCAAGGAACCTGTTACAGTGGACAGGACAACGTGGCTAGATTTCATAATCCAAGATGGCATGTTATTTAATGGAAGTCAATTGTGTATCCTAAGGAGTTCCATGAGGGAGAACCTGATAAAGGAGAAGCATAGTGGAGGAATGGCAGGACATTTTGGTCGGGATAAGACCATTGCCATTATCAGTGAGCATTATTATTGGCCTTAGTTATCATAGGATGTGAAGAAGTTTGTACAGAGCTACAAAGTATGTCAGATGGCTAAAGGAGTGAGCTAGAATACAGGCTTATATCAGCCCTTACCTGTACCAGAGAGGCCATGGGAAGATATAAGTATGGACTTTGTTCTTGGTTTGCCAAGGACACAACAAGGGAATGATTTAGTCTTTGTTGTGGTTGATAGGTTTTTGAAGATGGCGCATTTTATTCTGTATCAGAAGACCCATGATGCAGTCCACATTGCTGACTTGTTCTTCAAGGAGGTGGTGAGGCTACATGGTCTATCAAAGAGTATTGTTTCAGATCGTGACACCAAATTTGTGGGGTGCTTTTGGAGGACCTTGTGGAAGAAGTTGAAGATAGAGTTGAAGTTTAGTTCTGCACACCATCCACAAACAGATGGGTAGACAGAGGTTGTTAACATGAGTCTAGGTAACCTACTGAGATGTTTGGTAGGAGATAAACCTAAGGGATGGGACTTGATCTTACCCCAGGTAGAATTTTCTTACAACAATTCTGTCAATAGAAGCACTGGTAGATCACCATTCTAGATTGTGTATGGAGGTAGCTCCAGAACAGCTCCAGAATTGAGGAAGATGGACCAAGAGAAGAAAATAAGTGCTGAAGCCGAAGATTTTGTAGAACACATCAAGGATATACATGAGAAGGTAAGAGAACATATTAACAAGATGAATATGCAGTATAAGGCTAAGGCAGATCAGAAGAGGAGGTATAAGGAGTTTCAGATTGGTGATGAAGTGATGGTCCACTTCAGGAAAGAAAGGTTTCCAGTGGGAACATATAACAAATTGAAGATGAAGAAGTTTGGTCCCTGTAAAATTTTGAAGAAGTATGATTCAGGGAATGCATATGAGGTAGAGTTGTCAGATGGATTAAACATTTCCCCTATGTTCAACATTTCAGATTTGACAGAGTATCATGAAGGTGGCACAGAGGAAGTACCAACGATGGAACAGTGTGGGATTCCAGCACCTACTTCAGAAACGGAGGAGATTGAGGAAATCTTGGATGGTCATGTGGGAAGGATAGTCATGTGGGAAGGAGTACCAGAAATAGGCAGTATGAAGAATATCTGGTGAAATGGTGAGGAAGGCCTATGGAAGATTCATCCTCGCTATCTAAGGAAACAGTTCACCAGTTGGGTTTTCCTCAACCATCTGAGACGTGACGGGTTCACTTCTCAAAATTACCCTGGGTGTCTGATGTAGGAGCATCCAGTGGTGTAAGGGCAATCTTGCATCACCCAAAAATAGTTAAATTTCAAGTTTCTTGGTTTTTAGATGTTTTTACATTTTTGGATACCCTTTTCGTCATAATGAAATTCCCAATTTTTGGTTTTTATTTTCTGTTCTTGGGTTAAAAGATATTGTAGTTTTAGTTTCCTGGATTTGAGGCACTTAGAGCTTTTGAATCGGCCCTGAAACTTTCCAAAATTGGCGTAGCAGATTTGAGCACGTTCTTGACTTTGAGACCTTTCCAACGGTTCAAATGGTTCGCGAATCGGAGTCCCGAATCAAAAGTTATGGCCCTGGGAAGTTGGCGCACTTTCTAGAAGATACCATTGCAAATGCTCTTTTGAAATTTGAACTTCATGTTGTAAATTTTTGGTGCCAAACCACCTAAACTCAATTTGAATGTTGTTTTGGCTCCAAACTAATGAGGAGCTCTATTTATGGGCGGGTTTTCTAAATTTTGGGTAACTTTTTGGGGACAAGCTCGCATATTGTGAAAGGGTTATTCTGTAGCTTTCTGTAGCTTGCATGTGTTGTAGAACTTGGGGACTGAGATCCTCTGCATGTAAGAAGCTCCATTTTCAAAATAATAAAATTATTCTCTTGTTTGTGGTTTATTTTCTATGTCTTGGGTCGCGCCCTCATCATGAGAACACTTTAGTAATCCACCCCTTAATACATTTAAAGCTGACTAGTGTTTCCTTTACTCTTTAGGCTTCATCACAGGAGACACGTGGCGCCTGCCCGTGATTTCACAATCAACCAAAGCACCATCACGGGATGGCAGGGAATGGCTCATATCAAATAGTAGTTGGTCAGTGATAGCGCAAATTTGATCCCCCAGATAGGACACATGGTGCCCGCCTGTGATTTTGCAATCCTTCAATTCCCAATCACAGGATGGCGGGCATCATTGTTATCTGCAAGAAATAGATCAATGGCAACACTAAATCAACCCTTGTAAAATAAAACATTCAATAAAAGGAGAAGTGGGCATTACTAGGCAGACGACAAACAACAACATAAGTTGTTTTTTAAAAGATGAAACATGGGGCCAACCGAGACTTAGGAATTAAAACCCTGCGGAGGAAATAAAGTATTAAAATCAAAGTTGGGTTTTAATTTTAATATGATGACGTAAGCCTAAGCCATTAACCCCAGTGGTCATGTCACCGACAGCTTAGCCAAAGCCTTTCATTAAATACTAACCGTGCAATGTGTAGGTTTTTCAGATTCAAAGATATGGGAGAAGATCTTGATCATACCCTGCCAACTCGCAGACCTAAGGAGTCACCCTGTTATTTGGCGTGAGCTCAGCAAAAGGTAGATGTGTGTCCTATATGGAATGTGGGGCCCAATCTCCACTATTGAGCTCATAACCCATGGTTTTAGATCAAAAACCAAGATCAAAAGCTAATGTAAATCTCTGTTGTTCCCTACTAGCTCGCATGAGGAAGATGAAGGTTGGTTAAAAGTCGCGAGGTCAATGAGATTGCAATGCGTAGCTCCAACCGTTTAGTTTGCAAAGTGCATAGGACCTGCCAACATGGTAGTTGGTTTCCGAGATGGATTAATGTTATTGGTCATGAGGAAGGTGAATGAAGCTTTGTTGGATGTCAAACCGAGTTAGCCCAAGATAAACCGTTTGATCTGCCAACTCTTCAGGAGATTAGCAGGCAGTATTCAAAGTTGGAAAATGGCACATGGTGGTCATTTTATCGTACAATTGGTGAAGCATTAATGAATTATTCCTTGCTTGTGTAGTCATGTCGATCTTAATCTATGTGAAGATGTTGTTGGAAATCATGAAGGGTGATCTGCGGATTCTCATGCAGCTCTAGTTAAACGGTGACAGTACATACACCACCAAATTGCCATGTTTGCACATGCATTTTTACTAAGCATTGATGAAGGTTGCCACTACCTTGCACAATAAATACAAGAGGAATTAACTGCTAATAGTGTCACTCTTGTAGCAGTTAGAGCACTTTGTGGGCTGAGTCTAATCAAGTTTGAGTGCTTGTCTGAGAAGAGAAAATGGGTAAGTCAATAAGGAGATCTGTTCGTTTGAGCTCACAAAAGCTCGGTCCTTCTATTCAGGAAGGTGCTTTGGTTGACAAGCCCAAGCTTGTGCCCACTAGATGCGGTAGAAGGTTGCAATTCTAGGACGTTGTTGCTCAACTAGTAGATGAAAAAGGAAAGCAGTCAGTGTGATCTATTACTAGTGTCGGTAGGAAAATAAGGTATGGGCATGGCTCCTCTGGATTCCAACACTCACCCATTGACCTTACGAGCAACACTACTGATGATGTAACCGAGACCGACTCTGACTACTGTCAGTATTTACCTCGCTTCAATCACGGTCTGCCCTCTGATGAGGAAGTGATATATGTGGTACCATTGGTTGTTAAAACCCCAAGCGGACAGACTAGAATCATATTGCGAAAGGACAAGAAAGAAGAGGAGGCTGAGGGTCTACCGTATTGGGCAACAACTAGAAGCGGGCATGTATACCAGAGTCTGACTGTTGGTAACGGTAGGGTGACGGGTAAATAAGAAGTTGTTGTGGTGCCTTCATGGCAATTTGGTTGCCTGGCTTTTTTGTGTGGATAGCGACAAAGGGGATTTTGATGACAATTTGTGTTCCCTTTTTTTATGGTAGTTACAACTTTAGCTTTCCCCAGTTCATGCGCCACTATGTTTTGCAGATTCAACATGTGGGAAGTTTTGAAATGAAAGTCAAATGCAATGAAGATTTTGTTCAAATGAAAATTTGTGGTGAAATTACATTTGAGCCCGAAGCTTGTTGCTCCCTTGTCATATAAAAGGGAATTCAAGGCTCATTTGTAGGGAGAGAACTGATGAAAGATCTAGCTAGGTTTTGAGTTGAATATATGGTAGAAAGATATTTGTCCTCTGATGAGGAAGTGATATCTATGGTGCCATTGGCTGTTAAAACCCCAAGCAGACGGAATAGAATAGATAGCCTATTTTGAGTTTTGGATGAATATATGCAAATTATCTTAAATTGTATGTAGATGACTTATAAGCATGAATAAACGTATAATTCTAATATATTTTCTCTCCTTATGTGGATTTGAGTGAATTTTGAATGAAATGTTAATGATGTTGTCATTCTTCTTTTGAGAATTTGTTCAATTGTGTGTCTATGTTTTTGCTTTGATTCAAGAAAATCAATTAAATGCTTAAATGGAGTCATAAGTTTACAATTATTTACAAAGGATTTGATAAGTAGTAATATATCAGAGAATTGAGCTCCATAATGCAAGGTATTATATGAGTAGTCCATTCTATTAAATTCTTGGTTCATTTATGCTAACGGTAAATGGGTAACTAAATATTTAACTGACGAAGAATAAAAGAATAATATGTAAATGGGTCACTCACTCACTCCCTCTATCTCTCTACCCTTAACCCTTAAACTCTAAACCCTTAATAGTTGGTGTGTATTAAAACATTATAAAAGTATAAATTTTTCGAGTTCTATTAGGAATTAAATGATAAATGACAATGAATGGGAAAATCTAAGGCACTTTAATATTTTCAACTAAAAAGTTAGATTTCAATTAGGATTAGTGTTCACTTAGGGTTAGGTTTAGGGTTCAATTAATGTTCAATTTGGGTTAGGATTGAGGATGAGGTTGGGGTTTAATTAAGGTTATGAATTCAATAAGAGTTCAAATAGGGTCAAGGTTAAGGTTAGGGTTGGGGTTAAGGTTCAATTAGGATAAGAATTAGTGTTAGGGTTAGGATTAGAGTTCAACCGTTGTTCAAAGTTAGGGTTGTGGTACAATTAGGACTATTGTTCAATAAATGTTCAATTAGGGTTAATACTTAATTAAGGTTAGTTTTAAAGTTCAATTAGGGTTTGGGTTAGGGTTTGATTAGAGTTAGGTTTAGGGTTTAGTTAGAGTTAGGGTTAGGGTTAGGGGTAGAATTCAATTATGCTTAGTGGTCAATTACAATTAGATTTAGTGTTCAATTAGGGTAAGGGTTAGAGTCCAAATAGGGTTAGGTTTTAACTAGGGTTAGGATTATAATAGAATAAAGTTTTGTGTTTAATTATGATATCTAAAATTTAGTATGATTTTCGAAAATGAAATGATTTGGACACAAAGAAAAAAAATAGAAAAGTTGATTTTATATAGATCTTATTTCTTAATTTATTCTAAAATTCTAATTAATAATTGTTTAATTAATTTAAAATGAATATTTAATTTAATTTAATTTAATTGTATTAGATAATTAGTAAAACTAAATAGATAATAAATATTTTATGGATTTTAAAAATTAGAAGGGTTAGGATTTTAATTCTATAACTAAAAGTAATTCTAATCTTGTCTTTCATGTTGTGTTGCAAATTCTACTAGCATATATATATTATTTATTAATATATACAAAATATGTCAAGAGATATCTTTGTCGAGGCACCTATTTTATAATAGTACAATAGACGCATCAAAAGGATATCTCTCAACATATTTTATATATATTATTAATAAATAATATATAGGCTAGTAAGTATTTAATAAATAAAATAAAATAAATATATCAATTTTTTACCATACTACTCATTGCCAAGGAGATCCATGTGGCGCCCACTCGTGATATCGCAATCAATAAAGAATTTGCAACTTTTGATCACGCAATGGCGGGCAACCGTGGATCTCAGCCATCGACAATCTTGTTCATTCAACATAGTCGCCAACCTTGTTATTAACCATCGAGCACCTTTCTACCGAGATTATAACATCTTCATTCATTTAAAACACGTGCATCTTATAACTGCTTTAGTAACCCGCGGCATAATGTATTAAAGACACATCAAAGTATTTATCATTCATTTGGCTTCACCGGATGAGACACGTGGCACTCGCCCGTGATATCACGATCAACTGGTGGGGTCATCACAGGATGGCGGGGAACAGCTGAGATCACATGATGATTGATCTACAACCATGCGAACTTGTTCCTCTGCAAAATAAAAACATTTATTAGGGGAGAGGGCCCAGTAGTAGTGTGGGGTGCAAAATAAAAACATTTATTAGGGGAGGGGGCACACTCAATCGTGATGATAATACCTAGTCTTACCACATATTTATACTATATATTGTAAATAAATAGTTCAAATGTAAATAAAGAAAAAACCTCTAAATGTTATATGAAAAAAATATAAATACATTCATGAAGAAGTGAAATAAGTATTTTTTTTGTTTCAAATAAAATATAACAACTCTCCACTATAAGTATATCATTTAAAAAATAAAATGCCCATTTAATAAAATAAGACACTCATTGAAACAAGTATTGTTATCATAGTGAAAAAATATTGTTCTTATGTGTACAACAATTGGGGTAGCAATGTACAAGCATTGAATAATTTTATATTAATAGTTTTTCCTATCAAAAATATAAAAGGTGAGCACAATAAATAACATGTATTTTCCCATTAAATGTGAAGGATTTTCAAAAAGTTTTAGTGTTCAACTATTGGTCCATTTTTGTTCAATATAATTTGTATTTTAAATCATTATGTGTTGTTTTTCTAAAAACAAATAGATTTTTTGTGTTCAACTATTAGTCCATATGTGTTGAATATAAAAGGTAGAGATACCAAAGATTTATGGTTATCAATAAGTATTTGGTCCACTTAGGTTGTATATTAATTTTAATTTAAATAAAAATATCATATTCTACAAGCAACAAATGATATTTTTTTGGTTCAAATATTGGGGGTTCCATGATTAAGTTTTGGTCGAACCTTTAAAAAGTCTAGTTTTAGACACTTCTCAAAAGATCTGCCGATGTGGCGTGTTGCATGATGAGTTGCACCTCCAAACCTTAGTTATAGATAAATAAGAGACTAGTCTACATTTCAAAAAAAAATGAAGGTTCTACGATATTCCAGTCAATTGCTACATGCTAAGAAAGTTAGCCTACACGACTACTGGGCCCTCTCCCCTAAAGGAATAAGGGGACATCACTAGGTCGATGACAAACAATGACATAAGTTGTTTTAACGAGGGAGCACAACACCAACAAAAGACTTGGGAAAAATAAAGTCAGGCGAAGGAAATAAAACAATAAAACAAAAGGGGGCCCAACCTAGACAAATTCATGGGGTTTAAGTCCTTTTAAAGCCTTCCCAAAAAGTAACAGTCAAATAGATCCCATCCAAGGTGTAAGATGAACACTAGGATTTTACATGAAGATGAAGGTAAAATACCAACCTTAGGCTTTTCCCAAACACCATAGATGACCAGAGACACAAGGCAGGATAAAATAGAACATAGAGAACAAAACTTTGAAGTTACATCACTACCCATAACCCTAAACCCTAAACCATTAACCTTTAACCCTTAAACCCCAAACCCTTAAACCCTCTACCCTCTCTCTCAAGTCTCCTCCCTACCCCCCTCCCTCTCTCAGGTCTCTCTCTCAAGTCTCCTCCTACCCCTTCTCTTAGGTCTTTCACTTCAATCACTTCTCTCTATCTCTATCCCTCCACCCTTAACCTTAAACCTTAACCATCTACCTCTACCATTAACCCCTCCCTCCTCTATCTCTTCCACCTCTCTCTCTCTCTCAAGTATCTTCACTATCCACCCCTCCTCTCTTAGGTCTCTCTCACCCACTCTCTACTCCCCATCTCCTTAACCCTAAAAACCCTAAACCCTAAACCTAACCCTAAACCCTCAAACCCTCAATTCTACCCTTAACACTCTTCCTTTATATATATATATATCTCAAGTCTCTCCCTCCAGCACCACTCCCTCTCTGTGGTCTCTTCTCACTCATTCACTTATCTCAAGTCTCACCTCTCCTACCCCCTTCCTCTTAGGTCTTTTCTCTTACTCACCCTCTATCTCTCTCCTCCACTTAAACTTAAACCCTAAACCCCACCCCACGCTTTTAACTCTCACCCCACATCATCTCTCCTCTCCCCACTCCCTCCTCTCTCTCTCTCAAGTCTCACCTCCTACCCCTTCCCTCCCCCCTCTCTCTCTCTCTCTCTCTCTCTCTCTCTCTCTCCTCTATTTTTTAACTGGAACCTAAACCCTTAACCCTTAAACTCTAAACCCTTAATATTAGGTGTGTATTAAAACATTATAAAAGTATAAATTTTTGGAGTTCTATTAGGAATTAAATGATAAATGATGATGAATGGGAAAATCTAAGGTACTTTAATATTTTCAACTAAAAAGTTAGAGTTCAATTAGGATTAGTGTTCACTTAGGGTTAGGCTTAGGGTTCAATTAATGTTCAATCTGGGTTAGGATTGAGGATGAGGTTGGGGTTTAATTAAGGTTAACAATTCAATAAGAGTTCAAATAGGGTCAAGGTTAAGGTTAGGGTTGGGGTTAAGGTTCAATTAGGATAAGAATTAGTGTTAGGGCTAAGATTAGAGTTCAACTGTAGTTCAAAGTTATGGTTATGGTACAATTAGGACTGCTGTTCAATAAATGTTCAATTAGGGTTAATACTTAATTAAGGTTAGTTTTAAAGTTCAATTAGGGTTTGGGTTAGGGTTGGGATTATGAATCAAGTAGGTTTGGGTTAGGGTTTGATTAGAGTTAGGTTTAGGGTTTAGTTAGGGTTAGGGTTAAGGTTAGGGGTAGAATTCAATTATGCTTAGTGGTCAATTATGTAATTATATTTAGTGTTCAATTAGGGTAAGGGTTAGAGTCCAAATAGGGTTAGGGTTTAACTAGGGTTAGAATTAGAATAGAATGAAGTTTTGTGTTTAATTATGATATCTAGAATTTAGTATAATTTTAGAAAATGAAATGATTTGGACATAAAGAAAAAAATAGAAAAGTTGATTTTATATAGATCTTATTTCTTAATTTATTCTAAAATTCTAATTAATAATTGTTTAATTAATATAAAATGAATATTTAATTGTATTGTATTGTATTGTATTAGATAATTAGTAAAACTAAATAGAGAATAAATATTTTATGGATTTTAAAAATTAGAATTTAGTTTAATTTTATTTATAATGTCAAATATTAAAATTTTAGATTGAAATACTTAATTGATTTTAAAATATTTATAATTAATGTTTAATTTATAAACTAATATTAAGACATTAATAAATATAACCCGTGCCATAATGTATTAAAGATGCATCAAAGTATTTATCATTCCTTTGGCTTCACCGGATGAGACAGGTGGTGCCCTCCCATGATATCGCAATCAATAAAGAACTTGCAACTTTTGATCATGCGATGGCGGGCAACCGTGGATCTCAACCATCAACAATCCTATTTGTTCAACACAGTCGCCAACCTTGTTATTAACCATCAAGCACCTTTCTACTGGGATTATAACATCTCCGTTGATTTAAAACACGTGCATCTTATAACTGCTTTAGTAACCGTGGCATAATGTATTAAAGATCCATCAAAGTATTTATCATTCCTTTGGCTTCACCAGATGAGACACTTGGCACACACCCATGATATCATGATCAACTGGTGGGGTCGTCGTGGGATGTCGGGGAATGGCTAAAATCACACGACGATTGATCTACAAATTATGCCAACTTGTCTTCTATAAAATAAAAACATTTATTAGAGAGGCCTATATATGGTGCTCGTGATATCGCGACTAACCTGTAATACTAGCGTGGATGAAGTGGCACGGACTCACATCACATGACGATTGATCTACTACTATGCTAACTTCTCCTCCGCAAAATAAAAAACATTTATTAAGGAGAGAGCCCAAAGAGTCGCAAGGGTAAAATAAAAACATTTATTAGGGGAGAGTACCAATTCCCAATCGCGTGGATCATAATACCTAGTCTTACCACATATTTATACTATATTGTAAATAAAACTAAAATGTAAATAAAGAAAGATATCAATCCAAAATAAGTTAAAATGTATTTAATAAAAAATTTATATATCAATTTTTTTCTTTTTAGATGAATTAAGAGTATGATTTAAAATATTTTAATTCAAATAACATAAATGATAAATTGAAGTGGGAAAACTTGAATATTATTTTAAAATTTTGAGGTTTCATATTTATATGTGTGAGATTGATCTAATATTCCAAAAATGAATGTTAAAATATCATGAAAAAAATAGGCATAGAATGAATGCGTAAGTAAATTATATTTGTATATATCTACAAATAATATCTAATAAACAAAAATATATGCAATTAAAAAATAAAGGAAAATAATTCAAACCCAAATTTAGATAAGAGATAATTAGGATTATATGATAACTTTAAGGCTAGGGTTAGGGCTTGATTAGGATTAGTGTTCGCTTAGGGTTATGATTTGAGTTATGAATCTACAATTAGGGTTCAATTAATGTTCACTTAGGGTTTCTTTCTTGGGAGAAGTTTATTGAATGGTAAGTGTATTTTATAAAATTAATATGTCAAGAATTAATTTTAGATAATACTATGTGTGTGATTTTTCATATGGTATTAAATTATAATAGATTTCCTTCCTTCTTTTGCATTTTAAGCTACCATAATATATGGCCTTAAAATCCTATTCATATTCTGATCTTTTCTAAAATATACAACACAACATCCAACAAAATAATTTGTTAAGAATTTTTTTCCCAAGCAAAAATGCTTAGAATTTTAAATGTGTTACTTAGGTTAATTATTTATTGCAATAAATAAATACACACTAATATATATATATGGATTTAAGGGAAAATATTAAAATATTTATATATATAGAAAAATCTAAATGCAAGGGATTCAAGTACATACCTTTGCTTTTGTTAATGTTGATGAAGATACAAATCTTGATGAAGTGCCAAATTTGATGACATGATATAAAACAGAATATCTTTGCTCTATGTGGCACTTGAAATCTAAGGACAAAACTATAACTAACTCTATGTCAAATTTGTGACTTGGGACCTATTTTGCATCAATAAATATGAGCTTTGACACATGCCTCCTAATCTAGCATACAATATGTACTTAAATGCTCAAAATAGTTGGGAGTAGTGTTGAGATTGGTGGATCTTTGGAAGGTCCAATACTTCACCTTTGTATCTCTCCCTATAGATAGAGGTAGAGATGAATATAGAATGAGAGAGGAAAAGGGATAAAAATAGATAGAGATATAGAGAGAGATAAAATGAGGAATAAATATATAGAGATAGGGAGATAGAGGATATATATATATATATAGAGAGAGAGAGAGATGGAAAGATAGAGATATAATGAGATATAGAGAGGGGAAAGAGAGAGAGAGAGAGAGAGATAAGTAGATAAAGACAAATAGAGATGGAGAGGGAGATAGGAGAGAGAAAGAGAGAGGGAGAGATAGATAAATGGGAAGAGAAATACATAGATATAGAGATATATGGGAAGATGAAGGGACAAATAGGGTTGAGATGAAGATAGATAGGGTATAGGAGGAGAAAGAGAGGGGAGGCTGGGGAGATAGCCAGAGGAGGGAGAAAGGAGAGAGATATGTAGAGGAGGGAGAGATAGAATATGGGGAAGAGGGAGATATATGTAGAGAGGGGGAGAGAGGGAGAGCGAGAGGGGGAGGCTAATATAGAGAGATAGATAGAGATAGGAAAAGAGATAGGGAGATAGATGCATAGGGAGATATACTTATAGAAGTATATGGATAGAAAGAGATAGATAAATGAGAGAGGGAGATTGAGTAGTATATGGATAGAAAGAGATACAGAGATGAGTGAGAGGGAGATCGAGCGAGAAATAAATATGGGCCAGATATAGAAGAGATGGAGTAAGATGAGAGGGAGATACTTCATAGAGAGATAGGAAGTGAGATGGATGTGGCAGAGAGGGAGAAATTTCTAAAGATGGAGGGGGAGGGAGGAATATAGAGGTAGAGATGAATATAGAGTGAGAGAGGAAGAGTGAGACAAATTGATATAGGTAGAGATGAATATAGAATGAGAGAGGAAGAGGGAGAAAAAATGATAGAGATATAGAGAGAGAGATAAGTAGAGAAAGACAAATAGAAATGGAGAGGGAGATAGAAATAAGGGGAGAGAGAGGGGGGGAGAGATAAATGGGAAGAGAAAGAAATAGATATAGAGATATATGGGAAGAGAAAGGGAAAAAGAGGTTGACATATGAAGATAGATAGGGGTATAGGGAGAGAGCTCAAATGGGAAGAGATAGAGAGAGGGAGGGAGAAAGGGAGAGAGATAGGTAGAGGAGGGAGAGAGAATATGGGGAAGAGAGATACATAAAGTTAAGATGTGTCAATATTTAAGAATCCAAGTGTTTATTCTGAAATTCTTGCAAACATTGTTAAATTTTCAGTTATGTTCAAGTATAATTGTTAGATCAAAAAATGACCTTTCAGTTGGGACAAAATTATAGGTGACATAAAGTTTTTGACCAGATTGATGAGCATATATCCAATATTTCAATACAATTTTATATCCTGCCTATAGCAATCTATATTTATTCACATATTCCACCCAAACTCAATCTCTCCAAGTGAGGTAATACTCCCATGTTGATTGGTTCATTAGATACTTTTGATACTTTTGATATTGTGGACACTCTGTGATATTCTGTGTGGTTGATTTATATTTGATCATGTGTGGTTTCTTGGTTAATTTGGTTACTGCTCTTACATTATGTGTGTAGCAATTGATGATATATTATGCATAGATGATTTGATTTATTCTGTAATGATAAGTTCTTAAATTCATATGCATTAATGGTATTATGTTTACGCTGACATGTTAGTATTTTAGGGTGGAAGGACGGAGTAGTACCACTCGCTTGCGAGTGCCCTACTACACCGCTATTTCCTTCACCATGTGTTTTCAATGGAGATTATATGTTACTCAATGTTTAATTGGTTGCAGGAATTGCAGGATTAAAAGTCTCGACTCCACCTGCTTCGGCAGGATAGGGCGAGTACAAATTAAGCCCAACGGGTACGATGTGGTTAAAAGGAGTTGTAAGGAAGGGTTTCTCGACCCAAGTCCGTCATTCGTATGGGTTTATTGAGTCATGTGTTGATCCGATTCTGTCTTAATATTTTAATTGTGTTGAGTTAGAGGATTTAATTAATTTATTATGTTGGTTAATTTAATTAATTAAGAATTAAAAGATTAAATCTAAGTAAATGATATTTTAAGCTAAAAGTTAATTGTTTGCAAAAGTTTGTTTTAATTAAATTTAGAAATTAAGTGAAATTATTGGTTTAAAAAGTAAATAATTAAAGTTACTTGAAAAGAAATTGAGTGGAGGTAAATTTTATGTTTAAAAGTAAATTAATAAATAACTAAAACTTGTTTAAATTAATTTAGGATGTGGTAATTTAAAATAAATAAACAAACGCATGGGTAATAATTGATTAAGTAGGAGTTCCTAAAGAAAATTAGTTATGTTCTGCGGGAACGGCAAGAAAAGAGTGGGGGCGGTTGTGAAAGGGAGAGGGTTATTCTTTAAAAAGGGAGAAAAACTTTTGGAAGGGGGCTGGAAAATTGATTTGGGGAAAAGAGCTGTAAGAAAAAGGTTCGGCTTGTGAAGAGGGAGAAACACGTCTATGGAAAGATCTTCTCCAACTGAAGGACGCCAGGTTCCCTTCAAGCTCTGTGTTTAAATTCTTTATACTCTTGTTTTATTTTATAAGGTTTGGCTGTACTGTCGGTGAATGTAATCCCTGGCTGAATTAAGTTTCTGAAATTTAAAATTTTCTATCTCTTGAAATACGGCAAATTGTCAGTAAATAAAAAAAATTATATATATATATAGGTATATTGTCTTAATTTATGTAAGCAAGATATCGAAAAATTTTGAATGCCAAAAGATTTATCGTGTTTCCAATTAGAATCTTGAAGTTTTAGTTGTCCAAACCAATTAATTGATTATTACCGGGGACGGGGGTAAAATGGGGTTTACCATTTAATTTGGTAAAATCAGCCTTATAGGTTAATTATCACAAAATTTTCTGGAAAACCGTTTTACCTTTGTCTGGAATGGGTAATTGGGTCATTTTACCCTGTCTAGGTTGCGGTATTACTGCGTAACGTATTGATTTCTTTATTATATGAAACTCATTTATATTGAGTAAATAATTATATGTATTTAAATCGATATTGGACTGTTGTATTCGATTCGTTTTCTTCTATTTAGTGAACAGTAATGTGTTGTGGAGTAAATTGTGAAAGTTACCAGTCTCTTTGTATATTCGTGAATTTGTGTGCTTCAATTCGTTCATATGAACTATCCATTGTTGAAGTTGTTAGGTTAATTTCTGGAATATTGCCAGCATAGTATGCACTTTTCCTTTGCTAAATTATTTCCTCCCTATCAATGTGGTGTTATTTTCGTGTTATTCTGGCATGCAAAAAATCTGCGAATCATAAATCAAATATTGAACCGTAATGTAGGTTAAAATTCCTGTTTTGCCGTTTGTTCTTGCGCCGGTGTTGTTGCCTTGTCCCTGACTCCTGTGTGCATTCTTTTTACATTCGGAAGTTGTTTAGTTTCGAGCTTTCGCTGTAAGTTATTTCATGGGTCCTTTGGCTTCCGCCCCCTGCAGTTTCTTCTGGTTTATAATTATATTCTCTTTGAACATGAACTACTTCGAATTGTTGTTTCCTGTGTGCTATATATATGCGTCTATTCGTTCTTTTCTATTTTCGTTCAGCTTAATAGAACGTTGTCCACTCATTTATTAGATTCTTCTTGTTGTTCACTGTTTTGGCGTTTCATGTTGAGGGGGCGTATTGAACTCCATATCGAATTTAGAAAACACATTTGACATTCTGAAATTCCTGCCTCCTTCGTTTTATTAGAAGCTGTGAAACCGGAGCGGCTTATTCTTTTTCTTGTCCTCTTGTTCCTCCATTTGCGCGTGGGGTGGTATCCTGGTCTTTTTTTCTCCTGAGTGAGGGGTGTGTATAGTGGCATGATTCTTTTGTTCTCTGTCTGGTGGTTCGCTGTTTGTGTTCCCTGCGGAAATAATGGATGTAACTCTTTCCATTTGTTTTCTTTTTATTCTCTGGTGCTATGTGAAATCAGTAATTTTCTGAAAGTATCTCTCTCTTTTCTATGCACTGTATTTCATTGGTTCTTTGCTTCCTACGTTTGTATTGCCTTCATTTATATATATATATATATATATATATATATATTATTTCTTCCAACTGGTATCCTTTCGGTCAACTCCTGTGTGTTATCATCTGCGCTCGTATGTGTGCATTGCCTTGTCATTCTAAACACAGTGCGGTGTAGTTACTGCCGATGTGTTATTTGTTTTATGCCTAGTTTAACTCCGCACCCACAACTTTCGGGTATAACATATATGTTTGGTATGGGTAATTTTAGTTGAACGCCATGTTTAGGAAATTTATATGTTATGTGTGTACTTAACAATACTATAGATACATTCATTTAAGTTTATTTTTATTATTCATTTATTTTCATTAAAATTTAATAATAGGGTTAATTTCTGGATTTGTTATGAAGTATAAAATTCATATGTTACCTTCTTAATATAAGTATTTATACCGATATATGTGTAGATTATAGATTGAAATTGTAGTTGATAGCAAGATGGCTTTAATTTGATAGTAAAAAAAAAAGAAAAAGGATAGATTATAATAGCGTTACTCATTGAATATTGTTCTTAAAGTATATATATAATCATTGGGGTTAATTTAATGGTTATACTAACTTCAATGTTAATGCCTTGTATATTTATATATATATATATGTGTGGATTTTAAATATATGAATTGTACTTGTTTAGGTTAGTTTTAATTTGATATTTTGGGAAGATAGTTATAATTCTTTAATTCTATTGAATAGAGCACTTCTTTAAGAAAATAAATGTAACGTTGAGACATATCGTTAAATTAGATGTCTAAATTAAATGGAATTCTTTGTGTATCAAAACGTGTGTTATTGTATTATTGTTTATGAATTCTTTGAGGAATATCATTTCAAAAGTGATGGGAATTTTCTTTTATTGGGGAAACCTTGGAAGTGTATCATTTTGGTTGGGAACCTAAGTGATTCCAGAGGTGGGATAAGGTGGTTGTCTTTGATTTTGCTTTGAATTTAAACTTGAGATGTCTGTGGTTGGTTATACGTTTGGATTGTACCAAATTGTGGAAATGCTTCCTTGTGGTTAGTGAGATGATTATGCCTCACTTTTGATTGTCTTTGATGTAGTTCTTTTATGTGGTACAATCTTTGCTATTATTGTGTTGTGATTGAGTGATTAGAGGGAGTGGCTCTAAGTGGGTGGTCGGCGCACAAAGGGGCGCCAGGATAGCCCTCGTCAGAGTAAATTTAATAAGTGATAATTTAAATAATTAACTAGGTTTGGGTAGTATCACACTAAAAAGATAATTATTGCCTCATCCACCTTTGAGTGCTACCACAGACTAAAGGGGACTGAGAAGGCCATGGTGGGCATGTTCGTTGCCTTGTCTTCGCGAAGGGTAACGGATCCGCATGAGCAACCCTATGGAGCGGCTCCTTGCGATAGGTAGTCTGGATAACCATAGATGGAGGCGGCTCCTAGCACTCGGATTGTCTGGATAATTCGTCAGTAGACGGAGGCCGCACCTTGCGTTAGGTATTCTGGAGAATCCATGTTAAGCCATGCGATGACACTCTCCTCTAACATTCATGTTTATGTTGTCTTTTGGAAATCCTCTGGAATCGGTCATTTGCTTTGTATTGATGGTTTTTATTGTTGTTCGAGTTTGAATGCTTTTTATGTGTTGTGTGAACTTTACTTAGTTGATTGTGAGATTATGTTTTGTTGGTCTTGGTCGGGAACCTCTTCCTCTGCAACTCCTAGCATGGGGGTGGTCGGGTGGATCGTGTTTTGCACCCCATTGGGATTTTCTCTTGTTATGCAGGTTCATTTTACGGTGCTAAGTTACAGTGGATTCTTGCTCATGGGTTCCAGATTTATGTATTTATGTGATTCTTTTGATTGATGTATCATTCCCACCTAGTTGGGAAAGTCTTGTATAATTTTGCACAGGGTGCTATTGTAATGTAAACATTTGATGATGTAATGTACCGTAATTGTAACCTCGGTCTTGAGGAGAATTTATAATGATGTTATAACTTAGTTATTATTTTTATCATGCTTCCTATTTTGTTGTTACTGATGAAATTACTTTTATGAATGGGTGAATTTATGGATCATGTAATAGTTAGGTAATTATTTATATAAAGTAACGACCTCGTGTTCCTCAAAGGATTAAGCTATGCAACTTGATTAATGAATATGTTAGGTTATTTATTACTCTCTTTTATGAAAAAAAAAAATGGTTGCATTTTACTTAATTCCTTCGGGGTTGCGTGGCGAGGCGTTACAACTTGGTATCAGATCCAAGGTTGCTAACACTAGGTTCCTTGGGTAGTTGGTGTCCTTTAGACAACCGTTGTGATAGCTTTGATCTTACATACTATAACTGTGTGCAGGATCATGCCTCGAGCTAGAGGTCGTGGTCGTGGCCGTGGAAGAGGCCGAGGTGGTGGTCGAATAGGCAGTCATCATAGTCCATCCCCACTGAGTCTCCATCATTCGGGACATGAGGAAAACTCAAATCCTCAAAGCAATCCACCAGTTGGTGACCAGAATTAGGGGCAGTCTGGTTTGGATGGTCAGTTGCAACGTCTTTTGGGAGAACTCCTTGATCGGTTGGGACATAGGCCTCAGGAAGAGTCTCAGATCGAAAGGGAGAGAGAAAGGTCCCCAAGGCACAGGGATGCTCCAGCAGATCAGGATGCAGTAATAGTAGGGCATATGAGGGATTTGTTGAGAGCTCACCCTCCTACCTTTGATGGCTCAGGAGAAAGCTTAGAAGCAGAAACCTGGTTGATAGATTTGGATCATTGCTTCGCAATGCACCCATTTGGTAGCAATACCAAGGCTCGGTGTGCAGTAATGCATTTGCGGGGTTTCGCCTCTACTTGGTGGAGGTTAGAAGAGCAGAAGTTGCACCTGGATATCAGTGTGGTTACATGGGAATTATTCTTGGATAGGTTCAGGGCTCGGTTTCTCTCTGATCATTGGAGGAAGCACAGAGCCGATGAGTTCCATGATCTTAAGCAGATGTCTATGTTCGTTGAGCAGTATGAGCGGCGGTTTTATGAACTCAAGCAATATGTTGGGATTAATCACGATGAGGGGTTGCTTGTTCAACATTTCGTTCGGGGTCTAAATGCCCGTATCAGTGGTGGAGTAAGGGTCTTCGAGCTGAAGACAATGGAGGTGGCAGTGGAAAAAGCTCGGTTGGTAGAGGAAAACCTGGCTATGGCTCTTGGAGGGCATGTTGGAGTTCAGATTGGCAGTGCTCCGACACCAGGTACAGGTTCTAGAGGTGGGCAGTCTCAGTATGCAGGTCCTTCTAGGAATTTTCAGACGCCATCTAAGGGTGGTTCACACCAGCAGCAGTCTCAACCCAAGCAGAATAAATCGCAGTCTCAGCAGAGGGACAGGTTTCAGGGTAGGAAGGTTCGTAGTTGGCAGCGAGATAAACCTAATCGTTCTATGTAGCCTGCACAAAGTGCACAGTCAGCACCATCCAGAGGTAGCTTTCAGTAGTCAAATGCATCTTCTAGGGTTAGAGGCTTTGGTAGAGGAACAGGTTGTTTCTCGTGTGGGCAGTAGGGGCATATTGCCAGACAGTGTCCACAGAAGCCTACTGCAGAATTTAATCAGAGGCCAGCCATTTCAGAGCCTACAGTGGGTGATGTAGGGAGATCTCATCGAGTTTTTGCAGCAGTAGATAATCGGCAGGCTGAGCATTAGGGTACTGTGATTGAAACATCAGGTGTGTTGAAGGGTACTAAAGTCTCCATACTTTTTGATTCTGGTGCTTCTGATTCATTTATATCTCCTTCCGTTGTGAAGCGATGTGGTTTGGTGGCATCTAGGCAAGGCATGGCTTGGCAGGTTGAGCTAGCCTCAGGGTCGAAGATTCATGTAGAAGAGTTTGTTCAGGGTTGTAAGTTAGATTTGGGAGCCTTTTCAACTCTGGTGGACCTTCGGATCTTACCCTTGGGCTCATATGATATAGTCTTGGGAATTGATTGGTTGTGTTCACATCGTGCTTTATTGGATTGTCGCCGTAAGGCAGTGCGGTGTACCGATGATTTTGGAAAGGAGGTGGAGATCGTGGGCACTCAGAGGCCCATTTCCTTGTGGATGATCTCTGTCATGCAGTTAAAAAGGTTGTTCCGTCAGGGTTGTCAGCTCTTTGCGGTAGCAGTGCATGATCTTGAGACTGATGATAGTCGAGAGAAATCGTTGAATGATTATCCTCTTCTTAAGGGGTTCGCTGATGTGTTTCCGAGTGAGATTCCTGGAATGCCGCCTAAGCGGGATGTAGATTTTCGAATAGACCTAGTACCTGGAGCTGAGCCTATCTCTCGGGCTCCGTACCGAATGACTACGCAGGAACTTCAGGAACTCTGTCTTCAGTTGGAGGAGTTGATAGCAAAAGGGTTTATTCGTCCGAGTGTCTCTCCTTGGGGAGCCCCCGTGATTTTTGTGAAGAAGAAGGATGGGTCTCTTCGCCTATGCATTGATTATAGGTAGTTGAATAAAGTAACAGTGAAGAATCGTTATCCCCTGCCCAGAATAGATGATCTCTTCGATCAGATAAGAGGGGCAAAGATA
>VDFB02281492.1:750997044-751055804 GCA_007258455.2 Sequoia sempervirens
CTCTAAACCCTTAATAGTTGGTGTGTATTAAAACATTATAAAAGTATAAATTTTTCGAGTTCTATTAGGAATTAAATGATAAATGACAATGAATGGGAAAATCTAAGGCACTTTAATATTTTCAACTAAAAAGTTAGATTTCAATTAGGATTAGTGTTCACTTAGGGTTAGGTTTAGGGTTCAATTAATGTTCAATTTGGGTTAGGATTGAGGATGAGGTTGGGGTTAAATAGGTTATGAATTCAATAAGAGTTCAAATAGGGTCAAGGTTAAGATTAGGGTTGGGGTTAAGGTTCAATTAGGATAAGAATTAGTGTTAGGGTTAGGATTGTAGTTCAACTATAGTTCAAAGTTAGGGTTGTGGTACAATTAGGACTACTGTTCAATAAATGTTCAATTAGGGTTAATACTTAATTAAGGTTAGTTTTAAAGTTCAATTAGGGTTTGGGTTAGGGTTTGATTAGAGTTAGGTTTAGGGTTTAGTTAGAGTTAGGGTTAGGGTTAGGGGTAGAATTCAATTATGCTTAGTGGTCAATTACAATTAGATTTAGTGTTCAATTAGGGTAAGGGTTAGAGTCCAAATAGGGTTAGGTTTTAACTAGGGTTAGGATTAGAATAGAATAAAGTTTTGTGTTTAATTATGATATCTAGAATTTAGTATAATTTTAGAAAATGAAATGATTTGGACACAAAGAAAAAAAATAGAAAAGTTGATTTATATAGATCTTATTTCTTAATTTATTCTAAAATTCTAGTGTAATTGTTTAATTAATTTAAAATGAATATTTAATTTAATTTAATTTAATTGTATTAGATAATTAGTAAAACTAAATAGATAATAAATATTTTATGGATTTTAAAAATTAGAAGGGTTAGGATTTTAATTCTATAACTAAAAGTAATTCTAATCTTGTCTTTCATGTTGTGTTGCAAATTCTACTAGCATATATATATTATTTATTAATATATACAAAATATGTCAAGAGATATCTTTGTCGAGGCACCTATTTTATAATAGTACAATAGACGCATCAAAAGGATATCTCTCAACATATTTTATATATATTATTAATAAATAATATATAGGCTAGTAAGTATTTAATAAATAAAATAAAATAAATATATCAATTTTTTACCATACTACTCATTGCCAAGGAGATCCATGTGGCGCCCACTCGTGATATCGCAATCAATAAAGAATTTGCAACTTTTGATCACGCAATGGCGGGCAACCGTGGATCTCATCCATCGACAATCTTGTTCATTCAACATAGTCGCCAACCTTGTTATTAACCATCGAGCACCTTTCTACCGAGATTATAACATCTTCATTCATTTAAAACACGTGCATCTTATAACTGCTTTAGTAACCCGCGGCATAATGTATTAAAGACACATCAAAGTATTTATCATTCATTTGGCTTCACCGGATGAGACACGTGGCACTCGCCCGTGATATCACGATCAACTGGTGGGGTCATCACAGGATGGCGGGGAACAGCTGAGATCACATGATGATTGATCTACAACCATGCGAACTTGTTCCTCTGCAAAATAAAAACATTTATTAGGGGAGAGGGCCCAGTAGTAGTGTGGGGTGCAAAATAAAAACATTTATTAGGGGAGGGGGCACACTCAATCGTGATGATAATACCTAGTCTTACCACATATTTATACTATATATTGTAAATAAATAGTTCAAATGTAAATAAAGAAAAAACCTCTAAATGTTATATGAAAAAAATATAAATACATTCATGAAGAAGTGAAATAAGTATTTTTTTTGTTTCAAATAAAATATAACAACTCTCCACTATAAGTATATCATTTAAAAAATAAAATGCCCATTTAATAAAATAAGACACTCATTGAAACAAGTATTGTTATCATAGTGAAAAAATATTGTTCTTATGTGTACAACAATTGGGGTAGCAATGTACAAGCATTGAATAATTTTATATTAATAGTTTTTCCTATCAAAAATATAAAAGGTGAGCACAATAAATAACATGTATTTTCCCATTAAATGTGAAGGATTTTCAAAAAGTTTTAGTGTTCAACTATTGGTCCATTTTTGTTCAATATAATTTGTATTTTAAATCATTATGTTTTCTAAACAAATAGATTTTTTTAATTTCAACTTTATTAGTCCCATATGTTGAATATAAAAGGTAGAGATACAAAGATTTATGGTTATCAATAAGTATTTGGTCCCATAGGTTGTATATTAATTTTAATTTAAATAAAAATATCATATTCTACAAGCAACAAATGATATTTTTTTGGTTCAAATATTGGGGGTTCCATGATTAAGTTTTGGTCGAACCTTTAAAAAGTCTAGTTTTAGACACTTCTCAAAAGATCTGCCGATGTGGCGTGTTGCATGATGAGTTGCACCTCCAAACCTTAGTTATAGATAAATAAGAGACTAGTCTACATTTCAAAAAAAAATGAAGGTTCTACGATATTCCAGTCAATTGCTACATGCTAAGAAAGTTAGCCTACACGACTACTGGGCCCTCTCCCCTAAAGGAATAAGGGGACATCACTAGGTCGATGACAAACAATGACATAAGTTGTTTTAACGAGGGAGCACAACACCAACAAAAGACTTGGGAAAAATAAAGTCAGGCGAAGGAAATAAAACAATAAAACAAAAGGGGGCCCAACCTAGACAAATTCATGGGGTTTAAGTCCTTTTAAAGCCTTCCCAAAAAGTAACAGTCAAATAGATCCCATCCAAGGTGTAAGATGAACACTAGGATTTTACATGAAGATGAAGGTAAAATACCAACCTTAGGCTTTTCCCAAACACCATAGATGACCAGAGACACAAGGCAGGATAAAATAGAACATAGAGAACAAAACTTTGAAGTTACATCACTACCCATAACCCTAAACCCTAAACCATTAACCTTTAACCCTTAAACCCCAAACCCTTAAACCCTCTACCCTCTCTCTCAAGTCTCTCCCTCCTACCCCCTCTCCCTCTCTCAGGTCTCTCTCTCAAGTCTCTCCTCCTACCCCTTCTCCTCTCTTAGGGTCTTTCTCACTCAATCACTCCTCTGTCTCTATCCCTCCACCTTAAACGCCAAACCCTTAATCCATCTACCCTCTACATTAACCCTCCCTCCTCTATCTCTCTTCCCTCCCTCTCTCTCTCTCAAGTATCACAATATCTCCCCCCTCTCTCCCTCTCTTAGGTCTCTCTCTCACTCCTTACTCCCTCCTCTCTCTCCCCTTAACCCTAAACCCCTAAACAAACCTTAACCCTAAACCCTTAAACCCCCTCCCTCTGCCTTGCTTACTCCTTCCAACTATATATATATATCTCAAGTCTCTCCCTCCTAGCACCACTCCCTCTCTGAGGTCTCTCTCTCACTCATTCACTCTATCTCAAGTCTCACCCTCCTACCCCTTCTCCCTCTCTTAGGTCTTTCTCTTACTCACTCCCTCTATCTCTCTCCCCTCCACCCTTAAACTCTAAACCCTTAAACCCTCTACCCTCTACGTTTAACTCTCTACCCCATATCTCTCTCCCACTCCCTCCCTCTTTCCCTCTCTCTCTCAAGTCTCACCTTCCTACCCCCTCTCCCTCCCCCCCCTCTCTCTCTCTCTCTCTCTCTCTCTCTCTCTCTCTCTCTCTCTCTCCTCACCCTTAACCCTAAACCTTAAACCCTTAACCCTTAAACTCTAAACCCTTAATATTGGGTGTGTATTAAAACATTATAAAAGTATAAATTTTTGGAGTTCTATTAGGAATTGAATGATAAATGATGATGAATGGGAAAATATAAGGCACTTTAATATTTCAACTAAAAGTTAAGTTCAATTAGGATTAGTGTTCGCCAGGTTGGAAGCAGGGTTCAATTAATGTTCAATACGGGTTTAGGATTGAGGATGAGGTTGGGGTTTAATTAAGGTTAACAATTCAATAAGAGTTCAAATAGGGTCAAGGTTAAGGTTAGGGTTGGGGTTAAGGTTCAATTAGGATAAATTAGTGTTAGGGTTAGGATTAGAGTTCAATTGTAGTTCAAAGTTATGGTTATGGTACAATTAGGACTACTATTCAATAAATGTTCAATAAGGGTTAATACTTAATTAAGGTTAGTTTTAAAGTTCAATTAGGGTTTGGGTTGGGTTGGGATTATGAATCAAGTAGGTTTCGGTTAGGGTTTGATTAGAGTTGAGTTTAGGGTTTGAATTGGGGTTAGGGTTAAGGTTAGGGGTAGAATTCAATTATGCTTAGTGGTCAATTATGTAATTATATTTAGTGTTCAATTAGGGTAAGGGTTAGAGTCCAAATAGGGTTAGGGTTTAACTAGGGTTAGAATTAGAATAGAATGAAGTTTTGTGTTTAATTATGATATCTAGAATTTAGTATAATTTTAGAAAATGAAATGATTTGGACATAAAGAAAAAAATAGAAAAGTTGATTTTATATAGATCTTATTTCTTAATTTATTCTAAAATTCTAATTAATAATTGTTTAATTAATATAAAATAGATATTTAATTGTATTGTATTATATTGTATTAGATAATTAATAATAAATAGAATAAATATTTTATGGATTTTAAAATTAGAATTTAGTTTAATTTTATTTATAATATCAAATATAAATTTTAGATTGAAATACTTAATTGATTTTAAAATATTTATAATTAATGTTTAATTTATAAACTAATATAGGCTTGTTAATAAATATAGCCAGCGCATAATGTATTAAAGATGCATCAAAGTATTTATCATTCCTTTGGCTTCACCGGATGAGACAGGTGGTGCCCTCCCATGATATCGCAATCAATAAAGAACTTGCAACTTTTGATCATGCGATGGCGGGCAACCGTGGATCTCAACCATCAACAATCCTATTTGTTCAACACAGTCGCCAACCTTGTTATTAACCATCAAGCACCTTTCTACTGGGATTATAACATCTCCGTTGATTTAAAACACGTGCATCTTATAACTGCTTTAGTAACCGTGGCATAATGTATTAAAGATCCATCAAAGTATTTATCATTCCTTTGGCTTCACCAGATGAGACACTTGGCACACACCCATGATATCATGATCAACTGGTGGGGTCGTCGTGGGATGTCGGGGAATGGCTAAAATCACACGACGATTGATCTACAGCCATGCCAACTTGTCCCTCTATAAAATAAAAAACATTTATTAGGGGAGAGGGCCCAATATACATGGTGCTCGCCCGTGATATCGCGATCAACTGGTGGGGTCATCATGGGATGGCGGGCAATGACTGACATCACACGACGATTGATCTACGGCCATGCGAACTTCTCCCTCTGCAAAATAAAAACATTTATTAAGGGAGAGAGCCCAGTAGTCGTGCGGGGTGCAAAATAAAAACATTTATTAGGGGAGAGGGCACACTCAATCGTGATCATAATACCTAGTCTTACCACATATTTATACTATATATTGTAAATAAAAAATCCAAATGTAAATAAAGAAAGATATTTATACAATCCAAGAAAATAAGTTAAAATGTATTTAATAAAAAATTATATATCAATTTTTTTTCTTTTTTAGATGAATTAAGAGTATGATTTAAAATATTTTTAATTCAAATATGATAATCTAAGTTGAAGTGGGAAGCTTGAATATTATTATAAAATTTTGAGGTTTCATATTTATATGTGTAGTTGATCTAAAATTCATAAATAGATGTTAAAATATCATGAAAAAAATAGGCATAGAATGAATGCAGTAAATTATAATATTTGCATATATTCCTTAAATAATATCTAATAAACAAAAATATATGCAATTAAAATAAAGGAAAAATAATTCAACCCAAATTTAGATAAGAGATAATTAAGATTATATGATAACTTTAAGGCTAGGGTTAGGTTTGGAGATTAGTGTTAACTTAGGGTTATGATTAGGTTATGAATCTAAAATTAGGGTTCAATTAATGTTCATAGGGTTTCTTTCTTGGGAGAAGTTTATTGAATGGTAAGTGTATTTTATAAAATTAATATGTAAGATATTTTAGATAATACTACATGTGATTATTCATATGGTATTAAATTGTAGATTAAAATTGATAATAGATTTCAGCCTTCTTGTAGGTACCATAATATGGCCTTAAAATCCTATTCATATTTTGAGCTTTTCTAAACTATACAACATGACATCCAACAAATAAATTTGTTATGCCTTTTTTCCAAGCACAAATCCTTAGAATTATTAATGTGTTACTTGGGTTAATTTTTTATTGCAATAAATAAATACACACTAATATATATTATGGATTTGAGGGAAAATATTAAAATATTTATATATAGAGAAAAATTTAAATGCAAGGGATTCAAGTACATACCTTTTCTTTTGTTAATGTTGATGAAGATACAAATCTTGATGAAGTGCCAAATTTGATGACATGATATAAAAAACTGGAATATCTTTGCTCCATGTGGCACTTGAAATTTTGTACAAAACTATAACTAACTCTACGTCAAATTTGTGACTTTGCACCTATTTTGCATCAATAAATATGAGCTTTGACACATGCCTCCTAATCTAGCATACAATATGTACTGAAATGCTCAAAATAGTTGGGAGTAGTGTTGAGATTGGTGGATCTTTGGGAAGGTCCAATGCTTCACCTTTGTATCTCTCCCTATAGATAGAGGTAGAGATGAATATAGAATGAGAAAGGAAAAGGGATAAAAATAGATGAGAGATATAGAGAGAGATAGAGGAGAAATAAATATATAGAGAGATAGGGAGATAGAGGGGGGATATATATATAGAGAGAGAGAGAGAGAGATGGCAAGATAGAGATATAAGGAGATATAGAGAGAGGGGAGAGAGAGAGAGATAAGTAGAGAAATACAAATAGAGATGGAGAGGGAGATAGAAATAGGGGGAGATAGAGAGAGAGAGAAAGAGAGAGGGAGAGATAGATAAATGGGAAGAGAAAGATAGATATAGAGATAAATGGGAAGATAAAGGGACAAATAGGTTGAGATATGAAAATAGATAGGCGTATAGGGAGGGAGCAAGAGAGGGAGAGATGGGGAGAGATAGAGAGAGGGAGGGAGAAAGGGAGAGAGATATGTAGAGGAGGAAGAGATAGAAGATGGGGAAGAGGGAGATATATGTAGAGAGGGGGAGAGAGGGAGAGTGAGAGGGGGAGGCTAATATAGAGGGATATATAGAGATAGGAAAAGAGATAGGGAGATAGATGCATAGGGAGATATATGTATAGAAGTATATGGATAGAAAGAGATAGATAGATGAGAGAGGGAGATTGAGTAGTAAATGGATAGAAAGAGATAGAGAGATGAGTGAGAGGGAGATCGAGCAAGAAATAAAGATAAAGATATAGAGTAGAAGAGATGGAGTGAGTAAGATGGAGAGAGTGAGACATTTCTAGAGATAGAAAGTGAGATGGATGGGTAGAGAGAGGGAGAAATTTCTACAGATGGAGGGGGAGGGAGGAATATAGAGCGAGAGAGGAAGAGTGAAACAAATTGATAGAGGTAGAGATGAATATAGAATGAGAGAGGAAGAGGGAGAAAAATTGATAGAGATATAGAGAGAGAGATAAGTAGAGAAAGACAAATAGAAATGGAGAGGGAGATAGAAATAAGGGGAGAGAGAGAGAGAGGGGGTGGGAGATAAATGGGAAGAGAAAGACATAGATATAGAGATATATGGGAAGAGAAAGGGACAAAGAGGTTGACATATGAAGATCAAAAAATGACCTTTCAGTTGGCACAAAATTATAGGTGACATAAAGTTTTTGACCAGATTGATGAGCATATATCCAATATTTCAATAAAAATTTATGTACTGCCTATAGCAATCTATATTTATTCACATATTCCACCCAAAATCAATCTCTCCAAGTGAGGTGTAGGCAAGCATATATGCAATATGTGATGTTTTTGCTAGACGATACTTACAATGATCTCCACCAAGCATGCTTGTAAACTCATGACAATGATGTAAAAGTATTTGGTCTCTCTCTCTCTCTCCAGAAACACCTCACATCTCTCTTCCCTCACCTAAACCTAAACCCTTAACCTCTACCCTCTACCCCACCTCCTTCGCTATCCTCTCTCTCTCAAGTCTCTCCCTCCTAGCACCACTCCTCTCACAGTCTCCTCTCTCCTCCTTACTCACTCCTCTATCTCAGTTTGTCCCTCCTGCCTTCTCCCTCTCTTGGGTCTCTCACTCCTCCCACTCCCTCCTCTCTCTCCCTTAACCCCCTAAACCTTAACCTTAAACCCTCCACCCTCTACCCTTAACCCTCACTTCCTTTATCTATCTCCCACTCCCTCCCTCTCTCTCTCTCAAGTCTCTCCCTCCTACCCCTCATCCCTAAACCCTCAACCATAAAACCTTAAACCCTAAACCCTTAAACCTTATATCCTCTACCCTCATCACTCTTCCCCTCTCCCTTCCCCCTCCTAATTAATCTCTCTTTCTCCCTCTCTCTACACTCCCTCTCCCCGAGATCTCTCTCTCACTCCTCCCACTCTCAGTCTCTCCCTCCTACATACTCCCTCTTGGAACTTCTCTCCCTTGCTCACTCCCTCTATCTCTCTCACTGTAACCTAAACCATTGACCATCTACTGTGCCCTTAACCCCTCCTCCTCTATATGTTTCCACTCCTCCCTCTCTCTCTCAAGGTAATCTTCCAATATCCTCACACCCCTCTCCCCTCTCTTGGGTCTCTCCTCCTCCCTCCATCTCTCTACCCCTAAACGCCCTAAACCCCTTAACCCTTAAACCCTCTACCTCTACCCTTAACCTCCCACTCCTTTATCTCTCTCCCACTCCCTCCTCCCTCTCTCTCTACCTCTCTTTCGCCTCTAAGTATATATATATCTCTCCCTTTCCCTCTCTCTCTCTCTCTCTCTCTTTCCCTCTCTCTCCCTCTCTCTCTCTCTCTTTCCACCCTCCACTCCTAGTACTCTTGCGTATATGTGTGCAAGGAATTGGTCATCGATTTTAGATCGGATGTCGGTTGCACCAAAATATTACATTTTAAAATGTTTTTCAAATTAGATATTAGACACAAATTGGATATCCAAAAAAAATGGATATCCATTTGTAGTACTTTGGCTTGGGCATTGCTATGGAAGAACACGACGGCCAACCCAAAAAGTCAACTCAAGATTTTTGCATTTTTGGCGAGTTCAAACGCTACTTTTTTCTTGTTGCCACTTTTGGCCCATCATGATCCTACACATACCCGGTCTAAATCGGTAGTTGTTAGTGCTAAGGTGGATCACTCCTTTCTTTGAAGGCCATACACTTATGATTGGGTCAAGTGTTCTTTTCTTTAGAAAATTCCTATTGCCTTTTTGATAGGTTAATTATCATTTGATTAGATGGGTTATGAAGCACTTATTTCAAACAAATATCTTTACGGAGGAAGTATATTGGCATGAAATTAAATATGATTTGTATTCCAATGTAAAAACTACAAAGAATGGAAACAATTCTTTCAACACATAAACTATTATGCAGTAGTCAATTAAAATGAGAAAGCTTACTCTATATTAGTTAGGATACACAACTAAGAAAATAATCTAAAGTTACTTATTTATCCTAGAGGAACTAAGTATATAGTATACAAAGAAAACCAACAAACCCACAACTACCCCTATTTTGAAGGAGTTTAGTTTTCTCCCCTTCTTGATCTCACTAATATTTTCTAATTATTTTAAAGAGATGAAGGGTCATATCACAACTTTATTCAACCTAGTAAATAGCTTGGTTAATGAAACTGGACAAAAGCAACAACACAATTGCTACATTTGGCATTTCATGTTGAATGAAGAGTGGTGACAATAATCTACTTATAGTTTAATAAAACACTATTTTTATAAGAAGGCTTGACATTAGAAATATAAGTGTTACTTATAGTTTAATAAAACACTATTATAGTTTTACCAACATATACTATTGTATGCTTGCATGGCTTCTTAATTAATATATGGGGAGATAGAGATAGATGGGGAGAGAAAGAGAGAGAGATAGAGATATATGGGAAGAGAAAGAGAGATGGAGATATATGGGAAGAGAAAGGAAGAGAGGTGGAGATAGAGAGTCGATGGATAGGGGGATAGGGAGGGAGAGATGGTGAGAGATAGAGAGGGGGAGGAGAGAGAAAGGGATATACATAGAAAGAGATAGAGAGAGGAGTAAGAGGGAGATAAAAGAGAAATATAGTTTCTCTCTCATATTAATATATATTACTATTATATTAAATATATATTATATTAATTATATTTTGTATTATATAAAAATATACTTATTATTAATTATTAATTATAATAATTTTATTGTATTTAATAATTTTGTTAAAGAATATAATATATAATTATAATAAGATGAATAATTATATTATTTATTATGTAAAATATAGCTAATATATACTTAACTATATTGTAGAATATTAAAACCTAGCTAAATGGCGCCAAATTTTTAACTTAATTAACATAGTGTAAAAGCTAACGAAACTGGGTTGTAGCTCATCAAATTGGAGAAGTGAAAGGTCAATTCCAATGCTGAGGAAGAGTTTGGAGTTAAAACAAGGCCAATACCAGTGCCAACGAAGAGTTTGGAGGAGTGAAAACAAGGTCAATATCAGCTCTGAGGAAGAGTTTGGAGGAGTGAAAACAAGGTCAATACCAGCGCCGAGGAAGAGTTTGGAGTTAAAACAAGGTCAATACCAACACCGACGAAGAGTTTGGAGGAGTGAAAACAAGGTCAATATTAGCACCGAGGAAGAGTTTGGACGAGTGAAAACAAGGTCAATACTAGCACCAAGGATGAGGTTGAGGGCACTTAGGGAAAATCGACAACCAAGGGGCAATGAGTACTGTAAGTTTGGCACCCCCATTCTCTTTAACCTTCAATTTTCATGCCTAGTTTCCAAAGATCTTCTTGTACATTGGTACCCCCATTCTCATAAAATGGTATAAGATAAGATAGAAAAAATAAAATAGCTTAGTCTTTCACATTTTTATCCACCAGCCTCAGGTCTTGGAAAAACTCCCATAATCTACCCACATCTTGGTTGCGGTTTAGGATTTCATCACATAGCCTTCATTGCATGAGTCTGAAGCAATTATAGACTTAGCAAAAGTATATGCTAGGCTAAGGTAGATATAATGAATGGAAATAGAGGCATACAATTCTTCTTTAATACCTCCACCACAAACATATGCAAGGTTTTGGTTGTTTTTACGGTAAGCAAGTTGATCTTCTAATCTACCTATGGAATTGCCAATTCCAATAAAGGGCAGCTCTTAGGACTTGGACCAACTAAAGAGGATTTGAAAGACCTCCTACACTTTGGGCTCTGCAAGACCTAGGAGGGTGATCCCTTAATGCATTTACAACCTCTGCACCATCATCATAAACAAAATTAACAACAGAAGATAATCTCATTTAATAGCTCAACATAATAGGATAATACCGAATAGAATTGTTTGTTTATCAATAATATCAACTATTTGGAGCATGAGATAACTACAACATTTCACAGTATAAGATAGTCATTTATTTGCAATTTGTAGCAAACTCTAGGTAAAGGAAAACAAATACTAAACCATACAAATAAGTACAACTTAGATTAGTGCCATATATCCATTGGAGGAGTCAAATTTATAAGCATCTAAGGGTTTATGATAGATTTAACACATAACATATAAGATCCTTCATAACATTGCTTTAAAATCTCATCAATATGTATTCTAACCCAATACTACTTATCAAATATTTATACAGAACATATCCACCTACAATCTCATTCAAGTATTTTAATTAATTCCTTGAATTAAACCTAAAACAAGAATCATACACACCACAATAGTGAGATGAACGAAACAAGCCTTGATCATTTTATTCAAAATTTAGATATACTTGTACAATGGAGAGACATGAGTTCAAATTAATTATATCAATTCAAATGCCAGTACTATCATAAAACATCAAATCCCCATGAATTCAAAACCTAAATTGCATTTTCCCTAAACCCATTAGACTTTACAATTTGCTCTGCAACTTCATCTAGACTCGACCAAAAATATCTAACTTGCTAACCCGTACTTCTGGCCTTGAAATCCTTCTTATAGAAAAAGAAGGAGCAAACAAGCATCGGGCCAGAAAGCACACATGTCACCAGCCAATTGGACCGCCTTGTGATATTCCAAAAAATTGTTACAACAGCAATCTCCCCAAAGAATCTTCTTGTTCATCATGCCCGCTGAGAATGGTTGATGCAGCAACAAAAAACTTCAAGAATTCCGCACCTAGACTATCACCAAAAAATAAAATTGGAATCTGTTGTAACTGCAATAGCTGATTTGTCAACCGTTAGCAGCCTACTCCTTTTCACTCTTCCTCAGTTAAATATACATTTTCCCATTTCTGGTACTCTTCATCATTTGGCCAATCAAAATTGATCACCTCATTCACCTTGACACTATAAGGTTTGTACTTAATTGCCACCTAATTTTCTTCTCTTTCAAAAGACTCCAAGAATGAGTTGGTGCTAATGATTTTGTCCATATAGCTCACCAACAAATCATAATCTGAGTTACCCTATTTTTGATGGCTTTGTAGTCAAAACATGATATAAAGGTGCTCTTAGACTTTTTGTGATTACTGTAGCTTGTGTAAGAGGCCCCATGGATACTGTTGTAATTGTAGGATGCATGAATAGGGCGTAGGATGAGAAATAAAGAAGGTATAGTTGTTGTCCTCAATAGTTTTGTGAAGAAAAGCATGTGAAATGAGAGGTCCAAGCCTAGGTTTCAACAAAACATGTATGGGAGATCTGATTTTATGAATTTCTATCCATGTGCAGACCTAATGGGTTGTTTCTAAACATTGAATATAAATGAGATACACACACACACACATATGTGTGTGTGTGTGTATGTATGTATGTATATATATTTTTAAATGTAAATGTAAATGCTATTACTGGATGCTTTCCTAGAACTATAAATGCAACATATCATTAAAGAAATCTATATCTATGTATATAAATGTGTATTTCTAAATGCAAGTGTAAATACAAATAGCATATGGTTTTGTAGTGTTATAGATACAACATATCCATAAATTAATGTAATTAAAATTCTAAAGTCTTCAACACATATACTATGAAATTGATCAAACTATTAAACTACATGAGAAATAAATGAAAATAGTAAATGCATATGTATGTGCATTTGTAAATGTAATTGTAAAATAAATAAGAATAATAAAAATTATAAAAGAATACAAGGAAAAATATCTTCCCTTCTTCGTAGTGATAACCTCCTCCACACACAACCCTTAAAAATTATGAATAGAGGAATATAATCTTTGAAGAACTCAAAGTTTATTCTCTCCTACCTAATGCAATTAGTCATTTTATCCTTACAAACATTTATAGTGATTACTAGAGGCACATAGACCAATTCTTCATAATAGAAGAATTTGATCATACTTTTCCAATGATGGCATTATGAGAAAACCTTAGGTTAAATGAATAATTCCTAGCTAAGTTCTTTAAATCATGTCCAACCATATAAGAGAAGACCACTACTATGTGTACCTGGATACCATGGAGAAAGGATAGTCTTTGGGCTCTTGCATCAATCATCATACCTTAAAACATACCAAAAGTCTCCTAGAAATCAAACATAGGAAGATTTAATATGACTTAAAAAAATTTATTGCCAAAGCGTAAACTTATGATGACTTAGCTAGGCCTAGTACAAACTCCCTCCCCATTAACCACTTAGACATATGGAAATTAAATGTAAATTTTCTGCTATTTTTAGTCATGTAGGTGTCCAATAAACCACTCGGTGGTGTTTCCCTTCAAATTTATTTACTTGAATGAAGAGAAAAAGTCCTTTGATTACAATTAGATAATACATTTGAGGCCTTGGTTGTGTAACTGGTGGACCATAGTCACATTTAACACTTGTTACAAAGTTTGGGAGTTAAAACATTAAGTAGATTTGATTTGTGATGGACACATTTGGATAGTAGTAACAATAGCTTGTAATCTATCAAGACTTGATTACCTTATAACCTGTGAAATTCTAGCGATGAAATGATAGATTAATCATAATGTCACCTTGGGATCACATCACCATGAAATAACTTCATCCAACATCCTTATGAGTGTAGGTACCACCAAATAGGTATTTTCCAGATCTATCTTCCTCAAGCGAGGGAAATTCAGGAAGAGAAGAGCAAAGCGAGACATGTAGTATGTCTAAAAAAGGGAGATCAACTAGAGGTCAAAAGATTAGAAGAAAATTTTGTAAACACATGGAATTTTTTCTTGTTGAAGGGGGGTCATGTTCTTATGATGATGAGTGCATAGGCAACATCGAGGTGCCCTTGAGGTACAAACATCTACGGAAAAAATGGGTACCCAAGGAACTTCCTCCAATAAACACTAATTTTTGTGTCAACGAGAGGATATATCGCATAGCACCACATGGTTTGGGCCTATTTTGCATGGATGGCATAAAGGTCTATTACGACAAAGTTACTAAATTGATGGAGTATGTTGGACCCTGTTACAGTTACAAAGATTGGATGCAACTGGTTCGATATACATGAAGTATGCATAGGTATGCACTATCAGCAAATTATATACAACTAAAAGATAAGGATCAAAATAAAGGAGTGGCTATGTACATTGACGAAAGGCCAAAACAATCAAGGAATATTGCAGGGTTTATAAATAGTACATGACATGGGTCAACAAATAAGCAACCCAATTGCATATTCGAGGCGCGTGAGGGAAACCATGTATTCATATGTGCGATAAAATAAATAACAGCAGGGGAAGAGTTGCTAATCGATTATAATTTCAATCGCTTAGTTACAAACACACTTACTATGGGGGTGGTACATACTATGTACCATTTTACCCAACCTCCAATTAATGACTCCAATATACCATTTTATTCTTATGTTTTTTTTCATAAGTCTATTAGTTTCATTTCGGTAATGTTTTTTTATATTTAATTTTTGTCACAGGGGGACATTAATCGTATGGAGAAGGCTCTGGCCTAGAGCATAGATCGTAATGTATCTTCAAGTGCTTCTACTTGATAGGTTTACCTCATTGTAATTGTAACAATTAGATATGAGCAAAAAATTTTATTATTATATTTTTTTCATAAGTTTTTTTCATTAATTTCGATAATATTTTTACTATTCTTGTTGCAGTCGACTAATTGGGGAAAGGCACCAGTAGTAGAGGAGAGCATCCATAGTGAGGTGTAGTCAATATTTTGTGATGATGACATCGCTTATTTAGCAAACCCTCTCGATATGATAAAGAAGATCCAAAAAAAATGCAATCAAGAAATGGTTAAGTTGATGTTCATAGTGCCTCAAATAGATGAGATAAGAGAGAGGGTTAAAATATTGACTGAGAGATTACAAAACTTGCAAGTAAGCTATCATGAGGTATTTAATTATAACATAAGTTCATTCATGGTTTTATATTTTGTACTCTTTTATGTCATGAACTAAAATATGTGTTGTTTTTACAAGGTTATTTGCCTCCTCATGATGCTCCTAGCCATGATTAGGGTACTACAAGTGTTTCCCGAGGAGTAAGGGTTGGTACAAGTGTCCATCCTGATCTTTCTACGCATACATCACATCATCTGACCCCATCATTCATGCCTATATTGTTGTCTGAAATGTCAGCAACACATACCATGCAAGCATCTGTTAATACACCCTCTGGCAGCGAACACATACCAAAACATGCATTAGGACATGTACCTAGGGATGCAGAGGCCACTAGTACTGGTGATGTTTTAGCAACATTTCTTGGATCTTCCCATATTACTAGTATGGGAACATTGTCGGTCACACTTGTGGTGACTAAGGATTTCATTCCCATAAAGATAGAGAAGGTCTCGGGTACTTTAAAATGTTTTAATTATTATTATATATAATCCAATTGAAATTTACTTATTGATCGCTCTTTTTAGACTATTGATCCCATGATCATTTTATAGGAAATGATGTTTTTTATAAACATCTAAGTGATTACATTGGAGCTCTTCAGGCCCACCATACGTACACGGTGGAAAGCCAAAAATAAAGATTTAAAAGATGAGCTCATTAACTGTTTAGTTGTATTGTTCGGTGATAAAACATTCAACCGAACCAAGGTCCTTCAGAAAGTTGGTACCTATCTAACGTATGTGAGGGACCAATATAGGTCACATTTAGAGAAGAACAAAAAGTACGAGCGTCCCCCCATGATTTCAAAGAGGGAGTGGAAGGACCTGGTATCAGATGGAAAGGAGAAGGCTGAAAAGAAAAAAGGAAAGACAACACCGGGCCAAGGAAGGTATGTGATACTATCAATAATGTAATTATATACTGATTACACTTTCTTTTTACATAATCTAACATATTTCAAACTTTTCATAGGCTCCCTGACACATCGAAAGCAACAAAGGAAAGACTAGAAAAATATGGGAAACACAAACTTGGCTCTGGTGGTTATATGAAATTAGTCGCACGAATTGTAAGTATAAATAAATGAAATATAGTATCCAAATAATAAATTGAAAACAATTTTGGTTTTATCACACCATAAAAGAAAAATTCATGATCTTATGCAAAAATGCAGGGCTGTAAATTCAACAAAGTTTCCACAGAAGATGACCTGAAGATTGCCTTCCAGCAAGGCTATGGAGCCATGGCTGAACACCTAAGAGTCTTGACTAGGCAAACACAACCTTCCACTACATCTGACACACAGGTAAATAAACTCAATAAAGTTTATTTAAAATTGAATACTTGTGCAATCTATTCAATATCAATTTCCACCATAAAGTAATTACATGCCTATTTGTTTTAAACATTCAAGCAATGATAATACTGCACATGACATTGGACTGCAGCCTGGTGAGAGTGGAGCACAACCTACAGATGAAGGTCATGGTGTGCATCTCGGTACTTTAGAGCATGTAGAGCGTGATCAACATGTTGAGCATGATCAAGCTAGAGAAGATCAGGAACATGATGTGGCCCCATCAGGTAAAGAGGATGACTCTAAAGTTCTTTTAAACATATTTAATTGCAATTGGTGTATTAATTAATGTAACCTTTCCTATTTCAACTTTAGAGCATGTAGAGTGTGATCAACATTTTGAGCATGATCAGGATAGAGAAGATCAAGAACATGATGTGGCCCCATCAGGTAAAGAGGACCACTCTCATGTTCTCTTAAACATATTTAATTTCAATTGTTGTATTAACTAATGTAACCTTTCATGTTTCAACTGTAGATCAAGATTTAGAGGGTGTTCAACATGTTGAGCATGAGTCTATAACAAAAGTTTAGGAACATGATGTGGCCCCATCAGGTAAAGAGAACCACTCTAATGTTCTTTTAATTAATGAAATACTTGTAACAATAATAATAAAACATATCAATTTAACATTTCTTTCTTATTGCAGCAGACCCCCCCTTGCAGTGGCATCCACGTCATGAGCAAACGACTAGGCGTACATTAAGATCATGAGAAGAGGGAAGAACAACTAAAGGGGGGACATATTGATTTAGAAAACAATACTCCCCTTTAGCTTTATGTAGCTTTAAAAAAGAAAAAAGAAAAAAAAAGTGATTGTAATCATATCATGACAACCATATTTTTGATAATATGTAAACTGAAAGAATGAATGTGAATATGTTAATTAATGAATGTTATATGTTAATGAATGAATGCTATATGTTATTAATTAATGGATGAATGAATGAATGTTATATGTTATTAATGGATGAATGAATGATTAATGTTATATGATTGGGTATGGGGAATTGAGAGTGATGTGAGGGGGGGGAGGGGCCAAATCAGCTTCCACTGTCACGTGGTTGGCCCTATTAAGTAGAGAGTATTAAACTATTCTAGAAACAAAGAGAAACTCAATAAGGTAATGCACTTTTCAATATAAGAAATGCATCGTTTGAAGCATCAAACTATTATACCTTGCATAACCACCCCATTTTATTTTGGATAAAAATGGGTACCCCTTCTCTTTTAGTTTCTTTGCCTTTGTTATTTTCTTTCCTCTTGGGGGTGCTTTTGTTTTCTGCCCGGGCTTGTCTTCTGTTCTACCTGATTTAAATCTTGGTTTTGTCTCAACTTGAATTGGTTTCCTTCTTGTAAGTATTCAATAAAATAATCATAAGCAGTAGGGTAGTTTATTTTAATATATTTTCATATGCTTTGGGGACTAATGGAAGCATTTTTTTTGCAGGATTAAATCCTACACTTGATGATATTTTCCAAGGGAGCTCAGCTGGAATGAATTTCTCAATCCAGTTGGTCATAATTTTCCTTTAAGAAGAAATTCGGCAAGACCTTGCAAGTTTTCTTGCTGACTATCAATGCATTTGGCTGACAAGAGTCTGCATTGCCTATCGGCATGACCTCAGATATGTCATGGTGATTGGAATTCACATGCAGTTTCCTATCGACAACACATCAATCATTGTCCCGGCAACTAGGAGTTTCCCATCGGCATAAAGTCTCCTTTGGAAAAAGGTCTTGGCAAGATCAATGTGTCTCACCGACCGGCAGCAGAGGGATATTCATAATCGGTAGGAGATTTCCTTCAGGGAGAGGTCTCGGTGACTTCTTCATGTCTCACCGACTAGCACATAAGGATGCGGGTGCTTCGGTGAGAGTTGTTCCTTTGGTGGGTGGTCTTACTGAGAGCCCTAAGGTCTTTCCAACCACCGACGAGGGGATTCCTCTTGGTGAAACTTTCACGGCGGGGAGATGTCTTGGCGAGTGCATAGGATCTCACCGACAAAGCACAAGAGGAGGTCTATCGCAGTGAGGTCTGGTAGTCTTGCTGACCCATAAAGTCTCACTAACATATTGCTTCATCGGTGAGAGAATGAGATTGTCATGGTGACCAAAAGTGAGCATGTGGAGATTTTTCAGCGAAGACATAGGGTATCTATAGGACGTCTCCCCGACAAGAGGATGTTACAGTGACACATGTGAAACAAAAGATTACATTTTGGCATGACTACAGAGAGGTCTACCTGAAATGAAAAGATTGGAAAAAGGTTATGCCTTTGGCATAAAGTCTCCCTGACGTGCTAGAGTCTCGGTGACATAGAAAGGGTATCGCCATAGGTCTGCCTGAAAGGAGGCCCCAAATGAAGTTTCAGTTTGGCGATAATTTTTCCTTCAATAGGAGGCATGGCCGATAAGCATGGTCTCTCAGTGAAAGCAAAGAGGGGATTTGGTATAATGTCTCACCGATCAAGCGGGCTCTTGCCGAAAGAAGGTTCAGCCTGGAAGGTCTTGCCAAAGGGGAAAAGGTCACACCGAAGCAAAAGGGGCCGAGCTCGAGGAAATAGAAAGAACTCGGGGAGACTCTGAACGAATGGAATGGGTTCGGTAAGATGTCCTGCCGACTCGATGGTGTCTCAACGATATAGAATGCTATCAAGGGGAGCTCGCCGGGAAAGGTTAACTCTCAGCAGGAGGTCTCCCCGACCATGTGATGTCCTGCCGATAGAAAGGGGACCCCACCAAAATGAAATGGAGCTCAGAAAAGGATCAGGCATTCGCCATAGGGTCTTGGTGAAGAAGGAAGTCACACCAAAAGGAAAAAAGCTTGAGCCTGGAGAGGAAGAAAGTGGGCTTGGTGAGAATGAAAAGGAGTTCACTAAAGGTCTTGCCGATAGCGATGGATTTCCCAGTGAAGGAGGCATCGGTATAACCAAGGATAACTCGTCGTAGCCTCTGGTCGATAGTAAGGAATCTTGCCGATACAGGATGGGCTCAGGGTAAAAGGTCTGGCCTCGCTATGATATCCTACCGACTTTTGATTGTCATACTGATGGTCTTTGTGAGCTTGGTATGACTTCTGCAGCTCACCAAAAGGTCTCACCGAAAGGTCTCGCCAACTATCTAATGTCATGTCGATGGTTGATAAAAGAAATAATCGCATCGGGGAGACATGATGAGTGTCTCACCGAAATGCGATTCAATATGAACCACTTTTGACCACCAAGAATCCTGCGTGGTCTATGTTCCTCCAATCAGAAGAAGATGACCTATTGACCTATTGACCAATTAACCATCCCTATGTAAGAAGACCAATAGAAGGCAAGCGAGATGGATCCATTTTGAGATCAGGGAGGCTATTGATCGACTCAAGTGAGATGTTCAAATCTATAGGAAGGCTCGATTGTGCTTCCAGAGGATGGTCAACATGTCGAGAGGTCCAGAGCACTAGGAAGGCCAAAGGAAAGGAGTAACCATGGCTCATAGGGACAGCTATAGTGACTACTGGCAAGGAGGTAGATCAGTATTAATGGTGATATTCTGAGCATTCAAGGCGGATTGCAAGAGAGTTCAAAGATGGACACAGAGACAGAAGAGTAAATGATGTAGATACAAAAGATCTAAGATCATCCCCAGAATAACTTTTTAGCAATATGGATAGCAGGGTTTCACATTGAATGTGGCATTAACTCTCTTTAGAAAGATCTAAAGAGCCGACTCTTCTGGAAGCAGATATTTTGTAAAAACCCTAATACAGGGGCACAGTGCATTCTTTTTGATGCATCCTGTATATAAGGCATTCTGGCCTCTTTGAAAAGGTTAGAGTTTTTGTGGTTAGAACTTGTAGAGCACTTGTAGAGAAGAATTCGTAGAGAACTTCTAGGATTAGAAAAGAGTTAGAAATCAGAAAGAAAGTCAGTTAGAAAAGATAGAACAGCTTCCTGATTCGTTGTAATAGGAGCCTATTTTGTCTTCTTAGTTAGGAGTTAGATTCAAAATAGTTTGTAATGGATCTTTCAAGTTTTCTTAATATAAATGGAAACAATTTGGAATCACATATTTTTTGTACATTGGTGATTGTGCCAGTTTTGTAATTGTTGTTTATCTGTTTTATTAACAGTAGAAGTAACCAGATTAAAATCTACTTTAGATTGTGTTTCAGAATGGTGTTTGTCTTAAGTTAATCATTTGATATGTGAAGTCTTCAAGGAATGGAATGTTATTTTAGTGTTTTATTTAAAATTGTAACTAGTACTCTGTTATTGAAATCAGCACTATAAATGAATGAAACTGTGTGTCAATCACAAGTTAATTTCATTCTATAGTTTTAGTTTGCAATTCCTTGAAGGATTCAAGTCTAGTTAAAATTGGATGAATTATTGTTCTTTTTTGTTCCAAAGCTCTGATCTATCTTTTTTCATATTTCTTTAAAAACCCCTGGTTAAATTAGGTTTTGTTTCAAGTTTGATCTTAGAACAATCCAGAAGCTCAACACCAGCAGGCCCCTTGAATATTATTGTTGCATTGACCACTGAATAACATCAGCACAGTTGAGAACCAACTACAAAGACCTTGGGAGCTAAGATATCCAGGTGATCATCTTTCTCTTTCAAGAGAAGCAGAGTAGCAATATTTTGTTTGCATGTTGTTGTGCCAAAACGCACACCAACACAAACCAATATGCAAAGATGAAAGAAAGTGCTAACTTTTCACTATGGTGGTAGAAAAAAGATTCTTTAACCCTAAATCAGTCATCAGTCTCCACGATGGCACATTTCAATGAATATTTTTTTAAACAAAAAATTACATTGTTTCATCGCAATTTCAACGCAAACCACCAACGAATCACCAAAAAGGTCCAACGAAGTTGCTATAGTTGCGACGAAGGTTTCATCGTAACTCCTTACCGATTTCATTCCAATTGTGACGAACTTTTAGTTTTTTTCGACACTCCTCCTTGCCCATTTCGTCAAAATAGCGACAAACATCTAGTGTTGTTTTGATGCTACTCCTTGCCCATTTTTTCGAAATGGCAACAAAATTCTAGTGTTGTTTTGATGCTCCTCCTTGCCCATTTCGTCACAATAGCGACAGACTTCTGGTGTTGTTTCAACACTACTCCTTCCCCATTTTGTCAAAATGGCGATGAACATCTAGTGTAATTCGTCAATGGATACACGAAGTTTTTGTCAATATTCCAACAAACATCTGAGCCATTTTATGATGCCGACGACTAGTGAATTTGTGCCGTTATTTCGACATTAAATTCTTTGTCGGCCTTGCGACAAAAAAACAGCGATGAAAATATTTTAGTCATTTCATCACTTTGCCAACAAAGATTTTCCGAACGATCGACGAACGTTTGTCAAAAAATGGTGTCAAATTCAGTAGTGAGTTGTTTGAGAAGGGGAGAATATATCCAATAATCCTAAGCATTAGGAGTCAGATGATGATGATGTCTCTACCCCTACCAATGAAGAATGGAAACAAATGTTGCAAGAGCTGGGCAAGTCTAACTTTGGTACACACGATAGGAATGTTGGATCCTGGATAATTATGAAGAATCAATCCAAATATTTAGAAAAGGATTCTACTAATGAAAAGGAGAATCAACCTAAAATTGGGGAGATGAATGATAGCCCACAACATAATAAAGGTGAACAAGAAGGCCTTCTATGGAAATCAATGTGGAACAACCAACAATTCCAGATTGGCTTGAGAAAAGGACAAGTAAAAGACCTATAATTGTGCAGGAAGAAACTCCAAGTTGGGATGCCTTGCTAGAACAATGGGGCCAACCCAAGCAAAGGAAGAAATCCAAAACCATTTCAAATATTGCACGAGATGAATTCAACAAAAAATTTGTTCATGTAGTAGTTCCTCCAGCTGACAAGTTCAAGGATGAGGTCCAACCGTTTGACTACAAAGTACAAACTATCAATTTGGGGCCAACTGCAAAGAGTAGGAAAAGGAGGAATTCAAAGAATCTTCTCAAGCAATTTTGAGAAGGTTGGATAGTGAAACAATAGAAAAGGAAAATTTCAAAAGGAAATTGAATGACGTCTATAGATATGTTTAGCATTTAATGAAACCATTGTAGGCTATAAGTGGTGAGAATGTAATTCCAGAAGGATTATTTCCCAAAGAAGCGGTTTTTGAAATTGAGACACCGAAGAACTTTGTTCATCATACCTAAGAATGGCTTCAAGATGTCAGTAAGAGGGGAGATGAGGTGATTGAACAAATTCTCAAAGTTCATACTAATACTTCTGACTTCCTTTAGCATATTTCACAGTTTACTACAGATTATAAGAATGTTGATGAGTCAATCGCCAATGAGAAGGAAAGTTTTGCAAATACCCAAGGATGATTTGGCACAGTTAGATATATCTCCTCGAGATACATTCGATAAAGTGAAGGGATGGCTGGAAACCTAGAGTTATAGAAAGGAACTTCTATATAAAGTTCTAAAGAAAATTGCAAAGATACAAGGAAAGGTGAAAGAAATACAAGATGGTTGTATTACGTTTCTAGAAATAGTGATGGGAAGGAAGAAGTTTGGACAGAAGAATATGAATGCAACTACATTACAGGCATGGTGGCATGAAGTTTATGCTCCTTTAGAGAATGCACCAATAGAAAAGGACCACCTGGAGGATGCTGCCATATACATTTCCAAGGTTGGATAAATACCAGGAATTATAGGTTGAATGGAATAAAGTAATGACAAAATATTTAGATGAATTCAAGGGATACAAAGCCAGAATTAGACTCATTCCAATTCTAGACTCAACAGACATGAGAAAAATTCTTGAAACAGTTAAAGAATTGGTTAAAAAATTAGATGCTAAGAGGGAAGAAGTCGGCCAAGTTGCTGCCACGTAGGGTTCCCATCAGGCATGTAGAAGGTAGTGGATTTCAGTTGCGAACCAGGAATAGGGCACATTTGAGGAGTTTTAAGGTCGCCTAGGCCCCATTGATGGATTTGGAATACAGTTTTGACTTTATTTAAAACTTTTGGTGCCAATCTTGCATTGGTGGCTAAATATAGTAAACTTGAATACATGCACGACTGGGCTCTGTGGGCCATTTTTTTACTCACCCTAGGGAAATATTATCTATAAATTGAGGCTTTTGCTTCATTTTTTTGGGTTAGACATTGTTAGATATTTTTAGAAGAGTTGAGAGTTATTGTAATAGCTGTAATTGAGCTAGGAGTTAGAATTTCTAAGAGCAAAGTGCTAGAACATTGATAATACAGAATTGTTGCAGATTTGGTGAAGTAATATAAGAAAACACATTGTCTTGTGGTGATATTTCTTGTTTTTCTTTATACCTCATGGTTCTAGTTATCTTATATTTTTAAATTGCTCATAAGTTATTAGTTGCATGCTATATTTTGAAGTTGAATGTGATGCAATAATGTTTATGATTTAATATTTGAGGTGTTTGAGCAATCCAAGGTCCATACTTTTAGCAATTTGTTGATTGTAAGTTGTTGTGTAAAGTTAGCCCAGGCCTGAATATCACATGCTAAGTTCGGTTGTGAGGGTTTATTCATTTTTTATCATTAAGATTGATTTGTGTGAACACTCATGATTTGAAAATCTTTGTATTCCTTAGAAGATTGCACTATTTTTGTGATACTGCAGGATTTCATCTTGGTTTAGTAGGATTTAGTTTCAAAAGGATTGGTCCACTTCAATTGTTAGTCATTTGCATTGTTGGTCTTTAGATTAGCGTGTTTCTCTTGCAATCTCTCTTGCCCCCCTTTATCCCTTTTGTTGTTTTCTTTAAATCTAGGTTAATTTTAGGAATCAAAGCATCAATATATTATCACATTTGTTGATTTTGAAACCTTCAGTCATTGCTACATAAGTCCCATCGTGATTACCAACATTTTCACATTATCACTAAGTTTTTTTTGCATTTGTCAAGACCTGACATTAGAGACGTTGGGGTTATCTCTTGAGGCTTGCTGATAGAGATTTACCTTTCAAGAGAGATAAAGTACTTGTATTCTATTTGAGTTGTTGTGCAGAAAACGCCATCAACAGTTTTGAGAATGGATTTGATTTTGATCTTCCTTTGTTTTAGAGAGTCTTATATCCATTTTTTTTATGCAATACATATACTTTATTTGATCTATAATATTGAATAGTTAGGTGTTATTAAGGATTTTTAGTTGGGGTTGTGAAGGAGGTCTTACTTGACACAACTTAAAAAATTTATGTGTTGGTATAAGGACACGTTATATGATATTATTGATGTTTTTTCTCCCTTTTTATGGATTATTGGAGGTTAATGTTCACATGGTTTAGGGTGGTCAACTTGGGAGAGTTATGGTGAGTTGTTGTGAGAGAGTATGCATCAATTTTTGTTTTATGTGTGGAATATTGTGACTATTCTTTTTCACTACATGGTTTGATTATGGGTTACACCTTGGTATGAGTGTTGATTGGTAGAATTGGTATGCCTTGATTTATTTTTAGATTTGACATTACCTAGGTAGTGGGAGTTCTTGGATGTGTATGTTCTTCATTGAAAACTTTTATGCATGGATCTTATGATTATATTTTATGGGTTGAATATGTTGTTAGCATGATTTATACTAATATTTTATACCTTTATAGGTAGGGATGATTTGAATGATTAAAATTTGTTGTGGTTGATATTTCCATTCATGCGATTTTTTCTATTTGAAAATAACTTGGAGCCTTTATTATCACTTGGATTTGGGTCATTTTCTTATTTGGATTGGTGCATCTGTATCTTGGCTTGTTCCTTGTCTTTCATAGATAACATGTTGGAGGATGAGAAGAGATCTTTCTTGAGATGGTGGACATCTTGGATGTTATTGCAAGTGTCTTGATGGAGAATGAGAACATGCTAAAGATTTATGTGATTTCATGGATGGCTATGATGATTTATTTTATCAATTGACCCTTATGTAATGTATATAATGTTGGTTCCTCCAACTAATTATCTGATTTTATCTAAAGATAAGCCACTTCTTATGATCAAGAATACATGTCAGTGGTCAATGAACAAGAATTTGAACATCCTTCTAAACTTTAGTTCTATAAAGCCAAGGTGGGTTTCCCTTTATACAAAAATTGATGTGTCACCTTAAGAAATCCATTTACCATAATATCTCCTTATAGATCAGTCTTGAATAGTTCTAAAAATTTCATAAATTTCATCAAATTTTAATTTAGAAATATCCCCATGACCTATAAGATTCAAAGAACCAATACATTCATCATGAATTACTTTTATAAAAATTATTTTAATAGCATTATCTAACAAGAATGATTATCATGTTCTTTAAAGATCGAATACAAATAATTCAAGAAAATATTATAATGTTTCTTCTTCTCGTTGTGTCATCCAAAAAATCTCATCCCAAACTTATTTTGTCTTGCAATAGTCTTGATATTTAAAAAAAAATGTATTCTTTCATATAATCCCATGTGCAAATAGAGTGTCTTTCAAGGCCCATGAACCACCATAAAGCAACATCTTTTAATGTAGTTAGAAACAATTTAAGCTTTTGAAAATCACTTTGGTAATCATAGATGCAACACAATAGATGCAACATAACACATCAAATTCAAATAAGAGCATGTCAAGTTCAACATAAAGACCTCAAAAAATTGGTAAATCTAAATGGGGTATATTTTTCATTGGGGGCTTCCTCCTTCAGATTGGTCAATAGTAAATTTGAATGGTTTGAGATCATTGTTGGCCAAGGCTTGGTCATCATTATTATATTTTCATCAGTCATAGTTTCAAATTCCCTAGATGTCAAATAAGATGAAGGTTGTTTATTTTTTATTCTCTTGGATTCTACCACTTTGTAATTCATATGATTCTTCAAATTATTTTACAAAATTAGGGGTGACAATATTAAAAGACTTCTTACAAGCTACAATTGAAGATTCAAGTATTTTTTAGTTTTTTTAATGGGATACAAGTGGTTATTCAAAATTGTATTATGTTTGTTCACTTGTTGATTCTATAATGGTTGAATCAATCACACTTTTTTTCTAAATCATGTTCAATTAACTTATTTTTCATTTTTTTATTCAAATATTAGGGATTTCCTTCTTGTATGCAGTTCTCTTGGTTTATTGAGCTACTCACATTTAAAAAAAAAAACTACCTTTTTAACCAATAATTTGATGTATGCATCTATATGATTTAATACAATGCAAATCAAGGGGAGCTTCCTAGGAAAGGTTGACAATTGTGTGTGGAATTTCTCCTTGACACATTGGTCCTGACTCAACTCAATTTTCTATCAATTCTTTAACACAATTCCCTAACAATGATACCAAAATGTTGGGACAAAACTAAAGGTAGTATATTTATTTATAAGTTGGTTCTCAAGTCCTAGTTTCAACTTGATCTTATGTCAATCGGGGATGTAAAATTGTGAAAGACATAACAAATATATGCTCAAGGGCTATAGGTAATAAGTTGATTGAAATGAAATGCAATTAAAATTAATAGATAGGTTGCAACATCTAAGATTTTAAGTAATGGTTTTTTTAAAATCTACTAAAGAAACATAATAATCTACTACAAGGAAAGAATATCTTCTATATGAATAGAACAATTTACTACATAAATATAAATTATTATGATATAGAAAATAAGATTATAATTTATTCAAAATAAATACACATAAATACATAATTAAAAATATATTGCCAAAGTCTATCTAGATGATAATTATCTTAAAACATCAACACAAATCACACATGAAAAATTGATTCTTATCTCATCTCACAATTCACACTTTTATAATGATTTCAAAATGATTAACCACAACATGATATAAGAAATGATTTAAAGAAAACCATAGATAAAATATTATGAAAAAACATAAAAAAAAGAAAGGCATAAATCAAGAAATGGTCCCATTTTTTTTAACAACCTTTCATTTCCCACTTATATAAACATATTACATCAATTGTTCTTTTAGTCTAGAAAAATTTCTTTGGAGTTTAAGTTAGTTTTTTATTGATTAATATGAGAGTGAGTTGAAAAAAAAAAAATCATTATTGGTATGTAATGGGCATGTTGATAATATAAATATTTGTTGAGTTTATCTTTTTCATTATATAGTGAGGCAATGTATGAGGTCAAAATGTAGGATCATTAAGAAAGTGATATTTTATGTGCAAAATATCAATTAAGAGGTCTTAAAGGTGAATTATTAGATCCTTAAGAAAATGATTATCTCTTACAAATCTACCTCCTATGGACACATGACATCTTTAGATTGTTGGCATGAAACTATTAATCCATCGGGTGTTCCTAAGAGTGGGCCCTCCTATTTGTCTATTAGGTGATGAGATGACTCACCAAAAATCTTTATTAGATTAGAGTAGCTGAATTATATCCCTTATATTATGATTACATATATCATCCTTTTACTTCACTTATGCTATGGTTTATATAACATATAAATTATAACCACTTAACTATATAAAGATACACAAAAATATTTTTCCCTTCAACCTTTAAAATCAAAATGCAATTAAGGTGATCCAACCTTGACCCATGGCCATAATATCACACCAAAAATTTAAAAAACAATAAAATAATAGAAAAAGTAGGGATTTAAGGTGAAATTTATAACATAAAATAACATAAAGATATTTTTAGACAAAGATCTTCAAAATCAAAAATCACCATAATGCTTCCCATGACATGCCTTCAACTATAGGAAATTATTTTAGAACCATTTTCAAAAATAGATTAATATTTCTTAAAATTAGTAGCTAAAACATAATAAATATATTTTTTTTATACAAGTAAATAATGGAAAAAGTAGGGATTTAAGGTGAAATTTAAATAGGTAAGCTTACGCATATAAGGACTTAAGGTTTTAAAAATTAAAATAGGTTTTTATCCTATGAAGAATCTCAAGCCATTCATCCAATTTTAGGTTTAGTTGGTTTTAGGAAAAATAACCGCTTTTGATCCTTTTTTTTCCATTTCCATGAACTTACCCAAATAATCTATGATATTAAAACATTATGGAGTAGATATTTAGGACATCCATGTGAGGGTGGATAAATTATTTATTTATTATTTATTCTCTAGGATACTCAAGATATTGTGTAAGAAGGTATTGGATAGGGAGGTTACATTGACAAGCTCAAAATTGGGAGTTATAAAGTGTCCTAATTTGGGAGCTATGTCATGCATTGAATAACCTCATGGAGCACTTAGATTTATGAAAGTTTTTATTTTGAACATTATAAGGGAATCTATAGATGTTTTCTACCACAACTTTATTTTGTGAAGGGTTCTTTTTTAAGGTATTGTTAGAAATAATGCCTTTTCTTTCGAGTTCCCTTGGTTTTGTGCTTAAGTTTGAATTTTTGTGTGGAGGAATTCCACATGTCAAAGACACACAACTAAATACCAAATATGGGGATATGTTTATAGTGCAATGTGATGGGATGCCACATGGTATCTTCACATTCCAACTAAGAAGAGCGAGCGGTGTTTGTGTTTTATCAAGCATCCACTTTCCCCCAAGTCACATGTCAAGTTGGTGCAACCTAAAGTGGTTTCTAAACATCACAAGTAATATATGATGCATGATTGGCTGATAATTTTGTTAGGTCCATCATGAGAAGATGGTGGAGGTTGATGTCTAGTAAGATCATGTGCATCCTGAGATATGAATTCCCATCACTAGCTTAATAGCAAGGCTTGCAGGCAGTTACAAGACAAGATCATGGAGGAACATATGGCACCACTATCCCTATTGGAAGCTATTCATGATTTCCTAGTTAGTCCATTTCAATTGTCACCATGATGGCGAGGCCCATGGGCATGGAAGTGGGGAATCTTTTCTATTGTTGTATTTTCCATTGTGTTGGGGGAGTTTTCTTCTATTTAAGCCCTGATTGATGTTGTATTAGGTTGTTCATCATCTTTCACAAAAGAACTTAGAAAGGATAATAGTTGACTTCTATAATTTTCTCAAACCTTAGCAGTTAGTTTTGTATGAGAAAGACTAAATTCATAATTTTGTGCATTACTAGCCTTTGTTGTGTGTTCTACTTCCTCTATTTGAATATGACTATGGTCTATGTTTTCATTGAGGGATTGTAGTTTTTGATTACTATTATGCTCTATCTGCATAACCACCCCATTTTCTTTTTGATCAAAATGGGTCCCACTTGTTTGTTCTTGCCTTTGGTGTTTTTTTTTCTAGCTTTGGGAGTTATCTTTTTCCTTCAAAGCCTTGTTTTGTTTTGTTTTGTCAAAGTTGAGTTTTGGACCAGAACTATCACCTTGAACCTTTAGAGTGTGAATTCTTTGTTTCATCCTGATTTTGATCCCCACATTTCTTCCTTGTATTCCTTTTATTTGTTGGAATCAAGTTTCAGAATGGAACTAACACCATGAACCTTTCCAAGGTTCCGGTTCCAGTTTCCATCCTGACCTTGTCTTCTAGTTCTTTGTTTTCTCTTGTGTGTTTCAGAGTCGGGTATCAAACCAAAACCAAAACCAAGAACCTTTCCAAGGCACTTGTTCCTAGTTCCATCTAGATCCCAATTCCAATGTATGTCTTTCCTTTTTCCTGTCAGGTTCATACTTCAAAACTTTCTCAGACCCTTGCACTCATTGAAGGTTCTGGTGTCTAGTTCCTTCCCAATCCTGACTCCTAACCTACCTTTCATGCTTTGTTATGGCTCATTCATGATCTCACCCCAATCTTGAAGCCCAACCTACTTTGTATTAATGGTTGTTGGTTAGCACACATGAACTAGTTTATATTCCATCATCTCTCAGTTTTGGCTCATTATTGTTTTACGTTCTCAATGAAATGAGTCGGAGCATAGTAGAAGATTGAGGTAAGTGATCTTGTGGATTGTTATGTATTTTGGCATCACAATTTTTTACGTAGGTTTCTTTCTTGCTTTCCTTTGTTTTTTCTCTCATTTTTTATTTTCTTGCTCATTCTTGCTTGCCTATTCTTTTCATTTCATTTTTGTTTGTTGGGTGTGTTCTCACCTGGTTTCATTTTTTTTTTTCCTTTCTTTTTGCCATTTTCTTCCTTTTTTCGCTCCTCTTTTTGGGCTATTCATGTTTGGTTTTTGTTTTCATTTCATTTTGTTGCGTGATGGTTTCTTCTTTCATACTAAAACCCTAGCTATCTAGGGTTTTTGTACCACCATCTTTATGAATTAATGTTTGAACCTTATTTTTTCTTGTCTCTGATCCCTGAAGTGACCATGTTTATTAATGAATTAGGTTGGTTTATTATTAGAGTTTGGACATTTGAAATATCTTGATCCTTAAGGATTTAATGTTAAGTTTTAGAAAAAAATTCATCACCCTCATTTGATTGTTGTTCCCATTATGATTTTTGCATAGGTTGTGAGATCAGGTTTTGGGACTAAACCCAAATGGTGCACCACCACATAGTTCAAGTTATTCTCCTTGTTTTGACTCTAACTTTTGACCTTTGGTCGGGATCAGACATCATAATGGAACTCAACATTTACCCAAGTTATTAGTCTAGTGTAAATTTCCAACCCAATCCTAGCTCTCAGCTCTTTGTTAGAGATTATAATAAAAAAGAAACCTTAGATTTTATCTTGAAGTAGGGTTCCATTTAATACTTTTTTTCTTATTCCAATTTCTAAATGCTCTTTAAAATCGAACCTCAGAAATGAACTAGAGCCTCGACCCCATGTTGAGTTCTGGTACAAAGTGTCATTCCAATTCTGACTTCCGACCTCTATTTGGGATTGAAACTCATAGTGAAACTTAAACTACTTCCATTTGTAGAGTTCTAGTGTTGGGTCTCAACGTGATCCTAACTTTGGATATGCTTTTCTCTAAGGTTTCGATGTAGAATGTGATCCTCATCCCAATCTTCAATAGGCCTTTTTACAGACTTTGAGTGCTTAACCTGAACTTGATCCCAATGTTTGATAGTATGGTAAGAATGGTTAGTAATGATCATGTTTCAGGTATCATCTTGATCTCAACCTCTAAAAATATAAAACTATCATGTAGGAAAGAACTTCTTTCATATCATAAGGTTTTAATGTAAAATGTATATGATACCTAACCCTTTCCATTGCTCCTTTTTGTCTAATGAATGTCATTACTTGAAATTTTATTAAATGTCTTCATCAGAAGAGGATACTAGCACTAAAGAGGTGTAAGAGGAACAAGGGGGAAAAAAGGGACAGAGACCTAATTGGTTGAAGCCAAAATAGCTACCCCTAACAATGAAATATAATAATCAAGGAAATATAGTGCCATCCAAATTTGGGTTGGAAGTAATGAAGATAACTAACACATTAGTTGGTCATATGGACCTAAAGTAGTTTGTTAAAGATACTTTTACAAAGGATGTTAGTCCAAGAGAAAAGAAAATTTATAACTCAGGGTTAGCACATATAGCTTCATTCCCCATAGTTGTGCAATGTCCCGAGTTTATATTAGTAGTTGCATATGCATATAACCCAATTCAGAGAAAGTGCATTGATCCTTGGGGTAATGATATTATTGACTTATCTCCAGAAATGATGAGATTACTCTTTGATTTTCCTCCACATCCTAACCTCAGAATCATGAATAAGGCTCAAGCATTGGCACAATATTAGATAGATGTGGAGGGAACAAGAGGTATATAAATAAGAGATGGTTAAAAGCTAAGAAGTCTGTGAAGAAGCTTCCCACAAATCCTAAGAGGCATGATTTCTCAGCCGAAGTAGGATAATTTATTACACTATTATCTAGGGCATTTGGGAAGGAAGATTCACATACTTTCAAGGATTGGATGTTCCTATTTATTCAGATTATTCTTGATGGGAAACAGTACTTGGATTGGGGACAAATGGTATCAAATACAATTCATGGTCAAATTACCAAGGTAAAAGATACTAAGACATTCTACATAAACTATTATGTTATATATTGTGCTGCTAGAATGGGGAATTTCCTAGGATTGAACCCAGTGGGCATGCTTGGAGAGGCAGATGGAAAAAATAAGGTTTAGAAGTACTATGACCAGTTGGAGCTTAAGAAGGCAGAAAAACATTTCAAAAGAATAAATTATTCCTTTTTATATGTGGTTATCAACCAGTTGATGGGAGATGTAGGCTTCAGACTATCTAAAGAAGCCATGGCTTTTATTGAAGAGTAGGGAAGTTGGTTCATTCAGTACCCCAAAACTACTTACATTAGACTATTTGGCTTTGATAAAGCTCCATTCAAGTTGCCAAGGTGTTGCAGCCATAAGATGATATTAATGGAAATCTCCCAATAGGCAATTGAAGTAAATGCTAAGTTCTATGAGAAACACAAAGCAAGATTCCATTATTTTCCTATGGAGTTAGGATTATATTCGTGTCAATCAATAGTGGTAGTCAAGGCTGCAATAGAAGAGTTTGAGTCTTGTAACCTAAAGTTATATGAAGGAAGAACTTTGACCTGAAGGGGAAGATGAATGAGATATATGCATCTTTGTTTCCCTATCATGAAGACCACCTTGAATAATTTTTGGGCCAACTTGTAGGATCAGTTTGAGGTCAGGAAAAGAGGGTATGAAACGTTGACGATTCCTTAGATGAGGGACTTTAATATCAAAGAATATATACTTTAAGGGTTGGTAGATAAAGGTGTCTTCTTACATCCTCAGTATGAGGTAGATCAAATTTCAACTAAGGAATTGGTGCCCATCAATTTGATGGAGAAATAATAGTATGATATAAATAAGATTTCAAAGGTGATCATTGATTGGAGTATAAAATGAATTAACTTACACCTCCACCAACCACAAAGTAGGGTCACCAAGAAAAGGAAGGATTGACAAGCTGGATCATCCTCAGAAGCTAATACAAAGAAGTACAAGACAACTAAGAAACAGTCTTCCCAAACAGAAGAAGAAGAAGTTACAATGAAGAAGGTTACAAAATCCCTATAAAAAGCTAAAGTTACTAACCAAGTTGTTGTTGTGGGAGTTTTTTCAAGTCTTGGTGTTAAACCCCTTACTACTGTATACCCTAGAGAAGAAATTGTGCAAGAAGAAGATCCTTCTACTACTCCTCCACAAACTAAGGAAACCCCTTCCACCACACCTTCCACTATGGAAACAACTAAAGAAGGGGAAGAGCCTTCGATAATAGATGTCACATAATCTCCCTTCTCATTTGATTTTGAAGAAACTCCCCTTCAGGAGGAATTACCTAAGGAATGTGAAGGAGATGAAGAGGACTTTGAAGAAGAGGATGTAAATGTGGGAGAAGGTAATCTATGGAATGAAGAAGAAATGGGTTGTGTCCTAACTAAAGAAGAGCAACATGAAATATTTGAAAGTGCACAAAAGCTAGCTATTGAGGACTTCACTCATGAAGAAGAAGAGCAAAGGAAAAGGGAGAGAGAAGAAGCTCAACATTTTCCATAGAAAATTGGACCCTCTTGAGAAAAGAGACAATTTCACACATAATTAGATCCATTTTTTGACCCCTTCAAAATAGCATTTATAGGCCCCTTAGACCTATTAATTTTGATCTAGAGGTTCGTTTCACATGTGAAATCACATAAAACTTGACAAACAACATTTAATAGCATCATACCCCAACAACCCACTCTCAAACAATAGTAGTACGACCCATTCACCACCTTGGGAGAATGAGTCCCCTCTGGTGGGACCCATTCGCCAAGGGTGGCAAATGAGTCCCCTTTGAGGGAAAGTTCAAATTTAAGCAGGAATTTAATCAATTTAACTATTATTTTCAGTGAATGTTAGCCTTTGAGGTCTAATTAATAGGAAAATAAGATGTTGCCTATAAATACACATTTCAATTCATTTTACACAACTTTTTTCATCACTTTTTATCATCTCAAGAGCAAAAAGCATTCTACAACAAGTTTCATAAGCAAAAGTTGAAGTTTTAGGATAGTAAACTAGGGTTTTTGCAAGTCTTGAAGCTCACTAATCTTTTCAATATCCAACATTGCAAAGGGTTGATTATGGATGCCTATGGTGAATCATGAATAAATCTAGGGTGAAGAGGTGCAACTAGCCACCAAATCATGCCTAAGGACTCGGTTTCCTATTGATTCCATCTTCCATTGTTACTCTATCTTCAAACTAAGGTTTGTATTGTGTTTATTTAGAATTTGCATGTCATTTCTTATCCATATTTCATGTGTTGTAAGGTTTCTAGGGTAGAGATCGTGCATCATTTTCAATCATTCTTGCATATCTTATTCTAGAACAATAGAATAGGGTTTTTGTCATGATTCAACTTTTCCTAGTCTTTAATACATCTAGGGCTAGGGTTTATGCAGATTTTTCTCTATTCAAGGTTTAATTACCTACCTAGGGGTTTGACTAAGGAAAACCCCCCATTAGATCAAATATTTTAATCTATTTTTAGGAATTTTCTGAGATCTAGAATTAGTTTTCTGTTAGAATTTGTTGTGCAAGTGTCAAAGTACAGATTTAAGTTTTGAGTTTGTAGAAATCAGAAAGAGGACTAATTCACCATGCTTGGTGAATAAGTCCCACTTAAGGTGTAGAATTGAGTTAGATGTTGTTTTAGATCCTCGACTCTTAGAAAACATATTCTGAGCAAAAGTCCTAATCTGGGACTAATTCGCCCAAGGTGGCGAATGATTCCCAGTCAACCTAAGTTCTAATTTCATTAGATTTTCAGATTTTCATTTAGTCCCCTATAGTCTTCCAGGTGCACACATTCTGAGAAATAACCTTCTATTTAGTGAAAAATTGCATTTCATTCATCATTTTCAATCTTTTTGCACATCATGTTGTGTTTTCAAACAAGACATAAATCTTAACTTTGCATTCATTCTAGTTCATTTTAATCAATCAATTGCACTTAGTTTAGTTAAGTTCATTTACATCATATCATATAGCATACATCCTAATTTGAGTGTTACATAAGCATTTTGGGCCTAGATCTCTCTCCTTTTAGGTGAAAGACCCCAAAAGTGTAAGAGCAAGCATCCTGGGTCCCAAAATATGTCACATAACAAAAAGAAATGGAGATTAAGAATATTTTTGACATTAAAGAAAAACTAGAGAAGGTTGAGAATGAGAAATCAAAAAAGGAGAAGGCAGAAAGAGAGAGAGCTAATGGAGAAAAGCTCGAGCAATATAAGGCCTCATCTGTGCCAGAAATTGAAGTACTTTCTACACCTCTACCACCTCCAAATCCAATTCCTCCAAGTACTTATCAAGTGACACTATCACCATCTACCCCCACATGACTAAAGTTAAATTTGAGAAAGAGACAAGTCCAAGCTCAACCAGTCAGCTGGGAGGAGATGAAAAAGGAGGTGAACAAGGTCAAGCTAAAGAAAAATCCAATAGCCATTCATTCTACAAGGCTTATTGATGATGGGGATTTGACTGCTAACATTTCCATCCCTACAATTGATAAGGATTACAAGGAACTACAAGCTGTTGATAACCAAATAAGTACAATCAATTTGGGAAAAAAAACCTAAAATCAACAAATATCACTGTTGGATTTGGTAGCTACTTTAGCTAAATCTAAAATGGAAAAAAATAAAAAAGCAAAGGATGAACTGAAAGCATAGCTGGGTCAGATGAAAATATTTTTGAAAGAGCTCATTGAATTTACTCTAGAACAACCAACGTCATCAAAATTTCTTGTACTAATGATCCATAAAGAAGTTGATGAGATGAATGAGATGAAGAGGAAAGCCTAGATGTTCAATGGATGGATCAACATTCTCAGAAAAGAAATAGAAGAACTACTTGACCAAGGATATAAATATTATGAAGAAGCACAAACCCTGGATAAGTAGTTAGAAGAATGTATTTAGAAATGGTGGGAAGAAGAGGAGAACTATAGAGAGTACATGAAAACTCTAAAAGCCCTCAAGAGAAATCCCAAAGAAATGTTGGTTGAATATTGGATTCTGGGAGATAAGGATCCTGAATATGTTGACAAGGCAATCAACATCATCACCTTTTGGTCAGATATCCTTATTCAACATAGAGTCAATTTTCTCAAAATTCAACATGAAGTATGGGATCATACTTTTCTATTTGAGCAAATAGTTGGTTGTATCACCACCAAGGAGTCCTCAGGCTCTTTGCTAATTCATGAGTTGGATTCTTTGGAAAAGGTAAAAGAAGAATGGAATAACAAACTAGAGGAGTTAGTAAAGAAAGGAGATGGTCCTAAGGGAACCCTTTTGGTTGAATTGATGACCATCAGGTCTAATACCAAATGGGGTTCAAGGTACATCAATCAAATGCACAAAATTATTAAAGGAGTTGTTGAAGAATTCAAAAGATCAAAGTTTAAGGTGGAATTGGTAGATGGGCCTAATGAAGAAGTCATGAAGCTATTCTATGATAATTTTGATCTCAAGTGGCCAATGATATGGCTTATTTTATGTTGAATCCCTCCTAAAACCAAAGTCAGTACCAAAACCAGGGAGGATATACAAACTAAAATAATTACTCTAATCAGAATAACAATCAGAACCACAGGAACTTTCAAAACCAAAATTTCCAAAATCAAAATTATCAAAACCAAAATAAGAGATATAATCAGAGGCCCGACAACTAATAGTGGGATACTAGACCAAACAATGGAGGATTTCCACATAATTACTAGGCCAATGAAGACAAAACACACACTGTAAATGTTGTAAATCTAAACTTCATGACTAACTAGTGTAGGTTACATGATACCACTACCCATTCTAAGGTTAACTACCCAGAAATGGAAAAGATTGTTAAAATTTTCCAAGCTGATTCCCAACCAGCACAAGGCAATGCTAACAAAAGCAGTGGGTTTTTAGATATGACCATGTCTTTTGAGACTTATGATTAGTTTTAGTTTCCCTTCCAAGGTGAAAATAAGCTAAAAACTGATACCTACGATGCTCAAGCCTTTCAAGCTAAAGGAGGTCATTTTCTAAGGAACTAGAACAAAGGACCATTCATCATGTTTGCTCCTCTAGCTAACAACATGGTACCCCCAAATCCTAGATCAGATAATAATCCACCTCCACCCAAAGGGCCATCGGAGATTCCAAATAGAGGTAATTCTACTTTCTTTCCTAAACAACAATACAACAATAACAAGGTGTATGATCTAATTACAGAAATGTAGAAGAAAATGACTTCACTATCATTCTTTGATATTTTAAAATGGTTCCCTATACAACGTGAGCTCATGTTGAAAGCCTTAGCTGAGGCAGATTAGTTGAAAGGAAAGACAAAGGTGACTCCCACTGCTAAAATGAATGTGGCTCTATATAGAGGGAAGACAGGAGCACCTCCGTTCTTGTTGAGTTTAAGATTCTTTGGAAAGAAATTACATAGTTTCCTGTTAGATTCTAGGGCCTCATGTAATGTTATGCCATTTTCCATTTGTAATAAATTAGGCTTAACCCTAATTCAAACTCATAAAAAAGTTATATAATTGGAAAAAACTGAAGTGAACATTGTCATAGAATTGAAAAATGTACACATACAGATTGGATCAGATCCAAGGATCAAAAGTTACATGGATATTCAAATTGTTGATATTCTTGAAATGTATGGTATTTTGTTGAGTAGGTATTTGATGAAGACCATTGGAGGCTATCTGTCATGGGACTTCTCACACATGTGGCTGCCATGGAAGGGTATGGCAAGTCAGATTATGATAGAGAGTGAACCTCACTTGAAACACATGATTATACTGTATGATAAGCCTAATGAGGTTGCTTATTTGAAAATTGAAATAGAAGTTTATAGGATGGATGAGGTTATGACCTTTTCAATGCAAAATCCTGACAAGCACAACCCTTAGAAAACACTAATTCTATAACTACCATTAACCAAGAAGTGTTAATACGAAAACTACATCAAGACAAACTGGTCTTGGGAGACAAGACTGATTTGTGGAGTTTGTTACTCCCAAACTAGTGTAGGGTCCACTATTAGAACCATTCTAAGTTAACCTGATAGCCTTGTCTTCACATTTTAAATCGGGATTGTTAGTTAGGAGATTCTCACTACAAAAATCTTACAACAATCCCAAATCAGTCTTCATTTAAAACTAATGCTATGACTGTTTTGACAGGAATGAATAGTACACTAGGAGTCCCATCATTTACCTATCAAACCTTGAGCCTATCTCTAGATTTGCAAATTGATATTAGAAAACCTCAGGAATTGCTAGATACCCTATCCCCTGCCCACCTTCTGATTTTAAACAAATTACTCAAAGGAAGGGTGACTTGCAAAACCAATAACCATGAGGATTTTCTTAAAATATTTTCTACACATCTACTTAATTTGAATGGAGTATCTAATGGTCCTCAAACACAGAGATCCCTTGATCTCAACAACCCAGACCATTCAGATTCACCATTTAGCCCTTTTAAAGAACAACCTAAAACTAACTTGAAGAAAGAGTTTATACCCCAAGACCAATTGTGGGCCCTCATGTTTGATGGTTCTAAATACAAATTACGGATCAGAGCTAGAGTAGAACTAAATAACCCGAAAGGGAAATTTTATTTTTCTTCCTACAGGTTATAGTTTGGGTGTACTAACAATGTTGTAGATTATGAGGCATTGGACAAGGGACTGATGTTAGCACATTAGAAGAAAGTATCAGGCCTTAGAGTGATGGTAGATTATAAAGTGATTATGAAGTAGGTTCGTAGCCAGTATACATGCCATCACAAAAGATTGGTTGCTTACAGAAATAGAGTATGGAACCTAATTGAATATTTCAATGTTTTTGACATTAAGTTGATTCCCATAGACGATAATCAGATTGCAAATGCATGGGTTGGAGCAGCAAGTACACTGGAGCATATCCAAGATTCTAAGTTGAGAAGGTTTTCTATTGAGTTAGTGTTGATTCCATCCATTTCTGACAATGTACAAAACTTCCAAGTTTTTGACAATGATAAGAACATCCTTGCCTTTTTAGCAAGTTCAGACATTTTCAAAGGAAAAATTAATGATGAGTCCGAAAAAGATCAAGGAGACTGGGAGCTAGAGGATTTTGATACACAAGGCATAATTAATTTGAAAATTAATAGTATCCCTAAGGGAATGGTAGCATTGGAGAGGATCTTTGACTCTGATCCTCGGGCCCGCGCAAGAAACTACCTATAGATGATGGGGGGAAATATGAAACATATCATTTGGAAGATTCTAGCTTGAAAAGGAATATATTTATTGGGAAGACTTGTCTAAAGGAAATTCATGACAATATTTTGAAGGTGTTGAAGGAAGATATCACATCAATTATGTGGGGATACCACTAGTAGAATTTGGAAAATAAATGACTACATGACTAAAAATTTTAGTCACGTGCCTAACACTAGTATTTGAAAAATAAATGACTAATTTGGTCATTTATAAGTGACTAATTTGGTCATTGGGTAAAATCCCAACTAAATGACTAATATCAGATAAATAAAAATGACTAAATAAATGACTAATATTAGACAAATAAAAATGACTAAATAAATAACTAAATAAATGTGCTCATTATTAAAATCTTGGCCATAATTTTTATTTTAATAAACATACTCTAAAATATTTGTCAAGACCTTATTTTCAATTGTAGCCCACCATAATTAATAATAAAATATTACAAATAAAATTTCTAATAATTTTTTTTGTGGAATAAATATTTTGTTTTGTGGTGTCATCATATGAACACCAAACTTTCTTCTAAATTGACGAAAAACCACCAAATTATAAAAATTAACGAAAACCATAAGAGAACCTAAAAAATTAAAACCCAAAAACCTTGAAAAATTAAAAAATAAGCAAAAGGAAGAGAAAAAACAAAAAATAAGAATAAGCAACCAAATAATCTAAAAGGGAAAAGGACCAAAAAAAATTTTATAAGCATAATTTTCATTTTAATAAACATACTCTAAAACCTCCATGAAGACCTCATTTTCAATGCAGCCCGCCAAAATGGAGCAGTGAGTCGAAACCTTATTTTCAAGGTAGCCTGCCAAAATGGAGAAGTAAAGCATGCCTGATTTTGGATTACAACCTCTGCCCATTTTTCTGAATCAGACACGATTTGTGCAGAATCTTATGGTCAGTCAATTTCCATGGTTTCAGTTAATTTTACTTTTCAAATTTGTATACAATCAAGCCATATGATCCATTCTTTTTAATAATTTTACTAGTTGATTGTTGACTAACAGTGATTATCTTCTTTTTTAGGCTAATTATGGAAAAGCAGATCCATCTTGTGTTGCAAAATTTAAGGATTTATATAGAGAACTTGGAATCAAGGTATGTTTTTTATTTTCTTTTATGTTATAAGATGTTAAAAGTGATCTTTTATTTTTTAAGTTTCCACTATCAAATTGCATAGTTCATAGGAGAACTTACTTTTATCTATAAAAATGATATTAAGGGACATGTAGATTGAGTTGTCTATACAAATTTCAAAATTTGAACTCTTAAAATTAGCTTCCATTTTCTGAGGTGGCATGCAAATCACTTTTGGAGTTGAGTGTAAAAAATAGAGTAGCACATAAAGAAAAAGGATGAACAATAAAGTGAAAAGTGGCTCTTCTTATATCAACCATGTAGAGTACAATGAAAGGAGTGCAGGGATGGTATAGGTTTAACATTTATAGTGTAGTGGAACAGTAGTTCAGTTGTATAGTAGATGCCATCCTACTTTGTTTGAGAACTCTTACTGAATTCCCAAAAATAGGAGTTCCCAAATGACACCAACAACAAGAGCTGATTCATAGGCCCTATGAAAATCTCTAATTTATGGCTCCCCTTTGATACTTTTCTACATACAGATTACATCTCCATGATTAATATGGACTGGAAGGGTTGAAAGGGCACATGTTAGTCTTTTCCATTTATTGGCCAATAAAGAGTTTAAAGTGACTACAAGAATCAAATGTAGCTCTTTACTCTAGATACTTTATTCTCATTCGGTTATTAATATATCCAAATATAAACCATGATGACTTAAACTAGAACTAGAAAAAATCTCATGAAAACTACAAGAAGAGATCAGTGATTAGATGAGTCATGGAAATGAAACCAACTCCATAAGCCACAACAAACAAAATATGCAATACAAATGAGAATACATGTCTTCAAAGGAGTTGTCATGGATAAAGAATCATCCTCCCTTAGATCTCTTGTGAGAATGCCTGGAAGCTCTTCAGTTATCCACAATATCCACATGCTATGAGCTCTGATACAAATATTGTGCATAGTTCTTCTCAGTTTATTCAATTTGGTGCTATTATTTTTATCCTGTGATTTAGGCTTCAAACCAACCCCTCTCATTAGTATTTGTCTTCCAAAAATTTCTAGAAGAAGGTAATCAAAATCAATACTGGAGTATCTGAAAGTTGAAGATCATTTCCCTTAAACTGGAGCTTTGTTCTCAACAAACCAAAGCTGAGACAAGCCAAGAACTAGTGGAAGGGAAGTTGAATGAAAACTGAGATCAACTAAAATCCTTCCTAAGAAAAGTTCCCTTTCCACTATAAATGTTGGTTCTAGTGTCTCCTTGTTCATTTTTTCTAGCATCTCCTCATTTTTCATTTCTTGATAGAGAGCTTTTGAAAGATGTGCAAGATGTTCTTCAATCTCAACAATCAAAGTTGAGATAAAATGGAAGCATTGCTCTTGCAAATAAGGTGCTAAATCATTTATCCTTGAAGGATATTTATGTGCATGAAGAAAACTTAGGAGGTCTTCCAGAATATTCTTGGACCCCTCATCTATGGTATCTTTTATTTGACTAACCTCAGTTCCAAAATAAGTGTTAAGGCGACCAAACCAGTCTTCATTATTTGTCATCATAAATCTAAAACTCAACCTAGGTAAATTGACACTTTTTAGGTCCCCTCTCTTGACAAGCCAACCCTCACTAGTATTTGTGCAAATGGGTTTCAATGTCTTTGTAACTTGCTAGAGATGTAACTATGGCTTCAAGGAATTTACCAACCTTAACTCTAGTTGACCTCCACCCTCATGCTCTTGTTTCAATTTAGTTTCTTCCCAACCCTACAAATCATAAACTAATAAATGGTAAGCCTTGAAATCATGGAACAAAAAACTACAAGAGACGGGACAAGCATACAACATTAAAATTGTGACTTGCAGCAGTAAAAGAAAAGAAGCAGTAGGCAGTTTGATATACAGTAAAAAAAGGGAATTTTATGAGGCTGTCTTAAGGAAGCAAATTAAAAATTAAATAAAATAATGCTTCAAATTCCATTTAAATTTTCAATTGTATAGTAGATGTCATCCTACTTTGTTTGATAACTCTTACTGAATTCCCAAAAATAGGAGTTCCCAAATGACACCAACAACAAGAGTTGATTCATAGGCCATATGAAAATCTCTAACTTTTTGGCTCCCCTTTGATACTTTTATACATACTTACAGATTACATCTCCATGATTAATATGGACTAGAATGGTTGAAAGGGCACATGTTAGTCTTTTCCATTTATTGGCCAATAAAGAGTTTAAAGTGACTGAAAGAATCAAATGTAGCTCTTTACTCTAGATGATTTATTCTCATTTGGTTATTAATATATCCAGACATAAACCATGATGACTTAAATTAGAACTAGAAGAAATCTCATGAAAACTACAAGAAGAGATCAGTGATTAGATGAATCATGGAAATGAAACCAACTCCATAAGCCACAACAAACAAAATATGCAATGCAAATGAGAATACATGCCTTCAAAGGAGTTGTCATGGATAAAGAATCATCCTCCCTTAGATCTCTTGTGAGAATGCCTAAAAGCTCTTTAGTTATCCACAATATCCACATGCTATGAGCTCTAATACAAATATGTGCATAGTTCTTCTTAGTTTATTCAATTTGGTGCTATTATTTTTATCCTGTGATTCAAGCTTCAACCCAACCCCTTTCATTAGTATTTGTCTTCCAGAACTATCTAGAAGAGGGTAATCAACATCAATACTGGAATATCTCAAATTCAAATATCCTTTCCCTCAAACTGAAGCTTTTTTCTCGACAAAGCAGAGCTGAGATGAGCCAAGAACTAGTGGAAGGTAAGTTGAATGAAAACTTAGAGCAACTAAAAGCCTTCCTAAGAAAAGTGCCCTTTTCACTATAACTGTCGGTTCTAGTGTCTCCTTGTTCATTTTTTATGGCATCTCCTCATTTTTCATTTCTTGATAGAGAGCTTCTAAAAGATGTGCAAGATGTTCTTCAATCTCAACAATCAATGTTGAGATAAAATGGAAGCATTGCTCTTGCAAATACGGTGTTAAATCATTTATCCTTGAAGGAGATTTATGTGCCTGAAGAAAACTTAGGAGGTCTTCTAGAATATTATTGGAACACTAATCTATGGTATCCTTTATTTGACTAATCTTAGTTCCAAAATAAACATTAAGGCAACCAAACCAGTCTTCATCATTTGTCATCATAAATCTAAAACTCAACCTAGGTAAATTGACACTTTTTAGGTTCCCTCTCTTGACAAGCCAGCCCTCACTAGTAGTTAATTTGTGCAAATGGGTTTCAACATCTTTGTAACTTTCCAGAGATGTAACTATGGCTTCAATGCATTTACCAACCTTAACTCTCTCACGTAGATCTGCAAATCCATCATCTATTATTTGTTTCATCCTACTAACAAATAGGTTTCCAAAAATTTCATCCCATAGACTCTTTAAGTGCTTCAAAACAATCTCACGTACGCATTGGCATGGAAACTCAACATTTGAACCAAAAACTATTTTTAGCCACTCCAAGCTCCCTTCAAATGCATCCAGACTGTCAAATTTTTCTCTGATCAATGTCTCATTCTCTACAAGTTCCTTGCCACTTTTCACAAGATCAAGCAAATACTTTCCCCCAAACCTATTTGCAGAGAGAATATCATGTGCACATTTCTTAAGACACACTAAGCAAGACTCTGATATAAATTCTCTTAGAAAAATCATCATGGTAGCTTGTAGCTTCTCTCTATGAGATTTCCACAACTGCATCTCATTGTATGGGTTTGGAATCCCACCAAACAGCTGTGATTCAGGTGGCACTGCCAACACGGTCTTATAAAAAAGAGGCAAATCATTTAGAACCTCCAAGAAGAGTTCCCTAGCCTGACATAGCATTTACTAGTATGACTCTTACCACATTATAGAAAATGGAACTGATTGCCCCCACCTTATCAGTCTATCGGCTAGACGCGTCTTCTAGTTCTAGTGATGTGTCAACGGTTCTATTTTTTCATTGGTGTGAGGATCTTCTATCGGTGGGATGAGGTCTCCTATTCCCATGGTGGTCCAATAGGGATGTCATACGACATTCCCATCGGACCATCGCAAGAACAGGAGACCTTGTCCCACCAATAGAAGATCCTCATGCCAATGAAAAAATAGAACCACTCCACCAACGACATCCCCATCAAACCATCATGGGAATAGGAGACCTCGTCCTGCCGATGAAAAAATAGAACCATCCCACCAACAACATCCCCATCAAATGATCATGGGAATAGGAGACCTCATCTCGTTGATAGAAGATCCTCATGTCGATGAAAAAACAAAACCATCGACGCATCGTTGGAACCAAAAGACACGTCCGACCAATAGAACCCTTGGTGTGTGAAGTCTACTAGCTATTTCTGTCAGAATAAAGCAGATGGAGTTCAAGGGTTTTTTTTCAGATGATATGGAAATTTTTGTTTGGAACCAAATAGAGTTGAATGGGTGTTTCAAACTCAATCAAATCTTATTCAAAACAGCCCAACATGAAGACAAGTGTACTTAGGAGATTGGGATTTCTTTTTTGATCATCATGATTTGGTTTAGAGCCAGGAAATTGAAGAAAAATGGTGATAAAGAACAATAGGGAATGGGCAGAAAATGTGTTAGGCTGTTTTGGGAAAAACATGCCTTAAACATTAGAGATATTCAAATTTGGGAAAATATTTTGAGAGGTTCCTTACAAAATCCATTTTGTGCACATTCTACAATCAATCATTTCATTCCATGAGATGACATCTCTTTGAGGCATTCTGTAAAACAATTTAGATGTTTTTTCTATGATTCCAAATCTTGCATATATTGTCTCCCAAAGCATATCCAACTATAACATCCAAGTATCTTTTTAATTCATCTATCTTTCATCAATCTCTTTACTATTTGAACCCCATACCAATGTTTTAGAGAAGAACATAAGTTGCAGCATTTTTAGGATCCAACTAAAAATATGAATGGTTGATCAACCATGCACACCTAATGATCAAATATATATGTAAATTGTAATGCAATAAGGGTTACTAACATGTGAAGTATGTGCAGCCCTCATCCACTAAACCTACATGACTGCATGCACCTAGAACCCAAGCAAAGCTTACAATGTTAGGATGTGTTTCAAAGTGCTTCATTAATTCAAATAGTTTGAGAGGTTCCTTGCAAAATCCATTTTGTGCACATTCTACAATCAATCATTTCATTCCATGACATGATATCTCTTTGAGGCATTCTATCAAGCAATTCAGGTGTTTTGTCTACAATTCTACATCTTGCATATATTGTCTACTAGAGCATATCCAACTATAACATCCAGGTATCTTTTTAATTCCTCTATCTTTCATCAATCTCTTTACTATTTGAACCTCATACAGATGTTTTAGAGAAGAACATAAGTTGCAGCATTTTTAGGATCCAACTAAAAATATGAATGGTTGATCAACCATGCACACCTAATGATCAACTATATATGTAAATTATAATTCAATAAGGGTTACTAACGTGTGAAGTATGTGAAGCCCTCATCCACTAAACCTATATGAATGCATGCACCTAGAACCCAAGCAAAGCTTACAATGTTAGGATGTGTTCCAGAGTGCTTCATTAATTCAAATATTTTGAGAGGTTCCTTGCAAAATCCATTTTGTGCACATTCTGCAATCAATCATTTCACTCCATGAGATGACATCTCTTTGAGGCATTATGTCAAACAATTTAGGTGTTTTGTCTACGATTCCAAATCTTTCATATATTGTCTACTTAAGCTAGTTTTTCCTATAGTTGTTGTTATTTGGTATTTTCAATGTTGTAGAGTCATATTTTCCAGTATGCCTGAATGTCTTTTTTGTAAAATCAAGTTTATACTGTGCTCCCCAAAGTTTCGGGGACAGGGACGACAGGGGACGGTGGGATGTTTTTTTGGTACGGGGGTACTTTTGGGTCATTTTATAGGGGATGGTAGGGGATTGCTATAAAAAATAGGGTAATTTTTAAAAATGTAGAGAAATTTCAAACATTAATATTAGAACATTGATAAAGCATTCATCATAGGCATTGTAGAAGATTAATACATAACATTAGACTTGAATTGATATTTCACATAAGAATTGACAAAGTAACAAAATTCAAAAAAAAAATTGTCAATGTGCATACATATTAAATAAGAATTATAACAAAATTCCCAAATGCTTCAAGTTTCAACTATAAAATGATAAAAGCATAGAAAATATATGGTTGTCCCTAATCAACAGATGCAACTGGTAGGTCTATATCAAAATTAGAGCTCATGTTTGTGTCACTGTCAGATGCAAAGGTGAGGGGGAGTTTATGAGTCCCCCAAGTCTCTGAATCATTTCCAGGATGGGGATGGGGGTACTAAGGTAGGGGACAAGTCCCTGTGGAGCACTGAGTTTATATGGTTTGGGGTTTCAAGGTGGGGTTTTACCTGACCACAGAAAACCTCTTTGGTTGGGACAAAGGTATACACCCCTCTTGTTGATTACACCTTATCATCTACTAGAGACCTCTGGGTGACTCTTGGCAATGGTATTGTGATGGATTGAGGGGGAAAATAATAAGAGAGGTCATTGTGATAGTAAAGTGGAGGTTGGTATGTACACTAATTAAGTCTTATAAGATTCTAACCTAGAATCTGGAGGCACCAATTAGGAAAACCCTAGTCCGAGCCTTCATAAAAGAGTTTACAATACCAATACATAAATGTAAAAATGTATTTGATTTTGACTTGTATATCTAAATAGCTCTATTTCTTCTTGAATTAAACATTTAAAAACTGGTGCAAGAGCATCGAGGTATTTGTGAAATGTTGATTCATGGAGGTCTTAGGTCAGTTTAATTTTTGAGTCTAGAAGTCATTAATAAGGTCATGATTGACCAATTCATATTGTAAGCATGTGAAGGCATAATGAAGAGTGTTGGAGGTGGTGGCAGAGCTGTGAGAGGCTGGTAATGTCATTTTTAAATAAATCCTACCCCAAGCTAATGTAAAGTGAGGGTTTTTAGTTATAGAGGTTAGATAAGAGTTTTCCCATCTAAAAAATGTTGATTGATTGTTGAGTGGTTCATTGTGAGATAAAGTCAAAAATTTGGGTCTGCAGACCTACTAGATGAGTTGCAAAGTTTTTGCAAAGGAGTGATTTGGAAGAGTTTTGTGAATCAATTGGTTGTTTGAATCAGCTTGTTTTGTGATGATTTGTTCAAAGCCAAATTGCTTTGCATCAAAAACTTTCCATCATATTGAAGCTTGATGGGAAGAAAGGGTCCATTGAGAGAACTCAAGGGGTGTTACTTGCTAGGAGGAGAGAGGTTGTGGAGTACTTCTTGGCTTGAACAAGTGACTAAGCTCACCTTCCTTGTATTGAAGAGGATGTATCGGGTATGTATTTTCTCAATCAGGATTAAATTATAACTAATGGTTTTGTGATGAGATGGTGTTGATGAAAAATCATATAACTGTGATAGTTGAAATTATTTTGGTGGTCATATGACATTATTTTTTAGAACATTTATAAAGAAAGTATACATTAAAGTTTGTTGTGTAGAAGCAATGAGTAGGCTACATTCCTCTGCTTGCCTCAAATCTTGATTTAGGTGATAAGGATAGAGGTATAATGCCTTCGGTTACCTCACACTTGTTCCTTCTATTACCTCACATTTGTTCTAGTCATGTAATCACCTTGATGACTATTACCTCACCCATGTTCCAGTCATGTATTTACCTCGATGCCTGACTGACTTGTTTTTAGGGCTTACAACTTACAAGAAAAATGAAGGCCCTTTGACCTTTTAGATCATCCGTGATAATTTAATTACATAAAAAAAAACCATGGAAGGATTTAAGTACTTAGGGTTTTGTTGAAGATATCATTGTACTATTTGAATATTTTGATCTATACCTATTTTAAGCTAGATGTTATGCTTTTGGCCTTGAGATTGAGTGGGACTCTCAAAACTTACATTTTTTGGTCCTGACAACAAACTTTTAGTATGATATGGTTAAGATGGTTTGATTGAGAATTTGAGAACAACAAAGGATAAGCCTCAATATTTTATGTCATTTAAAGATTGGAATAAAGATTATTGGGCAGGACAGCTTAATACCTTAGATTTGCAACAATTATATATCAACTAGTGACCTGAACTATACCTCATGTAACTCTCCATGACTGTAAATATGATCTTCAAATTAGAAATATATACATTCTACGCAAGATTTAGTGGTTTAGTAGATACTTAGGGAATGTGTAAATATGATAGTGAATACCTTGAACTAGTTAGCTTGATCTACTAGTTACTTTTGATCAACTAAGGACATTTATATTTCAATTTTATATAAAATTTCAATATTGAACTTCAAAATTTAGACAATTGCCACCTACACTACATATAAATGGAGGCGCCCTTTTAACACATTTCTTTGATTATGCTTTCATCTCCTTTCACATTTGAGTATACTAACTTATTTTGAAAAAAAAATTGATTTCAATGTTCTATCCCATGGCTCAGTTCTTGTTTTTGTGTTGAACAAAAATCAAACACTAAGCTTCAGTGTCATGTTGGATTGTCAGAAATCTACAATGTGAAAATAGCTTTTTTAGAGTCTTCATTATATTCTATCTTTGCAACTCTGTTCTTTCCAAATTTATTTTTACATACTAACAGTGACCATGAAAAAATTATTGAAGGAGTGGGAGGTTATTCTTACCTATATGAGCCACTTTGGTGGGTAGGCATGATTACCAGTAAGTGCTTATTACTTATTAAATCAAGTTTACGTTTCAACTGGAGAATATTAATGTTTCACAATTGACATAGATTACTTGCATTAAAACTATTAGTTTCCTTATTTACAATCTGTTTTCATATTATAGTTGTATGGCTGGAGAGTTTATATATTCATTATTTTCAAAATTCATAGTTTATCTACAGTGACTTCACTGCCAATCCTTAACAACTATTTTAGAATCAAATTTTTCACTAAAAAATACATTCAACGTCTTTTACGAATAACTACTAACTACCCTACAAACCAAAAACTCCTTTTCATTGTCCACAGTTTTGTAAAACCCCCAAAAACTAACTACAAACAATCAAAAAACTCAAATTCATGGTAGAGGATTATGTTAACTATAGATTTGCAGACGAGCTACTCGCCATAGTTTCCATAGAGGTCTCATTCTTCTTCCTCTTCATTTGAGGTCGCTGCTTCACTTTATCCTTTTCCTTCTTTACCACTGCCTCAACCTCTATTAATTCCACAATCAATTTCAGAGCCTCCCACCCACGTGTTGCTCCCTCTCTCCATCTGGCTTTACATATTCCTTCTGGCCATTTCACAAAGGGTACACATTTGAATTTTTCTTCATCCTCTTTGATTTCAATTCTCTCACCAATATCCATCCCAACTCCTGGAATCGTCCATTCCAATAGTGAGTCCAAGTTGTTTAGATAATCCTTATGCACCAATGTCTTCATAACCTTTTTCACAACTTCAATCGGCTCTTCCAAATCTAAGCCCCAAGCCATTATGAGCGAATAAATGTCCAAATTAGTTATGTACATGTGTGTGAGCTAGCCGAATCCTCTTCCCATAATTAGTTGCACTGACCGCACTGATCATTCATCGTTGTACAGGAAACACCCCATCAGTCTCTTTACTGGTGATTCTCCATGAAAGTGTGAGAGTTGTTTCTTCATTTTAAGCATGAAACCAACCTCCATCACCTCTACAATGACAGAGCCACCACCTCCTGTACACCTTTTTCACACCTATTGTTTGTTGGAAATAGGATGCCATTTAATTGCAAATCCTAAACATTAATTATTTCATGTATCTCCTAAGTTCTTGGAATGTGTTCAACAACACTAAGATTAGGATGAGATTATTATTTGGATGAAATAAATCATGAAATTGACATTTGTAGTTATTCCTAAATAATAGGAGCATGCAGGTGCACACATGGTAAGGTGACACTCACCTTGTGTTCAGTTAACTATACGGAATAACAATTAACACTTATGAATGCATGTAAAGATTCTAGGAGTTGTGATTTGATGTTTGCATGCTTGAAGTTTAGTTAAGTTCTATTAAAATTAGTTTAGTTCAGTTCAGTTCAATTTAGTTTAGTTTAGAATCAATTTATTTTAGTTCAGTTCAGTTCAATTCAGTTATGGTTCAGTTATCTTCAGTTGCATGCAAGTGCATGTTGCATGCATGTTAGTTATTTTGAGTTGCATGTAGTTAGCTTCAGTTAACTTGGAATACATGGCTAATAACTTGAGTTGTATGACAAATAACAGGGACTACCTCTAGTTAACAGGGGATGACTATTCTTTGGGAATGGTGTTGAGTAAATTTTTCAGTTAACAAGAAATCACTTGGAGCCAACTTGGGTGCCCAAGATGCTTTCTTGGAATTAACTCTAATGCATGATAAGATATTTTTGAAGGCTCTATTAAGTGGGACCCTCTTTTGGGTTCCATCTTTGAGGAAGAGCTTTGTAATTATCACTGAAGTGAAGGATGAGTTGTAGCTTTAGTTTGGGACGCCCAAATGGGTAAAGCACATGTTCTAAGCTTTGGTCTTCATGGTAGAACTCAACTTGGAGCAATATGGTGTACCTTTTCTAAGGCTTCAACTTGTGCATTGTAATTATCACCATTTGGAGATTACAAGGTTGCATATTGTCTCTATATATCATTCAAGTTGAAGAGAGTTTTCATAATTGCTATTACAGGTGTGAAGAAGATTGGTAAAGACAAAAGAAGCATTCTCAAGCAAGAATTGTAGCTATTGTAATTCAAAGATTGAATAATAGAATAATTCTTGGTGGAGTTTTTTCCCGAAATGGTTTCTCCACATTATATCTTGTGTGATCTTTCTAATATCTTGTCTAGTTCTTCTATCAACTTCTCTCTTCATTCTACAACAATAAAATGAATTAATCAAGATAACCATCCACAAATAATATATGTAACAAAGAAAAGACTTACTTAGTTCAGCAATATTAAAGTTCTGCAGAGTATTAAGCTAAGAAAACACCTCCTTTTTCAACATTTGGTATCAGAGTTGAGGTTGGGTAGAGTATTGGGACGCCATTCTCTTAAAGTTTGAAGGATTTATTGGCTTAGTGGGAGCTTTTATTATTTTTGTTATTTGCTGATTTTGGAATTAAGGTTTTGTTACAATGAATTCAAGGTTAGATATTGAAATTTTCAAGGGTTCTAACTATGAAATGTGGAAATTAAAAATGGAAGATCTTCTTGAAGAAAGAGATTAGTGGTTAGCGGTTAATAATGAGACAAAGACACCTACAACTATTTTAGATGAAGATTGGGCTAAGTTAGATAAAAAGGCAAGAGGAACAATAAGGTTATGTCTTGTTGATGTTGTTCTTTTGAATGTTTTAGTGGAAACTAGTGCATATAAATTATGGAAAAGAATAGGGGATATTTATCAAACTAAGAGTCTCACCAATAAGTTGTATCTGAAAAGGAAGTTGTATTCATTGAAAATGAAAGATGGTGAATCTATTGCACAACATTTAAATGCTTTCAATTTAATTCTTAGTCAGTTAGCATCTGTAGATGTAAAGCTAGAGGATGAGGATAAGTGCATTTTATTACTTTTTTCTTTACCAAATTCTTGGGAAAATCTAATTGTTGCAATTAGTGGTAATGGTGTAGATCCAAAGATGGACAGCATTATTCCTCCTCTCCTATCAGAGGAGATGAGGATGAAGTCTAAGGAGGAAATCCAAGATGCCTTGTTTGTAAAAGGTAGGCCTAAGAAAAAGGAGCCTAAGGGAAACAAGGAAGGAAAGGGTAAGTCAAAAGGATGGAGTAAGGTAAAGTGTTGGAACTATGGGAAACCAGGACATGTGAAGAAGAATTGTAAGAACAAGAAAGAGAGTTTTGATTCTTCTAGAGAGGAGTCCTCGGATAATAGTAATGATGCATTGGTTATTTCAGCTAATATTGTTTGTGATAACTCTTTGCTTCATGTTTCAGAGTAATCTTCATGGAGAGGATGATAGTCACGATGCCATGTGTAACTTGGTACCACGGTTCAGTGGGAGTTATTGGCAGTGACTTGGATGCATCATTGGTAACGTTATCTTCATGTGATTGGGGATATGGTTTTTTCTTGGTTTAGAGTGGTTGCTATTATGTCATGGTTTAACTCCTCATTCTAGATTAGAGTTTTGGCATATTACATGGTTCTCTTGAGACTAGGATGTATAAGTATGTTATGATGCATGTGATCTCCTAAGAGGAGATGATTAGATCATGGATGTCATGTTTATGTTCAAGGTTGGAGCTTTGACAATGATCTTTTGTAGTTCTCTTAAGTTTTGGGTACATTAATCATTTGCTTGATTACTTCATGAAAGTGTTGTGTTGCATTTGGAGTTTGGCATGGATTGGTTGGTTACAGGTCCTCATGGATACTTGGAGAAATAGGTGAGGCTGGAGTTCTCTTATAGTAAAAGACATTTGTTGGAATGGTTACTTGTGAGAAAGTTTTTTTAATAGAAAAGACCGAGGAGCCTACACTTTGGTTGAATGTGAATTCAACACACTTGGTGGTTTAGCATGCCTCCAAAAAGGTAGCTTGGATATAGAAACTTGGGAAAGGTATTGGTTTGGTTGATAATGGGAAGGTATTAATTGAGAAAGTTAACACTTTAATTAATGTTACAGATTATCTTATGAAACCATATAGATAAGTTCTCTTGGTTCTAATCATTTGCTTGAAAGCTTCATGATTATGCAGGTTGCATTTGAAGTTAGCATGGTTTGATTAGTTGGTGCAAGAAGGCCATTGGCTTTGAGTCTTGTACTTTTTTTATTATTCCTTGTTTAGAATAATTGCAATGTATAATGTCAAGTGGGAGAATGTTGGAAATAGGATGCCATTTAATTGCAAATCCTAAACATTAATTATTTCATGTATCTCCTAAGTTCTTGGAATGTGTTCAACAACACTAAGATTAGGATGAGATTATTATTTGGATGAAATAAATCATGAAATTGACATTTGTAGTTATTCCTAAATAATAGGAGCATGTGGGTGCACACATGGTAAGGTGACACTCACTTTGTGTTCAGTTAACTATACGGAGTAATAGTTAACACTTATGAATGCATGTAAAGATCCTAGGAGTTAGAATTTGATGTTTGCATGCTTGAAGTTCAGTTAAGTTCTATTCAAATTAGTTCAGTTCAATTCAATTCAGTTTAGTTCAGTTCAAAATCAGTTTAGTTCAGTTCAGTTCAGTTCAGTTATGGTTCAGTTATCTTCAGTTGCATGCATGTTAGTTATTCTGAGTTGCATGTAGTTAGCTTCAGTTAATTTGGAATACATGGCTAATAACTTGAGTTGTATGACAGATAACAAGGAATACCTCCAGTTAACAGGGGATGACTATTCTTTGGGAATGGTGTTGAGTAAATGTTTCAGTTAACAAGAAATCACTTGGAGCCAACTTGGGTGCCCAAGATGCTTTCTTGGAATTAACTCCAATGCATGATAAGATATTTCTAAAGGCTCTGTTAAGTGGTACCCTCTTTTGGACGCCATCTTTGAGGAAGAGCTTTGTAATTATCACCGAAGTGAAGGATGAGTTGTAGCTTTAGTTTGGGATGACCAAATGGGCAAAGCACATGTTCTAAGCTTTGGTCTTCATGGTAGAACTCAAGTTGAAGCAATATGGCTTGCCTTTTCTAAGGCTTGAGCTTGTGCATTATAATTATCACCATTTGGAGATTACAAGGTTGCATATTGTCTCTATATATCATTCAAGTTGAAGAGAGTTTTCATAATTGTTATTGCAAGTGTGAAGAATATTGGTAAAGATAGAAGAAGCATTCTCAAGCAAGAATTGGAGCTATTGTAATTCAGAGATTGAATAATAGAATAATTCTTGGTGGATTTTTTTCCCGAAAGGGTTTCTCCACGTTATATGTTGTGTGATCTTTCTAATATCTTGTCTAGTTCTTCTATCAACTTCTCTCTTCATTCTACAACAGTAAAATGAATTAATCAAGATAATCACCCACAAAGAATATATGTAACAAAGAAAAGACTTACTTAGATCAGCAATATTAAAGTTTTACATAGTATTAAGCTAAGAAAACACCTCTTTTTTCAACATTGTTCACCACAGTAGAGGAGCATCGAGTAAGTAATGCCTCAAGAATATAATAAAATAATGAAATGAAATAATTTAATAACTTCATTCACATTCCTTTCCATAAATGCTCGGCATACATCAGTCATCGTCTCCACTTGACTCCACACACTTCTATCATTCATTTCAAGAATTAAAACCTACAAGTACTCCATTTTAGAGCTCCCTAAATGCACCACCCATTTCAGTCTTGTCATCAAGGGAGAACATTAATTTCAAATATCTTAATGATGCCTCAGGATGTCACATCAATTAGAATAATCATTATCATTGTATCGGTGAGACTGTGATTCCTATTCCATTGATAGTTACGTTCTCCACTGATGAACAACTTTCCTTAGGTCTATAGGAGGGACGCTAGATAATGTCACCCTGATGCACCCCCACTTTACCAATATACATTATGCACTTGATAATCCATGCTTATATTGGGCCATCGGGGGAATGCAAACATTTGTTCCATTGATGTTCATGTGTCACAGCGATGTGCTTACTTTTGTTGACTTTATTGGTCTATCGGGGAGAACGCCTTAGGATTCAGCTCGATAGGGTATTGACACACTGATACTAGTTTATGAGCTGCTTTCATTGGGCCATCAGTGAGGCTATAATAGGGGTTCCACCGATGAGGCATTATTAGGCTGATAGTGCTAATTTTTATTTAGGGATGGGGAAATATTTATGGAGCCTCATACGATTATGGTCTCATGCTTACTATTATGCTTTTGATATATTTTTTCCAAGGCAGTGAATTGTTTGACAAAATGCTTTGGTAGACATGTATGGAAAATGTGGTAGCATAGACAAGGCAATCAATTGTTTGAAAAAATGCCTCAAAGAGATGTGGCATCATAGAATTCAATGGCAAGCAAATACAATTGGAAGCTGCTCCTAGTTATTAGTTCTGCAATGTGAAGTAATTGCATAAATACTTAGGTTGACTTTGTAAAAACTATATTAATGTAATTGAAATTTTTCCATATATCAAAATCTAGTTATTAGTTATGCAATGTGAAGTAATGCTTTGAGTTTGAAAGGTGTTCAATGCAATGTAATCAAAGATATGAATATAAACTACATAAATCTATTTTTTACAATTCATTAGTTAAACTCTTTATTTTATTTTCTCTCTATATCTCTAGGCTATGAAAATGCCTTCCAATTTCAAAAAAAAATAGTTTTTATCTCTTGTTCTACAATTTTTTACCTTTTTTAAAATCTGATTTTTTTCTGATTTTTGAATGGATGGGGTTATGTTAGTAGTGCTCTCATATTGTGTGCATGGTAATGTAGTCTTTATATTTGTGGCCTTTGTATCTAATTAGCATGAAGCTAATAGTAACATTGTAATAGTTTTTTAGTAAATTAGATTGATCATTGCAATTGTTTTTTAAATTTTCTTTTTGCAATTATTTTAACACACACATGCAAGTACTATTTAAGAAGTAATGGTTGTTTTATTATGCAAACAAGGGTAATCATTACCTATGTAATATAATGTGTTTTTTTCTTTTTGCGGAAATGTATTGATAAACTCAAAGAAAGGGATAAAGTTAGAGAGTCAACTTGAAGATAAAATAGATGGAGTTGTTCATCTGAAAGAGAAAGAGGGGTCCTTCACACGATGGCCACTAAAATATTTGTAGAAAATGACATAGTTAAACATGTTTATCATGTACTAGTTAATGTTAGACATCTTGGCTCATTGCTTTATGTAGTATTTTGAATGTGTTGTTCAGGGATCTTAATTATCATGGTGTATTTGAAAGAGATGGAAACTCTTAAACAACTTTGACATTTTTTATTATATTTACATATATACTCTTAGACAACTTTGACATATTGTAACTTGATATATATATATATATATATATATATATATATATATATATATATATATATATATATATATATATATATATATATATATTTGCATTAAATTTTTTATTGCGCATTACCTTTATTTATCATGGTGTTGAATCAATCTTTTAATTCTAGTATGTTGTAGCTTGTTTGTATATATAATATTTATATTTTCTTTTATGTTTTAGTTCAAGTTTAATATTATGTTAGTTTTGCATTATAAAATTTATGGTACTTAATAAATTATTCATTTCATGACTATATTTACTACCAATTAATGGAAACCAGTAAATAAAAATGACTAAATATATGACTAAATAAATGACCAGTTAACAACAATCAATGACTAAATTAATGATTAAATCAATGACCAAATCAATGACTAAATAAATGACTAATATAGTTTAGTCATAAATTTATTGATGTTATAAATGCCTACAAATAAACCACTAAAATAGTCAAGTGACTAAAATTAATGACTAAAAAATATGACTAAATAAATGAATAAATCAATGACCAAATCAATGACCAAATTAATGACTAAAATCAATGACTAAATAAATCACTAAAAAAATTTATTCATAAATCTAGTGGTGTTATAAATGACTACAAATAAACCACTAATAGTCACATGACTAAAGTTAGTCATTTATATGTAGTTTTTAGTAGTTTATTTAGTCATATATTGTTGTTTGTGTACTAGTGTACGGGGAATTGAAAATATTTGACACTTCGGTGATAACTCGTACCATCCCTCTAAATCCTCAAGCAAAGTCATTTCGTCAGAAGCAACAACTAGTTAATGCCTTGATTGAACCCCTGATCCTTCAAGAGATGCAGAAATTGTTGTCAACCAGAATTATTTTTCCTATTAAGTATTCCACATGGATCACAAATCTAGTACTTGTGCGCAAAAAGAATGGAGAAATCAGACTGTGCGTCGATTTAAGAAATCTTAACAAGGCTTCAAAGAAGGATAATCATCCACTTCCCTCAATGAAGTTCCTCAAATAGTTAACAACTCACAAATGATGTTGTTCCTTGATGGTTATTCAAGATATAACCAAGTTTTGGTCAATTATGAGGATCAAATCAAGTCTTCTTTCATGACGAAATGGGGAACATTTTCCTACCAAAGGATGCTATTCAGTCTCATCAATGCTAAGGCCACTTTTCAGCATGTGATGGATGTGGATTTTAAGGATCTCATAGGTAAATCCATTATCATTTACATGGATGATCTAACAATCTTTTTCAAGAATAGAGAGACTAGGTTGTTGATTTAGCAAAGTTCTCAAAAAGTGTATAAAGTATGGTGTTTCCTTGAACCCGAAAAAATGTGTATTTGGGGTCTTAGAAGGACAATTGTTGGGCCATATAATTTTAGAAAGAGGCATTTCAATCAATCCTAATAGAGTGGACTCTATTCTAAAATTACCTATGTCAAGTAGTGTAGACATTCAAATTATATTGATTAATATTGTGCACTCAATCTTGATTCACTAACATCA
>VDFB02281492.1:751055904-751142367 GCA_007258455.2 Sequoia sempervirens
TATACAGTATATGATATGAAGCAATGTCATCATTGTGGGAAAATCACTGCATTAAAAATATTTCTAGAGAAAATAAAATCTAGGAGGTTCATCGGGTTGTAAATACATTAGAATAAGAATAGGAACAACTAAAAAAGGAGTGACTCATAATCCTTTTAACCACAATTTACATTTTGAGAATACAAAAAAATGGAATATGGAGATCATCAAATTAGTTAGGCTGTGCAAACAAACCTCATCATTCAACCGAATATTCTCGATACGTAGTTGCTACTCTTGAAGAGTGACTTCTGCAATAACAACAGGTGCTCTGCAGTTGGTGCATATGGGATTTCTCATGGATTCTTTAATTGCCATGTTCTCCAAGCAAGCTTCTCGTTATCCTGCCTGAGGAGAGTGTTTTCATGACACTCATGTTGAGCCTGAAAATCCAAGATTTGAAAAGCCATGATTAGAAAAAATTAATATATAGTTTTTAACTATATTATTTTAATATTATAATAATAATATATATAGTTTTAAATTATATACTTTTAATATTATAATAATAGTTATTTATTATAATAATAATATAATTATTAAAATATATTGCAATAATAAGTATATTATTTATTATAATTTAAAAATAATATAATTTATACTTATATTAATATTAAATATTAATTTTTAATAGAGGGGGTTCGACCGAACATGATTAGCACATTCGAACGAACCCCATTTGAATCTATTTTTTATTGTATGTTAAATGGGTTCGGTCGAACCCCCATTCGACCGAACATTTAATTTATGTTCGACCGAACCCCCTCATTTTCACCCACATCCTCTCAGGCACCAAAATTGCTCAAAATTTTGCACTTTGAAGCTCGATTTGAGAATGAAAATGGAGGAGATCTCAGAAACCCAATTGGTATTACGTTTCCATCAAAACGAGCTATCTAATGAATATAATTTTAATATGTTTTGATTATATTATCTATTTGTTTTTTAAGTTTTATTAAATATAGGTTTTTCACCGAAAAAAAAACTCTTTGTTACATGTGGAAAAATAGAAGATTATCATTTTTTTTTTGAAAAATATGAGTGCACTAGACATTGGAGTCCTTGATCCAAAAAAAAAAAAAGAATTTCGATACATGTAGTAAAAGTTATGCGTTATACGATCGCGTTATGTCTGAATTGTAATTGATTTGACTTTGAAACTTGATTAAAGAAAAAATATTGAATAAAAACTATCTAACCAAGTGGAAGCACTAGATATCGGAGTTAAAAATCTAAATTCAAAATAATTAGAATTTTATCTTTCAAGGAAAAAAAGTTATGTGTTTTACGGTGTGCATCACTTTTTTAAAATGCTGTTATTTGAAAAAAACCAGTTTTCGTGGGAGATGGAAAAAGAAGTGCAATATGATTCCAAAATTTTTGAAAAAAACATTTTTAGAATCTACACACAAAATGTGACAAGACTCTAGTTTTCATCATCTTCAAATTCCTCACGGTTTAACCGCTATAGGTGCCCAAATGTGAAGATTTAGTTTTAAAAAAAAATTAGTGTCCAGTTTGGCCAAAAATTGTAAACCACTATTGTGGGATCACCCTATTTGGAATGCATACTTGTGGTGTTTGTATGGGATCATGGAAAAATTTATTTTGGACAATTTTCTAATTTGGGATGATGTTCATATTTGGTATTATAGGTTGAAATTGATCATTGTTGTGGTTGAGAATCACATTGCCTTGATTTAGATAACTTTGATTTTGCATGGTGTTACCTTGACTTGGATCAATACATGGAGTTGTTAACATATTGTTTGGACTTTGAACAACATTGGTATGATTCACAAACATATCTATCCCAAATTTTACCAAGTGTGGATTTAAAATTTACATGCTTGGTAAACTTGTACTTGGTATATTCACATTTGGCATGTATGGATTTGGTGGGATAATGTTGTTTTGTTGAAGACTAATGCATTGATTGTTCGATTGATAGATTTGTAGGTTTCGACTTTGGTTTAAATCTACCATGGGGAAAGGTGTTCCAAAATTTAGACTGGGCATACTCATAGTTGTTATACCATTGAGGTTTGTAAGAGATAATGATCCCATTTATGGATTGTATAAATGTGAGTTTTGATAATCAATCGACATTGTAAGGCTTTGATAGTTTGGTTCATTTAGATTAGTCATGATGTATGGATCAAGTTTATATTCAATTTTTTTCTTGTGTTTTGACTTTTTTGACCTCTAAGGAATTTAGGACCAATGATGAGATGAAGGATGAAAGGGGTGAATGATATGGGTGTTGAACTTTTAGGAACCTTGGATCAATGCTAGACTCTAGGATTTTTTATTAGACTGGTTTGATTTGATTTGGATAATGGACTTAAAAACCCCAAGATGTTGGATGTTATCTTGGAATAAACTTGTCCACAAGGATGATAATTTAACTAGATGTATGAGGAAGGATTCATCCACACACAATTAGCCAAACAAGGAGATTTTGATGTTGATTTGAAGGATTTTATCAAAATTCTAGTATGAATGATTTTTCCAATGGTTCAAAAGTTGTTTGTGAGATGGGATTTGATTGATGTTTGAGATGGATGAAATGATTGGTTGTTTTGATCAGGTAAATGAACCTAAGAGGGACCTTGTTTACAAGACCAAGATATTGAAGAACATGCTTTTCCCTAAGAGTAGTTCAAACCAAAAGACCAATGTTTGCATGGAAAATCATAAGACAAAAGATAACAAGCACATGTGTGGGGTTCAATTGATTTCATCTTGATTAATGGATTTCTTTTACCACATCCAATGTCTTGCTTAAGTTTCAAATGTCTATGTATTAACTCCTTTTCATCCCACAAGGTTCATTATATGAAAATCAAGGTTTCAAGAGCATAGTTTCCTATGTTGACTTTGGATAAAGAAAATTGAGATATAAATCCAAATACTTAGAAGCCTCTAAGGATGAAATACCTAGGGACAAGCAGTAGCACTTAGATTTTTCAAAGGTATTTACTTATTCTAAAGGTTTAAAATTTTATGTCCCTAAATTGAATTTTTGTTTTCAAGATTTTGGATCCAAGCAATGGTTTAACTGAATCAAAGATTGCACAACCCTAGGATGGAAGAGAAAATATTTGTTGAGTTCCCACTTGGATAAATCCAACTGCACTTATTTAGAGCAGATGACTAGAAGCTTGACCACACTGGCTCCCCTCCATGTCACTCACTTCTATAGGTTAGCCAAGATTTAGTTCTCATGTATCTCCCATGATGAACTTTTCATATCTACAAAGAATCACAAATATGTGGGATGGGTCCAGAGGTCCGACCTCTTGATGCCAACAAATATTGGGATTTTGGATTCTAAACAAAGATTCATAGTAAGGGAATCCAGTTTATGGGGTGCAATGATAAACCCCTTGTGAGAGATCTTCCAAACCTTAGAACAAGGGCTTTACGCATCATAAAGATACTGGGGGAGAGTCATCATGAATCGATTCCCATTGTTTATGATTTTCATCACAACCATAAATTTATATAGCGGTTTGGAAGAGCTTGGCTTATGCTCGTTACTGTTTGGGTCATTCCCTTGGGGTGAGTAATTTTTCCCACCAAGGTAGGCCCTCTAAAGGTGAACACTAGTGAGTAAGTACATCCATAGTTTGATCAATCTTTGTTTGTGTAAACAAAGAAAGAAAACACGCGATTCCTTTTCTCACACTAGCAAGTTTTGTTCAATTTTAAAAGCCCAAATTTGAAGTGTGAAGGAAATCTTTTAGAAAACCTAATATCACCAAAATACTTTTGATTCTCAATATCACCGTGAAGTACAAGAGAAGTGCATACACATTTCAATGGTATTAGCTTGTAAAAAGGATTACAAAACAAGATAATCACATGTTCATTTTAATCCTCAAAGCAATGATGGATTATTTTTATAGCACTAAAACTAAGTGTTTGAAGTTGTTTGTTCAATTTTTAAAACCCAAAATCAAATCTAGTGAGTTTCTAATTGTTCTTTTTAACCCTTTGTGGAAAAGAAAGCTTTTGTATGTTCTTTTTAAAACCCAAAAAAAAGGTAGTTAAGTTCTAAAGTTGGAGATAACAATATCCAAAGATGGGATTATAAATGCTCCCAAAGTGTTAAAGAACATTTTTTTTACAATTATGAAAAAGAAAGTGCCATAGGAAGCTCTTATTGTTTTCTTCTTTTCCTAGACAATGGATATCAAATGGTTTTTCTTTCACTTCAATGCTCCATGATCCTCTTAAAACCTAGAAGCCATGCTCAAAATGTTAGATGAGATCAAGAAATAAGAAGATATGAGGGTTAGATGAATGATTAAGTAGAAAAACCCTAAAATTTAGACCAAGTTACAATGTGATATGACTTTAGGTGAAAATTTGCAAATTTTAACTCTATAAAAGTTGAGAAACACCTACACCATTGGCTAACTTATGAGATTCTACCCCATTTAAAAAAAACTCTCTGAAAAAGACCAAAATATGACCAAGATACAACCATTTTAAGATTGAGTACAAAAGCAAGAAAACAAAGGCATCACCATTTAAAACACAGAGGCAACGTCGCTATATAGTGACACTAGAATGATTGCATCATTGTTTGAGGATTTTAGTGTCACTTTGCTAAATTTAGCATCGATTTATGGAAAAATAGAGATCTTGTTTGCATCGCTATTTCCTCCAGCGTCGTTGTTTGACCTAGAAAGACAAAAAATAGAAAAAATAATGGAAATAGAGAAAAAAATGTGTTAATTTTGATATCTTTTCCCTCCTTCTAGTGCCAAAATGTGAATTCTTAGCTTAGACCTGCTCAAACATGAAAAAAAAGGTGATCATTAGTCAATAAACAAGTGTAAACCAAACATTCCCTATGAAATTCTTTGAACATATGAATATGGAAACAAAGCAAAATATCTTAATCTATGCAAATAAATCACAAATGAAACTCTATTCTAATGCTTAAACCAACATCCCATAGGGGGATTGGTGCTTCTTTTATGTGGAAAGAAGCCCTTTCCCAATCCCTTGATAAGCTTGATGATGGATGCATGATGAACAAAATGAATTTGATACAAAATGCCAATAACCTAGCTATGATGGAGAAATTCTATGCTAACTTGGATGAAATTTTGGATAATGAACTTGCATAAACCTCCCTCCCTCAAATCAATAGAGAAGGCCTCTATTTATAAGGGAGAAGGATGGAGGATTTAAGAATAGGAGGAACGTGGGATTAAAAAAGGACCAATGGCATTGTGCCACTCATCAACATGCTAATGAAGGAGAGTGGAGCACATTCTGAACAATGTGCATGTTAAATGCATGTAGGTGAAATTTGAATTTGAAGAGGTGACTTGTGTAAGAGGGGACATAAGAGGAATTAAGACCAAGTTGGCTCAAGGAGAGGACATGTAAGAGATTTTATTGCCAAGTTGGAGGACAAAAGTCTTTTGGGAGGGATAATTCAAATAAGTGGAATATTCCATGAATATGCCACATTTGAATGAACAAAGAATAATTAGTAAATCAAATAAATTGATTTACATGTGCAACTTGCAAAAGCTAGAGGAATGGAGGATTAGTGTTAGGAGTTAATTAGGATTAATTAACTTAGATGAAGTTAGTTGATTGGTGATATTTGATTTAGATGGTTTGAATTTATTTAAATCAAATGATATTGGAAGATTAGTAATTTAATTAAATAAATTTGATTTATTGAAATTGAATGAAGAACATTAGTATTTTAATTAAATAAAATTGATTTATTTAATTAAATGAAGAACTTTAGGATTTTAATTAAATAAAATTTATTTATTTAATTAAATGAAGAACTTTAGGATTTAATTAAATAAAGTTGATTTATTTAATAGACAAGAGCACATTAGGATTTAATAAAGTTGATTTGTTTAATTAAAGGAGGAATTTTGATGAATTAATTAAATAAAGATTATTTAATTAATTGGTTAGTAAAGAAATGATCAAGGAAGAATTGAAGTTAGTGAATCAGAATCGAGTGGATGATATCAATCAGGATATTTCGAGTGTCTACACTCCTAAAAACTCTCCTACCAAGGAAGGTATAATGATGGAAGAAAATGAAAAAAATGACAATAGTAATTCCTTAGATGAAGATGATGAAGTAACACTAGACTCCTCTTCACTAAGAGATCATGAAAATAATGATAAGTCTTTTGAGGTTATGCACATTAGATACCCCTTGAATTACTCTCCCAAGCCTAAACTTATCATCCACCCTCTCAAAAACCAAAAGTTCAAAACACACTCGTCCTTATTCTTGAACCACCTAAGAAGAATATTTTGCAACAACCGAGTTACAATACCATTTCTCATACATACAACACTAGGAACAATCCGCAACCAAGACAAGCACCTTCAACATCCCCTCCATTGCCTAATCCTATCTTACCAGGTCCCCCTCATTTTCCTTCATAAAGTGGAAAGGAGTATGATCTTTTTGAAAAACTTAAGAATACTCCTGCTAAGATAGCCCCATGGAACTTAATTTGGAATTCACCTAATTATCACACTATGCTTCAAAAAAACTTGCAACAAGTTGTGGTCCTTCTAGTGTAAATCGAAATGACATAGTAGCCATGATTCAAGGAATAAACACTGACATTGTTTTCCCCCAAAGTGAACTACCCCCTTTGGAAGTAAAAAAAAAAAATTATGCTTCCATGATCATAGCTCAATACAATACAACAGGGATAAAACAAACCCTTGTTGACAATGGCTCAACCTCAGATGTGTGTAGTGTAAACCTTTTGGATAAGCTTGGTGTCGATAAATAAAAAATCCAACCTGTCTCTTTCTCTATTAATGGCTTTGATAACAAACAAAAACAACCACTTGGTGTAATTACTTTACCTATTAAAGCTAGAAAGACCACATTACAAACCATGATCCATGTTATGCCTGAAGATCTTTCATATAACCTTCTTTTAGGTAGATTGTGGATTCATGCAATGAATGGGGTTCCTTCCACTCTTCATTGTAAAATGAAATACATCTACAACAACAAAGTGCATACACTTGACACTGATCATGAGCCTTATAATGTATTACAACTTGAGAAAAACAAAGAGAACTCCTTGAAATCATTAACACCAACTACACAAGTGGAACCCATGCAAAAAAAGACAAAGAAAAATACATTGAAGAAGTCATGAAGCTATTAGAAGATGATTGGGGTTCCTTAGATTTCATACCTACATTCATGGGAGAATACAAGATCACAACAAAGGACTCTGAAAAGGGAAGGAAAAAGAAAACCCTTCGAAAGCATCCACCTCAACCACTTTAGAAGAAACAAAAACATACATTGTAACAAAATTTGATGAAACTGACTTCAACAACCTCTGAATCCTAAAAAAATGAAAAATATTTATGGAAAAGTTTATGAACTTATGAAACAACTTGGATATAGTGGAAAAGGATGTGGTGCTAGAGAACAAGGTCTATGTGTCCCTATCAAACCTAACACATAAGAAACAACTAGTGGTCTTGGTTAAACTATCCTTTGATAGAAATAAATAAGCCTTCACTTAACATAAAAACTCTTACAAAAGACTCCTCCAAGATCGTCTGATCTCTCTCCCTCCAAAAAAATGAAAGAAATTTTACTACAAGACTTCATTCTGTGCATATCATAGAGTTCATGGTCATTCTACTAATGAATGTAAGGGTTTCAACAACAAAATTCAACATCTCAAGGAGTGTGGTGCTCTTCCTTGTGTTGAAGCACCTAATTCCTCTAACTAATGCCCATTTTCTTCCTATTCAGCTCACCCTTTTCCTACACTAAGTGGGGGAAAGGGGTTAGGTAGCCTTGTCCTCGTATGTACCTATCGCTGCTTCTTTTGGCTAGTTGACCACCTTCCATGTATACGTAATAACAAGCTTGGGATGTGGATGACATGCCTTAAATTGGCTCGCATGTGACATACTGAGCTATGCATTTTTGGGGCATCCCTCTTTTCCTTTTCATTTTTTTCTACTTTAAAGCAATTTCTCACAACATGGTGTTAGAAATTCCTTTAAAGTGGGGGCATACATTGGCATTATTTTGGCATGATTTCATTTGCATTTGTTTTCATGTTCCTTGTGCAATTTTCTTTCTTCTTGCAATTTGTCCTTTTCTTCGTGGTTTCATTGGGTTTGATTTCCTCTAAGAGCATGATATTTCTTTGAATTTTCCTCTCTTGGAGACGTTAAGCACAATGTTCCCTAAGATGATACCTTGCACAAACTAAGTAAAATCCCTTTGAACATACCTCTTTCTTATTGTGATGCATTTTTGTACCTTATTAAAGTTATGGAGGTATGGCTTTGATATGGTCCCCTAGGGCTCACCTAGTGAACAACTAGCTTCACTAGCCCTTGTGAGCATGCATTTTTATTTTTTTCCTTATCATAGTAATGGGGGTATGACTTTGATATGGACCTCTTAGGGCTCACCTAGTGGACAACTAGCTCCCACTAGCCCTTGTGAGCATGTTTTTTGTTTGCATAGTAGACAAAAAATTCCACTTGTAAACATTTTTGGACAAACAACCTAGACCCAGTCCACCTTGTTGGATGTCTAGTCGAAGCTTGATCCATTGCAATTTTCCTTTTTTCCTTTTCTTTTTCTTTTTTCTGTCTTTGATGGTGTATGCTAGTGATCTGATTATGACTTCATATATCATTCACATGTGTGTTCCTTTGTGCCTATGTTGGTTTTCCATAGGATCTTGATCCTGGGGGCTTGATCATCCCTCTTGATTATTGTCATCCTATCTTAATACTAGCATTTGTGCATTTGAACCCCTCTTGATTGCATGGTTGGCTACTTTAGTGTGAGTTTGAAGCAAGTTCATCCTCTCACTAAAGTGGGGGCTAAATGTAGTGTAGTAAAATGCACACCCTTGCATTTTCACACTTATTTGGGCCCACCTTGCTTTATTTGTCCCTATTCATGTCTCAATTGGTCCAATTTTGCATCCACAAGCCTAATAAACTATATATTTTTATGGAAAATCTTGACAAACATCAAAAGATAAATGATCATTTAATGTTTTTGTTCGTGTGTCCCTGATTTGTGGAGTAGGACTAAAACGCCACCTAGGGTGTATTTTTTCTCCATGATTCTTGGGACCCTAATATTGAATGCACCTAAAAAGATCCCTTTTTACAGTCCGTGCCTTGAGAATTGAGCCTTGGGACTAAGACGCCACCTAGGGAATCTTAGTCCTCTTTGGCTTATTTTCAAGATTCAATTTCAAATTTGGGTGGGATTTATCCTCCTTTATAAATTCATATGTCAGCTTATTGTGGTGTAATTTCGGGATATTAAGCCTGGATAAGTATAAATACAAGGTTCCTTCACTTATTTCAGATCAAGACTTTTGTTAGAGTATTTCTAATTGCAAATTGGAGTCCACAAGAGCATTCAAGAGAAATTCATCAAGCATTTGGAGCCATCATCAAGATTCAAGCATCATGTCAAGGGATTAGTGCATCCATTCATGTTGTTGAGCCAAGATTGTGGATGTAGCATTGAGGATCTATTCAAAACCATTGTTCACGTCAAATTCAAGGATCCAAGATATACATTCTTCATGGCCACTACATGGTAGATTGCATGTTTGATTCACAAGACATAATCCAAGGTGATATCATTTACATATTTCATATTTCATGCTTTATTTCATTCATTTCATCATTTGGTTTAATTACCTACAAGGGGCTTGACCAAGGAAAACCCCCATTCACTAACAATCAACAAGTTTTTACTCTCTTGTGTGTTTGTATTTGCAGATCTAGGTTGAATTCATGAAGATCACTTGGATGAAAATTTGTAAAAGTTGTAAAGTTGCATTGCCAAAGTTGTCATCTTCATGGAAACTCACCTACAGGTCAGATCTAGAAGTTTCAGGACCTTAGATATGAGGAGGAGCAAGTGTAGACCTTGGAGCTCAGGACCACATTTAGAGTTTTCAAAATTTAAAATGGGACTAATACACCATCTTGGGCGTCTTAGTCCTCCCAATAATTATTTTCAGAGATTCTTCAAGATCCTGATTCGGCATCTGAAGACTCTGCATTTGCTCCAAAAAACAACAGCAGGACTAATATGCCATCTTGGGCATGATTTTAGTCCACAACATATTTTGATAGCTTATTTACATTTCCAAAATCCTCACAACATCTTCAAACTTCCTAAGTACACATATCATATCTCCCTATTGCATAATTTCATCATTTGCATCTTTCATTTAGCTTGCATTTCTAATTCTAGGTCATTTTGCATATCACATTGTGTTTTCCAACATTCTCTTTTCCAAGCATTTGCTTGGTGGTGAACCCCTTAGAACTCAAAGAACCCCCTCCTAGGTCCTTCTTAATTGTGAATTGACTCACCTTGTGAGGTTGTTAGTCAATCTATTTAGGACTCCTAGGACATTAGTGAATGATTGGTGGAAAAAATGTGATATGTTTATGTATCCATTTTTCCTCTTATCAATTTGCTAAATCCTCAACCCTAAACTCCATACCCTCAATTCTAAACCCTATACCCTTGACTCTATACCTTATACCTTCAATTGTAAACCCTATACCATCAACCCTATACCCAATACCCTCAACTATAAACCCTATACCCTCAACCCTATGCCGTAAACCCTCAACCCTCAACCCTATACCTTATACCCTCAACCGTAAACCCAATACCCTCAACCCTAAACACTATACCCTCAACCCTATGCCCAATACCCTAAAACCTATACCCTATACACTAAACCCTATACCCTCAAACCTAAACAGTATCCCTCAAGCCTAAGCCCTAAATCCTATACACTAAAACCACAACCCTAAAATCTATACCCTTAACCCTAAACCTTATACCGTTAACCCTCAACCCTAAACCTTATAACCGTAACCCTCAACCCTAAAATTTTTACCCTAAACCCTGAATAATTTAGACCTAGAGAGGGCAGGGAGAGAGGGTGGAAGTGAGAGGTGATGACCTAGAGAGGGAAGAGAGAGAGAGAGAAGAGGGGGGAGAAGAATAGAGAGAGGGGTAAGGAGGGAGGGAGGGAGAGGTAGAAGAGAGACCTAGAGAGGGGAGAGAGAGAGGGGGAAGAGAGGGATGGAGAGGGAAGGATTGATAGAGTGTTGCAAAGAGAGAGAAGATGAGGCAGAGATTAATTTCCTTCACAATAACATGAGCACATTATAATGTGATCGTGTTATTTGAATGCAATCATTATAACATGAGCATATTATAATGCGTTGGCTTTATGTGAATACATTCACATAATGTGAGCTGCACATTATGATGTGCTTTCATTTTTGTTTGCTTTGAAAATTTCTAAACCTTTGGTTTGGATTTTCCTTGGGCTTCCAACCCAAAGCTTTGGAGTGACTTTTCAACATCCAAAGACATTTTTTTGCAAATAATAAAAAAAATTAACATAATCTTGAGTGTGCTCCCCATTAGGTTTGCATGTGTTTCAATGTCAAGTCAAAAATACCATGATAATGTTAATTTCTTTCTTAGCTTTCTAACCATGTAAAGTTTTTCACATTTTGAGTATGTTAAGGTTTTCATCTTTAATTTTTTTTGTTAGTGTATCCATGATTTTTCAAAAACCAACGTGTGGTATTTTTTATTTTATTTTCTAACCGTTCATTGATATTTCAAATAAATTACATTTTTAGAAACTAGACTCCATTATACATGTATTTGATTTTCAATTATTTAAAAAAGAAAAATGAGGGAGCACACTCAATTTTCTATTTTTCAAGATGTGTCCACTTTGAAAATTAGTAAAAAACAATATATTCATTAAAAAATTAGGAGAAAAATTGGGCATAAACTACATGTGTTAGCTAATTTCTCACCGAGTTAAAATTTTATGAAGGCCACACTAGACACTATGTTATGGGTGATCCCACAATAGTGGTTTACAATTTCTGGCCAAATTGGACACTGAAATAATTTTTTCTAACTAAATCTTCACTTTCAAGCAACTATAGCGCTAAACCGTGAGGAATTTGAAGATGATGCAAACTAGAGTTTCGTGACATTTTTTCTGTAGATTCTAAATTATTTTTTTCAAAATTTTTGGAATCATATTGGACCTCTTTTTCCATCTCCCTTGAAAACTAGTTTTTTTTAGAAAACAAAATTTTTAAGGAGTGACGCTCATTATATAATGCATAACTTTTTTTCCATGAAGGATAAAATTCTAATTCTTTTGAATTTAGTTTTTTAACTCTGATATCTAGTGCTTCCACTTGGTTAGATAGTGTTTTATTGAATACTTTTTCCTTAATCAAGTTTTGAAGTTAAACCAATTACAATTCAGACATAGGTGGATCGTATAAAGTGTAACTTTTTTTGTATGTATCGAAATTCAATTTTTTTTTGTTGGATCAAGGACTTCAATATCTGGTGCACTCATATTTTTCAATTTTTTTTTGATAATCTTCTATTTTTCCACGTGTAGAACAAAGAACTTCATTTTTGGTGAAAAACCTATGCTTAATAAAACTAAAAAAACAAATAGATAATAAAACCAAAACATATTAAAATTATAGTTGTTGGATAGATCGTTCCGAGGGCTACCTGATTACAGTTAGGTTTGTGAAATATCCTCCATTTTCATCCTCAACCCGAGCTTCGAAGGGAAAAAATTATGGTTTTTTTGTGCCAGAGAGCAGGGAGGTGGGAAAAGGGGGGTTCACTCGAACGAGGGGAGTTTGAGAGAACCCCCAGGGGTTTGAGCGAACCAGGGTTCATTCAAACCCCCTTTCAAAAAAGGTTTTTCATTTTTTTTTTGGCGGGATGGGGTCCATCTTACATTTAACTGGTTCGCACAAACCAGGGTTCATTCGAACCCTTTTTTGGTTCGCTCAAACCAAAGGGTTCATTTGAACCCCCAAAACCAATTTTTTTTTGTATGGGGTCATTTTTTGTCACTTTTCCTTCCTCACTCAAATTGTAAACCACTTTTGTGGGTTTACCCTTATGTTTTTTTTAAGCATGACCACTTTGTGTGGCCCCCTTTTTGAACCCCTTAATATCTACCATTTTTTTTAAAATAATAGTTTATAAAGTAGATTTAGAACACTACGACTCTTATTTTCATTGCATCTACAAATTCTGAGTGTAACCATCTTCAATTTCTCATCCAAGATCAGTCTTTTTTGATTTTAGAAAAAAATTGGCCACTTAGGGACCCCTTTTGGTCCCCCATTTCTATGCATTTACTCTATAGGCACATTTTAGGACATGCTACAAATATTAGTTTCACACCTTATTCTTTAGTTTATGGTATGAAGGTCATACTGCCTCTTGACATTGAGATTTCATCATTATGTGTTTCTCTCTATGAATCATTGATAATTATGTACTTATGGAGAACACTATTTACAAGATCTCAACAATATTGATGAGAGATGAGTCAACATATTAGATAATCTATGCATATACTAAATATAACTAGGAAAATAATATAGTAAAGGAATCATTGAACAATACTTTTAGCTAGACGACTTGGTCCAACATGCAAATCCACAAAACCCAAATGACAAAAAGGATATTTAGGGAAAATATTAACCTAATTGAATCCATCCTTTCATCATCACTTCTTAGTATAGAACAAATGCATTTTGGCCTTTCCGCTCCCATTAAAAATAGTGAAAGATCCAACTAACATCATGTACCAAAATAATACCATTATACATGAGGAAGGTAGTTATTAGCTCATCATTGTCTCTCACATGCCACTTTTACCTTATGAGGTTCACAATTAGCTTAACCCATATGCTTTCACAATCACATCATCACATATTACTTCTTTGCACCTTCATGTGTCTCTATCAACACAATTAAACATTGATTACAACTCTAGATTTATGCTTCTTTCAAGTTACATTAGGGGAATCATTCCTTCCACCTTATGTCTTGTGCTATTATTTCTACATTTCTACTTGTGGGGACACCATGTTTTCTCCTTACACAACATGCCTTTAGTGACATGACATTACATTTAGGGGAATTGTGATTTTCCATTACATATTGCACACTATATCTTACACCAAGAGCATCATGACTTTCCTCATTATAGACCTTTGCACCTTAGTGCATTATCTTTCCCATGTAGGGTCCATTAATTTGATATTAACTTTTATTTATACACTTTACATTGTTGTACACATGTGACCTTCTTACATCCTTAGAAGCAACTTTATAACATTAGGGGGCATCAAGAGTCATGTCTTCCCTAACACAGTAGGTACCTATATTTCATAACATGTTCTAAGGGTCAGATTGAGGACACTACGAGTCTTTCTCACATTCTTGATTATATGTCATGCCATGTATTGATATTTTCATCACCATTAGGGAGCTATCACCTTATCTATATTGATTTGTACATGTGCTCTTGGATGCACCATTAGGGGTATATACCACTTTAGTGTCTTACATATTTACATGGGTATTTTTATCCAATAAGGGCCACATCACCACTCTTACTTTCCCATGCTTGGGGCAATCTTATTCCTTGATGAAATGTACAACATATGAGCTTACCATAATTATGATTTAAAAGACTGTTCTTTCTTAATACAAAATGCATTCATTTATATATATTATTTTACATGACTTACATGCCTATCAAGTAAATTTGCATTTAATATACTATTTCCACCTCTCCTATAATTTCATGTATCCTATAGATACAATTAATTGCAGGGGGTGTATACTATATTTCTTTAACACTCTCATGTTCAGTTTTGTAGATAGTTCTAGGCTCCTACAAAGACTCATCTTTAGCACATGATATTCCTTACACTCCATAAACTCTATTAGCCATCAATCGCCCAATGAGGAAGGTCACTACCACTTTCCATCTTATGATTGTTGACATTAAGATTAGTTTGCATTTCTTCCTAATTGTGTTATAGAAGCTACTTGCTACACGTTTTTTCTTTATTTTCTAGGTTCTTATGGAGAGTGCAAGACAAAGGATGAATCCACATAATGACATCATGTTGGATCCATCACTTTATATGAACCCCTTTCTATATTCTTTTGTGTTTGAATATTTACTTTACATGCATCTTTGTGAGTGTTACATACCTTGAGGTGTATGATTATTCTAGGATTTGTATGCACCTCAAAGTAGCCTAGACACATTGTAATGATAAAATTTGTATATCCATGTCATTTCCCATTTAATTTTATTTCAATTTTGTGGGCCTAGGAATAAGGCCATACTGAATATTTAGTCCACCTAGAGCAATTTTTTTTTAATGGCGTGATTTCATCCCAAGGAGGAAAAATGCTTTGGTACATATAGAAAAATATCCTTTCATGTATATATAGTGTGAGGAGAACGAAAAAGTGCTAATTAGAAGCCTACTATATGTGAGTATTTGAGGTATGAAACTTTGTTAACAAAACTTAGTGAAGGTCCTAGGTTGAGTTAACGATGGTAAAAGGAAACAAAGGTGTAAATGAATGTTGCTAAGCTAATCATTGAATGCTGCTTTTGTTTGATACTAGCATGTGTGACTATAACTAATAGATGTCTTTGTGACGAATTTTAATTGTGAAGTTGATAATGAAGGCCAATTTGATCATTCTTTATACATTATTCTAGTAAATTAGGACTGATGACTAATTCCTATGAGAAGAAAAATACTTTATTCTTTTTATACTCTTTCAATATGTAGTCCTTATATGAAAGACTCTTATGATTATATCTTTATATACACAACTCTTATGTAAAATTTATCTCCCGTAGAATTGCTGGTGCATTTGAGTATCTATGGGTCCTGATATTCTTTTGGAAGGTTGTAGAAGCAGATCCAAACTATTTTTTCTTGGTTTTGAAAATTGAGTGGATATAGCCCTGCATTTTCTATTGTCCAGGTTCTTCCATTTATGATTATTTCCTTTTCTTGAGGCAGGACAATTGAGTAAGAAGAATACAAATAGAAAATGAATGCCACTTTCCTTCTCCTCCTATCTACAAATTTATCCTTCCTTGATAGACTTCTCAGCGTTTGCAGTGCAATGTGCTTTTTCTTCATTAAAATGTTGTGGTGATGTATTTGGAAGAAGACTGTTAATATTGAGGGAATTGATCGTTTGATCTTCCAACTAAAATTTAGAAAGCCAACATCACTCTCTTTGCCTTGCATTTGAAACTATTGAGGAAGTGAAGTTGAAAATGGTGGAGAAAATTGAAAATAAGCCCAGCAATATCTATCAGTAGCTTTCAAATCGTCGATTCTTACTCCAATGAGCTCAAGTAATATTTTTAAAAAGCAATTCATGTAAAAGCATAGTGCGATACCCACAATCATTTGTATTATGTTGGCAATTACTATTTAAAAGGCTCGATGTCAAACAGATCAACATCTTCTTCTTTCTTAGTTACATCACCGACATTGTGCTCTTTTTCTATTTTAGTGTTGTGGTGAGTGAGCTCCTCTCGATGCATTCTGAATGTTGGATAGATGGTGTCAAATTTATCTTTGGTCATGGTTTAAGAATAGTTTATTGACATACAGGGTACACTTTTTTCTACATATCGATATCATTGAGTAGTTACAAGTTAAATTCATTCTTAATGTTTGTTGAATGTCATATTTCATCAAAGAATTTGTGCATACCTAATGACTATAATAAAAAGATTAAGTCAATACCAATCACTTTAAATTATATTAATGAAAAATTTGCATACACATCAATACACATCAATAATCAAATGATGGTTCTAGGAAAATTCATGGTCAGCAATTCACTCACCACCAATAATTTATCGAAGGAAAAATCACCGCCATGACAAATTCTTCTCAAGGAAAATTCATGCCATGACAAATTCATCTCAAGAAAAATTCACCACCAGCAATTCACAGCCACGGAAAATTCATCCCATTAAAAGTTTACCATTAATTTTCCTTGGGGTGAATTGCTCGTGGTAAATTTTTCATGACGGTGAATTTTCCGCGATAAATTTTTGTTGGTGAATTTTCCCATAATAAATTACTGTGATGAAATGTTCCAAATGTCATTTTTAAAAAATATTGTAAACTAAATTAATAAACAAATTAACCAAAATAATTGAAACAATTAACACATTAAAAATTGTAATATCTACCAAAACAAATACTAACAATAACAACATAATATTTTTAATCTACATACATCTCAATCATCTACAAATAAAATCATTAAGAAAATCGATCAAACAACTTGTTGATATCAACCTGACTTTTTTGACAGGTAATATCGACCTACCTTCTTGCCATCAACCTAACTTCTTGGCATAACTTGCCGGTTCAGAGTTGGAAACTTCAACCCCAGACAAGCTTGTCTACTTTTTAGATCGCCCAAACTAATAATATATCTAATTATTACAATGGTTTAGCATTACATCAACCATTAAAAATCAATACTCTCCCCATGAGTAAGAGAAGGGCTTAGCTTTTAAGAAAAGTAATGTTTATTTCTCCTTCAGGGAGCTATAGAAAAGCTATAAACAAGTCATTCAAGAATCAACGCTGATCAGACGAAAAAGGAGACAGCAGCCCTCTAATATAAAGAATCAATATTATTTGGAAATGGAGGCAGGAAATCAGAAAACGACAACCAATTAGTCAGATACCATTAGTGAAGCATCAATCATATACTTTACTCTCATGCACAGGACAGGAGAATATGATAATATAATTTTTAAGTTACATGGCATCTATAACTCAATGGAGAGGAATTTCTTGTTCCAACATAAATCCATGCTGCCTTCATCCACGCTTTGAAGATTTCTGCTTAAATAAAACTTTTGTGTAAGATGTGATTTATGGAAAGCCATTATAGATTCATTGGCTAATAACAGTATGTCTAAGGAGGCCATTATAAGTTCTTATGCTGCCCACAAGTTATTTTCAGAATATATGGCTTCATTAAAATTGGTTCTGGAGTTAGAGTTGAAGAAGAAACCTGCAATTGAAGAGGAGAACACAGAGATGGATGATGAGATATGGAGCAGGTTTCCACAAGAGTTGTTGCTGTTGGTTTTGGCTAAGCTGCAAACCCTTGTCATTGGAAAATTCAGAGTTGTTTGTAAACGCTGGAAGTTTCTTCTTTCACCACCAGCTAATGATTTGAAAATAATTTCATACGCTGTAAGTTCTATTAACTCTTCCCCTGCATTTGTCATAGGAGGCCTAAGTTTCGCCCATATGAAGAACTCTGTGCTGAATGATTTATATCTACTTCAATCAGTACCCACTTCTCGTATGTACAGGCTCTCATTAGATTTTCTGGGAGCTCTTAATGGCAGTGTGGTGACTAGTTGCAAGAGTCTCCTCTGTTATTCTTGTTACGACAAAGGAGCCCCAAATGCACCATCTTTATTTTACATTTGCAATCCTGTCACCAGGACATGGAAAATGCTGCCCCCTCTTGTTGAGCTTAGATCAAGACAAGATTTCATTGGTTTAGGTTTTGATTCCTTCACAAGGACATTTATCTTAATCACAGGGGAATACAGGAGACATGAAAACCAAAACACTATGGTTATGGAGATGTATCATTCAGAAACTGATTCATGGTCCAAATTGCAGATGAATACACCCATATCACTTTTCCCCACAGGGGAAGGAGTGTATTCCAGAGGAAGGTTTTATTGGATTAATCAATCTTTAGTTGGATCCATGCTTAGGCTTGATGTTGCAGCATTTAATGTAGCAGAGAGGAGCTGGGATGTTATCAATCAACCTGAACACTTTTGTTATGGGAAGTTAACTGGGTATGATGGAAATGTGATTCTGGTGGATAATAAGGATCTCTCCTTATGGAAGTTGAATGAAGGTGTGAAGGAAAATGGGTATAGCTGGTTAGAATTTCATGTATTCCCAAGGAGCCTATATGAAGAATTTCGACTGAACCAGGGAAATGTTGTCAATAATTTTAGCAGGCAGAGAAATTCACATGTTAATGTTGGATTGAGTTACAATCATTCACAAGTGGTGGTTAATAGTTGTGGGTGGATTTTGGTACACCTGTACCAAAAGAAGTTGGTTATAGTTGATCCAAAGGGAAGAGTGATGAGAAGCATTGAAGGTAAATTGCTGACCGTATTTGAACAAGCTGCTTCTCCATTACCTCTTCATGGTTATGAAGTTAACAATGTTTGGTGGCCTTAATTTGACTTTGTATCCAGGAGGATTACTTCTGTTGTTCAAGCATGGCTTTATTTTATTTTAATTTATGTTTTATGCCAAAAATGTTTTCCATCATTCCTTACAGGTTTGAATTGGAAATAGTGGTCTATAATTTTGAAAGTTATTTTCCCCTTTTTGTTGGGAACATTTGGATTGGCAGAGGTAACAGTTGCATATACAGTGGACACTGATGTCAAAGTTATTTAGGCACTAAGTTGCAAAAATGAAATAGTTTCTATTGTGATGTAATGGCATGTCTTCTATTTATCTGATAATGAATTGGAAATGATACTTCTTTTGAATTCAGCCTTGAAAGAGGAAGAGTCAATTAGTAAATTAGGCACTATCACTTTCTGTTCTGAGGTGGAATCATGTAAACCTACCCGCATGCATTTTTTAAAGTATTAATCAGTTCTATGTTCAAATTTAATCTATGCACGTGGAATGTTAAGTCACAAATGGACCAATATTCAGTCGATGGCTTCCAAAATGAATTTTATTAGGTGTTGTAATGAAAATAAATAATTTACAATTGAATTGGAGCAAATAATTGGACAACAATAAAACTTTAGGATTTGAAGTTGGACTAGTAATTGATAAGGCAATAAATTTTGTAATAAATATTAAAATAAACAAATATAAATTTTAATGGTAGAATATGTTATTAAAGATGTTTGTAATTAGCTTGTCAATATGTTGGAAATTAAAGACTTTGTCAAAATGAATGCTACAGAATTTGTGGAACGATTATTTTTCATTATGGCTTATATCCATGTCTTTAGAATTGGTCTTTGTATATGTAGAATTGATATATGGCATGAGGAATGGGCTTGGACCCATAAAAGTGAATTGGGAAATGAATTGGCTATTATAACAAATGTACTTTGGCTCATTGTACATGTGTCTAAAGTGGAGTGATGGGAAATTATTTGGGAACTCGCTAGGCAAAGATCTATTCTTTGATAAAGTGCTTATGTGAACAAATTTAATGATAATGGACCAAGATCAAAGAGAACAAGCAAGCATGCAATATGCCTAGGATGATGATACAAGTAGATGATGCAATTATGATGCTCTCATGTGAATGCTCCCATGATAATTCTATATCATTTAAATGAAGTATGGTAAATACACTACCTTTGCATGTAATTTGAAATAATTCAAACTTTAATTGGCTCAACATAGCTAGTAAAGGAGGGACACATTGGCTCAAATTAAAAAATTCAAATTTAACATTCCATTATTAAAGTTCATGGGCACATAAATGACCTAGATCAATTATGTACTTGTAAATTTGAATTGGGGAGGAAAATGATCAATTTAGTAGAAAACTATGGGGTTGAGATGTGTGAAGATGGAATAGGATTGGGATAAGGTTATTTTCTAACTTAATAATCATTGGGGAAACTTGCACCTACACACTCAATTAAACATCAAACATATTTGCATAGGATTAGATAGCTAAAGCACAATATATACCAGCTAACAAGATAATATAAAAAAGATTATATCGATATCTAAATCTAGCTGAAAATAATCTAACACTTACATTATTCAAATATGTAGATGTATAAGAATCATCACATGTTGAACTTGAGATCATATAATCATAATCACATGTAATAGTGAAAAAGGTGAAGTGAATCATTGCATTGCAGAGCTCGAGCATATAAAATCCACACATACGAATACAAAGTGCATAATCTATATGCCTTGATGGAAATACAAAATATCATTGGCATTTACTACTTTGTCTGATATATTAAATACATGAATTAATAATAGAGATGACACTGCATACCATATACATGAGAAAAATATATCTTTATTCACACATGAAATTATTATAGAAGAAGAGTAGAGTTGAGCATCCAAGGATCAAAGTCAATCCGACTAAATCATACCACTCTCCTTGATGATACACATTGTGTTTAAAGGACCCAGTGATTGCCAAGAAGAATACAATCACCAACTAACTGACGTTTATAAAGTTATCCAAAGCCAACAACCAATTATTACATAGTCAGATAACCAATATTATTGAAGCATAATAATAGACATTGTATACTTACTACAATTGGTAAGTATGATATTAGTAATAAATCTCAACTAAGCAACAAAATGAAGCAAAAATACCTAGGATCATACATCATCAAAATGAGGTAAGTAATACAATGTGGGCATTGTAGCTATATACCTCTCTAGTTGCCTCCTTTGTTGAGTGAACCTCCTCAAAACCTAAGGTGGAGGTTATTCTTCCAAACCATCTAATCTCTCTATACTATCCTTCTCATTAGGCCAATTCAAAACCTCTAGTTTAGCTGCAGGTATAGTTTTCTTGGTCTTTGGTTATAACTACACTATAGACTTCACACTCCAATCTAGTTGATCAACTGAAGGAGACAACCTAATCTCTCTAAAGATCACATTCTAACTATACAATGCATACCCTTTCACACTATTACCATAGTTAATGAAGATACACTTCACTATCTTATAATCCAACTTTAACCTCTTCTCCTTAAGCACATGAGCATATGTCTCACAACCAAAAAATTGAAGATGTTGAAGTGAGAGATCTTTTCCCATCCAAATTATTAGTGTGAAAAGTAGTTTTACCTAGTTGATCTATTTACACTACACTTAATCTCACTTAAGAGAGGCTTTTTTTCGATTTTTCTCATCTCATGTGGACTCTATATGTATCCGCACACTTGTGTCAAGTATCCCACATGTGTCTCACTTTTAGAGGAGTAGTCAAACATTTAGTCCTACCATCTTACATCCTCATCCTTTCCATTATAAGTAAGACTCACTTGTAAATTCCTTTACGTATTATTTTGTACATGATATTTTATTTTGTATATTCTTGTTCATGAAATGTTTTATCTTGCAAGTTGATTTTAAATGCTTCAACATGGCTTTAGAGCCTCCTTGCAAATCCATTCTCACATAATCCTGAATTTGCAATGGTTTGGGAACCTAATTTTATATAGTGCATCTTGAAGAAAAAACTACCTCACAAATATGCTCAGAAGGCCCAAAAATGTACATTTTCATATATGACATTGTGGGTTTTGGAGATAATTTCTTTTGGGTTTTTTAGAAGGAGCTTCAATGGCTACCATATGGAACCATAAAAATATATACAAATTTTGTATGACCATATGCCCTTACCATCTCAATTTCTATGTAGATCATTGTTAGATTTGGATCTATACTTTATCTAGTGGGAAAATTATTATTTTGATGCTCATTATCACTTGCTCCTATGTGGGTCAATATTTCCTTCTACTCAATGGACAATGCAAATTTTTAACTGTCACATACTAATGGGAGTGTCAACCTCCTGCCACCACTAAAATTATGACTTGCCACTGACTATGAAACTCTATAATACCTTAATAGCACTTTTGAAATTTAATTGAACCAAATATTTTGATGGATTAGGAATGCTATGTCTCTTTTTCCCTATTAGGATCTTTCACCTAATCGAAAGAGATAGATCCCACAACAAAAATCTAAGTGGTTCACTCAAATAAAGGAATGTATGATGGAATTGAGACTAAATAAGATGATCTAAATGCAAATAAGTTATGAAATTTACTGATTATTAATGTAAAACTAATGAAATGCAACTTGTTTGAAAACACATTATGTAATGCAAAAACACCTAGAAATATGAACAAAACTGAACAAAAATGGATGAAACTGAAAGTGAGCACCTGAGATATCGATGGAGACTGGAAATGAATTCTAGAATGTTGTTGATGCTGACTTTCAGGTCTGGTGCGACTCATTAGCCATTCTAGGTAATCAGTCCCTGTTTTGTGAAACTGTTTCAGAACCCGTTCCAAATAGATGGGTGTCTAAAAATGTAGAAAACCAAAAATAGGCCTGGAAGTGGGACTCATTTTCCACCCATGGAAAATGAGTCCACTTTTGAATTTTTGAAAATTCAAAGGTGGAAACTGAAGTCTCTGATATGCTCTTTGGTTCCTGATTGGTGTTTGCCTCCGAAACTTTGATTTCTGAACCTGAAAGTGACTTTTTGTTGATATTTTTCCTTATTCAATGAAGAGAAGAATTAAAAAACTTTGCAACTTGATCTTCAATGATTTTGAAGCCACCAAGATACCTAAATCTGTAAACATACAAGAAGAGAAAGATAAATGTTTAATGTTAAGGCATGGAGGTTTGCCTCGGTCAAACCCCTTTTAGGTAATTAAACCAAAATGATGAAAGAATGTAATGAAGCATGAAATAATGGAGTTATTACCTTGCCATGATGTTTGATCTTGAATTTATGCAGCAATGGAGGAAGATTCTACCCTTGAATGTCTGCAAATTGATCTTGAATAACTTGTAATGTTAAAACCCTAGCTTGCTTGACTTGAGAGAGAAGATAGATGATGAATGAGATGTAAAATGAGTTGAGAGATTAATGGGGGTTAAAATGAGAGGAAAAATACTTATTTATACACACTTATGCCCTAATAATTGATAATACCTCATCACAGGCTGACATAAGGTATTTTTAAATAAAAACCCAAAAGAAAATTTGAATTATTTTGAATTTGGAGCTAAGAGGGACTCATTTTCCACCCATGTAAAATGGGTCCCACCTTAGGCTTGTAAGTGGGTGTCGGGAATTAAGTTGCATTTAATGTTGTTTGTTGGGTTTACATTCAAAAATACACTTAATTAAGTCTTATGAGTGCATAAAGGGGTCATATAAAGCATAAGAAAGGTGTAAATAGTGATAGCAAGCCTAGAAAAGCATGAACTCTTATTACAATACTTTACAACACTTTAAAATAGGACTTAATCATGAATAAAAAGGTGATTTTTAGATGAATTATAATGAGAAGAGTCTAGAAAAGTGTAGAAATGTGTTACAACACTTCAGAACACCTTTACAAGACATCAATAAATACATTTTAAAGGGTCCAAGATCTAGTGTGGATGTGAAAAACACCTTGCAACACCAAATCAAGGCCTTGTTAAGTCCAATTTATCATCAATTATTCCTTAAATCAAGCAAGTTGCCTTTTTTCTACAATACATTTAGCCACCACTTTAGTGAGAGGATGAACTTGCTTCAAACTCACACTAAAGTAGACATTCAAGAGGGGTCCAATCGTACCAATGTGGATGAAAAAGGATAAAAAAAGATCAAAGGAGGTTGCATAAGCCCCTAGGATCCAAGATCCTAAGTCAAACCAACATGAGTGCAAACGAACATATACAAGGTGAAAGACATGTAGTGAAACAAGATACACAATAATGTAATGGAAAGAACTAAAGGAGAGAAAAATAGGGTGGGAAGGATACACTCACTCTGGGGCCATAGAACTTTAGGTTGTCCATGGCGTGAGAAGTCCACAACATACTCACTTTGGGGCCACGTAACTTTTGATTGTCTGCGGGGTGAGAAATCTCTAAAAGGTGAGACACATAAGACCGATATATGCTCACAAACACATAGGTGGATATGGGGAGAATTCATGCCTCGGAATGGGCTTTTCCACTCAACCATGGGTGAAATCACAATACTATGTCTCACTTTTGGGATGTGCTGATTTTTTCCTAAAATCATTGTTTTTTAAAAAACTAATGATTTAAGTCTTGAGAGGCTCCATCTAAAGGGTTTTAATTAAAGAGGGATAGATAATACCCCCTTAGATCAAACCCCCTTGGATAGAATCCCTCTAGTATTAAATCATACCCACAATGGAGTCTCCTTCCCACCTATCAAAATGTTGGAAAAAAACCCACTTTTTCTTTACCTTTTGAGGGATTAAATAAAATCATTTAAAAATTATATTTTGCAAGATTGTAGCCCTTGAAATGAGCTTTCCAACAAGTATGGGTTTGATATATTTTTATTTTATCATGTATTTAATTTTTAAGTTTTACTAAAAATAGGTTTTTCTTTGAACATCAAGATCTTTGTTGTAAAGAGGTGGAAAAGCAGTAAACCATTGCAAAAAAAATCAAAAAATACCCATCCCCTAGGTATTGATGTCCTTGTTTCACCCAAAAATGAAAAATTGGATTTCAATATGTACACAAAAAGTAATGTTGTACGACATACATGTATGTCCAAATTATAGTTACAATGACTTCAAAAATTAATTTAAAAATAAAGATGCAACAAAAATTTATGAAAAAATATCCTTTCTCTAGATATTGATATTGAGAATCTATATTTCAAAAATTAGAATTTAATGCTTTATAGAAAAAAAGTTATGTTGTACGATACAAACATTACTTTCTGGAAATATTGTTTTATGTCTAAAACCAATTATTAAAGGAGACGTTGAAAGATTCACGATTTATTTTGAAAAATTTGAAAAAAATATATTTAGAATCTACACACAAATTTCCATAAATCACTAGTTCACATCATCTTCAAATTCTGAAAGGTTTAGCTACTACAGGTCTTAGAAGGTGAAGATTCAGTTAAAAATATTGATGTAAATGTCCATCTTGGGAAAAAAGTGAAACACAATATTGTGATTTCACCCCCATACCAAAGTTATACCTCCTGATAACTTTAATAAGGCACCACAAAGGAAAATGATTTTCAAGCTCTATGAAGTAAGCAAAACTTTGTATTCTTGACATTCATAAACATTGTAAATGCAAAATAGTGTAAGGAATGTTCAAAGGGATTTTTCTTAATTCATGCAAGGTCTCATCTTAGGGAACATCATGCCAAATATCTCCAAGAGAGGATAAGTTCAAACAATCTCATCTTTTTTCCAAGAGAGGACAAGTGCAAGGTCTTATCCTGGGGAACATTGTACTAGGCGTGAACCCTAATCCTAGACCTACACAAACATAATATTAGATCCATATGCAAGTTAGAACTAAGATTCCCCATGCAATTCATCTACAATGCTCTGAAAAATAGGAAAAAAATGAAGAAAAAAACAAGAAAAGCAATCAAATCCTATTTAAAAATGCAAACTCTTAATCCCATGGGGAAATTGGTGCCAATTTGATGTGGAAATTGGCCCTTTCCCAATCCCTTGTAAGCTTTGTGATGATTTGATGAAGAGTTGTTGATTGCTTGGAGAAAATCCTGCATAACCTAGCTATGAAACTTGATAAAAACTATGAACACTTGATGAAATGGATGAAATTAGCTCTAAATGTGAAAATAGTGATTTTGCTCTAAGTTGTGGATTTAAAATGCATAACTTGTGGATCCAAAATACAAAGGAATGCCTCTTATTTATAGATGAGAATGTTGAAGAGTGAGTTAAAATGAATGAATGTGGGATCATTCAACATCCAATGGCCAAGTGCCACTTGTCAAGATGTGAATGGAGGAAGGTTGAGCACATTTTGATGAATGTGCCAATAAATGATATTAGGTGGCATTTCAAATTTGAGAAATGACATGTTTTAGGGGGATGGAAATGGATTAAATACCACTTGGCTCAATGCACAAGGACATGGAAGAGGAGTTAAATGCTTTGTTGGAAGGAAAAATCCACTTGGAGGGATTTTCAAATTTGGAGGAATATTCCCTTTTGATTCCATGTTGAGGGAAAATAGAGGACTTAATACATCAATTAATTGATTTATTTGTGCAAGTTGCAAAAGCTAGAGGATGTGATGGATTTTGATTAGATTAATCATGATTTGATTAACTTAAGAGAGATTAGTTGATGTGACCATTTAGACTTAGGATTTTGGGTTATTTTAAATCAAAATAAGAGGAATCTAATAAAGACTTAATTAAATAAAGATTTTGATTTATTTAATTAAAGGAGATGATGTTAGATTAAATTAAATACAGATTGATTTAATTTAATAGAACGACTTTAGATATTAATTAAACAAAATGTATTATTTAATTAATAGGAGAGAACAACCTAATAAGATAAAATTGATTTGTTTAATTAAGAGATGAAATGTGATGAATTTAATCAAATACAAATTATTTAATTTAAAAATGGTTAGAAAAAGAGATGATTCAGGATGAAGCGATGTTAGTTAAATTAGGATCAGGTGTGTAAGATCAATATGTACATTTTTTGTGTCTACATTTTTCCCCTCTTTGAAGCAAAGCACTTGTTGTGTTGGTTCAAAGAATAAACTATCTTGATCAAAATTCAAAAAATTTCCAATTTTCAAAATTGCCCCATTGTTGGCTTGGCAAGAAGAAACATGCTAATATACTGCCCCCTTGAGAGATCAGATGAAAATTTTGATTTTTGGATGATCTCATGAAAAAAGAGGACAAGGTGCTCAACAGGTCCACAAAGGCTCTAGGATGCCAAAAACGTGCAAAAAATGTGAAAAAATGATGCAAAATGGCCTTCAATTGGGAAAAAAAAGCTTGAGGGTCTAAAACCCTAGCTGGACAACTAAACGAGGTAAAAAAACCCTAACTTTTAGGCTTAAATAGGCCTTGAGGGGCCCCTTCCAATTCATTTGCACACAACCTTTAGAGAATTCTACGATTTGAGCTCTAAGGACTAATTGAGATGGAACAATGCGTGCGAGTGTACCAAAGGCTTCTCGACATAGGACCCATGGTATGTCATCTTGTTTTGACCTTTTATTTTGATTTTTGAGTGCATTAATTAGGGTCCAAAGGTCAACCAAGGTCAAGCGGCACTATATAGCACTATTGAAAAGCTTAAATCTGCGTCGTGCAAGCCCAAACTGTGCCACATATGCACATAGCACCATGATGGTGGACTTTGAAAAATTAGGGTTTGGCGCAAACTGCGCTGCATATGCACTTGGTACCACGATGATCCTCTTTGAATTTTAGGGTTTAGGGGTCAAACCAAGTCACTAACAAACTGCACTGTGGCGATGGAGTTTAAAACATTTGGATTCCAGTGGTGCACTTTGAAAGTTTCAAATAGTGACAATTGTGGATAGCGGTCCACATTTGCTTATTCAGTTGTACAAACTTCAAACAGGAACCCGATTTTTTATGAAACTTGACATAGTGGCTTTACTGATGCAGGAGGACATGGAGCCAACTCATTCACAGGAGCACAAATCATCCATATTGCACAGATTGACCCAGGATCCTCCTCTGGACGAGGTGCTTCAGGAGCACCTAGGAGTGATCGAGTTATGGTACATCGCTTATGCCCCACACTTAGGAATGATGACAACATTGGTAGAGAGCTGGCACAATGAGACATCTTCATTCCATCTCCCCACAGGTGAGGCCATCGTGACTTTGGAGGATGTGTGGCGCATTCTGCAATTGCCTATCCATGGAGAGAGAGTGATCTATGATGTGGAGGCCGGGAGGGACACCTGTTATGACATTATGGGCCTTGACTAGATTTTCTTTTTTAGAGGGCCAAATCAAGCTTGAATGGTACAAAGTTGTAGTACTAAAATTTAGATTGATAGTAGCTGTGATCATCTCAAGACTCATGGCACCAAACCGATGTGGGTGATACTTCAGCCTAGGATGGGGGCTTGCTTGGGAAAAAATTCTCCAACAAAGGGAGTGCTTCACTTGGGGGTAGTGATGCTGGCCTCACTTTATCATGATCTTCATGAGTTCGCATATTGCGACAATAGGTCCATCGGATCAGGAGTTACACTGCTACATATTTGGGCCTAGGAGCCCATGTAGTGCTTTTCCCTGTGAGAGTCATACCCATTGACATGGAGTCAGATGATCCAGTTGTCTGGAGATACAGGGGTGCACTCACTTTTACACACATAAGAGCAACAAGAATCTGATACTGGTGGCGGGTCATCGATGAGATGACAGTATTTACATGGAGACCTTATCTTGGCCAACCAACTTGGTACGATGACATTCAATAGCTATTCTTTGCTCGATAGGATTGATAGATGTAGGGTAGGGAGCACACCATGATTAAGAGGTATCTGCCCGAATGAGTGGCCCGCCAGTTTGGGGACACATAGGATCGACCTGATGACCAGTACGTGGCCATATTTACACGTACTACGAGGGATAAGACATGGGGTCAGATGATCCCAGTAGCGGATGCAATGCAAAGCTTTATGTAGCTGGCAGACAGACCATGGCCTTATGATCAGGGATAGGCAGACCCAGGGACTACACAGGCATATAGGGATTGGTTATGTCCTTCAGTCAGATTGAAAGTTCTTGGCACACAATTACTGAGGAGGAGACCAAGAGGTCGAGGTGTAGGGCAGGGTCAGGGCCGAGCAGATAGGGGAGACGATGATTACAACAAATATGATGGTGGCAGAGGAAGAGGTGGACCACACTAGCAACCTGATCAGGATAGGGATGGTCAAGACTAGGAGCAGGTCCAACAGACACCACCCAGGGATGGCCATCAAGACTCTAGCCATCCAACCACCACCACAGCCAAACCAAAGAGACGTTCAGATTTTACAGCTGCAGGCACAAATATAGGGTTTGCAAGGACAGGTTGCCGCATTAACAGGTGAGTGAGATCAGGCGAGACAACAGGTCTTGACCCTTACAGTAGAGAGGGATCAGGCTATCCAATAGTGGCAGGCTGGAGAGTTACATGTGACATTAGAGATGGGATAGAGACAATAGTTAGAGAGCATGGTTTCATCCTCCTCCAAGTGCACAGTGTCCCTACGTGCATACATGGATTCCATCCAAGAGGTGGATTATTATCAAGTACATTATCATCAGGTCATGCCCCAAGCATCTCGGGTCCTAGATTACTCACAACATACAGGATATCGACCTCTATAGGACCACAGAGAGAGACATGTTGGGGAGGGAAAGGGGAGCCAACAGGGCTAGCCTATTTTTTATTAGAGATAGGATTCTTTCTGTGATTCATGGGCCCATTTTTGATAGCCCCATGGGAAATTTGTACTTATATTGTTATACACAGATTATCCCGATTTTGTACCATGATAGCGTATTATTTTGATGATATATATGAGATTAGATGTATGATGTTCTATTTTATTTATGCATTATGGATGGATGCTTTTACTTTCTATGTGCGATGGTCTATATGTGATGCAATGCAATGTATGTTTCTATATGATAATGTGATGCAATGATTCATGGATGCATTTATTTTTCAGTATCTTTCCTTATGCACTTTTGATGATGATGTATGGATGATGCAAATGCTTAGACTAACAAATTTATATTATGCAGTTAATGGATGATGATGAAATGTATGAAATGCAATTTTTCCTTTTCATTTTCTATGTATGATATGGTGATGCATGATGGATGATGCAAATGATATGATATGATGATGCTTATGAATAACCAATCTATATTATGATGAAATGCAATGCATGTGAAATGATTAATGTTTCCTATATGATATGCATTATGCTATGAAATATGTTGATAGTTTGTGGATGCAGGATGGATGCATTAGTGATGATTTGTGATTAACTATCATGGTACCATGTTAGCGAGAAAAGAAGATAGAAGAAAGAAGATGATCTAACAAGTTGCAAGGTGAAAATGATGATGATTTGCTTACCAAGAATTGGGACTTTAAAAGGGACATTTACCTTATGTTTGATAATACACATACGTACGATGCATCAAGGTATAAAGAACTAGGATGGCATTGTACCCAGTGTGATGGACTTTGACTTGATAATCAGATAGGAGTAATCCTATTCACACCTGACATATGAAACCTCATTTAAAATATAGTTCAAATATTCCAAACATTTCAGACCAAAACATAGGAAGGAAAGCCTTCCTATGTGGTCAACAAGACACTTAAAAGATCTTGTCTACACCCAAACAAATCACGCATGACCAAGTTATATTACAAGAATATCCAATAAGCACAATAGATAAAATATAATGATCGTTTCCCCATTCCTTTCTCTCTACATCCCTTCATTTGGGACATCATCAAGAGGTCATCAAAATGAGTGCAAATAAGATAAGCCAAAAGACAAAGATAAAGTAAACAAACAAGCTAATGTTCTTCATACCGCTAGCCAAGACTAAACTATTGTGATGCCTAATGTTGATGTCCATTGTAGGAAGGATGCATCCTAGGACATGATGATATCAGATGATTGATTTGGGACTGATTGGATGATAAGCTATTGATACAAAAAGTTGACCAACTTGTTTACGTACTAACCTAGACTTGAGACCTTGACAATTGAGTTTTCACTTTTGACTTGCTAGACTTGTTTCCGATTGTTTCACCAAAGGTTGAGGATGACGATGATTTATTATGAGTGATGTTTATTTTGGGTGAAAGCGAGATGGGGATGGATGGATTTTCTCAAATATTTGGATGTTTTTGGAGTTTTTGGAAATATTTTGAGGCTCTTTTTGGTATTTTCAAGATTTTGCAAGTGTTTTGACTTTCAAAATTTCAAATGTTTTAGGGTTTTCTGAAATTTTGACCAAGAGACTAACCTAAAGACCTATCCTAAGGGCCTCGGGGGCTAATCAATAGATTAGCCTTGCTTATGTTATACACGTAGAGACCACATAGTTCAACTGATACAAACTCGATTATTGATGAGATATGAACAAATGGATTGCCAGTTTATTATGATGAACCCCTAAAGGACTGACCTAAGTGTCTCGGGGGAAGATCAAAGATCAACCTTTCCTACGTTCAGAGCTTAGAGACTCGTAGTTTGACTGAAACAGACTCGATTATTGATGAGATATGAACAAATGGATTGCCAGTTTATTATGATAGACTCCTAAAGGACTGACCTAAGTGTCTCGGGGGAATATCATAGATCAACCTTGCCTACGTTTAGAGCTTAGAGACCTGTAGTTTGAAAAGATGACTTTTTTTTGACTTTTTGACTTTTTGACTTGTTTTTGGATTTTGATGTTTTAGGGAAGGCTTCAAGAACATACACGAATCTGATCTGATGAGAATATTCCCCCAGCGTGATGCAATAGACTAATCTAATAATGGTAGGACAAACTGACCTTGAGAATGGGCCGAGTAGTACTATGAGGGATCATGACATGAACACATGACCAAGCTATGATGTGGATGTAGATGGGTGATAGATGGAGATATGGGATGTGATGAATGTTGTAAGGTTGATGGATGGATGATAGAGAACAAGTTGTGGAGATCCTGGTGGATGGAACATGCTTATTTACACAAGGTGCCTGTTTGCTAAGTTTTCACCAAGGTACTTGCCCAAAGTGCCACCGAAGTGGTTTTCACTAGAGGATGTTTTTTTTTCTCTTTACTTTTTTTGATCCTTTTTCTATTTTTTTCGGATTTTTTGCTTTTTTTATTTTTTTATGTTGTCTCCAATATGCATGTTTGCCAGGTTTTTATCAAGGTGACCATTTTTTCAGGACATTTTCTAATTTTTTTTGTTGTATTTTTGGTTTTATACCTTGAAAGATTAGGCATAAAACTTTTTGAGATGGGAGCTATTTATGGGCTCTTGCAGAGTCTCGCCTTTCAATGTTGATAAATGATATTCCCCTGACTTGTAGCTTGCTGTGATGATGAAGGGTCCCAACCAATTGGGTTCAAACTTACCCTTGCTGTCTGGATTGGGGATGTTTTTCTAATTTTCTTTCAGCACCAACTCTCCAACTTGGAATGTCTGACTCCTGATCTTCTTGTTGTAACTTCACTTGAGTTGGTTTTGATAGACTTGCAAGTGATTTAAGGTGTTTGTACGTCGCTCATCTAGTAACTCCAGCTCATTCAACCTTGATATCCAATATTCTTCATCTATGATGAGGCTCTGTAGTGAAATTCTTAGTGACGGGAGCTCGATTTCGATGGGGAGTACATAGATTTTGATCCGTAGACTAGGGAGAATGGGGTGGTGCCTGTTGGTGTGCAAATGTTGGTTCGGTAGGCCCATAAGGTGGGATTTAGCTTTAAATTCTAGTCATGACCTACATCATTGATTTTTTTCTTGAGGATTTTCAAAATGGTTTTGTTGGTAGCTTATGCTTGGCCATTGCCTTGGGGATAGTACAGAGTGGAAAAGCGATGTTGGATGTTGAGTTTTTGGCATAGGTCACAGACATCCTGATTCTTGAAAGGTGTCCCATTATCTGAGATAATGTCTTGGGGGACACCATAGTGGCATATTAAGTAGCTCATGATGAACTTAGATATATTCTTTCTAGTGATGTATGTCATGGGGATCGCTTCCACCAACTTCATGAAATAATCAGCGGCGGTGATTATAAATTTATGTCCGCTGGATAAGGTGGGGGTGATTTTTCCAATGAGATCAAGCCCCCACTGTGAAAAGGGCCATGGTGAGAGAATTAGATGGAGCTCTTGAGCTGGTGCATGGATGAGGTCCCCATGTTGTTGACATTGTAAACACCTTTTGACATAGTCATTTGCTTCTCTTTCCATTGTTGGCCAATATTACCCAATCCTCAGTAATTTATTAGCCAAGGTCATTCCGCTCGAGTGTGAACCAAAAATACCATTATGTACCTCAGTTAAAGCAGTCAAGGCTTCCTTAGTGTTTAGGAAATGTAACAGGCTTCATTCAAAGCTTCTATAGTAGAGGGTATCTCCTAGGATGACAAAACGAGATGAATTTTTGACAAAGGATCTTCTGAGGTTTTGGGTTATGTCTATGGGGAGGACTCCTATTCTTTGATAAGTGTATATATCATGGTACCAGGGATCATCGAGACCAACAATTTCACACACGAATTCAAACTCTGGTACCTCGAATGTTGGTACGAGAAGATGTTCTATGAGGAATTCTTGCTTTGGGACATTGTACAGGATCTCCGAGAGTGATCCGATTGTAGCCATGACATCTGTTGCTCTATTGTTTTCTCTAGGTAGCTACTCAAATGAGATATCGATGAAGAACTCCTTAAGGCTTTTGACTAGCTTTTTGTTCGGAGTCAACTTGTCATCTTTTTTTTGGTACTCATCGTTTACCTGGTTGATTATGAGTTGTGAGTCTCTGTATACCTTAAGTTCCATTATCTACCATTGCACTATGATCCTTAGCCCTATGACAAGAGCTTCATATTCATCGAGGTTATTTGTGCATGGAAATGATAACTTGTATGATTTAGGTATACAATCTCCCTATGGAGTGATGAAGAAAATTCCTGCTCCTGACCCGTGTTGTGTATAGGACCCATCAAAGTACATTTTCCAATGGTCTTCCACACTCAAGTTGAAGATGGATTCATCAGGGAGTTCTGATACAAGTGGATTTTCTACGTATATAGGAGCTTGTGCTAGGTGATCTACCATTGCTTGTTCTTTGATGGCCTTGCGTTCCACATACTCAGTATCATGCTCTATGAGAATCATAACCCATTTTGTTGTTCTTCTTGTGAGAGTTGCTTTGGATAGTAGGTATTTTAATGGATCTATCTTTGCAATGAGTTTGATTTGGTGCACTACCATGTAATATTTAAAATTTTGAGCTACAAAGATGACTGCTAAGAAAGCTTTCTCAATGGGTGTGTAGTTTATTTCATGTCCCACCATAGTTCTGCTGATGTAATAGATTGCTCTCTTTCCCAATTTCATCGTACTATGCTAGGAGAGCACCGAGAGCTCCTGGTGTTGCTGATATGTATAAGATCAAGGTTTTACCTAGAATAGGTGGCATGAGTACTGGCGGTGTTAATAAATACTCCTTGATCTTGTTGAAAGCCTGATCACATTTGTCATCCCATCTGTATGATACCCCCTTTTGGAGTAGATGGGAATACGAGATTTGCTTGTCTACCAGTTGTGCTATGAATCTATGGATTTACTAGAGTCTTCCTTGTAGACCTCTTAGCTATTTCAATGTTCTAGGTGCCTCCATTTCGAGTATTTCCCTAACCTTAGCTGGATCCACCTCAATTCATCTCATGGATACAATGTAGCCTAGGAGTTTTCCTAATTGGACCCTAAAGACATGCTTCTTTCGATTTAAGCAGATTTTTTACTTTTCAAGTCTGTCAAAGATGGCACTCAATGCTGTTATGTGGTCTCATATTTTCCTTGATTTGGCCAGTATATCATCCACGTAAGCTTCCACAATTTTATGGATCATATCATGAAAGATTAGTGTCATGGCCCTCTAATATGTTGCTCCAACATTCTTTAGGCCAAACGACATCATGTTCTAGCAATATGTCCCCCAAGGACAAGTGAAAGTCATTTTATGTTGGTCCTCTTTGGCTATCATGATCTGGTTATATCCTGAGAATTCATCCATCAAGGATAACATCTCATGTCTTGTTGTCATGTCCACTATCATGTTAATTTTTGGGAGGGGAAAATCATCCTTGGGACATGCTTTATTTAGATCTATGAAATTTGTGTAGATATGGATGCCCCCAGTGGGCTTTGAGATAGGTACAAGATTGGAGACCGACTCTAGATAATTTATAGTCCGTATGAATCCTGTATCTAGGAGCTTTTAAAATTCCATCTTGACCAATAACGTTATCTGAGGATGCATTTTCCTTAGCTTTTGTCTCATAGGTTTTGCTTTAGGATATACTACTAGGAGATGAACCACAACCTCTAGATCAAGTTAGGCATGTCAGCATAGGTCCATGCAAAGTTGAACTTTCTTTCTCTTAGGAACACAACTAGGAGTTCCTGTTCTTCTGTTAAAAGAGACTCTACATAGAATGTTATGTGTGGTAGTTCCTCTATTCCCAAGTTGATTGGGTTGCATATTTTTGCTAGAACCACTAACTTCTCTTGATGGATTGCACTGAGAGGAAGATTGAATCCTTCATCCTTTGGTGCCTCAGAGAGGTTTTCACCGTCGGATATTTCCTTTATTTTTACTTTTTTCGAGTCAAAGAGTGCCATAGTGTGGTTTTCACTCAAAGACCTAGAGATTATTCTCAAGTTTTTGCTTTTGCAACTAAAGGTTTCAATCATTTCCCCATAATAGGCGTGTGTATCCACTCTGATGTTAAATCCATCCTTGTGATCTTTGCATTGTATTGTATCTCATAGTCCCATGAATTCCAAGAGTGCCTTATCATTTTTGAATGCGTCTAGAACCGGTAGTCCTTGTTGGTCGTAACTGATGAGCTATGGATAGACTAGGTTTATTTCATGGGTTTGGCTAGTTGACTCAAATGACAAGGTGCTAATCATGAGGAGAGAGGTATCTTCAAATAGAATTGGTAAATCAGTTATGGCATCCTCCTCATCACTACTACTACAAACATCAGTTATGTCAAATGTGAAGTTGTCTATAACTTGTCTTGTGCACATGGGTAAGCAAAGTTTGGCTACTGATAGCTTAGGGGGAGTCTTGACTGCTTTAATTGGGGGACCTCTTCCACGTATGGTTACATTCGAAGAGGTACATCTGAGGCCAAGATTTCTCATGCGTGTCTCAGGAATGAGGGATATTAGGAGACCATTGTCATTCCATCCAAGCCTCTGGTTTCTGTCATAGCACATGCTGAGCATCATTTGCAGTGCTTTACTACTCTCATCCATTGGAATGAAAATTGCAGGTCTATTATCTCGGTATAATAAACTTGATATGTCTCTTTTTTCCACCACTTCATCACTTAAATCTCCCCAATGTCTGAATCTAGAAGGGTATGCTCTAAAGGTTTGGCATGAGGTTTCAACTGGTTGGGTTGCCCATGAGACCTAGGAGATTAAGGTAAATCTCCTACCACAAAAGCACCTTTCTTCATTTTATAATCCCCACACCCATTGTCTTGGATAATGACTTTGATTTCAGAGATATTAGGGATGGTGGATGTCTTTTTCTCAGAAGTGGAGGCCAAAGTAGCTAGGTCAACATATGGGGTTGAAGGGCCTTCATCATTCTTCAACACTTGGGGGATTTTATAATATTTTGCTTCTAGGCTCTTACAATAAGAATTTAAGGGTTCAAGATCCCCATGAACCATGACCTCTTGGTTTTGGTATGTGAACTTGACACATTGGTGGAAGGTTGATACCACTACTTGCATCCCATGGATCCACGGATGCCCTAGGAGAATGTTATAAGGTAGATCAAGGTCAAGGACTTGGTAGGTAGTTTCCATGACAGCTGGCCCTACTTGGATAGGGAGTTGGATAGTTCCTTGGGACACTCTTTCTTGATCATCATAAGCCCTAATTGTGACGCCCTTGAATTTTTCAATGGAATACTTTGAGATTCCCAAATTATTTATAAGATTGAAGGAACAAATGTTTAAACATGCACCCCCTTCCACCAAGACTCTTTTGACTTTGTTCTTATGAACTAGGACTTCAAGGTGAAGTGCATGATTATGAGACGGTTGGGTGGGAAAGTCCTAATCAGAGAAGGTGAGAAGGTTTGGGGTGATGATATTTCTGATCATAGCTTGGAATTGTTCGACATCAAGATCCGCGGAGACGATGGATGAAGCTAATGCTTCCTCAAGGATCCTTCTATGCATGGGTGATATCTTCAGTAACTCCATGATGGAGACTTGAGCTGGGGTTCTCTTTAGTTGGTCTAAGATGTTGTAACCACTAGGAAAAAAAAAATTATTTGATGTGGATGCTCTAGGTGGCTGTGATGACCCAACAATGGTGATTTTTCCGCTGCGTGTGGTGACTCCACAATCAGCTTTGGCTCCTTTGATGTTAATGACAATGACCCACTCATCAAGGGACGTGATGACATGATCATACACATGGTTCACACTTTTTAATGTACCATTTCCTTTATCATTGTTATTATTTCCCTTGTTATGATTGGGTATTGGATTCGTGTAGATCTTTAAGTCTTGGTTTCCTGCCAGTTGTTCCACATTAATGATTTTGTCATCAATGAGGTCTTGGATTAGATTTTTCAACCTCATATAGTTGGCACTCATGTGCCCCTTGATTTTGTGAAAATCACAAAGGTGAATCTAATTGTACCATGGTGGTTTCACTTGGGGTTCTTGGTAGTTCTCATACATGGGGATTTTGATGAGATTTTCATTTACTAGCTTTTTCATGGCAGATTCAATTGTTTCTCCAAGGGATGTGTACTTCTGCTTGGGGGGATACTTGTTTCATGGGGGTGGTCCCCCTTGATTATTTAGATTATTGATTTGGTTGTTTGGTGGTTGTTGTGATACCAAATTTTCTTGTGTGTTATTTCAATTATTATTTTGCGGTTGCTAATACGTTTGGGTGTTTTGTTTTGGGGCACTGATTATGAACTTGGTGTCCACCACACCATCATTAGTGAAATTTTTGTTTCCCGCCCATGTGCGAGGTGTTTCATTATAGTTGGTGGAAGGTCAGTTGTCTTGTTGTTAGGGATATGAGGGTGTCCCCCCTTGTGCAATAAGGGCTCATTCAATGTTGAGCACCTTGGGGATCAAATGGTCATACATGGTGATGCACTACATCTTAAGATGGAATGCCAAGGTTTTCTCTAGGTTGGCAATGATGGTGCAAATTTTTTTTCCTCTAGCATGACCCATTTGTTCATGTTGGCCTTGGATCACCATCATTGTAGGAAGGAAGTGAATGATTCCCCCTTACCTTGTTTAAGAGCAGATAGTTCATCTAGACTAACATCCATACCCATATTGAATGTGTAATTCTTCAAGAATGCATCTATGATTTCTTGGAACTTTTTGATGCCAGGAGGAAGTCGAGAGAACCACTCCATGGTAGGACCAACCAAACTTCTAGGAAATAGCCACATCAAATAGGTATTGTCATATGGAACCTCCATGCAATGTACTTGGAATTCCCTGATGTGATCTTCAGGGTTTCTCGTCCCACGGTGTTTGTCAAATTTTGGAATTTCAAACCCCTTGGGGAATGGTACCATCGCAAGGCTCTTGTCAAACGGATAGGGGAACAAGTTGCTAGGTGTTTTTGTGGTTTTCCTCGACTAAAGATCAAGCACTTTCTACAAGAGCAACTTGATTTTTGCTGTCACATCATTTTACGAATTGAGGGTGGAGTGAACATGTTTTGGATTGGTAGTTGAAATGTTTAATTGATTGGCAGAGTGTTGGATGTGTTGGTGAGAGTTTTTTGCAAGCTCTACTATGTGATCAAGCCTTGCTAATATTATTGCATTTTTTTTTGTGCCAACAATGCTCGTTGTTGGTCTTGTTGTGCCAACAATGCTTGTTGTTGGTCTTGTTGTTGTTGTTGTGCCAACAACACTTGTTATTGGGCTAGTAATGTTACTTCTTGCTATGCTTGGTACTATTTTAGGGCTTGCTGATATGCTTGCTACTGAGCTACTTGCAGTTGAGCTCGGTATTGGGCTTGCGCTTGTGCTTGTTGGGCCTAATATTGGGATTGACCTTGAGCCTGTGCTTGTTGGGTTGCTTGTGCAACCTGGGCAGCCTGCGCAACTTGTGCGACTTGTGTGGCCTAAGCAGTTTGAGCTACTTGCATAGCTTGGCTAGCCTACTATTGTTGCAACAAAGCTTGATCTTGGGCAACCTATTGTTCCTGTTGTGCTTGTTGCGCTTGTTGTGCAACTTGAGCTGCTTGAGCGACTTGTTGTGCAGCTTGTCAATTTTGGATCTATTAGAGTGCCTTTTGATAGGAAACTTGTTGAGTAACTTGCAACACAATGCTATAATGGTTGAATGTGTTTGATGTTGGAGGTGGTGATGGTGCTCATTGTCATGATGAGAGGCACCGTTGTATTGATGATGGGGATTTGCATAGTGGTTGGTGTAATTGATATGATATTCCCTTGGGAGACCATGTTTTGAGATGTCAGGATGATCGCTTGTGTTGTTGGGATTATTTTCATTTGTTGTTGTGATATCAATGGGAAGATTGGTGGATTTGGCATGCTATTTTGATTGATGATCGGGGGGTTGTTTTGAATGAGTAGTGGTAACATAGGTAGCCCCAAACTAAGAGGTGATGTGGATGTTAAAGGAAAGGGTGGAAGTGGTGGAAAGGAAAGTGGTGTACTTCCTTGAAGAAATGATGAAGATGAAGGGTCAAAGATACCTCCTAGTCCAAATAGCCCACCTTCTCCTTGCGAGGTCATAGGGAGAGAGGTTTGTGTGTTGAGCAGTGTTGTGTGAAAAGATGATGATGGGTCATTGGGATCTTGGAAGGTGAGCGAAATATATGGGTGTTGCAAATTCAATGGGACGGATTGATCCATTATGGAATTTGCATCCAAACCTTGGTTATTTACAAGGGGGTGTGATTGCAGCACATGAAGCAATGAGCTCCTCTTGTTGATGATTGATTGAGTTGGAGCAATAGATGATGTGATTTGGGGGATGGATTGAGTGATGCTTTGAAAGGGAGGTGTGGATGAGATTGGTGGCATGATCTCGAGAGGCTTCTCCACAAGTGTGTTTAAATCATAATCAGAAGGGATTTTAGCCCCTTCTTTTGCTAATTCAAGGATGTATTGGGAGGGATTGAGCCTCATCATGATATTGACAATTCGGTGAGTCTCGGGATTTTGAATCATTTCAATGACTTCATCTTGTGACATCCTGAAGGGATTATTGGTAACATCCTCCACTTGACCTTCCTCTTGTATATTTTGTGATGATAGAAGAAGATTAGTTAGGGGATTGCTTGATTCAATTGGATTTATTTGGGGAGTGGTTTGGGTCAAATCACTTGAAGTTGATGTTTCTTTGGTGGCTTCCATGTTCTTCTTGTGTTGTGATCTAGTTTGCACCATAAAATAGGGATCAATTTTCAAGAATGCATGAGAACTCTTTAGATTGATCTAACTTTAGGTACAAAAGAGAAAATTTAGGAGGATTAAGGATCAAGGTGATGATGATTGAACTCTTGAGAAATCTTGAAGGGGATACTAAATTTTGGGACTTTGGATTTTTGATTTGATTTTGATCTTGACTTTGGTTTGATTTTGATTTTGATTTGGATAATGCACTCATAAAATCTAAGAGGCTAGATGTTGTCCTAGAGTAAATTCGTACACAAGATGATTATTTGACTAAGTGTGTAAAGAAGGATGCATCTAAACACACTTAACCAAATAAGATGATTTGATTTGATTTTGAACTCATAAAACTCAAGATGTTGGATGTTATCAAGGGGTATAATTTTTCATAAGGATTGATAATTTGATTAAATATGTGGAGAAGGATGCATCTACACACATCTAATCAAACAAGATAATTTGGATTTGTTTTGATTTTTGATTTCAAGAGGATTTGCCCAAAGTTTAGCATGAAAGATTTTTTTTCAAGATTTCTAAGAGTTGATGGTGAGATGATTTTTGATTTGATGTTTGAGGGATGGATGAAAGTTTTGATTTGATCCTAAGATGAACCTAAAAAGGACTCTTGTTTACAAAACCTCGATGATGAAGAACATGCTTTACTTCTCATACAAGATACTCAAATTGTTGAAAAAGTCTCAGATTCTAACAATAATAAAATGAATACAAATTGGGGTTGTTCCTTGAAGTTCTTTTGTAAAAATTGAAGACCAATCTCTCTCTAAACTTGTAGAGTGTTGAGAGACGCTTTTGATGATCTTTTGGACTAAGAGCTTTGAACTTGGGTTTCTAAATTTTGATCTTTTTGAAATCATTGGATGAAGCACATGTCTTGGGTTCAATTGTTCTTAGCTTTCCTTAGTGTCTTCTTTTTACCACAAACAATTCTTGATTTAGGCTTTCAAACTATATGTCTAATGTCCTAACTTCTTATCATCCCACAAAGTGCTTTATATGAAAATCAAGGAAATTAAGGAAAAAGTTTCCTATTGTTGAATTTACTAAGAAAATTGAGATGTAAATCCAAATGTTTAGAAGCTTCTATGGATAGAATCCCTAGGGAAAGCAATAAAACTTGCATTTTGTCAATGATATTTTCTTCCTAAAGGGTTTGAAATTTGGTGATCATGTTGAATGTTCATTTTCCAAAATTTTCACTTCAAGCAAAATGTTTCATTTCCAAGAACATGTACAACCCTATGGATATGAAATATAGTATTTGTTGAATCCCCACTTGGATTTCTCTAGCTACACCTACTCTTAGCGGATGACTAGATGCTTGACCACATTGGCTCCCCTCCATGACACACACTTCTTGGGTCAACCAAGCATCAATACCCATGAAACTCCCATGGCATACTTCTCATCTCTACTAAGAGCCATAAAAATGTGGGGTGGCTTCAGAGCGACTATTCTTGCATCAACAAATAGATTAAGGATTTTAGCCTTTTCTAAACAAAGGTTCTAATAGGGGAATTTTGTTCATGGGGAACCATCCATGCAGTGAGATACCATTGTTGCCCTTCTCATCGGAATAATCCTTGTGATACTTGCCTTTCCTCAAGTAACCACACTTATATCTTGGTTGTAAGTCGCTTGGCTTTAGCGTGTTCCCAGTTGGGTCATTCCCTTGGGTGATTACTTTTTCCCACAAGGCAGGCCCTCTAAGATAAACAACAATGAGCGAACATATCTGTAGTTTGATCAATATTTGTTGAGAAACAAAGAGAGAACACACGCAATATGTTCCACTCACACTCGCAAGATTTGTTCAATTTTAGAAACCAAATGAAGTGTGAAGATGATCACTTACACAACTTAATATCACCAAAAATCCTTTTGATTCTCAAGATCACTGTGAGGCGTGAGAGAAGCACATACATCTTTTAGGTGATATTACTTTGGGTAAACGATTATAAAACATGAAAGCACTTGTTCATTTTATCCTTCAAAGCAAGAGAGAATTCTTTTTAAGCACCAAAAGGAAAAGTGAAAGTTGCTTGTTCAATTGTTAACCTAAAAAAAAATCTAGTAGGTTTGTCTAAAGTTTTTTTTAAACCTTTTGTTTTGTTCTTTTTAGTCCCAAATTGAAATTAATGAGTCCTAAAAAAGCTTGAAGGGGTAAAATCCTTAGATTTGGAATTATTATTGCTTCCAAAAGTGTCTAAAGACACTTGATACAATGGATAAATGATGTTATACTTTAAACTCTTCCTTTCTCCTTGCTTCCACCTACAAAAACTAATTAATCCAAGAAAAACATAGGCAAAAAATAGGTGAATAGCTCAAAATGATAAAAAGAAAAAAAGCACATTTCGAAATAACTTGAAATCACCATTTTACCCCACCCCAGTGGTGCAACCTATAGATGCATCACAGTTTGAAGTGGTCAACAACATTGTATGGCACCGCTATGACTGACAACAACACTCTACAACAAGGACAAAGAGAACGATTGCGGCATTGTTTCTGTTAGCAATGCAATTTAGAGTTTGAGTACCCATCGTAAAAAAAAATAGCCCAGCATCAGAGCTTGAAAGTTTGAATTTCTTGGTGGGAATCCTTTAGCGATGAAGTTTAGAGTTTACAGCATCGCTGTATGGTGCCGCTAGAAGGTTGGCATTGATGTATGGAGTCGCTTGACTGATAGCGGTGTAATTTCCTGTAGACACAAAAAATCACAAAAAACCACAATTTTTTGTGAAAAAACGTGTTAAGAACTTGATATTTTCCCTCCCTCTAGTGCCAAAATGTGAACCCCAATCCTAGACCTACACAAACATAGCAAACAAACATATTATTAGATCCATATGCAAGTTAGAACTAAGATTCCCCATGCAATTCATCTACAATGATCAAAATAGGAAAGAAATGAAGAACAAAACAAGAAAAGCAATCAAATCCTATTTAAACATGCAAACTCTCAATCCCATGGGGGAATTGGTGCCAATTTGATCTAAAAATTGGCCCTTTCCCAATCCCTTGTAAGCTTTGTGATGATTTTATGAAGAGTTGTTGATTCCTTGGAGAAAATCCTGCATAACCTAGCTATGAAACTTGATAAAAACTATGAACACTTGATGAAATGGATGAAATTAGATCTAAAGGTGAAAATAGTGATTTTTCTCTAAGTTGTGGATTCAAAATGCATAACTTGTGGATCCAAAATACAAAGGAATGCCTCTTATTTATAGATGAGAATGTTGAAGAGTGAGGAAAAATGGATGAATGTGGGATCATTCAACATCCAATGGCCAAGTGCCACTTGTCAAGATGTGAATGGAGGAAGGTTGATCATATTTTGACGAATGTGCCAATAAATGATATTAGGTGGAATTTCAAATTTGTGAAATGACATGTGTGAGGGGGATGAAAATGGATTAAATACCACTTGGCTCAATGCACAAGGACATGGAAGACGAGTTAAATTCTTTGTTGGAAGGACAAATCCGCTTGGAGGGATTTTCAAATTTGGAGGAATATTCCCTTTTGATGCCATGTTGAGGGAAAATAGAGGATTTAATAAATCAATTAATTGATTTATTTGTGCAAGTTGCAAAAGCTAGAGGATGTGATGGATTCTAATTAGATTAACTTAAGAGAGATTAGTTGATGTGACCGTTTTGAATTAGGCTTTTGGGTTATTTTAAATCAAAATGAGAGGAATATGATAAAGACTTAATCAAATAAATATTTTGATTTATTTAATTAAAGAAGGAGATGATGTTAGATTAAATTAAATATAGATTGATTTAATTTAATAGAATGACTTTAGAGATTAATTAAACAAAATGAATTATTTAATTAATAGGAGAGAATGACTTAATAAGATAAAATTGATTTATTTAATTAAGAGATGAAATGTGATGAATTTAATCAAATATAGATTATTTGATTAAATGGTTAGAAAAAGAGATGATTTAGGATGAAGCGGTGTTAGTTAAATTAGGATTAGGTGTGTAAGATCAATCTGTACATTTTTTCGTGTCTACAGTACCTAATGCTTTCAAGAGAGGAAATTGCAAGAAAAAGAAAATTGCACAATGAAATGTGAGTGGTCCTGTATGCCCCCACTTTAAAGCGGTTGCAAATAGTAGTAATGTGAGCAATTGATTTAAAGTAGAAGAAGAGGAAATGAGAGCTTACTCAGAAATCCCTATGCCAAGTCATAGGTTTCCAATAAGCTATGTCATGAAAAGGGGAGTATGTTACATGTGAGCCAACTTAAGGAACATCATCCAAGTCCCAAGCTTTCTCTTATATGTTCATGAAAGTTTAATGACTAGCCAAAAGAGGCAACAACAAGTGACATACGAGGACAAGGCTACTAAACCTCTTGCCCCCACTAAGTGCAAGAAAAAGGTGAGCCGAAAGGATTGATGAAATGTAGGCAAGAGTGAAAATCAGTATCAATTAGAGGAATTAGGTGGCCCCACAGAGGGAAGCATACCAATCTCTTGAAAATGTTGGATTTTATGACTCAAAGCTTTACATTCATTAGTGGAATGACCATGAACTCTATGATAGGTGCATAATGAAGTCTTGAAATAGCATTTCTTATGAGTTCTGGGAGGAAGGGTGATCAAGTGATCTTGGAGGAGTCTTCACAAGATACCCTCTTGATCAATGGTAGAAGGTGGTCTTGTGGTTTGCATCAAAGATACATCTTTCTTAATGGTAGATGTCATACGTACACAAGTTTCTCTAGATTGCGAGATTTTGTTCTCACTCTTATAGGAGGAGGAAAAATTTATTGAATGCAAATCATTAAAATTTTGCGAGATGACATTGACATAAAGCGAAGGTGTATTTTTTTGCGTCATATTGTGTAAAGGATGATGTTCAAGACCACTAGTGTCGAGGAGTTCAGGATTGACGACTAATAAGGATGATTTAGGAGTATGTTGTGTGAGATTGTTGATGTTGAGTGAAGGCTTGGCGATCTGTATTAAAGGACAATAACCAAGACCATGACTAGTTTTTTGTGTGATAGGGTCTATAGGGTTGTGGATACCTTGTTCATTAGCACCACATCCTTTCCCACTATAGCCAAGTTATTTCATAAGTTCACAACCTTTTCCATAAAGATTTTTCATTGCTTTTGAATTGGGTGGTTGTTCGTTGTTGTGTAGTTTGCTTCTTTGTCTAAAGTGGTTGAGGCGATGTTTTCAAAAGGTCATCCAAATTTTGTGTTGTCATTATCATTGCTTATTTTCCCTTATTTGAATCTTTGTGGATGATTTTGTACTCGCCCATGAAGTCATGTTCAAAATCCAAGGAACCCCACTCATCTTCTAATAGCATCATGACTTGTTCAATATGTTGTTTGTCTTTTTGTTGTGCGGGTTCCACTTGTGTGGTTGGTGTTAATGTGTTCAAGGGGTTCTCATTGTTTTTCTCAAGTTGCAAGACACTATAACGCTCATGATCAACGTCAAGTGTACACACTTTGTTGTTGTAGATATATTTCATTTTTCGATGAAGAGTGGAAGGAACACCATTCATTGCATGAATCCATGGCCTACCTAGAAGAAGGTTATATGAAAGATCATGAGGCATAACCTATATTTTTGTATTCAATGTGACTTCTCCAACTATAATAGGTAAACTGATCACACCAAGCGGTGTCTTTTCAACATTGTCAAAGCCCTTAATAGATAATGATTCAAGTTGAATTTTTGGCTTATCCACATGAAGCCTATCCAAAAGGTTTATGCTACACACATTAAGGGTTGAGCCATTGTTGATAAGGGTTCGCTTTATCTGTATCCAATTGTATTGAGAAATGATCATGAAAGCTTCATTTTGTTTTTGCACTTCCAAATGGGGGAGTTCACTTTGGTGGAAAATAATGTCAACATTTATTCCTTGGATCATGGATGCTATGTTAGTTGGTTGCATATTAGAAGGGACAGGAAGTTTTTGCAAGGCTTCTTGGATCATGTTGTGATAGTGAGGGGATGCTTGAATAAGATCCTATAAGGATATCTTAGCAGGAGTATTATTTAGTTGTTCAACAAGATTGTACTCCTAAATGTGTGAATTTAATCAAGGGTCTCTAGAAAAAATGAGATTTGGCAAAGGTAAGGGTGTCAGTGTGGGTTGTTGTGGTTGTGGATTATGTCTAGTGTTATATGTATGAGAAATGGCATTATGACTTGGTTGCTGCAACACATTAGTTTGAGGTGGGTAAAAAGTAAACTTGGGTTTGGGTGGAGGTGAAGGTTTATGTGATGGTGGGTAAATGATGAGTTGACGTTGAATAATATTAACACCCCTTGGTGAATGAGAGTCTAACAAGGGCTCTTAATTTCCTTTCAAGGGAATAATATGATTATCAATGTTATCTTTTCCTTTTATGATGATATTCTCCCTAGAAGGAGGGTGTTTAGGAGAACAACAAAACTCATGTTCTTGACAATTAAGGTTTGGTTCCTGCAAACTAAATTCATCACAACTAAGAGAGTTATTAATGGTTGAATGTGTTTGATTATTGATAGTGGGGAGATTAGAAGAAGACTCTATTTGATTGTCGGTGGTTTCTAAGGTCTTATTCTCTTGTACCATATTATCTACCCGACTAGGAGAACTTGTAATATGTTCATCCAAGTTTGAGGTTTGTGAAGTAGCTTCATCACAAGTGGGGGAGGCATCAAGAGAAGGACCACTATGGTTGTCAAATAGATTGTCCCAAATGGTAGGAGCATTAGGGAATGGAGGGTCAAGACTGTCATGACCCTTAATAGGTATATGTTCTAACACCAACCTATCCTCATGGAATTGAGGAGGGATGTTAGGAGAAGAATAATGTTGATTGTCATGGTTATGGAGATTAGGTAAGGTGATATTCAAGAATGTTTCTATGATTTCATCCTTTCAGTTTTCTAATGTCTTCCAAAGGCTGAAGAGGAGAGGGACAATCAAGATTCTCAATGATTGTAGCTCCTTTAACCAAAATACCTTCATCACTAATAAGAGAGGTATTGGGAGAAGAACAAGTATGAGTGTTATGATTATCTACACTTGCATCCTCTTGTGTTATGATATTCTTGCAAATATGATAGGTACTAGGAGGGTATGCAACATGTTTATCAAATGTTTTACTTTGCTGTCCTCGATTATGTGCATGAAAATAAGAATCATACAAGCCACGTGATATTCTAGAAACATGGAATGCTTGAAGAGAAAACATTATAACATGAGAAAGTAAATAAAATGCAATGCAATGACTTAAAGTGAAATGTTTAAATGCAATTTTCAGATGTGAAATAAGGTAATTTTCTGACTGCATTATGCAACAACCTGAAAAATGAAATGTGGAAAATGCAAAAGTAAAATGGAGCAATGCATGAAATGAGCTATTTTAAGTTAGATCTAGTGAAATGTATGTTACAAAAACTCAGCTAACTAATACAGGTAGGTAAAGGCACCAAACAAAAGCTTAAAAACAAAGTTTTTAGTTTTGTAAAGGATAGTTTCAAGGGTCAAAAGGGACTGATTCGCCCAGGGTGGCGAATGAGTCCCAGTATGGGCTTTTTTCAAAATTTTCAAAAAAGTTTGAGTGATTTTTATGCTTTTTGAGTGCTATGATGAAGACCTAAGTTAAAAATGTATAATTTCAGAAAATTTAAATGAATTTAGATGCCAACAATGCAAGCTAAATGCACTTTTTATAAAAGCAAAAGTTGAAACCTAGCATGCTAATTAACTCATGCAAACCCTAATGCAAAGTCAATGCAAGGCTAGATCTATGATGAAGAACTCCAAATCATAAAAGTATTCAAAAAGAAAGTTCACCAAAATGAACTGAATATTTTGATGGATTAGGAATGCTATATCTCTTTTGCTCAATTAGGGTCTTTCACCTAATGGAAAGAGATAAATCCCACACCAAAAATCTAAGTGGTTCACTCAACTAAAGGAATGCATGATGGAATTGAGACTAAATTTGATGATACAAATGAAACTATGTTATAAAATTGACTGATTATTAATGTAAAACTAATGAAATGCAACTTGTTTGAAAACACATTGTGTAATGCAAAAACACTTAGAAATGTGAACAAAATTGAACAAAAATGGATGAAACTGAAAGTGTGCACCTTATATATGGATGGAGACTGGAAATGAATTTTGGAATGATGTTGATGTTGAATTTTAGGCCTGGTAGGACTCATTCGCCATTCTGGGCGAATCAGTCCTTGTTTTGTGAAACTATTTTAGAACCTATTTCAGAAAAATGGGTATCTAAAAATTCAAAAAACCAAAAAGAAGGCTTGGCAGTGGGACTCATTCACCACCCATGGTGAATGAGTCCACTTTTGAATTTTTGAAAATCCAAAGGTGGAAACTAAAGTCTCTGATCTACTCTTCGGTTCCTGACATGTGTCTGCCTTCGAAACTCTGATTTTTGAACCTGAAAGTGACTTTTTGTTGATATTTCACCTTAGAAAATGAAGAGAAGACTTAAAAAACTTTGCAACTTTATCTTCAATTATTTCCAAGTGACCAAGATGCCTAAATCTGCAAACAGACAAGAAGAGAAAGAGAAATGTTTGATGTTAAGGCATGGGGGTTTGCCTTGGTCAAACCCCTTTTAGGTAATTATTAAACCAAAATGATGAAATAATGTAATGAACCATGCAATAATGGAGTTATTACCTTGCCATGATGTTTGATCCTAAATTTTTGCAACAATGGAGGAAGATTTTCCCTTGAATGTCTGAAAATTGATCTTGGATGACTTGTAATGTTTAAACTCTAGCTTGCTTGACTTGAGAGAAAAGATAGATGATGAATGAGATGTAAAATGAGTTGAGAGATTAACAGGGGTTAAAATGAGAGGAAAAATACTTATTTATACACACTTATGCCCTAATAACCTGATAATACCTCATCATAGGCTGATGGAGGTCGACATAAGGTATTTTTAACTGAAAATACAAAAGAAAAATTAAATTATTTTGAATTTGGAGATAAGAGGGACTCATTTTCCACCCATGGTGAATGGGTCCCACCTAAGTCTTGTAAGTGGGTGTCAAGAATTAAGTTGCATTTAATGTTGTTTATTGGGTTTACATTAAAAAATACACTTAATTAAGTCTTATGAGTGCATAAAGGGGTCATATAAAGCATAAGAAAGGTGTAAATAGTGATAAAAAGCCTAGAAAAGTGTGAAATCTTGTTACAAAACTTTACAATACTTTAAAATAGGACTTTATAATGAATAAAAGGTGTTTTTTAGATGAATTAAAATGAGAAGAGTCTAGAAATGTGTAGAAATGTGTTACAACACTTCACAACACCTTTGTAAGACATCAATAAATGCATTTTAAAGGGTCCAAGACCTAGTATGCATGTGAAAAACACCTCGTAACACCAAATCAAGGCCTTGTTAAGTCCAATTGATCATCAATTATTCCCTAAATCAAGCAAGTTGCCTTTTTTTCTACGGTACACTAATGTATGTCACCCTTTTGGCTTTGCATTCTTTCTATCAAATGTTGATTCTTTGTAGACTCCTTTGGAGTTTAGAGTATGTTTGCATGAACTTAGTCTTCTAGAATCCCTAACAATTTTGTACTCTAATGCAACCTTGAAAGATGTTGAACTAATGTGGGCTTCTAGAATCTATCACAAACTCCATGCTTCAACACCATCTTTTGCAGATCCTTAGGTTTCTAGACTTAGGAATATTTTGTAGCATTTTTGTGACATTATAACAACTGGTCCTTAGTTGCTACCATTTTTTTATTTCTTAAAGTTAAATTCAAAAAAATACCAAACTTAATTGACTGGGCATCTTCTACTACAACCGCACATTATATCACTCAATTTCTAAATTATTAAGGAAAAGGTAAAAAATATGGAGGTAAAAGGTCACATCACATACATAGGGTGACTAGTTCATACACATTACACATACATAATGACTAGCTCCAATATACGTCACATATACACAGTGAATAGATCTAGCATACAACACATATGCACAATGATAAATACACAATGACTAGTTTCAACATACACCACATATACATAGTGATTGTTTTGAGCATACATCACATATATATACAAGGTGACTAGCTCATACACATTACAAGAACAATAGTGATAGGCTCATATGTATATCATATCACAACAATGACTATCTCAAGCATACATCATCTATATCTAGTGTGAAAATCCACATAATACATCACATGTTCACATAAAGAACAATTGGTAAAGTAGAAATGGATACAACCTATTGCATGCATCAACCCACTACGTGATTCACAATCACATAAGCTTGCTATGACAACAATCAAGCATCCCATACTACTTGATATCATCACTAGCAATGACACCAATATATCAATGTCCACAACCCGAGGTCATTTACAACAAGTACTTAGGGATGCATTAGTGTAAAAACACACTCAAAATTATACATAGGTTCATATCACTTCATGACCCCAAGGGGTTACCTAACCCTAATAATCTAGGATACCATTTTCCACATCAAGATAAACCAAAGCTATAATATGAGGTTGGTCTAACTATTACCTACCTATTTTTCATTAAAAGGTATCTTCTCTATAATCTATTAGATGGCTAAGCAACCAAGGATGTCCATCACTAGCATAGTATGCTCCTTGACTATTGCCAATCTTGAGCATTATAGTATTGCTCCTTGACTACTGTCAATCTCAAGAACCATAGTATTGCTCCTTGACTACTATCAATCTTGAGCATCATAGTATTGCTTCTTGTCTCATGCTTAGCACTATAATTGGAAGATAGGCTTCTAACATAGAATAAGTAGATCAAAATTTACTGATTTAGGAGCCTATGAATAGTCATATAAGTCTAAGTTTACCTTTCACAACACATTAAAGAAATCACCTAGAACCAACACGAGATGAGCTCAACTCAACATGTAACCACAACCAAGTAGTCAAATTCATTCCCTTCATTTAGCTTACTATTTATAAATATATATCATGAATTAAATACAAGTTATTAGGTTTTATTAACTTTCATAACCATCTAATACGTATTTCAGCCTCATCTAAAGCCTACTAAAGAGAGAAGGTCAAACCAATTAGAAACAACCCCAAAATATGGGAGTTATCACCCCTAGACCCTCCCCTTATGAACTTGAGGTCACAAAGACATCCTTCACTGAAGGATTGCCTATGTACCTGCTTCCAAAAAATTAAAGTCACATGTAGTTCTCCTCACAAGGTCTCTCAAAGGACCTACACATGGGTTCCAATAGCCAAGGTTTCATTAATGATTTACTTTAATAATTATCGTTTGTTAGTATGTAAGAAAATGTTTAACTAATCTCAGAATATAGTCATCCTATACTGAGGAACTTCCAACAAGGTCATGCATATCTCAACTTGACTTCCCATTGATGTTGATCATAATTTTATGTGAGCATCCTAGAACTCTTTGAATGAAACTATCAAGGATATCATGCCATATTTGGTACTCTGGTGATATTACCATGTAGTTTATAACATACAGTTTTATTTAGGATCAGAATATGATATCATGCATACATATAATTTGGTATTCTTAAATATTATAAGTGTATTGGTTCACACGAATCCATTAGGTTAAACAAGAGTTAGACTAGTCCCTTACACTCTCTTCATATTTCTCAAGCCTGTATACAATGCTAATATTATTGATGCCAAAGTAATGATTCTTATCTTATCATATTATGATGACATTAATAAGTCTTGAGTTTTAGTTATAATACATTAAACTCCATGAACCTTATTACCAACTTGTAACATCAAGGAATTTCAATTGATGATCAAGCATAATTTACCTTTATCTGGTCTCTAGAACACAATAGCAATCAAGGATACACTAGTCTTAAGGACACATGCCCAATTTCCCATGCTTAAAACATTAATGTCTAATAACTTCCCAACTTGAAAAGTTTACCAATAACATATACCCCATTGTAGGAGTACACCACCATTTAGAGATTCATTAATACTCACTTCATATCCACTCTCATCAAATAAGGTCAAGTATCATAATCAATTAGGTCTTCCTCATGGATGAAACCTACCATGCATCATCAAGGTCATATAAATAATTCCTTGAGCCCTGAAGGACATATATCCATAATTATAAACTTGATTTAAACATGATCAATTGATAAGACTCGATATATCATACCAAAATTCAATGCTCACACTACCAAACACAAAGATAACAAACATGATTAAAATCCCTTCATAGTTTTATTTTATTTATCAATATGAAATGAACAATAGTAACATTCGATACCATATAACAAGTTCTACCCATGAATCCAAAGGAAGTCTTACAATATTATTTATACAACTAGGGTCAACTCACTAGGCCCAAAATAATAATAATATTATCTTATAACCAAGATATTATAATTAAGGGAATATTATAGTACAAGATAACTACAACCCAAATACCTTCACAGTGCATTCTTTATGCAAGCCTTGATATGGCTCCACAAGATGTACTATTATAAGGAAAGGAAATCAATTTATTCAATTGACCAAGACAACTATCCATGTTTAAACATTGGATTACTCCTATAGTAGCATGTCATTATCAATCACTACATTTGTTCCAATATAAAGAACATTTAATTGCATAATGTATAATATCAATGTTATATCCACATATGCTTGCAACATTTTTAAGGAGCAACGACCTATACACTTATGTTGCTTAATATAATAAAATTTATGCTTGACATGTACATTTATTTGTGTTTATCATTCACATGCACTATGATATTATGAACACTTCCTATAATACTCCAATAAGGTGTTGCACTGTACCATATTTTATCAATCTAATCCATTAGCCCATGACTTATCCTCCGTGCCTACAGTCGGGTCTCCCTTTTATTTGCTCCTTCCTGCAAGCGAGTAATGTGGAGTGGGGGATGCCATACTGCCATAATGGCATTGTCGTGCCCATTCCCTAGGCCGTCCCTGGTGAACGCGAACGGCAGGAGTTGTCTAATTCCGTCCTCTCCCTACGTACTCGCCCATACTCAATGCGGCTTGTTTCCTCAACTATCTTTCTTCCCTTTTCGTCTTTGACAAGACATCTTTTTAGACTTCAGATCTTGAGCATCTTCCTACACATTGGACTTTAGGATTTGACACATCTCTACATTTATCAGTCTTTTGGAATCCTCTACAGTTTTGTAACCTTTCAAACTCTATGGTGCCTCCAAATTTTTGGACTGTAGAGCACATCTACACACTTCGAACTCTGGACCTTTCTTTATAGATCGTTCACTTCCAAAATCTGATGTAGTTTTACAGCACTCATAACAATTTCACACTTTGCAATCATTGAAAGTTGCATGCTGAATTATAAATAAATCTACTCAATGTTTGTTGAATGCCTTACTTCATCAAAAGATTTAGGACATTGGGTTGATTGATTTGATAATTGGTTTGGGATATGTAATTGTGTTATTTGATATGTGCATGCTTAAATACTATAATAGGAAGGTAAAATCAATAACCAATCACTAATTTTCAATATTGTAAACTATAGTGCTTCTTCAATACCATATCTTTTGAAACAAATATTACTTGATTTCTAATACACTAATTGATTGTGGGTATGGAAGGTACGGAAGATATTGATTATAATATTTCATGTGAAACCTACAATAAAATACATTAAATTAAATAGTCAAATAAATTTTTTTAATATAAAACAAACTGATGAATCAATAAACTTAAATAATGAGAGAATTTACATATCAAAAATTATAATATCTGCCATGAAAAATACTAACAATAAAAACATAACATTTTTAATGTACACACCTCTCAATAATCTACAAATAAGATCATAAGAAAATGGATCAATCGACATCTTGATATCAACCTCACTTTTTTGACAAATAATCCCCACCTTACTTGTTGCCACAACCTAACTTCTTGGCATATCTTGCCGGTTCTGAGTTGGAAACTTCAACCCCAGACAAGCTTATCTACTTTTTAGATCACCCAAACTAATAATATATGTTATTATTACAATTGTTTAGAATTATATTAACCATTAAAAAATCAGCACTCTTCACATGAGTAGGAGAAAGGCTTAGCTTTTAACAGAAGGTATGTTTATGTCTCCTTCAGGTAGCAATAGAGAAGCTGTAAACAAGTCAGTCGAGAATCAAAGCTAATTAGATATGCCTGCCGACCGGTTTAGCCTCTTCCAATCAGACGTGAAAAGGAGACAGCAATCCTCTAATATAAAAAATCAATATTGTTTATAAATGAAGGCAGCTAATCGGAAAGCGACAACCAACTAGACCAGATCCCATCAGTAAAGTAACGTCGGATCTGATCTAAGCATCAATCATATACTTTGCTCTAATGGATAGGACAAGAGAATATGCTAATATATTTTTTAAGATATATGACATCTACAACTCAATGGAGGGGAATCTCTTGTTCCAACTTAAATCCCTGTTGCCTGATTTCTACGTAAATGCAACTTTTGTGTAAGACATGATTTATGGAAAGCCCATTATACCTCCACTAGCTAATAACAGTATGTCTAAGGAGGTCATTATAAGTTATGCTTCCCACAAGTTATTTTCAGAATATATGGCTTCATTAAAACTGGTACTGGAGTTAGAGTTGAAGAAGAAACCTGCAATTGAAGAGGAAGGCATCGAGATGGACGATAAGATATGGAGCAGGCTTCCACAAGAGTTGTTACTATTGGTTTTGGCTAAGCTGCCAATCCTTGTCAATTCAGAGATGTTTGTAAATGCTGGAAGTTTTTTTTTTCACCACCAGCTAATGATTTCAAAAGAATTTCATATGCTGTTAGTTCTCATAACTCTTCCCCTGCATTTCTCATAGGAGGCCTAAGTTTCGCCCATGAGGAGGCCTGTGCTGAATGATTTATATCTACTTCAATCGGCACCTATTTCTTTCTTTTCTTTTTTTTGAAAAAAGGGGTAAAAATTTATTAATTCTAAAGAAGAAATACAAAGCAGAAGGGCAGCATGCCCAAACCAAAACCAACCACTAACAAAACTTATCCTTATCAAGTAATTGATATAACATACAAGAAAGATCCAAAGGCAAAGAACTCCTGTCAACAATATTCCAACCTTCCAGCTGATCGGATGCCCATTTAGCCAAGCAATCCACCACACCATTCCACTCCCAAGGAATATGGGAAAAAGAAACCGAGTCAAAAGAACCGCTCAAACTAAGAATCTGACGAATAACTAGGGCTAACCGCCAATTATCCCCATCCAATTGCTTAGTCAACATTGAAACCACCACCTACAAATCGGATTCACAAATGACCCTTCTCCAACCCAGAGCAAAAGCTCTCTCCAAAGCATACCAAATAGCAAGGGCTTCCATAAAATTATTAGTATGAAACTCTTTATAAGTAGAAAAGAAGAACTGGACATCTCTAGAACTATCTCTACCAATTTACCACCTATCCCCGCAGGACTAGGGTTCCCTCTAGAAGAGCCATCTGTATTAATCTTCAGTACCCTAGGAGGGGGAGGATGCCATCTACCTTCCCTAACAACTTTCTCCTTAACCCGTCTACACCTTTGTCTAATAGGAATACCATTCTCTTGAGCAGGGAATCTCAACCTTCTAAAAATCTCCAAATCAGCAAAATCCACGGGACTAGCAAAATCACACTTAGCCATGACTGTCTCCTGGAGAGCGCAAACAATTCGCTGCCTTAGTTGCTTGACAACCAATTGCGCCCTTTGGAATATCTGACGATTCTGTTCCAGCCAAAGATTCCAAAGAATAAAGGAAGGCCCAATATCCTAAGCAACCTGAAGAAAAGAAGTTTTAACTGGTGGCACACCAAGACAAGCCCAAAACTCAACTAGCGAGGAAACATACAAACAGGGTAGATTCCAAACCCCCCACCAAAGATGCCACATCTCCCTAGCAAAAGAACACTGAAAGAAAAGGTGAGAAGAGCACTCCTCACTATTATGACACATAACACAAATAGATGGGCCATGAAAACCTCTTTTTTGCAAATTATCCCAAGTGAGACATCGATTCTTAGTTGGCAACCAAAGAAAAAAGTTACATTTGGGCCAAGAGAACTTGTTCCACACTTGTTTCCACCAAGGAACACCAATCCTCCCAAAAAGTTTCCTGTCCAACTGAAGGTACCCAAAGGCCACCGAAAACTTCCCTATCGAATCCTGTCCCCAAGCTAGAGTGTTCATGTCCAAAAGAGACGAGCATTCCCTATTAGCAAGAATCCTAGCTAAATCCTGCCGCTCCTCCTCAATCCCCCTGGAAGCTCTTAATGGCAGTGTGGTGACTAGTTGCAAGAGACTCCTCTGTTATTCTTGTTGCGACAAGGGAGACCCAGATGCACCATCTTTATTTTACATATGCAATTCTGTCACTAGGACATGGAAAATGCTGCCATCTTAGATCAAGACAAGATTTCATTGGTTTAGCTTTTGATTCCTTCACAAGTACATTTATCTTAATCACACGGGAATGCAGGAGATATGAAAACCTAAACACTGTGGTTATGGAGATGTATGATTCATAAACTAATTCATGGACCAAATTGGGGATGAATACACCCATATCGCTTTACCCCACAGGGGAAGGGGTGTATTCCAGAGGAAGGTTTAATCAAACTTTAGTTGGATCCATACATAGGCTTGATGTTGCAACATTTAATGTGCAGAGAGGATCTGGGATGTTATCAATCAACCTTAACACATTGGCTATGGGAAGTTAACTGGCTATGATGGGAATGTGATTCTGGTGGATAATAAGGATCTCTCCTTGTGGAAGTTGAATGAAGATGTGAAGGAAAAAGGGTATAGCTGGTTAGAATTTCAGGTATTCTCAAGGAGCCTATATGAATAATCTGGACTGAACCAGGGAAACGTTGTCAATGATTTTAGCAGGCAGAGAAATTCACAAGTTAATGTTGGATTAAGTTACAAACATTCACAAGTGGTGGTTAATATTTGTGGGTAGCTTCTGGAACACTTGTATCAAAAGAAGTTGGTTGTAGTTGACACAGAGGGAAGAGTGATGAGAAGCATTGGAGGTAAATTGCTGACTGTATTTGAACAAGCTGCTTCTCCATTACCACTTCATGGTTACGAAGTTAACAATGTTTGGTGGCCTTATTTTGACTTTGTATCTCGGAGGATTACTTATGTTGTTCACGCATGGTTTTATTTTATTTTAATTTATGTTTTATGCCAATAATGTTTTCCATCATTCTTACATATTTGAATTGGAAATAGTGGTCAATAATTTTTAAAGTTGTTTTCCTCTTTTGGTTGGGAACATTTAGATTGGCAGAGGTAACAGTTGCACATACAGTGGACACTGACGTAAAATTTGTTTAATCACTAATTATAAAAAATGTAATAGTTTCTATTCTGATGTAATGGAATGTCTTCTATTTATTTGAGAATGAATTGGGAATGATACTTTGTTTGAATTCAGTCTTGAAAGAAGAAGAAGAGCCAATTAGTAAATCAGGAAAAATTCTGTTTTCAGGAGGAATTATGTAAACCTATCTGCATACATTTTTAAGAGTATTAATCAGTTCTATGTTCAAACTTAAAGACCAATATTCCGTCTGTGGCTTCCAAAGTGAATTTTATTAGGTGTTGTAATGAAAATAACTAATTTACAATTGAACTAGAGCAAACAATTGAAAGGCAATAAATTTTGTAATAATTGTGGAAATAAACTAATAAAATAAGGCATTTAGTTTAAATTTAAGTGGTAGGATATGTTATTAAATATTAAAGATACTTGGAATTGAGTGTTCAATACATTGGAAATTAAGGATTTTGTCAAAATGAATATTTCAAAATTTGTAGAATGATTATTTTACATTAAGATTTAGATCTATGTCTATAGAATTGATCTATGTGCATGCAAAATTGATAGAGTACAAGGAATGGACTTGGACCCATAGAAGTGAATTGTGAATGAATTGGCTACTATAACAAATGTACTTCAGCTCATTGTACATGTGTCTGAAATGGAGTGATGATACATAGTTTAAGAACTTGCTAGGCAAAGATTCATTCTTTGGTAAAATGCCCATGTGAACTAATTTAACGATAATGAACCAAGATCAAAGAGAATAAGCAAGCATGCAATATGCTTAGGATGACGATTAAAGTAGATGATGTGATCATGATGCTCTCATCTAAATGCTCCCATTATGATTCTATATTATTTAAATGAAGTATGGTGACTACACTACCTTAGCATGTAATTTGAAATATTCAAACTTTAATTGTCTCAAAATAGCTAGTAAGGGAGGGAAACATTAGCTCAAATTAAGAAATTGAAATTTAACATTCCATTTTTAAAAATCATGGGCACATAAATGACCTAGATCAATTATGTACTTGTAAATTTTTTATTAATAAGTGTCAACAAAGTAATAATAATACAAATATTCACAAAATATGGTAGGTGGATATAAAATTACACCCCAATCTAGTCCAAATGGGGTTGCAACCTAGATCAAAATACCTACCATAAACAACCACTAAGCAGAAAGAGTAGTAGTCGAAGGAGGATGCGGAGGGTCCCAGTCACTCAGCTTACTCCATACATTAGTAGGGTCTAGAGTGTTCATGAGAGGGTCCCACCCATCATCATCTTTTTATTCATCTTGGTCATCATGGGTTGAAGAAATAGCCAACTCCAACCAAGAAAACTTGCTAGAATCAAACTAGTTGGAGGCACCACTAAAAGGCCATCTAGGAGCTCCACCAAAAGGCCACCTGAAAATGCCACAAGAGGGCCACCTAGGATCAACACTTTTAGGGGGTGGAGAAGCCAAGCATCACCAAATAGGCCACAAAACACTCTTGTGACCACGATATCGTTGGCCAGTCAAGGGAGAAACCTATAGGAAAGCAACTTGATTTCCACGAGCCAAGAGAATCCAGCTACATCTCAACACTCGGAAGGAGGGAAGTAGCCTTGGGAGGAAGAAGGAGACTCTGGCCATAATGTAAGGGGTGTTTCCCCAATGGATGAAAAATTCTTGAAGGTGAGCCACCTACAAGGCAAAATTGTTGGCTTGCACCTAGATCTATGATAACACATTAGAACAAATAATTTCTATAGCAAAAAGAAAAACATTATAGTCAACATAGCAATGAGTGAAATTTTCTATCTTTCCATATTTTGAAAATAATCTTCATCTTAAAATATTTTCATATTTGACTGAATTTATAGGGGGATGTGATGCCAATCTCCCAAGAAAACCATATGCTAGGAAAAAGGCTTAGGTTGAAAAGGCCAAAAGAAATTATGAATCCAATTCCAAAGCTTCTTAGATTGAGCAAAAAACTAGAAGAGGTGTTTAAAAGAATCTAATTTTTGGGCATGTGTAGGATCATGATGGGCCAAAAAGTGGCAACAAGAAAAAATGCATATTTACTTCACCAAAATCGTGAAACACAGTTGAATTTTTGTATGGGTTGGGTAAAATTTGATTTTGTTTTGGTAATGCCAAACCAAAACGGATATCGATTAGTAACAGATATATGTTAATAATGGATATCTGTTGGTAATAGATATTCATTTCCCAAAATTAATTTTCGTCAATTTTATGTATTCAACACAAATATCTGTTTTCCAAGAAAAATGAATATTCATTTTCTATAAGTATTTTAATTAATTTTATATTTTCAAAATGGAAATCTATTTCCCAAAATTAATTTTCATCAATTTTATGTATATTCAAAATGGATATCTCTTTTGCAAGCAAAATGAATATCCATTTTGAAAAGAAGAATAGATTTCTATTTTCTATAAATTTTATTTTAATTCATTTTAGTTTTTAAAACAAATTTATCCATTTTGAAAAGAAAAATGGACATCCATTTTGTAAAGAAAAATGGATATCTATTTTGAAAAGTAAAATAGATATCCATTTTGAAAAGCACAAAAAGCACACTTCAGTAAAATGGGCTTGTGTTACTTATCAAAATTTTGATTTTTTACAGGTGTTGGACAGGTAATTCTAAGATATACACAATGGATAAGATAATTTTGATAGATTGTGTACCAAAAATTAATTATAATCATTTTAAGTTCCTCAATTTTTAAAATTTTAAATGCTCATAATTCTTGCATACAAAGTCTTTTTTTTTCGTGTTTTTTTTGTAATAATCATCCTAAATGACTTGAAACATTAAAGACATAATAAATAATGAAACATTTAGATTTTTGTACTAAGGAGAGTAAAAAATTTACATAAATCATCATAGAAGGCCTTCTTGTTGTCTTTGATCCTATGCGCACCTTTTCCCAAGTTGAACTTGTTGCAAGTATGAGCATGTTTGGTGGTGTTATCATTAATGTTGTCATTGATGTCAACACAATTTAGTATATTGAAAATGGTGCGTGTATAGTTGAGATATTGTTGAGATGTTATGAGTACATGGAGCTATCCTTATGATGATGGGTTACCAAGTTCTTTTGAGAAAATTAACAAAGAGTGAAGTCAGAGTTATGTATGTGTTCAAAATGTGCTCCACATTTCTCCTATGTTGATCCTATGCTTGTGTGGATTTGAAGGTTTGTTGTTGGTGATCTGTTGATGGTATCTCTTGATTTGTTGCTGTTGGTTTGATGACAAGTGAAAGTTGTGTTCACCGGTGTGTGAACTGTTTTGACAGAATTGGTTTTCTGTGGACTAGGAGAAATGTTTTTGCTCCACAGTCCTCTGCTGTTTTGTTTTAGGCCTTGCAGATCTGGAATATATGTTGTAATGGTGTTCTCTACGTTCTATCAGAGATATTCAAGGTTTGGTGCTCCAGAAGTTGAGTTTCAGAGTAGTGTGAGTTTGCATAATCCAGATGGACTATTGGAAAGAGTTGTGTTTGAAGATTGTTACACCTACTGCAATTTTTTTTGGAAGTATCTAAGATGTATTCTCGTGCTTGGTGCAGCATGTTGTGTGGTCTACATGTCATCTTTTTGATGTGGAATGTGTGTACTTCAATGTTCATTTGTGTTTTCATTAGGTTTGGCCGACTTGGTGTTTACACTTCATATGAAGAATTAAAATTTAATTAAGGAAGTGTGTGGCTAATTCGAGACATTGCTTTTGGTCTTGGTTAAGTGGTTAATTGGTCCACTCTCATTCCTTTCCACCATAGGAATGTTATGAAATGTATGTGTCTGACCTTGGAGAAAGTTTCTAAGGTTGAAGATGGTATAAATGTAAGTCGAGATGCGAAGATTTAGATGATACAAAGTAACAAAGTAACCCACAAGTGAAGAGCAGAGTTGTGTGAAAGTGAGGTAGTAGTACTTCATTGTGTTAGATTCCTGAAAGCAGTGAGCTATAGGTTTTTGCAATCTTCTAATCAAGGCTGTGGATGTGCGTAAATTGTTGTGGTGGATCTTTTTGTTATCTTTTGTTTCTGTAGGTAATAAGCCTTTGTATTTAGACAATGAGTCCCTTTGGGCAGTGGGGTGTGTGCAGGATCATCATGGAAGAAACTAGCCCTTAAGTGGCAAAAAAATTAGAAAAATCAGAGTTAGGAAACTTGACGTAAAAAATTGAATAATTTATCTACATTATTTCAAAAATATGTAAGAATAGAATCTGTAGAAAATTGAATGTAGTTTCTAAACTACTAGGTTTTAAAAAATAAATCTATTTGGTGAAAATTTGAAATTTCAATGTAGTGGTACTTAAATTTTAGGAAAAATAAGAAGTAGATGTCCTGCCTAACCACACTAGCACAATAAAATGATATTTTTATAAGATTTTAGATATAAGTAGAGGACTCATGCCCTGATGTGATGCATATTTTTTGTAATTTTTTTAATTAAATAATTAATTATGAATTTTTATTACAACTTTTAAAAAATATAAAAATCATATGTCTGACCACCTTAACTTGGTCAAAACTTCATGAAATTCAATTTATCTTTTTTTAATCCTATAGTATGCAAAGCATAAAATGTGACGCATGTTTTGGATTCAAAAAATGTGATAGAGTTTGAAAGTTATAGATATTTTTCAATTAGCCTATCAATCAGGACTTTAGTCATAATTTGAATAGAAAATGAATAATAATTACTTATTAAATTCAAAGTAAAGAATAATCTATATTGGTGGAAAGCTGAGAATATCCTTTAAAAACCCTTTTCGTTTCATCAATTTTGGTAAAAAAATAGTCGTCAGCCACATACCCATCATATTGCCACTTTTTGGCCCATCATGATCTTGCACATACCTAGTGAGCCTCTTTGTATTAAATTTTTCTATCACTTTAAATATTGTGAGTTAATCCTCACCATGTTTTTCCCTCATTGGGTTTTCCACATAAAATCTGGTGTTCATTATGTTGATTTTTCTTTATGTTATCTACACTTCATGTTCATACTTAATAATATAATAGTGTGGTTGTGAAATTGATAAGTGTTGAAGTTTTGAGTTTGAAATTGGTGACAATTGATTCACCCCCCACTCAGTTGTCCTGTGCCTTTTAACAATTGGTATCAAAGCTTTGGTTCCTTGGTGTAGAACTTAACCGTTTAAGGAAGATCTGATGGTTCATAAGTTGGCGATCCCTATGTTCAATGGATTTGATTATATTGACTAGAAAGTGCAGATGCAAGGATATATTATCTCTCTTGGTTACAAGACTTGGAAGGCTGTTGAGATGAAGTATGTTGCCCCATCGGGTGGTCTTACTATTGTAGATGAGGTTTCTGCTTATGAGGAGAATGAAAAGGCGAGGTATGCTATTTTCAATGCTTTATCTAAAACTGAATGAACTAATGTTCTTTCTTTGGGCACTTCTTATGAAGTTTGGAAAAAATTGGAAGATCTTTATGAAGGAAATGATAGAGTGAAGTTGAAAAAGAAGCTGACGACAAAGCACAAATATGAGATTTTGAAAATGGAAGAAGGTGAAGATTTTGCAAGCTATTTCCATAGAGTTGAACTTGCAGCAAATGATGTTTGGAATCAAGGGGGAAATTTGACTAATGAAGATATAATTGAGAAGATCGTAATAACCCTACCTGAGTGTTACAGTGATAAGATCTTAGTTATTGAAGAAATGTATGATCCTAATAAATACACTAAAGAAGAGCTATTTGGCACCTTGACTGCATTTGAGATGAGAAAATTTGGAAAGAAAGAAGAAAAGACATCTAAACAACATTTAAAGCAACAAAGACTGAGGATGATCCAAATAGTGATGGTTTTGATGAGTTGGAAGCAAATTTTACCAGGAAGTTCAAGAAAGGTATTGGTAAGTATAAAGGTATGTTGCCCTTTAAATTTTTTAGTTATGGTAATATTAGTTGTTGGAATTGACTAATTCAATCCACAACTCCCATGCAACACTTGCAAGTGATTACCTATCACAATATAGAAAAGATCAACAAGTAAGATTGTGCTCAATAACCTGAATATTATATTGATGCAACTACTGGCTGAATATGCTACCATACAAAATTGATATACAATTACAATGAATCAATCCTTATGAAAAGGATGAAAGCTAACCCCAGATTAGGGTTAGATTAGAATATGACAAGTGTCCTCATAGGAATGAATGAGACAACATGTTCTAATATTAGAAGTTATAATCATGCAAAATGCAACTAATTAATAAAAGAAAATAATGAATTAAAATCACTCCTAAGTTTAGCTTAAGTGTAATAAAGCATAAAGTGACCCAATTAATTAATGATTAATTAATTAATTAGGTGATGACTTTATTACTCTAACACCCCCCCTTAAGATGAACTAGGGAGAAACTAAACTATGATAAATAAATACTTGAATGGATGCATGAATGGGTCCCGCCCTAATGGCTGATGAGGTACCCATGTACATCAATGAAACTCTCATAATTGGAGAAATGGAGAAAACTGCATGGGAATAAAAGTCCCCTCCAAAAGAGAGAAAAGAAAATAAAAGAATGTAATGCTTTAATAGAAGGTGGATTACATGATACCCCCCAAAGACAACTTCTATCACATAAGTACATATACAATGGTCTCCATAGGACATATAGAAAGTGACTAGAAGGCCCCCCCACAATGAAGAAACTCTTGTTGCAATGGTGCATGCCTGATGTAGAATCCAGAAAGAGATCCTGAAGCGACAAATAACATTCCTCCCCTTGGGAAGAAACAGATCCAAAGGATGATGTCAAAGAAACCCTATGAAGAGTGATGAACCAATATGTCTCAAGATGTGTGCCTCTGAAAATTGCTCACATGTTCACATGTCAGAAAGCGATGATGGTGATCCAAGATCCTATGAAGACTGATGTAGAACAAGCTACAAAGGCAATGAAGATGGTGGGCCAACAGCGGTGATGTGGCTGTCAACAAAGAGGAGATGAATGTCTTCAAAGTAATCCTCTAGATCTACAATATAGGACTCTACAAACAAGGATGTTACATCTGTGAGATACGAATCCCAAGTAGCTATGTTTGGAAGATGTATGATGTCTTGCTGCATTGAATCGATAGGGGCCAAAGATGTGGCGATGCCAAGTTGATCAGGAATAATAGGAGATGATGATGTAGCCTCAATCTAAAGAGTGGGAACATGAATGCATGTCTCTGAACCATTAGAACATGCAAGACCTGTGATGTACTCAAGCTCCTCTAAAGTATCATCATCAAAGGGTATGCAATCTGTATCTACAAGAGGGATGAGACAATCTATAGAAGGATCCTCTAGGTATGGAGAGATATGAGGGTCTCCACAAATCACCCAAAGTCATATCCAAAGTATGTGGGGACATTCAATGTCCGATACAACATACATAGTGTCAAGATCAACACTAGAACATATAACCTCTACAATATGATCTACTATGTTGCCGCATGTTGAAAAACTCCCTGGTGTGTCTAGTGTAGGTATGAGTCCATACAAATAAGGCAAAATATCAAGCCACCTGAGATGTGTTAGGATGCCATTTCGCCATGACTCATAATTGTCCTTGTCCAAGTTGATCATATAAGGATGAATAGAAAAACCCATGATACTCACTCAAATGAAAAAATATGAAACTAATAACCTTAGTACTGATAAAGAAGATCAAATGATGTCATCTTATGGAAATAGATCCTTTCCAGGTGCCAAAACATCCAAGTAATTGACAAAATTATGAAAACACAAAATATTGAATAAAATGTACTTGGGGTAGATTCTATAAAAAGTGCATGAATAGATCTAAAGAGCTCTGAAATACCTTTCCAATGCTGCTTGGATTGTGGAAATATGAGATATAGGCAAAAAGTTATGATCTCAAAAGTACAAAATGAAGATCTGAATTTTACTAAGAATAATAGGAACCAGTGGAAAAATTTGATGATAAGACCTACACCACTAGAAATTTTGTAGAACTAGCTTTCCGACGATATCTCGTTTGCCTGGTTTCGACACCGTATGCCCAAGTTACACCAAAAGAAAAAAATGCTCCTTTAGGAAAAAAATGGGGTTAGGAGGGGGCTTGAATGACCTGGTCGTATGATTACATCAGCCTGACGTCATGATGACATCAGGAAAATACCAACTTAAATTTGATGGATTTCTAGAGAAAAAAATCTGCCCTACCTCAGAAATAATTGAGGGTCATCGAAGAAAAAAATATTTGTAGAATCTTCTTCAAGATTGGGTAAGTGTACCAAGATGGTTCCCAAAAAGGGGGCTTAAGTCGCCACTTTTTTTTCTGAAATAAGGAAATACTGACCTTGGACGTGAAATTGAGGATAGCTACACTCAAAATTTTGAGATGGAACAAAAACAAGGATCGAAATGCTCTAAGTCTACTTTCTAAACTAGTAATTTAATTTGAAAATGGTTGAGATTAAGGGGTTCAAAAGAGGGATGCACACAAATTGTTGTTGTTTTTGTTAGAAAAACATAACATAGAAACTCTTGTACGACCCTAGCATGGTGAACTTTTTTGTAGTATTTTTAAAATCGCTACGGTCAGAAGTTAGCTAACAGTACTTAGTTGATGCATGATTTTTCTTATAATTTTTTAATGAATATTTGATTTTTTACTAATTTTCTAAGTGGGAACTTCCTAAAAAGAAAAAATTTGGCCGTGCTCCCCCTACAAATTTTGGAAAGTAATAGATTTAAAAAAAAAATGTAGAATGCAATCTAGTTTCTAAAAATGTAATTTATTTGAAATTTCGATGAATAGTTAATTTATAACAAAAAAACACCAAACACTACTTTTTGATAAAAAAAAGACATACAAACAAAATAAATTATGGATGAAAGGCTTAACATAGTCAGAAAGTGAACAAAATTACATTGTTGGAAAGCTAAGAGAGAACCTAACATTACGCATGTGCTCAATTTTGTTGATATTGAACCAGATCAATCCTGACAGTGAGCACGAACCCGATTATGTGAAAAATTATAAAATTTGCAAAAACACGTCTCTGGTCGTTGGGAATGCCCTTGAAGCCTTTGAGTTGGTATTCCAACGAAAATATTGAAGCTAAGGCTAGGGTATTCCCAAAGCAAAATATAACGTGAGTGCGTTATAACACGCTCGCTTTATGTGTTAGTTTTGACATTTTTTTGCTTCTTCGGGGAACATGTCTAGCAACACATAATGTGCTCGCATTATTTCTTCCTTTAGTTAAATTCCACTTTATTGAGTGTTTGTTGATATGTTTGTATGTATATGTATGCTGGTGTGTCATGTATGTATGTATGTGTGCGAACCCCAACCTTGGTACCTACAAATCAAAGAGAATAAACACCTCAAGTTAGATATTGCAAGCCAAAACAAGGATTCCCCATGAAATCCATTTACAACCTCGAACTAGGAAATAAAATAACAAAGAACACAATGAAGCAATGAAATATTGATAGAATCCTAATTCAAATGTGCAAACTCATGATCCCATGGGGGAATTGGTGCCAATTTGATGTGAAAATTGGCCCTTTCCCAATTCCTAAGATGCAAGCTTCGAATGTTGAAGAGATTGATCCACTTTTTTTGATGAAAGATGAGAGCTCCAAGCCCAAAATCTGCAAAAAACCTAGCTATGACTCAATGATAATGGATAAGATTCAAGAGATATTTGAGCATGGTGACTTTGCATGGATTGTGGATGATCAAATGAGGATATAAGCTCCTTATTTATAGAATTCCAAGATGGATGAATGTCCAAATTTGAGCAATGTGGGACTAACATTCATCAAATGATATGATGCCACTTGTCAAGTTATGAATGGATGAAGGATGTGCAAGATTTGGGGTTTGTGCCAATAAATGCAAATATTTGAAATTCAAATTTGTTGAAATGACATGCAAGAGGGAAGGGAAAATGCAATAAATGCCACTTGGCTCAAGGCAAAGGACATGTAAGATGAAGTTATTTCCTTGTTGGATGTACATGTTGACTTGGAATTTTTGAATTCAAATTGAGAGAATATTCCAAAAGATGCCTTGTGAGGAAAATAGAGATTTAATAAATGAATTAAATCTATTTTCATGAGCAACTTGCATTATCTAGAGGATGGGACATGAGATGAGATTAAATTAATCAAGGGTTAATTAATTTAATGAGAGAGGTTAAATGATGTGACCTATTTGATTCAAATTTATGGATTTATTTAAATCAAATAAGAGAAGAATATGACAAGAGATTAATTAAATAAGGATTTTGATTTATTTAATTAAAAGAGATGGTGTTAGATTAAATCAAATAAGGTTTTAATTTATTTAATTTAATGGATAGACTTTAGAGATTTAATCAAATAAATTGATTATTTAATTAAATAGGGATAATTAGATTAGATGAATTGACTTAATTAACAAGAGAGTGACTTAATTAGACAAAATGATTAATTTAATTAAGGGATGAAAGTTGATGAATTTAATCAGATAAGGAGATTTGATTAAATGGTTAGACCGAGGGATGATTCAGGAAGAAACGATGTTAGTAAACAGGATCAGATGCACAATGTTAATTGGTATATTTTGCGTGTCTACATTTTTCCCCTCTTTGAAGCAATGCACTTGTTTCGTTGGTTCAAAGAATAACGATCTCGATCAAAGCCAAAATTTTTGATATTTAAAAAATTTCCCCACTACTACTTGTCGGAAGAGAATATGCTAATATAATGCCCCCTCGAGAGATCAGACGAAAATTTTAATTTTTTTGGGTGATCTCACGAAAAAAGATAACCAAGTACCTGACAGGTCCAAAAGGGATCCGAGAGGCTAAAAAACATGTCTAAACACAATAAAACGATAAAAAATAAGCCTCAACTAGACTAAAATAGGTTTGGGGGTCCAAAACCCTAGTAGGACAGCCAAATAGGGTGAAAAAAACCTCATTTCTAGGCTTAAAAGGGGCCTGAGGGGTCACTTTCAAGTCATTTTCACACACCTCCCCTAGCAATCTTGAGATCTGAGCTCTGACTCCCCGGTAATATGGCACAATAACAGCTTCCCCTGTACATCACTAATCAAGTTCGGACATACCAGTGGCCACCTGGCATCGGGGCACCAGTATGTGACCCTTACCCAAGCTTGGTTTTTTCATTTACTGCTTTAATTAATGCTTTAAAAGAGTGGCTCGCCTCCAATGGTGCTATATAGCGCCGCTCAACATTCAAACTGTGCCACGCAGTGTTGTTTTGCACCGCAGTGGTGTAATTCATAGTTTACAAACTCTGACGTTGGGCTCAGGCTCAGTGGGCTGATTTGATAAATTGTGACGTGGCAGTGCCCATTTCACATAAACTGCGACTCTAGAAGGGAAAGTGTGTCACGGCGGTGCCATTTTGCACTTTTTGGGCTCGAGCGTCGGAATTTGAGTAAAATCAAACTGCGATGCCATCACAAACTGTGCAGCTGGAGGCATTTTTGAAGCGTTTGACCAAGAATTTTTCAAAATTTTTAACACACTGACCTTCCTTGATGCAGGACACGGCGAGGGAGCTCTACTCTCAGGAGTACCAGTCGCGAGATTTGGCTAGCGTCTTACGGGACCTGAGTGACAGGGACCAGGATCAACTGGGAGTTGCGGGATTGTGGCACATTGCTTATGTGGCGCCCGTGCGTACTCACCTAGGGATGTTATCAGCGCTGGCCGAGAGGTGGCACAATGAGACATCGTCATTTCACCTCCCCATTGGCGAGGCCACCGTCACTCTGGAGGACATTTGGCGCATTCTACAATTGCCTATTCATGGCCAACGAGCGATCTTTGATATGAACGAGGGATGCGAGGCCTATGTCAGAGTCCTCACCACACGAGACATCATCTTTTGTGAGGGGCAGATTGAGCTAGAGCAATACAGGGTCATAGCACCTCCCTACCGCTGGGCAGTTGCAGCTATCATTTCAGGTCTCGTTGCCCTAGACAGATGAGGGTGATATTTTAGTCCCAGTTAGGGGTATTACTGGGAGTGGATGATCCGAGACAGGATAGTTTGTTTCGCATGAGGGCATTTTCTTCTAGCCTCGCTTTACAGGGACCTACACAAGTATGTGTACATGGATGACATAGCACTAGGAGCTGGGGTGACCTTACTTCACGTCTGGGGATGGGAGCGCATTTCTATGCTACATCCACATGTCATTTCAGTTCTGATGGGGGCAGACGATGCCCTAGTGGCACGATATAGAGGCAGTGTGTCCCTTATACACACTAGTGAGCAGGAGATCCCCTATTGGAGGCGGGTCCTGGACGAGATGCTAGTTTTCACTTGGCATCCATACCTTGGTTAGCTTGAATGGGCCGATGATGCTGATCAACTCTTTTATTTCTACTAGGACCGGTACATGCAGGGGCAGGAGCATACGATGATCGAGAGGTACCTACTTGGGCACGTACAACATCTGTTCGGAGAGCCGCAGGATCGACCTGATGATGACTATGTAGCCATCTTTTCTTGTAGCATGACACAGGTATCATGGGGACATGGTATTCCTACCTTTGAGGTAGTCGACAGCTTCTGGCACTTGGTAGCCCAACCATGGGCTTATGATCAGGGCCTAGCAGATCCTGACACCACTCAGGCCTACAGGGACTAGTTCAGACCTCCACTTCAATTGACCATTCCAGGTGAGGACCCAGATCCACACAGAGTTAGAGGCAAAGGGAGAGGATGAGGGTGAGTACTGAGGGTTGAGATTCAATAGGATCCACTAGTTGTGCCCCCAATCCCTCCAGGTCATGGGGATGTACACATGCAGGATCAGCAGCAGGAGCCGCCAGTCCCACCACCATGGGCCAAGGGTGAGGATCAGCCTCATGTGCAGCCACGGGTACAACCAGTAGGATAGGCAGACACATGAGACACCTTGATTGCACAGCTGCAGGCCCAGGTTCAGGCGATGATAGCAGAGAGAGACCAGACGAAGGTTGAGAGAGAGCAGCTCATGGTAGAGAGAGATCAAGCCGTGCAGTAGAGACAGGCTGTAGAGCTATAGGCAGCCACAGAGCTAGGCCACAGACAATAGATAGAGAGCATGACAATCTCCTCCCAGGGTACAGTGTCTATTTGATCCTACAAGGATGCCATCTGAGAGGCAGAGTACTACCGACGGGCTTATCATGAGAAAGTACCCAGATCAGAGTGGGCCAGCCACAGACTAGCAAAGGGTCATGGTGACAAAGGTGAGGGTAGCATTGACAAGGACCGAGCCTGATTGAGATGATATGATACTTTTTGTGCTTTATGGGCTCAATAGACCGATGGGCATTTTGTACCGATTGACATATATGTATAGTGATCCAATTTATTCTTTGTACTATGATAGTGACATTATTGATGATATATATATATATATATATATGAGTTGATTTTGATGTGATGCAATGTGTTCTCTTTATATGCATGGGTGATTTTATTTCTATATGTTATGGATGCATTTATTTCTAATGATTCATGCGTTATGATTATGACTAATAGATTTATATTATGTTAACATATGATATGCAAATGTGATGGTCTATTTATGATAATGCAAATGTGATGGTCTACTTATGATAATGTAAATGTGATGGTACGATATGTGAAATGATATGATGTTAATGCTTCATGAGATGATTTTATGAGATGCTTAGAATAACAAATGTTATTATCCTAAACATAATAAATGATGATGTATGTGATGCAATGATATGTTAATGTGTAATGTAATGTGAATGTAAGGTGGTGAGATGATGTCATGATGTTATGCAAGTATGTATGTTAATGAATTAAATGCCTATATATTTATTGTTTGAAAAAATGATTATGAAATGCCTTCGTAGATGCTATGCAATGATTTATATGATAGATGGTAATATGAAATGGTTATGAAATGCAAATGAATGTTATGCGATGATTGATATAATGTCATGAGATGCAATGTAATGGGTGAAATGCAAAGATATGGATGCACCTATCTGTGAAGAATGTCTATGATACCTTGTTTATATGATGATAAAAATGCAATGCGTATGTTTCCTATATGATATGTTTATGCAATATGCTAATGAGTTGTGGATGCAGGATTGATGACAATGATGGTGATGATGATCAACTATCATAGTACCTTGTTAGTACAGTTAGTAAGAAAAGAAGAAGTCACTTCAACAAGACACAAGACGATGCAAATGCAAATGCTGATGATGATGATTACTTGCCGAGGAATTGGGATTTTCAAATGGCTAAATTTTCTTATGTTTGATAACACACATGGTATGATGCATCGAGGTATAGAAAACTAGGATGGCGTGATACCTAGTGTGATGGACTTTGACTTAACAAGCAGATAGGAGTATTCTTGTTCACACTTGACATACAGAAACCTTAGTAGGATACACTTTAGAAGTTTCAGACACCTTAGACCAAAACACAGAAAGGTAAACCTATCCATGCAATAGTCGACAAGTTTCCCTAGACCTCTTCCATACATACCTAACTAAGCAAGTATTCGCCGAGGTTATATTACAAGAACGTCCAACAAGCATAGCAGACAAAAGTTAATGATCGTTGCCCCATTCTTATTTCTCTAAATCCTCTATTTTAGGATATCATTGAGATGTCGTTGGAATGAGCGCAAATAAAATAAGTCAAAAGATAAAGACCAAGTAAACAAACAAACTGATGCTATTCAATACCGGTAATAGAAAAAGGATGTGTTTTCTAAGGATCAGAACCGAAACTTATTGCCAAAATATAATGCCCATTGTAGGAAGGATTCATCCTAGGACATGTTAGTGGATGGCAGCATGCCATTTCATTTATCCAAAGTACTCTAAGGGATGATTGATATGGGACTGACTGGATGATAATTTACCAATTCGAATAGATGACCAACTTGCTTATGCACTGACTTAGACTTAAGACTTGACGTTTGGAGTTTTGGTTTTTTAATCTGCTAGACTTGTTTCCAACTATTTAACCAAAGGTTGATGATGACGATCAGTTTATTATGAGTGGTGTTATTGTGGGTGCAAGCAAGATGAGATGGATGGATTTTTTACAATGTTTTGAGGCTATTTTTGGTATTTTCAAGATTTTTGCAAATGTTTTGATTTTTTGATTTTCTAATGTTTTGGGATTTTCTAAAATTTTGACCAAGAGACCAATCTAAAGACTTATCCTAGGGGTCTTGAGGGCTGATCAACATATTAGCCTTGCCTATGTTATACACGCAGAGACCACGTAGTTCGACTGATGACCTGACCAATTTACAGATGATGATATACATGATGAGATGTCAGTTTATTATGACAGGCTCCTAAAGGACTGACCTAAGTGTCTCGGGGGATGATCAAAGATCAACCTTTCCTACGTTCAAGCTCAGAGATGACATAGTTAGAACAAGACGACCCTGTTTTTGACTTTTTGACCTTTTTTTGGATTTTGATATGTTTTGATGTTTTTGGATTTTCTGATGTTATGATGTTTTTAGATTTTTTGATTTGAGGATGTTAAGATCATACACGAATCTGATCCGATAAGAACATGCCCCCAACATGATGCAATAGACTACTCCGATAAAGGCAGGACAAACTGACCTTGAGGATGGACCGAGTAGTACTAGGAGGGATCATGGTACAAAAACATGACGAAGCTATGGTGCGGATGCGAGTGGATGAGTGATGGATGGAGATATGGATACGATGGATGATGGAAGCGAAATGGATGGATGATGCCAAACAAGCCGTAAAGATCCTGGTGGATGGAAAGTGCTTATTTACACAAGGCGCCTATTTGCCAGGTTTTCACCAAGGTACTTGCCCAAAGTGCCACCGAAGTGGTTTTCACTAGAAGACAATTTTTTTGATCCTTTTTTTGATTTTATTGGATTTTTTGCTTTTTTAATTTTTTTGTTGTCACCAAGATGCCTGTTTTCCAGGTTTTCACCGAAGTAACCATTTTTTCAAGACATTTTCTAATTTTTTGGATTTTTTGGTTCTATACCTTGAAAGATTTAGGCATAAAACTTTTTGAGATGAGAGCTATTCTTGGGCTCTTGCAGAGGTTCCCCTTTGGGTGTTGATAGTTGATATGCCCCTGATTTGTAACTTGCTGTGATGATGAATGGTCCAAACCAATTGGGTTCAAACTTGCCTTTGCTGCTTGGGTTTGGGACATTCTTCTGATTCTCTTTTAAGACTAGTTCTTTGACTTGGAACGTCCTGCTTTTGATTTTCTTGTTGTAGCTACTTTTGAGTCTATTCTAATAGACTTGCAAATGATTCAAAGCCTCTATACATTACTCATCCAGTAGCTCTAGCTCATTTAGTCTTGATACCCAGTATTTTTCATCCATGATGAGGTTTTGTAGTGATATCCTAAGGGATGGGAGCTTGATCTCAATGGGGAGTACGACTTCTAATCCGTAGACCAAGGAGAAGGGGGTGGCACTAGTGGGTGTGTGAATGCTGGTTCGATAGGCCCAAAGGGTGGGATTAAGCTACAAATGCCAGTCATGACCTGTGTCATTAACTTTTTTCTTGAGGATTTTGGGGATGGTTTTGTTTGTAGCTTTTGCTTGGCCATTGCCTTAGGGATAGTATGGGGTGGAGAAGCGATGTTGGATTTTGAATTTCTCGCACAAGTCACGAACCTCCTAGTTCTTGAATGGTGTCCCATTATCTAATATAATGGCTTGTGGGACACCGCAATGACATATGAGATAGTTCAAGATAAATTTTGAGATCTGCTTCCTAGTTATATACGTCATGGGTATGGCCTCCACCCACTTTGTGAAGTACTTAGTTGTAGTTATGATGAATTTGTGGCCATTGGATGAGGTGGGTGTGATTTTCCCAATGAGATCGAGTCCCCATTGCGAAAAGGGCCATGGTGTGATAATAGAATGAACTTCTTGAGCTGGTGCATGGATGAGGTCCCCATGTTGCTGACATTGTAGACACCTTCTAGCATGATCATGTGCTTCTCTCTCCATTGTGGGCCAATAATACCCCATCCTTAGCAGTTTCTTGGCTATAGTCATTCCACTCGAGTGTGAACCACACATGTCGTTGTGTACTTTAGTTAGAGCAGTTAATGCCTCCTCAGCATTTAGACAGTGTAATAGGGTACCTTCTATGCTCCTACGGTATAGGGTATCACCTAGGATGACAAATCTAGATTCCTTTTTAACAAAGGTTTGTTTTAGGTTTGATGGTAGGTCAGAGGGTATGACTCCTATGTGAAGGTATGTATAGATTTCGTGATACCAAGGATCGCCAGGACCAACAATTTCACACACATATTCCAATTCTAGTACCTCGAATGCAGGAATGAGAAGCTGCTTGATCAAGAATTCATACTTTGGAACATTGTGAGGGATGTCCAATAGGGACCCAATTGTTGCCATAGCATCTGCTGCTCTGTTGTTGGTTCTAGGAATTTGCTCAAATGTTATTTCTATAAAAGATTCCTTGAGAGTCTCCACCAATTTCTTCTATGGAGTGAGATTGTCATCCTTGGTATGATATTCATTATTGACTTGATTTATGATCAACTGAGAGTCTCCATACACTTTGAGAGCTATGATGTTCCATTGCACTACTATCTTGAGACCTATGGTTAAGGCCTCGTATTCTGCAATATTATTAGTGCAAGGAAATCCTAATTTGTATGACCTTGGTATGCAATCCTCTTGTGGGGTGATGAAGAAGACACCAGCTCCTGATCCGTGCTATGTGTATGAGCCATCGAAGTATAGTTTCCAGTGGTTGGCTATGTTGAGGTTAAAGATGGATTCATATGGAAACTTTGAGACAAGAGGATTCTCAAAATAAATAGGTGCTTATGCTAGTTGATCTGCAATAATTTGGACTTTAATGGCTTTCCGCTCTACATACTCAATGTCATACTCTGATAGTATCATCACCCATTTTTCCATTCTTCTTGTGAGCATTGCCTTTGATAAGAGATACTTGAGGGCGTCAATTTTGGCAATGAGCTTTATCTTGTGTGCCAACATGTAATGTCTAAATTTTTGAGATGCAAATACTACTGCGAGGCATGCTTTTTTGATGAATGAGTAGTTTAGCTCATGACTAACCATTGTCCTGCTGATATAGTAGATAGCCCTCTCTGTTATGTTTTCATCATGTTGAGCTAGGAGAGCTCCAAGGCCTACTCTTGTTGCTGATACATATAAGATCAATGGCTTTCTTGGGATGGGTGGCATTAATACTAGTGGTGTCAGTAGATATTCCTTGATTTTGTTGAATGCTTCTTCACATTTGGTATCCCATTTGTACGCTACTCCCTTGTGGAGTAGGTGAGAATATGGGTTTTGCTTGTCTGCCAGTTGTGCTATGAATCTTTTGATGGATTGGAGTCTGCCTTGGAGGCCTCTTAGTTGCCTTAATGTTTTTGGTGCCTCCATTTTGAGGATTGCCTTCACTTTTGTTGGATCCACCTCGATACCCCTCATGGACACTATGTATCCTAGCAATTTACCTGATTGTACATCGAAGACGCACTTCTTGGGATTTAGTCTGACTTTGTATTCCTCCAGTCTGTCAAAGATAGCACTTAGGGTTGCTATATGATCTTGACTTTTTCTTGACTTAGCTAGAATGTCGTCAACATAGTCTTCGACTATTTTATGAATCATGTTGTGGAATATCAATGTCATGGCCCTTTGATAGGTTGCTCCTACATTCTTTAGGTCGAATGGCATCATGTTATAGCAGTAGGTCCCCCATGGACAAGTGAAAGTTGTCTTATGTTGATCTTATTTTTCTATCATGATTTGGTTATATCCTAAAAATCTGTCCATTAGTGATAGCATCTCATGTCCTGCTGTCATGTCTACTATCATGTCGATGTTGGGAAGCGGGAAGTCATCCTTTGGACATGCCTTGTTTAAATCTCAGAAGCCTGTGCAGATTCTAATGGTTCTGTTAGGCTTTGAAATAGGTACCAATTTTGATACCCACTTTGGATAATCTATTGGTCGTATGAATCCTGCATCTAGTAGCTTTTTCAACTCCATTTTGACTAATATAGCGATCTGATGGTGTATTTTTTGAAGCTTTTGTTTGATCGGCTTTGCTTCTGGATAGACTGCTAAGTGATGAACCATAGTCTATGGATCAAGCCCTGGCATGTCAGCGTAACTCCATGCAAAGTTTATTTTCCTTTCCCTTAGGAATGCTGCTAGGAGTTCTTGCTCTTCTGATAATAGTGATTTCATATAAAATGTGATATGCGGGGTCTCCTTTGTTCCTAGGTTGATAGGATTACATTTTTTGGCCAAGAATGTTGACTTCTCCTGATTAATACCTCTTAAAGGAAGATTGAATCCTTCATCCTTGGGTGCCTCAAAGAGGTTTTCACTGTTGGATACATCCTTTCTTTTTACTTTTTTCTTGTCAGAGAGTGCCATAGTGTGGTTTTCACTCAAGGACTTGGATATGATTCTTAGTTTCTCACTTTTGCGACTGAAGGATTCAATTGTTTCCCCATAATAGGCATGTGTGTCCAACTCCATTATAAACCTTGCCTTATGATCTCCACCTGCAATGTTATCCCTCAATCCCATGAATTCTGAGAGTGCCTCATCATTTTCAAATGTATCAAGAATTGGTGGTCCTTGTTGGTCGTAGTCGATGAGTTGGGGATATACTAAGTAGATCTCATGGTTTTGATGGTCTGTTTCAAAGGAGAGGGTGCTAATCATACACAAGGTGGTGTCCTTAAATAACATAGGCAGATTGGTAATGGTATCCTCCTCATCGCTACTAATATAGGCCTCAGTTATAAAGTTATGTATGTCTCTACCTATGGATATTGGTGAGCGTACTTCTGCTAGTATTGGCTAAGGAGAAATATTAACCGTTCTAACCAGAGTACTTCAGCCACGTATGGTTATACTCAGAGGGGTACATCCAAGGCCAAGATTTGTTATGGGTTGCGTCTCTGGCATGATAGGTATTATGAGCCCATTGTCATTTTATCCCAGTCTTTGATTTCTGTCATAGCCCATTGTGAGCATCATTTGTAGGCCCTTTCTTGTCTCATCCATTGGTAATTCAGGTATCGGTCTTTCATCTTGAAGAGCATGTGTGATGGATCTGCTTCAATAACCTCCTAGCTGAGGTCTCCCCATCTTGTGAATTTGGGATAGTCTTTAGGAAATGCTTGTGATGTGGAAGCTAGGTTTTCTTGTGGACGTCCCCATGATCTAGGAGATTGTGGTAACTCTCCTATCACAAAAACATTGTTAGGGAGCTTGTAGTTTCCACAACCATCCTCCTGGATGATGAGCTTGATGTCAGAGATGGTGGGGATGGTGGGAGTGGTGAGTGTCTTTGTCACAAAAGTGGATGCGAGGGTGGCGGGATCGATGTATTGTGTGGATGGGCCCTCATCATTTTTTGGTACTTGGGGGATTTTGTAATACTTTGCTTCAATATTTTTGCAATATGAGAACAGTTTGGGATATCCATGAAGGGTGACTTCTTGTCCATTATGTGTAAATTTCATACATTGGTGGAAATTTGATGCTATAGCTTTCATCGCATGGATCCATGGGCATCCCAAGAGGATATTGTATAGCAAGTTGAGGTCCAAGACCTGACAAGTGGTTTCCGTGAGAGTTGGCCCTACTTGAATAAGGAGTTTAATTATGCCTTGAGATAATCTTTCTTGGTCATCATATGCTCTTATCGTGATGCCCTTTCCTTTGTCGATGGAATCTTATGATATTTTCAACTATTTGATGAGGCTTAGGGAACATATGTTCAAGCCTGCACCTCCATCCACCAAGACCCTTTTGATTTTGCTCTTATGTACTATGGCTTCCAAGTGAAGTGCACGGTTGTGGGATGGTTGGGAAGGGAAATCTTGGTCAGAAAATGTAAGGAGATTAGGTGTTATGATATTTCCAACCATAGCTTGGAATTGCTCCACATTGAGATTTGCGAGGATGGTAGATGAGGCTAATTCTTCCTCAAGGATATTTTTATGAGCTGATGATATTTTTAACAACTCCATGATGGAGATGTGTGCTAGCATTCTCTTGAGTTGATCTAGGACATTGTATCCATGTGGAACAGATCTAGATGTAGGGACCCTATTTGGTTGGGATGATCATGTGATGGTGACTTTTCCGCCTCTTGTGGTGACTCCACAATCTTTGGCATGGGAGCCCTTGATGGTGATGACCATGCAGTCTTCATTTAGGGAGGCAATGACTATTTCATACACATGATTTACACTACCCTTCCCTTTATCATTTTTATTCCCTTTGTTGCCATGATTCGGCTTTAGATTCGTGTATATTTTAAGATCCTGATTTTTCGTAGGTTGTTCCACATTTATGATTTTCTTATCGAGATGAGATCTTGGATGATTTTTTTGAGTCTCATGCAACTGTTTGTGGTATGGCCTTTGATTTTATGAAATTTGCAAATTTGATTCTCGTTATACCAAGGAGGTTTGACATCGGGTTCTTGGTAATTCTCAAATGTAGGAGGCTTGATAAGTTTTTCGTCAATCAACTTTTTCAGTATATCCTCAAGTGGTTCCCCCAAAATGGTGTATTTTCGTTTAGGATAACATTTTTCTTTGGGGTGGTCCCCTTTGGTCATTGAGATTATTGATGGTTGGATTGTTGTTTGGTTGGTATGTTGTGTGATGAGTGTTTTGGTGTTGTGATTGGATTTGTTGTGCAGGTGTGTTTTGACAAGGACCACTAATAACCACCTTGGCATCTACGACACCATCATTAGTAACATTTTTGTTCCTTACCCACGTACAAGGTTTATCATTGTAATTGGATGGTGGGTGGTTGTTTTGTTGTTCATGTTATGATGTTGATTTCGTGGGTTGAGTCACAAGGGCTCTTTCAATGCTAAGTGCCTTGGAGATCAATTGATCATATGTGGTGATGCCCTAAACCTTGAGATGAAATACCAAGCGGCCTTCAAGGTTGGCTATGATGGTGCAAACTTTTTTTTCTTTTGGCATGGTCCACTTGCTCCGATTGGCCTTGGATCGCCATCATTCAAGGAATGAAGTGAAAGATTCATTCTTTCCTTGTTTCTGAGCTGAGATTTCTTCGAGACTAACATCCATTGCAATGTTACATGCGTAGTTCTTAATGAATGCATCCCTAATTTCTTGGAATGTTCTAATGCCTAAAGTTAAGTGACATAACCATTCTAAAGCATGCCCTGCCAAGCTCCTAGGAAATAGCCACATCAGATAAGTATCATCATATGCGACTTCCATGAAATGAACCTGGAATTCCCCGATGTGATCCTCAGGGTTTCCCATCCTTCGATATTTGTCAAATTTTGGGATCTCAAATCCCTTGGGGAATGGTTTCATTTTTAGGCTCCTATCAAATGGATAGGGACACAAGTTGCTTGGTGTTTTTGTTGTTCGCCCTGATTGAAGGTCGAGCACTTGTTGTGGGAGCAACCTAAGTTGTGTCATCACATCATTTTACAGATTAGGGGGTGGAATGAAAGTGTTTTGGGGTGTTTCAATTGTGGGTTGGATGGGTGGGTTGGTTGGTGTGTTGTTCAATGGTATTTGTATGTTATACCGAGCAAGGTAGGCTTCCACCTGTTGCTATATGAACAACACCTATTTTTGATCTTGTTGTTGCTGTGCTAAGATTTGTGCTTGTTGTTGCACTTTTTGTTGTTCCAACAATGCTTGTTGTTGTGCTTGTTGTTGTTCCAACAATGCTTGTTGTTGGGCTGCTATTTGTGCTGCTTCTTGCCACTCTTGGTATTACTTTAATGCTTATTGATATGCTTGCAATTGCGCTGCTTGTCATTGTGCAAGAAGTTGTGCTTGATATTGGGTTTGTTGTGCCTGATATTAAGCTTTTGCTTGAGCTTGCGCTGCTTGTGTTTAGGATAGTGCTTGCACTTGTGCTTGTGCCACTTGTTGTTGCAATAGAAGTTGTGCTTGAGTGGCCATTTGTGCTTGCAATTCTTGTGCGGCTTGTGCAGCTTGGGCAGCTTTTTGTTGTTGTTGTTGTAATAACGCTTGGGCTTGTTATGCTTGTAAGGTGGCTTGGGCTGCTTGGTTAGCTTGAGCAGCTTGAGTAGCTTGTTGGGTAGCTAGTTGTTTAGCTTTTTGTTTCTAAACTTATTGATATCCTCTTTGAAAAGCAGGTTGTAATGCCGCATTGTATTGGTTTGATGTGGTGGAAGTTGGTGGTGGTGGGGGTGCTGGTGGATTCGGAATGGCATTCGTGGTGGTGAATGGTGATGTCATGTTGATTATTTGATTGGTGGATGGTGTTGTTGGTGTGGTAAGTGGCATCATTGATGTGATTGGCCCTTAAGAGACCATGCTTTGCAATGTTATGGGGGTGTTTGCAATTTCTTATGTATTTTTCATCTATTGTTGTGATGCCGATGAAAAGTTTTGAGCATTTAACATAATGTTTTGGTTGATAGTTGGGCTATTGTTTTGATCAATACTTGGTAGAGGGGGAAGCCCTAATCCAAGGAGTGGTGTGGATAATAATGTAAATGGTGGGAGAGGTTGAAATTTAAGGGGTGTTAGTTGTTGTGTGGTGTCAAATATCCCCCCTGGTTCGAACATATCTCCCTCTTCTTGTGAAATTGTGAGAAGAGGTGTTTGAGGTGTTCCGTGAAAAAATGATGATGATGGATCATGATGGAAGGTGAGAGGAACATTTTTGTGTAATGGGTTTGGGGGAATTTTTTGTTCCAAGGTGGTGTTTGCATCCAAGTTTTGATTATTAACAAGGGGATGTGCTTGAAGAGCATTGAGGAATGCATTTCCCTTGTTAACGTTGGGTTGGGTTGGAGCAAAAGATGTCATGATTTGCAGAATGTTTTGCGTGATGTTTTGAGATGGGGGTGTAGATGAAATGGGAATGGTGGATGAAATTGGTGGAAAAGATGTCTCCACTATAGTACTGACATCAAAATCTAAAGGTAACTTGGCCCCTTGTTTTGCTAGCTCAAGCATGTATAACGAAGGGTTGAGCATCATCATGATGTTGATGATTCTATGGTTGTCCGGATTTTGGAGCATTTCAGTCATTTCTTCATGAGACATTCCAAAGGTAAGATCCTCTCCTTGGTTTTATTCTTGCGGATTTTATGATGATGAGAGGGTCAAAGGATTACTTGATTCAGCAGGATTCATTTCTGTGTTTTTTTGGCTAAGATCGCTTGAAGCGGGTGTTTCTTTGTTGGCTTCCATACTCTTCTTGTATTGAGATCTAGTTAGAACCATAAAACAAGGATCAATTTTTGAGAATATGGGAGATGAATCTCTTGATTCTTTGGATCGATCTTTATTTTATGCCCTAAGTAGAAAGTCTTATGATGTCTTTAGGATCAAAGGTGATGATGATATGATGATGATGTAAAGGATGGATGATGTGGATGTTATGATCTTTTGGTAAATCTTGAAGGATATACTGGGCTTTTGGGATTTTTGGATTTTGATTTTGGATTTGGGATTTTTTCCTTGATTTTGATTTTGATTTTGAACAAAAATACCTTAATATGTTGGATGATGATCTAAAGGATAGATTTGATCAAAGGATGATAATTTGAATATGTGCAAGGAGAAGGATGCATCTACCCACACCTATCCAAACAAGATGATAGTTTCACTAAGCATATGAAGAAGGATTCATCCACATATACTAAGCTAAACAAGATGGTTTTGATAAATTTTACTAAGCATATGCAAAAGGATGCATCTACACATACCTAGCCAATGGTGATTTTGATAATGTTCTCAAGGATTTAGTCTCAATGATTTTGATGATTTTGATTTTGCTAGAAAGCCTAGCACTTAAGGATGATTTCAAGATTTTCCAAAAGGTGATGATGAGATGATTTTGGTTTTGATGTTTTGGGGGATGGATGCAAATTATTTTGATTTGTTTTGATCCCTAGATGAACCTAAAAAGGGACACTTTGTTTGCTTAGACCTAGGTATTGAAGAGCATGCAAATTCTTCCTAAAGACCTTTGTAACCAAGGAATGATTTCATTTGAACATTCATTTTCGGATTTCCAACCAAATGATTTTTGCTTTGGGATTGTGAGTCTTCAACACATATGAAAGTTCATTTTGCTTAGCTTTGCTTAATGTCTTTATTTTACCAAAAATATTTTTTTTTGATTAAGTTTTCAAACTAAGGTGTCCAATGTCTTAGTTTCTTCAAACCCCACAAGATATGTTATGTGGAAATTCGATGAACCTAAGGCAAGGGTTTTCGTATTGTTTACTTAAGGAGACAAATCAAAATATAATCCAATGTTTAGAAACCTCTAAGGACGTGAATCCCAAGGGAAAGCAATAACATATGGATTGAGTCAATTGTATTTGTCCCAAAAGGGTTTGAAATTTGGATGATGTTAAGTGTTTGTTTTTTATTTGTTTTCGATCAAGAAATGCATTTTGTAACCCAAGAATAAGTACAATCCTATGGATGTGTAAGACAATATTTGTTGGATTCCCACTTGGACAAGTCTAGCTACACTTATCTCTAGTGAATGGTTAGATGCTTGACCCCATTGGCTCCCCTCCATGGCTCATTAACGTCAATTGGGGCAGCCAAGCATCAACACCCATGAAACTCCCATGGCATGTTTTCCATCTCTACTAGAAGACCATAAAAGTGTGGGGCGGCTTCAGAATGACCGTTCTTGCACCAACAAATAGATTAAAGGATTTTGGAAAATTCTAGCACATGGGTTTTAATACGGACTTTCTGTTCGTGGAGATTGACCCATACGGAAAGAGTTCCCTTTCAGATCCATCTTGTCAGAATCAACCGCGTGATATTGGTGTTTCTTCCAATATCCACATTTATATCCAGGTTGGAAATACTCTTGGCTTTAGAGTGTTACCGGTTGAGTTGTTCCCTTGGGTGAGCACTTTTTCCCCAAGGAAGGCCCTCTAGGATAAACAAAAGCGAATGAAGAACACTATTCATAACTCGATCAATCCTTGTTGGCAACAAGAAGAGAGAATATACACAACAATGCCGCCACTCACACTCGCACAAGATGTTCAATTTTAAACCCAAATCGAAGTGTGGAGGTGATTGATTTGTCTCACCCTAAAGTCATGAAAAAGGCTTTTTGATTCTCAAGATTTCTATAAAGCATGAGAGAAGCACATACGTCCTTTTTCAATGGCTTTAGTTTAAGTAAGCTTTCACAAAAAAAAGTCACACTTGTTCTTTTTAAATCCACAAAGAAAAATGTGAGTTCGTTTTAGAGCACCAAATGACAAGTGAGAGACATTTTGTTCAATTTGTTAACCAAAAACAAACTTTAGTATGTTGTTGATCCTATTGTTTGTTTTAACCCTTTACAAGAAATAAACAAAAAGATTCTTTTTAAACCCAAAGGAAGTTAGTATCCTAAGAAAGAAGTGCTAATAATTCCTTGAAGAAGTGTTAAACAAACACTAAAGTGTTTAAAAACACTTTGATTCAAAAAAATATCATCATCATGCTCATCCTTCCTTTGTTTTCGATTTCCAACCTTGAAAGAAGAAAAACCAGTTAGATTCTGGAAAAACACAGAAATTAAAAGGTAGAAAACAAAGGACAAATTAATCATAAATCAAAAGCACATGCTAAAATTAAATTTTCCCCTTTTACTGTCTCCCAGCGTCACAACTCGTGACTGCGTCACAGTTTGTTCTCCCAGTGGTGCACTCACAGTGCTGCTTACCAGTCAGGGTCACTCTGTTTCAGTACAGAGAGCTAAACTGCGTTGCTCTTTTCACCCTGCATCGTAGTTTTCATCCAGTGTCGGAGTTTAATATTTTCTAAAAAATTTTGCAGGTGAACAAGTCCAGCGACGGAGTTTGAAATTCAAATATTTTGGTGGGATGAGTCCAGCGTCACAATTTCAAATTCCAGCAGTGCTCTATAGTGACGCTGAAGAGTCAGCAGTGCCAAAACAACGACGTTGAACTCCCATCGTTGGAATTTTTTGGGTGTGAGTGAAAACGTGGAAATTTTAAGAGAATATGGAAAATAATGATATCATGCCCTCCTTCTAGCACCAAATTTGCGAACCCCAACCTTGGTACCTGCAAAACAAAGAGAATAAACACCTCAAGTTAGATATTGCAAGCCAAAACAAGGATTCCCCATGAAATCCATTTACAACCTCGAACTAGGAAAGAAAATAACAAAGAACACAATGAAGTAATGAAATATTGATAGAATCCTAATTCAAATGTGCAAACTTATGATCTCACGGAGGAATTGGTGCCAATTTGATGTGAAAATTGGCCCTTTCTCAATTCCTAAGATGCAAGCTTCGAATGTTGAAGATATTGATCCAGTTTTGTTGATGAAAGATGAGAGCTCCAAGCCCAAAATCTACAAAAAACCTAGCTATGACTCAATGATAATGGATAAGATTCAAGAGATATTTGAGCATGGTAACTTTGCATGGATTGTGGATGATCAAATGAGGATATGAGCTCCTTATTTATAGAATTCCAAGATGGATGAATGTCCAAATTTGAGCAATGTGGGACTAACATTCATCCAATGATATGATGCCACTTGTCAAGCTATGAATGGATGAAAGATGTGCAAGATTTGGGGTTTGTGCCAATAAATGCAAATATTTGAAATTCAAATTTGTTGCAATGACATGCAAGAGGGAAGGGAAAATTCAATAAATGCCACTTGGCTCAAGGAAAAGGACATGTAAGATGAAGTTATTGCCTTGTTGGATGTACATGTTGACTTGGAATTTTTGAATTCAAATTGAGAGAATATTCGAAAAGATGCCTTGTGAGGAAAATAGAGATTTAATAAATGAATTAAATCTATTTTCATGTGTAACTTGCATTATCTAGAGGATGGGACATGAGATGAGATTAAATTAATCAAGGGTTAATTAATTTAATGAGAGAAGTTAGATGATGTGACCTATTTGACTCAAATTTATGGATTTATTTAAATCAAATAAGAGAGGAATATGGTAAGAGATTA
>VDFB02281492.1:751743080-752128948 GCA_007258455.2 Sequoia sempervirens
CTCATATGTCTGACCACCTTAACTTGGTAAAACTTCATGAAATTCATTTTTTTTTAAATCCTATAGTATGTAAATCATATAATGTGATGCACGTTTCAGATTCAAAAAATGTGACACCGTTTGAAAGCTAAATATTTTTTCAATCAACTTATCAATCAAGACTTTAGTCATAATTCAAATAGAAAATGAATAATAATTATTTATTAAATTCAAAGTAAAGCATAATTTATATTGGTGGAAAGATAAGAATCTCCTTTAAAAACCCTTTTCCTTTCATCAATTTTTGATAAAACAAAAGTTGTCAACCAAATACCCTACACATACCCATCATATCGCCACTTTTTGGCCCATCATGATCCTACACATACCCTTATCAAGATTCTTATGAACAATTGAAAGAATGATTAAAAAATCATGATGATTTTTCTCACCCTACAATAGGTTTGGTAACTCTTACACTTAAAGTTGGATTGAAACAACTATATGTATCATTCTCCGTCATCTTGATGTCAGACCAATTCTATGTGAAGCTAGGTTATATCCATGACTATGCTCCATGAATTTTTTCCCATCATTAATCCAAATTTTTATAAATTTCCCATTTGAAAATAGAACATATATAGTCCATCATAGTGGGTTTAATCATTTGGCTTCTCATGGAAACATTTCATTAGACTATTTTTGGCCTCAACCCATAGAACCTGTTAAGCCTCGTGAAGATTTACTTTTAGGTTATATCAAAAATTTAAGGAAAAGTGCATAACAAAGTTATCCCTTAGAAATATTCTTGAGAATGATAGGGCTATGGTTTTTCCTCCCACCCCACAAGTTGTGGATGAATCCTTGTTTGAAGCAAACACCCTTCCAAATACGCAAGTCATTTATGTTGCAGTTCCTTCACCAATATTATAAAAAAATGCCAAGAGACAATTACACGATTACCTTTTTGCCACCAAAAGAGACAAATTTATAGACCTAAGGATACAATGGCTTCCCATCCCTCGATGTCCCCTTTAGTTCCTCCTCTAAGGGAAGAAAATAGACTAATAGTTGAGAAACCCACTCTTACCCCTTCACAAATTGAAAACCACACAAGAAGAAACATAAATTCCAAAGATAATAGGCATATACATTGTGTTATTTCTCTCTAGTTGGGTGAAAATAATAAAAAATTACCTGAAGATCAAACACCTATGCAAACATCAAGATGAGTTACTACTTTCACAAAACATGACATTGAACCTTACATGTCCTAACCAAAACAAATAATGAAACAAGAACATACAACTAAAAATCTCATTAAACCATCCATTGTGATAAATATGGATGATGAGAATGAAGATGCTAAGATTGATGAAAAAATGCATAATGAACTATCTCTTTTGTATTCAAAGTCTATGGATTTAGATAGGGGAAACCATGATGATCCTCCTAATGAGAGTGATTCACCGTATGTTTAACCTAGTGATCCTCTTAGTATGACACTTGTTGTAGTCCCTTTGGCTAGTTTTCCACCTTCCATATATGATGTGCAAGATTGGGATGTGGATGATTTTATTTAGATTGGTTGGAATGTACAATACCCTTTTATGCTTACTTTATGGTGTTTATTTATGTTTTCTTGCACGTGATGATCTCCCATTTTGTGTTGCTTTATGTGTCTTTATGTTTGTTAGTTTTCTTTGGAGGACCCTTGTTGCTCCATTGGCACAAGGATACAAAGGAAACAAATATGTCATTACTTTCATCTATTTGTATCTCCATTCTTCTTTATATCATAAACATTGTTTTTTCTTGTGTTTTATTTTTGTGTATGATGCAAGGTGTTGAGACATTTAGGTCTCTTCCATGTTGACCCAAAAGTTTTTTTGTTTTCTCTATGTGTCATTCTTCCATTGTGTTTGTAGTTATATGATTATTTGGGGGAATGATGTCAATTTCAAGCTCACTTATGTTGTAGCAAAGATGTATACTAATCCTGGATCTATGGATCCCTTATGTGATCATCTTTGTGTTGTTTGTTTCATTGTATTACCCAAGGGAAATCCATTATCATGAGCTAGCTTCATTTGGAAACATATCATTGGAATAGGTTTTTCCAAATAATCTCTCATGACCTTATCACATGGTATTTATCATTTTTTTCTACCTTAAAAAAATTTCTCACAACATGGTGTTTAACAATTACTTTAAGGTGGGGGCATACATTCCATTATGTGCTTCACTTTGTTCACACACATTGTACTTAGTGATGCATTGGCATAGAATTTTTATTATTTGTGTAGCACCTTATTAGAGTTATTGGGACTATAAATCTTGGTATGGTTGACATGGGTACACACCTAGTGAAAATTGGTCCTCACTAGTCCTTGTGTGTTTCTCATTTTGCTATTGTATTTGAAAGGATCACCTAGTGAATATTGGACTTCACTAGCCTATGGTGCCTTTTGTTCATGGTTCACCTAGAAAATATCAAAATTTGTTATCTTATGGGTCATGAATGCCTTGGGTGTGGATCCTAGCATAATGCAACTTTCTAGTCCATGATTGTCATACCCTCTTTTTGTTTTTGTTTTATCATGTATGTTTTGTGTTATCTTGTTGCATTACATGCATTTGTGTTCCCTTATATTTATTTTTTATCTTGCCATATGATCTTGAATCCTCAAGGCTTGTGCACTCCCCTTGGATTCATTGTCATTCTATCTCTTCAACATTTAGATAATCAAACCCCTCTTGACATGTTTTCTACTTTAGTGTGAGTCTAAGAATAAGTCCATACTCTCACTAAAGTGGAGGCTAAATGTAGCTTCATAAATTTTCACCCTTGAAAATTTCACACTAGATTTGTCTCCCTTCTAAGAGCATGGATCTAATTATACATCTAATATCCTAAATTATGCATTCCATGGCCCACTTGGAAATTTATCAAGAAAACCCATGTACAAAACCAATGCAAAAATTTAATATTTTTCTCCCAACACTTTACACCACAAAATAGGGCTAGGATAAAGTCACCCTATGCAACTTGGTCCCTCTATTTTTTCTCCAATTTTTAATATGTCAAAGTTGGCATTTTATTATTTTAATTAAAAATGTCAAATTTTGGCTATCAAGATTTAATTTTTGGGAAATTAGATTAATTTCATATAAATACCTAGTCATTTCACCATTTGAAAATTAACAAGGAGAATTATCAATTAATGGTAATCAAGCACTTTTGGAAGCAAATTATTATCAATTCAAGAGAAGATTTATTGTAACATTTCAGTATTAAAGCATCTGTAAGGGAAATTTGAGGGCATCTCAGAGAAACCTCCAAGAATAGTAGTCCCTTCGGTACCTTTATTTCGATTAGATTGCCTCAAAGACACGCACAACTATGTCCTAAAGTGGAAACAGACACAGTTCATTTCCCACATTAATCCTTCTTAGAGAAGCACATGTTAAATTCAACAGCAAGCAATAAAAAATTCTAGAAGTAGAACCAACACAGATGAAAGATAAGACTAAAAACTAGAACACAAAGATTTACATGGGGAAAACCCTTTCGGGTAAAAAACCCCACTCTCAAAAGTTTGAGCCATTGTATTATTCAGCAACGAAAAGTTACAATACAGTTTTAGGCTTATAGCCTTTTCAGAGATTACATCTTGCTCATTCTGGATACAACCTGATAACAATTGATCAATCCATCAGACCATACAACCTCCACACTGATACAATGTAGTGCAGATCAACATGAGAGAGATCAATCATGATCCATGATCAGAAGAGATTCCAGTAGAACCCTGCTTCTCTCTTCTTCTCCTTCAGCCTTATGGCCTCGGCCTTTCAGCTAGCCACATGGCCCTCTCTGTTCGGTTTCTTAGTTCTTCTTTCTCCTCTTATTCACACTGGCTCATCCTACTAGAACATCCAATGCATACATATACATTCATTCTCAACATGCTTTGTGAAACCGTTCGTTTTCAACTGTCAGACAATAATCTATAGCTCATCATCATTATCGTCGTAGATGTTTCCATTTCCTCATGTAGAGTTTTCCCTTTCACACAGAAACAGTTCAGCAAACAGTTCACATTTTTCCCTCTCTGATAGGTCCAAATTGCACCATGTAGGACAAAATTCATTTGGTCAAAGGCATTCAACCTATGTTTGCATGTTGGTGAGACACTAACCGTGTCTCCCCGATGCTACAAGACTGATTGCACATCTATCGCCAAGAGTCGCCCCCATTGGCAAGATGTTACACTGAGTTCACAAGTTGTCGCTCATACTTTGCCTTGTCACCAAGACATCATGCCAATATCCACAAGTCACATCGACCTCAGTATTCTCATCGGCGAGACAATCACCATTCGATGAGACATCATACTGAACACCAAACAATATTCAAAAAGATTTATCGCTTTCGCTTAGAGGTCATACCGACATCAAGATTCCCATCAACAAGACAATCACTCTTTGCCAAGACATCATACCGATGCCTTCAAGTCATATCAAAGAGTCCAACCGTCAGCTAGACATTCCACATTCACTGAGACTTCATATCGAAGTCCTTGTGTTTCTTCGATGACTCCATTTGCTAGGAGTCTCACCAAAAACACCCGATCACATGTGGCTTTGTCGGCTAGACTTACCGCTATCGCCAAGAGGTCATAGCAAACCCCTTTCATTACCCCAATGACTCCATATGTATATAGCTGTCAGTGAGACATCTCCCTGTCGCCAAGAGTTCCTACCGAACACTTATGTTACATCGAAGACTTCTTTTGCCACAGGTTTCCCCGACATCTGCTAGACACCAACCTGTCAGCCAGACATCTAGTTGTCGAGACTTCATATCAATAGGAGAAAGTCATACTGATTATCACATCGGCCAGATAGACCAAAGGTCACGCCAATATCGGCAAGACTTCCTATCGTCGCCGAGACATCATTCTGACAGTCCAAGGTTACGCCGAAGGTTTCAGATGCCAATTGATAAGACATTTAGGAGATCATAGTGAGAGTTCATGATCTACTAGCAGATCGGCCAAACATCTCACCAGTCACAGCGACCATGCTTTCTCAGAGGTTTTAGCCTATGAGATTGAGGCAACAAGTCCAACAATCTCCCACTTGATGAAGATCACATAGGCACCTCCAAAGCAACTAGGAACTAAGATCACACTAGCTCCACTAGTTCAAACCCCACAATACTCAAGACACCCAATCAACAAGATTCCACAGAATCAGTCCACTGAACAATCTACAACAAAGACTAGGCATCCAACTCCAACTCACTCTCCAACAAAACAACCAAAATGCAACCGATCACAGCCTTCCAGGAAACCACATAGACCTCAAACATGTTCTCATGCTCCATCAAGAATTCTACTCAAACATCCAAGATGTCCACGATTTAGGCAACAATCCTGTCATCTTCCAACATGCCACCTATGGAAGAAAGATACAATGCCAAGGTGAATAAGCACCATTCTAACAAACACAAGCAAAAGATCCCAGTGATGTCATCAACAAGATACTGCTACCACTTCACTCTGCTCAGACGCTATATAGAAGCAATATCAACTTCAAACCTCAAACAGAGCACAACCATGAAGTCATTATCCAGAAACAAGATATGGAACATCAGCTAGAACAAAAATCATACTAACTACTTCCATCCAACTAATAAACTCACACAACTGAAAGATAGTACCCACAGCTTGTGCTATTCCATCCAATCTCACATACCTCATAAGGTATCAACCTTAGTAAACTCATACCAAACCATAACCAACTCATTTAATAGAAAATACAAGCTCCAAGTGCCAATCAATCGAAGAAGACAAGACACATACAGGAACTCCCACTGCCTAAGTAATCCAAATCTGAAAGATCAAAGGCATCGCAAGTCTACCAATAACATGACATAGAAAATGTAACCATGTAGTACCAAGGAAATATCCACAATGATATGCACAACTTGCAACAAACCGCTACAAGAAACATTTCTCTCACCAAAAAACTTCACGGCCACAAAGAGAAACTCTACACATCATCTTCCTGTAGAACATCCTCCTACATATAGTTCTAACAGCCAGCTGTGTCAAGAAAGACCTCTTTCTCATCCCAAAAGAAGATCAAGCTATTTCATTCCCCTTTTTAGGAAATTAGCCCATAAATTATCTCCTACCAATTCTCATTAGTAAATAACATAACACAAAAGCTCAAGGAGATAAAACAAAATATACATCTTCCATCATGAATCCTCCAGAACCATTAAACAACAATTCAAGATCCATATCATGAAAGTGAACATAAAACACATCTGAAAAATATAATGGGCCAAATACCTCTTAGATAAACTACCGAGTAGACCGAGAGTGGGAACGAGAATACTCTTTCAAGATATGCAAGCCATCATGACTAATCCAAGAGAAATCTCCTCATAGGTCTCTTATTGAACTCATGTTCAACCAAGGTGTAGGCTTCTCGGACTTTCTGCTAAAAAACTTCATCAAGAATACCAATCAACAATACTTCTCTCATAAGAGAAAAACAACCTCACCTTATTCTCCATGTATCCATGAGTACTAGCAACCGATCATCTCATGCTAAACTTCAACTGCATTACTACACTATCATGAAATATCAAGAAAATAATCAAAGCACCCAATACACAAAGAATTACTAGACCACAGTCAAAGCTCCAATCATCTGAATCAGGAACTTATCATGACACCATGATCTACATATCCCCTTAGGAGATACCATGCTTCAAGTGACTTCACCATAGTCTCAAGTAAAATGCACAATTCCAAAACTCTAGTGCACAAACAAGAGTATACCATGACATAAAGAAAATAGACTCAAAACCAACATCACCTGTCAAGCACCACCAACACCTCAGCCAAAGACTCCAAGTGTCCTCCATGGATCCAAGATGTTGCACATCTTCAAATAATGTCCATGCAAATGCGAAAGAACCCTTCTACAACAACAGGATCTAAAAGCTCCCCCTTGAACATCTGCAAAACTAAAGAAGACCATTCACCACCATGTGATGAACCCTCAGATATTGCTAAATCTCCCACTAAAACGTGACATACAAGCTCTCCAAGCATCATGACCACCTGCTTTAGGTTCCCATAACTGACTATTCAGGTACTCAAACAATATCCATCCTCTCATCTCAAAGCAATCATACCAATGCACAAGTGACCACAGACAAGGCTAGCTAACAAGTTTTCACCAGCAATGAATCAACCTCATGGATAAAGACAGCCACATCCAAGTTATCTCACTACAGCCAATGGGTAGCTAATCCACCAACCGCATAACTTGTAGATCACAAACATCGAACATGCAAACCTATCATCACATTGGAAACTACAACATTGAGATTTCAAAGAGAATAACCATGTAGACAACATGACTCAAACACCAGAACACGCCAAACCTGATTTTCCAATCATGTCCACAATGAGCACCATAATCAAGGAACTCACAAGTACCACTATAGGAATGTTGAGTGAAAAATTACGTACCAACATTCCCATGTAGAGAAGAAATCACACCTTCTCAAACTATGCACAAAACATGCATGCAAAACTGCAACTATCTCATCCAACAACACCACAAAAGCCAGGGTCTAGAAAATAGTTTAACAACAGCTCCACATAACCACAATTTTTGCTTAATCGTGTAAAACCTACAAAACCACAGAGCCAAGCAAGTACAAATCGTCCTTAAAAAGAAAACAACAGTTCAGGAAATCCAGGCCCCTTTTAGACCAAATCTAAACCACCAACATGTACATGCATCTGAGAAAGAGAGAAAGGCTATTTTAGAAGCTTGAAAATCAACTAATGATTAACTCCATAGCCTTTATGTATTTGAGGTTAATAGGAAACAGTGCCTTCTAACACTAGGAAACACCACCTAGCATAAGCACTCTCTTCCATGGCTGAGAAACAAACTAGGCTTCTCCATATCATCAAGGAGTCTCTCACACAGACACCCAATATGAAAGCTTTACAACTACACAACCACAGGGCAAGAAAATCCACCTCATACACCAAGGTTATACTGCTACCAACAAGGAGATATAGATCACAACAAAACAACATGATCAACTCCCTTTTCCATCTTCACCATCCTTCAAGTTGTGTGTTGTCTCCGAATATCACAAGACTTCCACTCACTAAAGGATAAATAAAACAGATGATTCCTCCAGATTTCCTCTAGCCTTACAAACTGAGAAATCTTCACAAGAGAAATACCCAGAACCAACAACCAGAAGAAGGCTTTGATACCACTTGTAAGGGAAATTTGAGGGCATCTTAGAGAAACCTCCAAGAATAGTAGTGCCTTCGATACCTTTATTTCGATTAGATTGCCTCAAAGACACGTACAACTATGTCCTAAAGCAGAAATAGACACTGTTCATTTCCCACATTAATCCTTATGAGAGAAGCACATGTTAAATTCAACAGCAAGCAATAACAGATTCTAGAAGCAGAACCAACACAGATGAAAGATAAGACAAAAAACTAGAACACAAAGATTTACGTGGGGAAAACCCTTTCGGGTAAAAAACCCCACTCTCAAAAGTTCAAGCCATTGTATTATTTAGCAACAGAAACTTACAATATAGTTTTAGGCTCATATCCTTTTTAGAGATTACATCTTTTTCATTCTAGATACAACCTGGTAGCAATTGATCAATCCATCAGACCATACAACCTTCGCACTGATACAATGCAGTGTAGATCAACATGAGAGAGATCAATCATGATCCATGATCAAAAGAGATTCCAGCAAAACCCTGCTTCTCTCTTCTTCTCCTTCAGCCTCATGGCCTCAGCCTTTCAGCCAGCCACACGACCCTCTCTGTTCACTCTTGTGGTTCTTCTTTCTCCTCTTATTCACACCGGCTCATCCTACCAGAACATCCAATGCATACATATACATTCATTCTCAACATGCTCTATGAAACCGTTCATTTTCAACTGTCAAATAACAATCTACAATTCATCATCATTATCATCATAGAAGTTTCCATTTCCTCGTGTAGAGTTTTCCCTTTCACACAAAAACGGTTCAGCAAATGGTTCACATTCTACCCTCTCCGATAGGTCCAAAGCGCACCACGTAGGACAGACTTCATTCGGTCAAAGGCATTCAACCTGTGTTCGCATGTCAGTGAGACACTAACTGTGTCTCCCTGATGCCATAGGACTGATTGCACATCTATCGCCAAGAGTTGCCCCCATCGGCAAGATGTTACACCGAGTTCACAAGCTGTCACTCAAACTTTGCCTTGTTTCCAAGACATCATGTCAATATCAACAAGTCACATCGACCTCAGTATTCTCATTGGCGAGACAATCGCCATTCGATGAGACATCATACCGAAGTCTTTATGTTATACCGAACACCAAACAATAGTCGTCAAGATTTATCGCTTTTGCTAAGAGGTCATACCAACATCAGGATTCCCATCGGCAAGACAATCACTCTTCGCCAAGACATCATATCGATTCCTTCAAGTCATATCAAAGAGTCCAACCATCAGCCAAACATTCCACATTGGCTGAGACTTCATACCGAAGTCCTTGTGTTTCTCCAATGACTCCATTCACTAGAAGTCTCACTGAAAACACCCGATCACATGTGGCTTTGTCAGCTAGACTTATCGCTATCACCAAGAGGTCATAGCGAACCCCTTTCATTACCCCAATGAATCCATATGTATATAGCTATCGGCGAGACATCTCCCTGTCTCCAAGAGTTCCTACCAAACCCTTATGTTACACGGAAGACTTCTTTTGCCATAGGTCTCCCCGACATCCGCTAGACACCAACCTGTCTGCCAAACATCTCCTAGTCACCAAGACTTCATATTGGTAGGAGAAAGTCATACCGATTATCACATCAGCTAGATAGACCAAAGGTCACGCCGATATCAGAAAGACTTCCTATCATCACCGAGACATCATTTTGACAGTCCAAGGTTACACCGAAGGTTTCAGATGTTGATCGCCAAGACATTCAGGAGGTCACAGCGATAGTTCAAGATCTACTAGCAGATTGGACAGACATCTCACCAGTCACAATGACCATTCTTTCTCAAAGGTTTTAACCTATGAGATTGAGGTAACAATTCCAATAGCATCATGTCATGTTTTATGTGAGTTTTTTCATGTTTATGTTATCATTTTTTTGTGAAGACTAACCCTTGTAGGTCTTCCAATCAATCAAGCCAATTTTCAATAAATCCTTTGTTTAATGCACAAGAAAACCAAGAGAGGGGGGTGAATCAGTTGTAAATTAAAACTTCAAAACCCTCATTAACATTTAGATCCAAAATCATTAATTTAACCCTTAATTCTGTTATGATGAATTTTCATGAAAATAAAATAATAGAAACTAAAATAAATTAACACCATACACAAGAACACTATATTTACATGGAGAAACCAAGAAGGGAAAAACCACAGTGAGGATTAGCTTACAATATAATTAATATCAACACCAAATACAATAGGGCTCACTGTTAGAGGTTTCACGACCCAAAGAAGAAAGGCTCACTACTAGAATAGAAAAGAGAATAGAGAAGGAATTTTACACAGAGAAAAGAATCTCAATGCAATAAGGAATCCACCATAATGACATCAAAATCTTCATAGTTTGATTGAAGAATTGTAGCCACCTTTTTCTCACTGCATCTAATAAACTAACACATCAAATCTCATACTACATTACTCAATTTCACACACTAACACTCTAAAATTCACATCATTCACATCTCACACATCTATCTTTTAATCTCTCAACAACTCAACTCATACGTATACCATCCTCAACCTTGAAACCTTCTCCAAGGTTGGCTATGCACCTTAAATGTACAAATTCAAATTACATCAACACCAAAACACTTCCCTGGTGGGTAGAATTGAAAGTGGACTACATCAAAACTTAATTGGGACCTAAATCAACAACATCACTCAACCACACACTTCCTTAAACAATATTTATCCTTCACATGTAGTGTAAACACCAGGTCGGTCATTACCCATGCAAACACCATTAAAATTTTAAGTACATGCTTCCTAAAACCCAAGGATGACTTGTGAACCACACTCCATGCTTGAACATGATCTAAAAGATTCCTCAATCACCCTAAGATCCAACAAATTCCTTTGCAACAAATTCCACCTCAAAAATGTATACATCGAGTACACTCAGACAACTCTGCCATACACTGTTACTTGAAAAACTATCTTTCAAAGCACAAAACATTAAACCCTCTTGACTAAGGTAAACTACCAATACCATCAACACACCTTTAAAATTGCAAGACTTGAAGCACAATTACAAAGAAACATAGAAAAAAAATTCTCCTAGACACCTCTACAATACACAATCACACACTGGTGAACAAAACTTCTTCTGTACGATGATCCAACACACCAAATCTTGAATATAACACCTTTGAATACTTATCACCATCATATTAAAATCACATAGGTATAAATTCAACCTAGAAGAAAAGTGAAGCAAGACCATAACACAACTCTGTCACCCCAAACACCATTGCAACACATTGCTTCCTCTTTTTATCAAATTTTCTCAAAAGTACTTGGAAACCAATCACCTTAGACACATACTCATCATTTTCAACACTTACACAACCATAGACAAAATCTTATTAAAGAAAAACTAGAGGTTGACACTAGTAGCTAAACTAATGACAACATAATATAACTAATCAAAGTAAAAATTGCTCACACTCTTGCAACAAAATCAATAGACATATTAATGGAAACATCAATTTGTTGACATCAATGACAACACCAACTGCTTATACATGCAAAACCATCAAAGACACTACAACTCTATACCATACCAATTTCCTTCTCTTTTCTCCCCCTTTGTAGCTTGTCTTCTTTACTTGTTTCTTTCTCCCTGAATGACTTGTTCTTTCGTGAATTTATCTCCCCTTTACTACTTATTCTTTTTCACATGTTTCTCACCTTTTAACATAAATGGAAAAGGACATAATGCTTTTACTATTTATTCTCTTCCTTTGACATCAAATAACCTACTTACTACTACAACTCCTTTCATTTACTACTTTGAATACCCCCCCTTAGGAGCACACACCAAACTATACCAAATCTATAACCTTTGCACATTGACAACAAACACTCTTCTAACTACATCAATAAAAAATTCCAGTACCTACTCCCTTTAAGAGGTAGCCACCAACATCAGTCCAGAATAAAGAATGAATCCTTAGATCCACTAGACTAGCACTCTCCTTATGCATCTAGTTCAAAGAAGGAGGGGAAATAACCTCCAACTTCTCCTAGAGATACTCAAATGTATCCTTAGAAAGAGCCCTAGTGAATATATCAGCAATCTAATCCTTTGTAGGCACATATTCAAGCTTCACTTCATTCTCCACAACCTTCTCTCTCAAAAAGTGACATCTAATTGAAATATGTTTTATCCTTGAAAGAATCACTGGATTCTTTGAATTTTTTATTGCACTTGTATTGTCACAAAATATAGAAATAGGCTCATCATACACTACTTTGATATCTTTCAATGTTTTCCTCATCCATAACACTTGTGTGCAACAAGATGATGCAATGTACTCATCCTCTGCAGTAGATAAAGAAACTAAATCTTGTTTCTTACTTAGCCATGGTACCAATCTACATCCAATAAATAGTGTACCACCACTTTTACTCTTCCTATCATCAACACAACTATCCCAATTTGTATTTGTGTAAGTGTGCTCAAAGTGAAATTAGTATCTTTTGGATACCACAAGCCATGATCTAGAGTGCCCTTTAAGTATCTAAATATCCTCTTCACTATTGCAACATGTGATTCTCTAGGATCTTCTTGAAATCTAGCCACAAGAAAAATTGCATGCATGATATATGGTCTAGTAGTAGTTAGATATAGTAGTCCACCAATCATTGATCTATAATTTCTTTGTTCATCCTTAGGGGATTCATCATTCTTGTTTAGTTTGCAACTAGTAACCATAGGAGTGCATACCGGTTTGGGTTATTCCATTCCAAAAAAATCAACATCTCTTTGGCATACTTTGATTTTGAAATGAATATACCTTTTTAGTTTGATTGGTTTGTAGAAGAAGGAAGAAAATTATCTCACCAAACATAGACATCTCAAACTCTTTTTGTATCTCTTCTGAAAACTTCTTGCACATAGCTTCAATACCTCAAAAAATTATATAACCAACATACACAACCACAATCAAGATTTGATCTTTTTCAACCTTAAAGTAAATATTACTATCTATGGTACCTTTATTGAATCCTTTCTATATCAAATACTTATCTAACCTTGCATACCAATCTCTGGGAGATTGCTTCAATCCATATAATACATTTTTCAATCTACAAACCATATTAGGTTTATCTGATAATTAAAATACTTTTGGTTGTTCCATGTACACTTCTTCCAATTATCTATTCAAGAAAGTAGACTTCACATCCATTTGATAAAATTTAAAATCCATATGCGCTGCAAAATCAAAAAACATCCTGATAGATTCCATTCTTGCCACCGGAGCAAATGTCTCCTCAAAATATATTCCTTCAACTTGTGAATAGCCTTTTTACACAAGCCTTTCCTTTTTTCTTACCACTTATCCATTCTCATTCAGTTTTTTTCTGAACACCCACTTGGATCTAATTATTTTTTGTTTGCTAGCCTTGGGACAAGTTCCTAAGTTTGATTCTTCTCAATCTGCAGTAGTTCTTCATCCATAACTTTCATCCAATGTTCATCTTTGCATGCCTCAATCATTTTTTTAGGTTTAACTTCAAAATGTAAACACAAATTTACCTCTTCTTCAATAGCTTTCCTTCTTTTCAATACACCTTTTCTCTTGTCTCTAATGGTTTTTTCTTCATAATGATTTCTTTGCACATACTTAGGGGTTCTAGGGGTGTTTTTTGGAGCTTCTTCCTCTTCTTCAAATTGTACTTCCTTTTCCTTGGATTTTTCTTTTTCTATGCAATTAGGCTCATCTAATCCATATCCATCTATCACCACTGAGTTTTGAAAATCTTCATCAACCTTAACACTTGCATTCTTAACATTCTTTCTTAGTCCCTTGTTGTATCACCGATAGAATTTTCTTTTAGTAGAATATCCAAGAAAGATTCCTTCATCAAACCTTGCATTTAACTTTCCCAAATTTTCTATATCTCTTCTAATATAACATTTTCTTCTGAACACTCTAAAGTATTTAATAGTACAGGTATCCTTCCATACCACAACTCATAGGGAGTCTTTGTGTTGTTTTCTTTTGCTTGAACTTTGTTAAGTATGCAAACAATGGTATGAATTTATTCTCTCTAGTAGACTTCTAGTAGGTTAGATTCTTTCATCGTAGTCCTTGTAGCTTCTTGAATAGTTCTATTTTTCCTTTCAACCACTCCATTTTGCTAAGGAGTCCTATTGGTAGAAAAGTTCCTCTTTATTCCATGATTCTCATAAAACATATTAAATTCATTAGAGGTGAATTATCCACCTCTATCAAACCTCAAATACTTGAGCTTCATATCCATTTCATTCTCAACCATAGTTTTGAATGCTTTGAATCTATCTAGTACTTCATATTTTTCTTTAAGAAAAGTAACCCATGTCATTCTTGAATAATCATCAATAAAAAGCATGAAATACCTGTCACCTTGAAGACTTCTTGTCCTTGTAGGACCACAAAGATTTATATGTACCAATTCCAGTAATTTGATAGAAGATTATTCATTTCCTTTGAAAATTCTTGTTTTCTTTCCAATATGACACTCCTTGCATGCAAAATTGATAGGCTTTGTAATCTTTGGTAGATCTCTCACTTCTTGAACTAAACTGATTCTTACCAAATTATCAAAATTAATGTGACACATCCTCATGTTCCATAACCAACTTTCATTGATCCAAGTCATAAAACAATGACCATCAACACCCTTGAGATAATAAACATTTCCATCTACCCTTCTTCCAGCAGAAATCATAGTTTTGGACCCTTTTCTGATCTCAAATCCATCATCCTGAAGCATAAGATTGTATCCTTTTCTACACATTTTTCCAACACCCAAGAGGTTATGTCTTAAACCCTTAACATAGTAAACATCTCAATTATTATGCTTTCCATCAAAACTGATTAAACCTATTCCACATATCTTAGCACCTGAATCATCACCAAATCTAACAAGTCCTCCATCATACTTTTCAAGTTTAACAAACTTACTCTTGTCTCTGGTCATATGATTTGAGCAACCACTATCAATGATCCAATATTTCTTATCCTATCTAGTATGAAAAGAAGATACCAACCTCTAGTCTTATCCTTTCTCTCTAAAGGGAATTCCTTCACACATCTTTTAGAGTTAGCAGAAACATATTCATATTTTAAATCCATGAACAAACATTCATCATCATCAAAAATATTTGCATATTCTCTAACATAGTAGCTTTTCTTAATCATCTTACCTTTGTTCTCCTTGTTTTTATCATTCTCAACTTTGTTTGGACATCTTGATGCATAATGACCTATAGTTACACAACTGAAACATTTGAAAGGTAGCTTACCTCTGTACTTACCAGTACCTCTTCTCATTCTTCTCACAAAGTTTTCTTCCACATCATCAAGAACTTCCTAATTTGGATCTTTAGTCTTATTCATTTTTGCAGCCTTAAAAGTAGTCTCAACTTTTGCACCATTATTTGGACCAAATTCTCTCATTTAAAATACATTTAAATAACCATACAATTGATCTCTAGAATACTCATCTAGATTTGCAAATTCCTCAATAACAAAAACTTTGTGACTGTAAACTTTAGGTATGGTTCTAAGAATTTTATTTATCACTTTTGATTCCTTGACTTTACCTCCAAGACCTATGATGGAGCTAACCACTTCATCTACCCTCTGCATGTAGATTGTAATATTTTCATCTTCAAACATCTGTAATTTCTCAAATGTGGTCTTCAAATTTTACATCTTAGCTTATTTGATGATATCATCTCCTTCATAAATACTTTCCAAGTTATCCCAAATTGCTTTACCAGTTTTCAGATTCATAACTTTCACCAATTCAAAATTTGTAAGACTACTTAAGAGATCATACCTTGCTCTACTATTGATTTCTTAGGCTTTGAGTTCATTTTCAATGCTCAGACCTTTTTTAGGCATAGTGTATCCATCCTTAACTAATTTTTAGATATCATATCCCAGATATTACAGAAATCCTTCCATCATTGTCTTCTATAATGCATAGTTTGTTCCATCAAACATAGGGATCTCCTTCTTGTGCACCATCCTAGATCTACATTAGGTGGTTAAGCTTTCTTCAAGGAACTTTTCTTTGATAGCAGTTTTTGAATGCATAAGAAAACTAAGAGGGGGGTGAATCAGTTGTAGCTTAAAAATTCAAAACCCTCATTAACATTCAAATCAACAATAATTCATTTAACCCTTAATTTTATTATGATGAATTATCATGAAGAGAAAATAATAGAAACTAAAAAAAATTAACACCATACACAAGAGAACACCAAATTTACATGGAAAACCCAAGCGAAAAACCACGATGAGGATTAGCTCATAATATGAGAAATATCAACACTGAATACAATAGGGCTCACTATTAGAGGGTTTATGACCTAAAGGAGAAACACTCAATGCTAGAATATAAAAGAGAATAAAGAAGGAATGTTACATAGAGAAAAGAATCTCAATGCAACAAGGAATCCACCATAATGACATCAACACCTTCATAGTCTGATTGAAGAATTGTAGCCACCTTCTACTCACTACATCCAGTAAACTAACACATGAAATATCACACTACATTACTCAATTTCACACACTAACACTCTACACTTTGCGTCATTCATATCTCACACATCTATCTTTTCATATCTTAGTAAATGAACTCATACTCTCCTCAACCTTGAAACATTCTCTAAGGTTGGCTATGCTAAACGTGCAAATTCAAATTAGTTTGGTGCCAAAACACTTTCATGGTAGGTAGAAGTGAATGCAGACCACATCAAAACTTAATTGGGGCCCAAATCAACAACATCACTCAGCCACATGCTTCCTTAAACAATATTTATCCTTCACATGTAGTGTAAATAGAAGGTCAGTCATTACCCTTGTAAATATAACTAAAATTTTAAGTACACACTTCGTCAATTCCAAGGATGACTTGCAAACCACACTCCACACTTGAACATGTTCTAGAAGATTCCTCAATCACCCTGAGATCCAGCAAACTCCTTTGCAACAACTTCCACCTAAAGAATGTACACATCTAGTACACTCATAAAACTATACCATACACTTACTTGAAAAACTCTTCTAAAGCACAAAACCACAAACCCTCTTGACTGAGGTAAACTATCAACACCATCAACACACCTTCAGAATCACAAGACCTAAAGCAAAACTATGGAGAAACATAGAGAAAAAATATTTCTCCTAGAAACCTCTACAATACACAACCACACATTGGTGAATGCAACCTCTTCTATATGATGATCCAACACACCAATTCTTGAATATAACAGCTCTCAACCCTTCTCACCATCATATCCAAATTACATGGATAGAACTTCAACCTAGAAGAAATGTGAAGTGCCACCCAAAACACCACTACGACACATTGTTTCTTCTTTTTATCAAATTTTCTTAAAAGCACTTGGAAACCATGCACCAGAGACATACTCATCATCTTAAACACTTTCACAAGCATAGATAGAAGCTTATCAAAGAAACACTAGAGGTTGACACTAGTAGCTTAGTAATGACAACATAATGCATCTAATCAAAGAAAAAAATTCTCACAGTCTTGCAACAAACTCAATAGAAATTAATGGCAACACAAACTTGTTGACATCAATGACCACACCATCTACTCATACTTGCAACAACCTTGAGGTGATGTGCATGACTTCACTCCTTCAATGAAATCATATTTGGGTGTTGATTTGTAGTCTATTGTTTATTCATCATTCATTTGTCATTTAACCTCTATCACTCAAAAGGATAAGCTCTCTTTCATCAATTTTTCCATTGTGGAGGTGGAAACACCAACATGGGTTTTGACTCAAGCAAGCCCCTATATGGCACAACCTTTCCTCTTTCTTTAAATGTGTAGGTTTCAGATCTAAGGAAGAATGGAGGGAGATTGGAAGATCATTTATTCATTGTTACATTCAAACCATACAACTTTACAAGTTATGAAAGCTCAATTATATTAGCATCTGACAAAGATCTGATAGTGAGACTCAGAAGGAATAAGGCCTTGATCAGACTCTAAGGACTATGAAATAGATCTAAAATCAGTTAACTAGGACACTAGCACCCTAGGTGATTTAGTCCTATAAATTTAGCTCCAGATTTATATGTTAGGTGCACAAAACTTTGCTAAGTCTATTTTTTAATATCAAATTTATCTTTGAATTTCTAGATATTAATATTTTTGTATTAGGGTAGTTCATTTTCCTTATTCATTAGTTTCATCATTGCATTTCATACAATATCCATTCCAAAGTTCCTAAATTCATATTTTAGGATTGATTGGCTCACCTTCAATTTACAAGTCAATCTCAAATCCTAGAAAATCTTGAATTTAATGATAAGAGCACACCACAATTGTGGAAAAAACCTTCGAAATCCTAAGGTAAAATCTTGAATTTAATGATATGAGCAATGGGGACACATGGTTTTCTAACAAGGGGTTGATATACAGATGAATATGAAGCTTAAAGTTGTAACTTAAGAGACCAATAATGAGGCATAAGTGGTCAATGTGAAATTATAACAAAAGTGCAAGAATGATACCTAGGCTTAGGGTTTTTTACAGAAAACCCTAGGAACACCCTTCAAACTTCTATAAAGAAGACTAGTGACCTCTATTGAAACATCAAAATAGACCAGGGAACTAGAAAATTTAACAAGTCCTACCAAGTTGAACAATTTTAATTCCCCTAAATTCAACTTATAAACTATAATATTAATTGTTAATTATAATTTTTTCCCTAATTCTAAAGTTTATTTGAATAATTTATTTCCTTTGAAATTTTTCTAATTTATCTTTTTCTATTTTGTTGTATCATTCTTGAATTTAATATGTTTAAATTTTTTGAACACAAGCCTAACTTTTGATTATTTTGTTGAGTTCATGAAACATTTAAAGTGAGCTAAATAGGAAACTCAATCTTCTAACTTAATCATTTGGCTATTACACTATTTGTAAATTCTAAGTTGAGTATTAACACTTTGATTTTATGAATGGACGAAGGAGCTTGTTTGAATACAACTAGTCACATTTTTTTCCTATTCTCTTAATCTAATATTTTCCACACCATCATACTTGCATTCTTCAAATTTCAAGTTAATTTTTAATAAGGAATACATTATTAATTTTTAGGAAAATATAGAAAAAATATATTTAGTTCACTAAGTAACTAATTAAGTGTTTTAATTTATAACTAAAAATTAATTTTGAACTACCTTATAACTCTTTAAATGCTCATATTTTCTTTAGATTTTCCTTTGCATATTGCAAGATTAGTTTTTGTATTTAAAATTATTATACATTTTATTCTTTTCTTTTCTAGATTTGGTTAGTTTGATTATTCACCAATATTTTGAAAGTTGCAAGATAATATTGTTAAATTTGTAGGTTGAAAATTTTATTACAATTTCCCAATATCATTTGATATATGGAGGTTGAAATTATAATTATATATATATAGACATGTAAAAATTCCTAACACGTATCGCACATCCTTGATCTTGTATTTTGTATCATTTTCATCATTATTCATCATTAACATTAAATTTTCATCATTTTCATCACTTGCATCATTAATTCCCCTTTTAACATCATTTTTCATTAAGAAATCCAAATTCCTCTATTAATTAAATAATTTTTTATTATTTAATTAAGATAAATCAAATTTTCTACGAATATCTCATAATTAAATAATGTTGAATTATTTAATTATCTAACTTTCCCTTCCACTTACATGAAATATTCTTTTTTTAAAAATAATATCCTAATCCTCCATAATTAAATAACTTGAATTATTTAATTAATCTAATTTCCCTCTTAAAGGCTTATTCCTATGGAATATTATTTTTCAAAAATATCTCAAGTCTTTCATTCATCCTTAACCCTTCATTTTATTGATCTAATCTTCACCCTTCATTTCAAAATATCTTAATCAATTCCCTAAAATTGTGGGGATATTTTGAGTTCAAACTAATCTTGACCCTTCATCCTCCTTCATTCAATCTTATTCATTGATCTCAAGATCAAATCTTAACCATTGACCTAAATTTTGAAAATCTACAAAACAACCCTATTCCCTCCATTATTCAACAAGTAGATCATTTTTCATTGGAGCATTTGAAAAATTTCATCCATCTTTCATATCATCATTCAATCATCTCATCTAGGTCATTTGAGCTTTTGTAAGCAGTGGGATCTATGATTTGAGCAATCTAATGCACCATTGACTGATTTAAAAATGGAATGGTAGGTTTGCACATGTTTTATTTTAGGTTTTGAATTGAATTTTCATTGTTGTTGCTGATTTCTAACTTGTTTTGTATTATATTCCATTTATAAGTAGGATTTTATTATTTTTTTGATTTGGGTATTGTGAATTCTAACCCTAGTTGAATAATTCATGCTTTATTTCCATTTTCCTCAAACCACACTTCACATTCTGGCACACTCAGTGGGACCCACGTCCCTAATCTGATTTTTTTTATCAAGTTTCTAATGATCTGCAAGTTACAGTGATGTGTCTTATAGGGTTACAATGTCACATTTTCTAATTTTGCTACATCTGACAAGGTTACAATGTCGTGTTTTCTGATTTTGTCACATACAATAGGGTCATAGTGTCATGTTTGAAAAAAATTCTATATTTGACATCACCATATTAGCACGTTTGAGGGTTTTGACATGTCTATTTTCTATGATTGTTGGTTTGTCACTATATTTTTTCTATGTTGATTTTGGCACTTCTTCCAAGGTTACAATGTTGCATTTGTTGATTTTTCCATGTCTGATAGGGTCATAGTGTTGTGTTTGAGGTAATTTCTATGTCTAGATATCTTTTTTCATGTTTTCCTTCTATACTTTTAATTTTATGAGTTTTACATTTTTTTATTTGAACTAACCCTAATGTGCTCTATTTTCTATATATGTTTTTTGATTTTACCTATTTGTGCAACATTAATTGGGAGAAGATAACTTGTAAAAATACTAAATCATTTATGGTGTAGGGTTTCAATCGATCCAATGAAAATAATTGAAACTACTAGCATATTTTTTATAGGTTTCCTTTTCAAAGAACATATTCATTCAAACTTGTATAATTTTGATTGTTAGATTAGATCACATTTCAAATTGGTGCTCTAAAATTAACTTGTTTTCCATGTCTAGTAGGCTAGAGTCTATGTTTCTTCTCCCCTTGCATTTCATGTGATCTTGGGTGATGAGAAATACCTCTAGTTTACACTTTTTCTTTATTTTCACTAAAGGAGTTGTCTACACATCCTCTCCCCTTGCACTTTGTGTGATCTTGGGTGATGAGAAATAAAAAAACTAGTCCTTCCCTTTTTGTTAGGAGGCCTACCTAGGGATTTCATCACCCTAGGGTTCAGCCTCAAGCATGTTTCTTCTAGTGGGCTATATAAAGGGGAAAGAGCAAAAGTTGTAGCTCAATCCTATCATGACATGTGAGTCATTCCTTTTATGGTCCCAAGTGATTCCATACATAAGGAGTTGAGGTTTTGATCTCATGATTGTACATGTGTTGGTGTTTGAAATGGAAGGGAAAGGGAAAGGGGAGGAAAACCCTAATTTCCTTAATGGTGTAGAGGAGAATTATGATTTAAAGTCCCTCTTTCCCCAAGCATTTCATTAAGGATACAAACCAACAAGGCCAAGAGATTGAATTTCAACCTCAAAGGTGAGTTAATCAAGCTTGGGTTTGTTATTCTTTAATGGCAGAGAATTATTAGGAATGATTTTAAATAATGCAACTAAATGGGCTATATACCCTAAGATGCAAATTATAAATTCTTGAATGTACAAAAATTGAAACAACACTTTGTAGGTAGATCTAAGAAGGGCTTGATAGCATGTACCAGCCACCAAAATATGGTTATGAGTAGTGCAGGAGGATTGGTTTTCCCCTGGGTGAATGAGTCTTTGATAAGGCTTCTAAAAACACTTTTTATAGTCCTCTGATGTTAGATATGAGATGTTGATTTCTACTTGTAAACTTGTCGAAGTGACAGAAGTAAATTCCGCAACTTAGTTTTCATGGCTTGGAAAGAATGATGAAAACAAATGCGACAATATAAAATTGATATTCAAGGTCTTCTTCAATCTTCTTCAACCTATAATCTACACATACACAAAGAGGGGAATTTTTTTTGTTTTGTTTGTTTGGGGGTTTTCCTTGGTCAAACCCCAATTTGGTAATTAAACCTTGATAAAAAGATAATGAAAGGGAAGAAAATGATGAATGAAAACTTGCAATAACTCACCACCCTTCAATGGATTCCTTGAAGGATTGAAGTCATACAAATCTCTTCAAAGGAATTGGATCTTTCTTACTTGATTTGGTCAAATTCTTGAATGCTTGAATGTATGAAGACCTACAATGCTTGTTAGCCTTCACAAGACAACACAAACACAAATAAACTTCGACATGATTTTAGCATCTTGATTGTTGCTACAAATGACTGCAAATTCTGCTCTTTAATTCTCTTGACAATATATTTTCTCTTTAATTTCTCTCATATAGCCTTCTCATATGTGTTATAATGTTGCTTAGATTTAAAATGATCAAATGACTAGGTATTTATAGGTGTTTATCTAATTTCCCAATAATTAGATTTCAATAGACAACACTTATAATTTGAGTTTCAATCATTAAAACACCACCAAAAACATATTTTTTTATTGGGTCCTAGCACATAAAGGGCACCCATTCACCCATGGGCGATGGGACCTGGCCTATATTTCTAGGACACTCATAATTCATGGAAATTAAAATATTTAATTTATTTATTTATTGTTGGTTCTCCTTTCGGAAAATGGTAAAAATAAGGCTTTGGAATGCATAATTTGGTACATTGGAATCTTAATTAATTCCAATAAATTAAGGGACCCAAACATAGTATGAAATTGTAAAGGTATAAAATTTCCTACACTATAATGTTTACAGAGTACCTCCACTACGATCCCTTTCTATTTAGAAGCCTAAAAGCTTTCAACCAGTAAGCTATAGTGGTGCAACATGATACCATCATCACATGAAGTTACTCACCATGTAATATCCTTGGCTGAGGTGATTTGGTGTCTTGTTAGTACTTTGTCCCTTCAAGGTGAGGGGTATTGTGGAACTCGTAAAATTTTCATGGTTCCATTGACTTCATGGTCATGTTGCTGGTCACTTATATCTTTTGACATTAGGGTCTAGGGTTTAAGAGATTATGTGTCTTGTCACCCTTGATTATCCTTTGGTTTATGTTCTCACATTGACTGACTAAACCAGTTTACTTGTCACTTAAGTTCCTTCCTGTGGTCTTTATTATCGTTGTTCAATTGGCCCAAATTCCTTGGTTACCATTAGGCCTAGCATGACCCTTTTTATGAACAAATTTTAAGCATGTTTCTTCAGCATTGTTTAAGCTTGTTGCTTATTGTTCATCTTCCCGTCGCATGTTGCTGCAATAAATATTTCTTCAAACCCACAATGAGCGATGTAATGTTTATCCTTTGGCCCTTAGTTCATCGCCCATCACATGTTTTGTTGTTATTTTAAGAAGGTAACCCATGATGAGTGATGCGGTTAAGGTCTTAACCCATCGTTGGCCCTTCTACTATCACCAGTTACATTTTTCTTTTCTAGAGAGAACTCGCGACCACCGATGGGTAGAGTATCTTCCCATCATGTGACATTTTTATGTCGCGAGTTGGGATTAATTAATGAACCTTGGACATGCAATGAGCGATTGGACTCAAGTATTCGGTTGAGATATTCTTTACGCTCATGATCAATGGTTGATGTCTCATCATTGGCCTTCTAGCCATCACTTGATGAGATCCCAATATAGAAAGGAGACATGTGATGAGTGACACTCATGAAATGTGGGGAAATACACATGGAAATTTCTTAGCTCATCGAGTACACATAAAATCGTCTATAGGGATCGTGGAGAATAGGAATAAATATGAGCCATTTGATGAATTTTTCATCTGAATGCATCGATGGTTTGAATTCAAATAGGAATGACCAACTTGAGGCGTAATTGTTCACTTTCACAATCATTTGTGTGCCATTAATGGTATGTGTACTCAGCTAAATTCATTGAAAGAGGTTTACAGTTTGTATTTTCATCCTAGTTGAACGTTCGAGAAGTTGCATGAGAATTCAGAGTAACCAGAGCTGAAGCTGAAGGAGTTACATAAAGTTTTCTCCTGGGTAAGTTTCCATCAACCTCCCGCTAGTTTCTTTTATTGATTTTTAAGAACTTGTGTGCCAAACCAAAGGGTGTTTGAATTAATTTTAGGAATTATTTAGGGTTTCTAGTTTTACTTGAGTTAGTGCAATTTTTTAATTGGGTAGCATCACGTTTGAGTTCAAGTTCGACCTATTTAGAATAGGGTAATAATCCCAAACCTAGTTTTGCTTCCAAACTAAGTAGAAACCCTGGAGAATTTAAAATGAGCCAACCTAGTGAGTCGTCATCGTCAAAACCTATACCCAAGAAGAAAAAGCAGAATGTCTCCCATGACCCCCCTCAAACATCTAAAATCACTAAGAAGAAAAGCGTCCAGCCTAACAATTATACCCGCTTCATGGATAAATTCTAACCACTAGACGTCAAGGAAAGTGGTAGGAAGGCTATAGGGGAAGGAATCCTAACCACCAATTTCAAGGACCTTGTAGAGGGAATTGGTGACATTGCTATGCTAGAGAATAGATGGGAGTTATTCCTATATGCTTTTATAAGAAGGGATGCATGACATCTTGGTAAAAATTTCTGGTGTTATGATTTAGGAAAACTGGTTGTCCCCAATGTTTTTTGTTGAGGTGGACTTGATGCTACATGTTTTAGACAGATATGATGATATAAATAGGGTAATTATAGACACCGAGGGTAGGAGCATTATGGAAATAAAGGGAAGTAAAGTTGTAGAGGTTTTTAGAATGAAACCTAATTCCAACAAAAAGATTAATTTTGAAAAATTACAACAAGAATATGCCAAACATAAGGTAGCACTCTGAAAGGGTGAAATACCAAGGAATAGATGAGAAAAGAGCATTGTGTTTGCACTCAAGGAGGTTGAACCATTGGATTGTGAAGGGTTTGCAGACTACTTCAGATACACATATTATATGTTGTTAGGTGCTTGGAGTAAAGTGTGATGGGAGGATAACCTCACCCCTACTATTCATAATTTTGTATATTCAACATAGAAACAAGCACACATGGTTTGAATATGCCCACGGAGTTTTAGAGTAGTTACACTATGATCCTATAAGGTTAAAGGAGAAGAGAATGCCATTGAAATTCAGGAAATTCTATTCATTGTTGATGCATGTGATATTATATCAGGGACATAAAGTCTTTGGTAAGGCCATGAAACTAAGGAAAGCTGATGAAAGGAACAATAAGTTTCCTGTTCAAATGTGGACTACCATTTGGGATTTACACTACTCAAATTCAAACTATGTTTCATTTTGTAATATCATAGAACACACCACTTTGGCACAAATGGGTGTTGCACCCATTGAAAGGATTTCCAAAACAATTCAAGCATTGTTAAGGCCAAAGGATTTGGTGATGACCTAGACTATGAATGCAATTGGGGAGACTGGTATTTGTTTAATGATTGCATGGTCATTAAATGCTATGGGACTCCTGTTGCACCACATTTGTTACCCAAGTTTGTCTCTGATAGGTTGGCCTTCATTGAGATAATGTGGAAAATGGACCACTTTGATGCAAAGAACTTTAGGTTGTTCTGAAAGGCCTCCATCATTGCATCAAATTTCTCCTTTGATTATTTTATTGTATTTGTAAAGGAAGCATATGAGGTATTCCGTATAATTGTTAGTAACTTGAGAATGAAAGTAGCCTCTACTAGAAAGTTTGATCTAGAAGGACATATCGATAGAGAAAAGATAAAGAGGGTAATTTTAGGATATGGACCTCATTCCTTTTACTTCAGGGAAGATGTGATAAGGAATCTTCCAATGCCTGCTACTGTCAGGGATAGAGAAGAGATATGGATGAATATTTTTGAGGTTGAGCATAGGGATTATACTAAGAATTCTTATTATAAAATCCCTTATAAACACATCACTAACAAATGTAAATGTATAGAATTGTTCCTCAGTGATTTCATGGATGACACTTTCTTGGAGAAAGTGGAACAAGCTAAGCAGTTAGCTCAAAGCACTCTACAAGAGCATCTAATAAAAGTTGTTGGTCAAGAAAAGGAGATCACAACACTAGAAGAGCAACACCCAATGGATATAGAGGATACTCATGTTATGGAGTTTCCTACTAAGAGCACTGATGAAGCACAAGGTGTTGAGGGGAATGTGCAACAACCATCCACTAAATCAACACCTATTGAACAAGGAGCAGAGTATGAGTTTTCACACCCTGATATAGGGGATGTAATGGAACCTTTTTCCCCAGATGATAGGCTAGTACCTCGGGAATATGATGAAGGATGAGATAATGATGCGAGGGTACTAGCTTGTGCTAAATTTCTAGAAGATGACTCTTTTGTGACAAAAAGAGAATTTAGGGAATACATGGTTGAGCTCAAGGCTTAGGAAATAAATGATAGGACACCAAAGGCTCAGAAGGGAGTGGACCCTTCCCTATTGGAGGAAGTTAGAAAGAATATTGAAGAAAAGATTATTCAGGAAATTGCACAAATGAATCCTATGGAAGCTAGAAGACTGAAGAAGATAGTGGAATTGACGCTAGATTCAGGAAGGTGTAGAATCAGTAGAGCAATGACTAGCCTCTCAGGAGACTTGATAATAGGTAGGGCTTCAGAGATGATAGCCCCACAAGTTGTAAGACTAACAATGCACATAGCCATGTTGAGTGTGGACACTGTAGAGATCTCTCAGGCCAAATACATGAAATTGTTGGAAAAGCATAACAAATTGGTTGAGGAATACAATAAGTTAAAGGCTACTGCAGTTAGTGTAGGTCACAAGACCTTACCTACTTCCCTAGCTGGTACTTCATCACAAGAAAAGGAAACCTTCAAGTCAAGAATTATTTCCATGAAGAATGAAGTCCAAATAGTTATGTCTGAAAAATATTAAGCTCCAAGAGGATATGAATAAGATCACAAAGGGTATGTTTGATGAGATCTTAGGCCATAGATTGAGAAAGGAAACTTTTAAAGCAAAAGATGCATGGTTAACATATAAAGGTATACATGAGGCTTTTGAAAGCTTCCAACATGTTTAGGAGGTTTTCCAAAACACTTGGAATAAATGGAGCAGTAGATTGAATAGTTTAAAGGAAATACAAGCAAACATAAAGGATGACCCTGAAGCTCCAACAATTCTCCCATATATCATAAGGGGAATTGAGATGATTGGTGAGATTACTATTGCTCAATTTTCACCTACGGGCTCAATCAGGCAGGATAAATTATGTTTCAGATGTTCATAAGGGCCAAATGGGACATTTGAATTGAGGGTTAGTTCATGCATCTGATGCTATTTTAAAAGGAGCTTAGTTGAAAAGTATGCCTCAATCAGTTTTGGCACAAAACTCATCAGAGAAGGAAGTTGGCAAGACCTTCCTATTGTTTTTCCAACTAGCAGTACATCCTATTTGGTTAAATAAACTAGTTGCCAAGAAATTCAGGTTGCCATGAGTCTTCATGTATCTCTCTGCTTGGAAGGAGGTCATGCTGACAATTTTTCACAAGGACGTCTCGGCAAAGGGAGGTATCATCAGTGTGAAGTCTTGCCGATCATGGGCGGTCTCACCGAAATGAATGCCTTCAATGTAATGTGGTGGCTTCGGCGAAGGGTCTCACTGATAGCGAAAGTCTCACCCAGAGGGATTGAGGTCAGCGTAATGTCTCGCCAAAGGTTGGGGGTCTCGCTGAAGAAATAGGAGCTTGAAAAGATGTCTCAGTGACTGAATGATGTCTCACCGAAATGGAGTTCCTTCAGCGTAGGATGGTGATCTCGGGGAGATGTCCTACCGACAAACATAGGTCTCAGAGAAATAAAGGAGCCCGGTGAAAGGTTTGGCTAACAGGCCAAGGTCTCGGTGATGGTATGGGGGGCTTCGCTGTAAGGTCTCACCGTTGGGGTGAGGTCTTGCTGAGGTGAAGCGGTCTTGGTGAAGGAAACAAGCTTGGTGAGAGGTCTCACCGACTAGTGGTGGTCTCCCTAACAAGAGAGGAAGCGACATCGAAAAAAGAAGGTGTTCGCCGTGATGTCTTGTCGACCTGATAGGGTCTTACCAAGATGAAGTGACCTCACCGAGAGAGTTTGACATTGGTCTGATGTCTGGCCAACAGGGAGAAGTCTTGTTGAAGGAGTTGCACTCGTTGACAGAAGGATCAGTCAGTGTAATGTCTCACTGACCGAAGGTGGTCTCGCCGAAGCAGAATGAATTCGACATGAGGTCTTCCCGACTGCAGGGGAGTCTTGCCGAAATGAAAGGATGTGAGCTCAGGGAAAAGGAAAGTAGAGTCGCCATGATCTCTTGGCAAAGGTATGAGATCCTGCTGACCAATGAAGGGTCTAGGTATAGTGTTTTTCCTTCGGTAGAAGGTCTCACCAACACATGGGTGTCTTGCTGACGGAGGAGCACAATGGTATAATGATGAGGGATAGCTATAAGGTCTTCCCAAATACAAAAGGTCTTGCCGATGGTTTGGGTGACCACCACTATGGATGTTGATATGACTTTTGGGCTCGCTATGAACTCTTGTCGATGGTAGTGAGCTATGTCGATAACCGCTAAAGGGAAGAATCGCATTGGGGAGACACGGTTAGTGTCTCATCGACATGTGATTCAATTTGAATGACCTTTGACCATCTGACCCCCATGAAGCATCTGTTCAACCAATCAAAGTGATCTACAAGGGAACCATGGCAGTTTGACCCCTGCGAAGAAGATCAACAGAATGAAAGTGACGTGGATCTACTCTGAGCTCAAGAGCATTCAAAGCAGCTCGACAAGGAGGTTAGAGGATAGAAACGAGACTAGAAGTTAATGCAGGTGTTGCAAAAGATCAAGGAGGCCATTCCTAGAGCAACTCTTCACCGACATGGATAGTGGGGATGCAACATTAACTTCCTTTAAAAGATCTAAAGGCAGATCCTTCTGGAGGAGGATTTTTTTGTAAGCCCTAGGGGCCAACACATTTGAGTATATATAGCATTTTTACCTTAGTGTAAGAGAGTTCTCCTTATGCTTTTTTGAAGTTCGTGACTTTTGTAGTCCTTTCTCAGATTAGCAAACTTTTGTAACTCATTTTGGATCATGATATATAAAATTTACCTTGGTTACCATTGGTGGTTCAATTTGCCTTCCGGTTCTTGCAAAAATATTGTGCATTTTTAGGTGATTGATCAAGCTACTTCGTGAAATATTTCTTTTCCTTATAGCTTTGTCTCATGTTAGCATGCCTTTCTTTGCAAAGGTAGTATTATGTAGGTTACAAACTGTGTTTACTTAATTGCACATGAGCTTTTAATTTGTGAAAATCTTCTTTTCTTTCTTGAAAGTGTGTACATGTCAAACCTGCTTGTGAAATACTTATGCATAATCTACAGAAACTTGTTGTGCAGTACTATATCCATCATCAGTACTCAAGTGTAACTCGAGTGTCTCATTGTTCTTGTCATTTTGGTGTATCACCATAGGTTTCAATTTTTTAATTTTCATGCACTCTTTGTCCCCTTTTCTTTCAAAGAATAGTAGTTAGGTGATACTGCCACCATAGGAAGCTGGCCTTCTATGAAGGTTGACCTCTATTTAGAAGTGACCCATAGCTTTATAGGTCTTCCCATGTTACACTGAGGTGTTGAAAATCAGGTTCAACAGGGTGCAACTTCAGGTGATAATAGTTTTGGCATGCCCGGTGGGACCCAGTTAGAAGTAAAACTCCTAAGTCTTGCTATTTTGATATGCTGACAGTGAGCTAATAGCCTTTTAAGAGGTCATTTTTTAAGCATATCTAGTGACTCTGAGTTTGGGAAGTAGAAGAAAATCCAGTGCATTAACAAGAAATACAACATACTGAGAGATTTGGTGTTTACCTCAGTATCATTCAGCCTTTGGAGGCAGTTCGAACAACACCTGGCGACTCCGAGCTCAAATCTTCTGGTTTCATAGGCACAAGTGTTGGTATGTCTCAAAAGAATCTGTTAGTTCTGAGTTTCCAGCTCTTTCAATGAAAAGATGTCAAATATTCATGAAAATTCTTACTATTACCCTCCACATCATGAGTATGTTGCTCCTACACCTTATTAGTCACATTCAACCAACCCTAATGTTGGTTTTAGCCCATTTTCCCTTGCAACAAGAACTAATCAGTATTTTCATCATGTTTCCCACCCTCCCACTCCAGTTCAGCCTTTGTTTCAATAATCATTTGATCAAAATCAACCCCAAGAGGAGGTTTCTAATGTTAACCAGTATGATTATTTATATAATCAGCCTCAAAAGCATCCATACCAAAACATATTGGACCTGCTCCAACAGATTGACCATATGTTGTGGGATCTAAGTCAAGATCTTCACAATATGACAATTAATGATATTAGTAAGGTGCTTGCATGCCTATCTAGGATGTTGGTTGATATCAAGGTGCATAAATGTATCATTATGCAACAACATGAAATGGCTAAACAAGTCTACTTTTATGATCAAGAAAGAGTGGCAGAAAGAGTCCAGTTAGAGGGAGACCTTAAATATGAAATAGCTACTAAAGAAGAACAAATGAAGTTGCTCTTTGCTTAGGTGTAGAATACTCAAGATTACTCAGATTATCAGCACCAACTAATGGAGGAGTTTCAAAAGAGGCAGCTTGAGGGGAGTTCCAAAGAAAAGAGAGATGTTGCAGAAGAAGAGCAACCCAGTGATCAAGTTAGTTCATTCAGCATGGAGGAGACTAGAATTTTGAATCTGTTACATCTAGCTATGGAGGAATATAGAAAGCAACATCAACAAATGATTGAACAAAAGGAAGACAATGGAGAGTTGCTGATTGATGATAATTGGCAAGACAATAGGGCCTTAATTCAGGAAGAAAAGCCTGAAATTGAACCTAATTCTATCCTCCAAGGTGAGAGTTTTGATGTTTTCAAGCGTGTTCTGGATGAGGAAGCCAATGTTGAGCTTTTTAAAGAGTTGTCCACATGTATTATTGAACAATTTTGTTCAACATTGGATGGAAAAGAGCTAGAAAAAGCTGATAGTCATGATGATCTAGAGCAACAGCTTGAACAAATGTTGAAATAGCAGGAGAAGCCTCATGATATTGATTTACAAGATTATATCTGGTTAGAGAAGCTTCCATTCTATTGTGCAGAAGAAATTGAGATTTCATCACTGCTAGAATTGTTGCCTTCCTTTATTAAGGAAAACAAGCCTGAATCAGAATGTAATTCTTCCAGTAATGATAAGAACTATGAGCAGCTTCCTTTCTGGAGTATAAAGGAACCAGAGGCTGATGTATTAATTGAAAGTGTGTTGGAGGAAGTTATTTCATTGTTCTCCATTAAAGAAATGATTTTTCATTTGGGAAAGCATAAACATACTGAGGAGGTTTCCATTTTTCCACCAAGTCAGCCATAGGGGTTATACCTTTCCAGCCAGCAAGGCGATAAATTGGCAGCCCATGAGCAAGAAATCAGCAAGGAGAGCTCAATTTTTTTCTTTACAAGGGGCTATCCGATCAGAGATTTAGCCCAAATGGAGATTGATAAAGCACCAATGGTTAATCAAGCACTCACACATCGAGCCACAGCTGAAAGTGGCCTAAGGGACGTACTTGCAGTTGAAAAAGAGTGTGATCAATTTACTTATCCTCCTTTGAATACAAATGCATATGATCAGTTTAAGGAGGTAAGTGAACTTGTTAGCCTCTTTCATGAGGCAGTACATTTCTTTTTTAAACATTTTTCAGTGTACCATCTCTATTCAACTGCCATTAAGCTTGAGACCCATTGCATATTGAAGAGAAATGGCAGCTATTTCAATCATCCTATAAATGGTTTTGTTTGACCAATTTCATATTGGTTAGTGTAGGGTAGGTTTAGATGCAGTTTTCATTTCCTAAGTTCTGTCCCAGCACAATAAATAGTTTTATTTTAGTTTTTCCTATTTTCAATAAGTTTCCAGTGTCCCGATCTGCGCCATGAATCTCAGCTAAGTTGTAGCCATGTACAAATTTTCCTTGGGTCTATTTCTGAGGTTTTACTAATGACTCCATGCCCAATGGATAAGCCTAGTCTACTAGTTTTCATGTTTAGCAGGCAAACATCCAGCTGAGGTGACCATAAATGTTGCTCAATTTTCACCTATGGGCTCAATCAGGTAGGATAAATTATGTTTCAGATGTTCATAAGGGCCAAATGGGACATTTGCATCAAGGGTTAGGTCATGCATCTGATGCTATTTTACAAGGAGCTCAGTTGAAAAGTATGCCTCAATCAGTTTTGGCACAAAACTCATCAGAGAAGGAAGCCAAAAAGACCTTCCTATTATTTTTCCGAATAGCAGTGCGTCCTATTTGGTTGAATAAACCAGTAACCAAGACATTCGGGTTGCCATGAGTCTTCATGTATCTCTCCACTTGGAAGGAGGTCATGCTGATAGTTTTTCACAAGGACCTCTCAGTGAAGGGAGGTATCGTCAGCATGAAGTCTTGCTGACCGCAGGCGGTCTCACCGAAATGAATGCCTTCAATGTAATGTGGTGGCTTCGGTGAAGGGTCTCACCGATAGCAAAAGTCTCGCTGAGAGGGATTGAGGTTGGTGTAATGTCTTGCCAAAGACTAGGGGTCTCACCAAAGAAATAGGAGCTCAGAAAGATGTCTCGGTGACCGAATGATGTCTCACCAAAATGGAGTGCCTTTGGCATAGGATGGTGATCTCGGGGAGATGTCCTACTAACAAACATAGGTCTCGGCAAAACAAAGGAGCCCAGTGAAAGGTCCGGCTGATAGGCCAAGGTCTTGGTGATGGTATGGGGGGATTTGCTGTAACGTATCACCGTTGGGGTGAGGTCTCACCAAGGTGAAGTGGTCTTGGTGAGGGAAACAAGCTCGGCGAGAGGTCTCGCTGACTAGTGGTGGTCTCCCTGACAAGAGAGGAAGCGACATCAGTGAAAGAAGGTGTTCACCATGATGTCTTGCTAACCTGATAGGGTCTTGCCGAGATGAAGTGACCTCACCAAGAGAGTTTGACATCAATCTGGTGTCTGGCCGATAGGGCGAAGTCTTGCTGAAGGAGTTGCACTTGCTAACAGAAGGCTCAGTCGATGTAATGTCTCACCGATCGAAGGTGGTCTCGCCGAAGTGGAATGAATTCGACATGAGGTCTTCCCGACTGCAGGGGAGTCTTGCCAAAATGAAAGGATGTGAGCTCAGGGCAAAGGAAAGTAGAGTTGCCATGATCTCTCGACAAAGGTATGAGATCCTGCCGACCAATGAAGGGTCTCGGTATAGTGTTTTTCCTTCAGCAGAAGGTCTCACCGACACATGGGTGTCTTGCTAATGGAGGAGCACAGTGGTATAATGATGAGGGCTCATCGTAAGGTCTTCCTGAATGTGAAAGGTCTTGCCAATGGTCTAGGTGACCGCCATTATGGATGTTGATATGAATTTTTGGCTCGCTATGAACTCTTGCCGATGATAGTGAGCTATGCCGATAACCGATGAAGGGTATAATTGCATCAGGGAGACATGGTCAGTGTCTCACCGACATGCAATTCAATCTAAATGACCTTTGACCATCTGGCACCCCCATGAAGCATTTGTTCAACCAATCAGAGTGAGCTATAGGGGAGCCATGGTGGATTGACCCCTGTGAAGAAGATCAACAAAATGAAAGCAATGTGGATCTGCTCTAAGCTCAAGAGCATTCAAAGCAGCTCGATAGGGAGGTTAGAGGATAGACATGAGACCAGAAGTTAATGCGGGCATTGGAAAAGATCAAGGAGCCATTCTTGGAGCAACTCTTCACCGAAATGGATAGTGGGGATGCATCATTAACTTCCTTCAAAAGATCTAAAGGCAGATCCTTCTGGAGGATGATATTTTTGTAAGCCCTAGGGGCTGACACATTTTAGTATATATAGCATTTTTACCTTAGTGTAAGAGAGTTCTCCTTATACTTTTCTAAATTTCGTGACTTTTGTAGTCCTTTCTCAGATTATCAAACTTTTGTAACTCATTTTGGAGCATGATATATAAAATTTACCTTGGTTACCATTGATGGTTCAATTTTCCTTCCAGTTCTTGCAAAAATATTGTGCACTTTTAGGTGATTGATCAAGCTACTTCATGAAATATTTCTTTTCTTATAGCTTTGTCTCATGTTAATATGCCTTTCTTTGCAAAGGTAGTATTATGTAGGTTACAAACTGTGTTTACTTAATTGCACATGAGCTTTTAATTTGTGAAAATATGCTTTTCCTTCTTGAAAGTGTGTGCATGTCAAACCTATTTGTGAAATACTTATGCGTAATCTATAGAAACTTGTTGTGCAGTACTATATCCATCATCAGTACTCAAGTGTAACTCAAGTGTCTTATTGTTCTTGTCATTTTGGTGTATCACCATAGGTTTAAATTTTTTAATTTTCATGCACTCTTCATCCCCTTTTCTTTCAAAGAACAGTAGTTAGGTGATACTGCCACCATAGGAAGCCGGCCTTCTCTGGAGGTTGACCTTTGTTTATAAGTGACCCACAGCTTTAGAGGTCTTCCCATGTTACACTGGGGTGTTGAACATCAGGTGATAACAATTACATGTTCTCATGAATGAATTGGAGCATAGATCCAAGGTAAAATAAAATCCTTTAGGAGTATGGAGGAACGTGGTATGCCAAAAATCCTCAATGAAGATGGAACACTCATGGAGTATGCACCATGGAGGGAATTCTTCAAGCATCAAATGGCTATAGGTCCATGAATACAATATGTCGTTGAAAAATTAGACATAAATTTCTTGAATGGTGTTATTGATACTCTCATTGGAATCCAAGTAGACATGGACACCTTTGTGAAAGAATCCAGAGTGGTAATTGATGTGAGATACAATGCATACAATACAAAGGTGCAAAATTGCTTGATATTAATTGGCCCACTAAGGATGAATATAAAGATTGGCTTGAAAAATATGGTGAGTAAGCCGTGAAGGTGGTGAGAGGAATATAGAGCATGGTCGAGTATAGTACAGGTCTATCCTTTGAAATAATTGTGTAAAGGAAACCTATATCCTCTTAATAAGAAGATGCACATGGTAACCCAGCCAATCTTGTCCTTTGGTTTTGTTTTCCTCTTTCCTCATGCTTTGCATATTTTTGTTGAATGGATGGTGATGTGGAGTTCTTGAACAATGAGGACACGAGCTCCAAAAACTTTTACAAGTTTTGTCCTTTTTTATTTTCCCCCCATTTCCTCAAAGTGTAAATATAACCACTTGGGGGTTGAAATGAAGTGAAATGTGCTTGAAATTATGAATGAAATGAAATGTAATTAGCCAATAGCTTGATGTTTGTTTGCTCCCTTAATCATATAAAATGAATTTCAAGGCTATTGTGCGGGTTCTTTGAAGTTTTGGTTGATCTCAGATAGTCATAGTGAAGTTTTTATGAGTACAAGCATATAATGGATATAGAATTACTTGCTAAGTCTTAGGATATGAGTCTATATTCACAGTTAGCTTAAATGTTTTGCAACAATTATAGCATTTGAGAATTGATAATGGAAATTTTCATGCAATTTGTCTCCTATGTATACATTCACAAATCAGCAATGAAATAATCAAGGATTGTCTCATTGGTCTCCAATTTGTATGGTTGGATGTGTGTTTGCGTTGTTGCTTCAATTCAAGTAGTTGATTAAAATGCTTTGATGCAATCACTAGTTTATGAGTTAATTCATAGGATTTCTAAGTATTTTTTGTATGGAAATCTTGAGTTAATAATTTGAAATGCAAATCTTTAATGGTCTATAAATATTGAATGCTTTAGTTATTGTATTAGAGTGTGTTGTGAATTCAACCCCGTCACCCTAGGATAATGCACTGATTCTATAAATTGAGTAAATTTAGAATATATTAGGTTAACTAGATCATATCAAAGAACCATTTATTTAGTTAAATTCATCTTTAGTATAGTGATGGTTATTATGGGTTTCATTTCAATTGTCCATTCTCTACTCCAAGTCATAATAGTGTAAAGGATCTGCCAATTCCTTGCAACTTGTCACTTGTAGAGTCATTGGTATGAGAATGTATCTGCTTAATATGCAATGTATGTGAAGATATTTTAAGTAATATTGTGAGTGCATTATAGGATCACCCTCTTGGGTATTGTAGAGCTCGAAGTGTAGGAGGAAAGCTAAATCAATTTCTCTCATTCGTTGGCCAACCCCTTTTAGGTTGCTAATCATTGGAATTGGAAAATCCATAGGCTGCCTTGAAGACCTGGTTGGTATTTAAAAGAGCCAATAGGATGTCAAGGTGGTACATGACCTTGGAATACCCTAGTCACCCACTCCTTGGATTGGTATTAATATGCAAGTGTGGTGGGACTACTATAGGGAGATTCACCTTTTATTACTAGCTAGGTCATGCTTATTTGACATGTTTTCAATTGAGCCATACTAATGAGCTTTATGGAAGAAATATTGTGAAATACCTTATTACCTTGGGGTCAATCCTACCTTTTATGTCTATTGTTTGTATCACTTTGTATCAAAGCATAACTCAAATTATTACAAATAAAACTTACCAAAACCTTCACTAATCACTAAAATAGTCATAGAAACCCACATTTGTCTGTCACAGTTTGTTGCTTTTGCATACATTCCCACTTTTGCCTATATATTGCTAGGTATGTTTTAGCATATCACTACATTTATCTTAGCATATTGCCTCATTTTCCTATTTTTCTTCATCTACCTTAGCTATTACTCTATCAAAACTTCTCTGCACAATGATGCCTTTCCATGCTTTTTCGTGCTTGGTTGTCATCACTTTGCTACATCTGTGGCATTTTTTTGAATTTTCCTATACTTTACTAGGTTTGTTCAAGGAAGCATGTTGTATTTGTCCAGATTGCCACATTTTATTGTGACATTGTTCTTCTCAAACCTAAATTTTTTCCAGAACTCTAAACTGTCATCGTAAAATTGGAAACATTTGTCATAATAGACCTGTTATGCCTTGCATAACCACCCCACTTTGATCTGGATCAAAATGGGTCCCCCTTTCTCTTTTTTGTCTTTTTCTCTTTTGCCTTTGGTTTTCTGCCTTAGGCGTTTTTCTTTCAAAGTTCTGCCAGAGGAGGAACCAGGATCAATACTGGATTTGGAAATTCCTTCTAAGTTTTGGTCTTGTTTCGTCCCCAGTTCCGGTTCTAACTTTTCTTTGCCTTCTTCCTTCATTCTTTGCCGAAGTCGGGTCCAGGTTTGGGTTTAGAATGTTGAACTTTCTTAAAGTTCCTCATTTTGGTTCTGCCCCGGGTCCGACCCCGCCCTTTTCTTTCCTCTTTGTTGGTCTTGGTCTTTTTGTGTCCTTTGCCTTAGGTGTTTTCTTTTGCAGCCTTTGGCATTTGGTTTCCCTTTGTTTTGGTTGTTTGTTTTGGTAGACTCAGGACTAGAATGGCTTCCGAACTTGGAACTTTTTCCAAGTTCCGTTTTTGTTCCTTCCCGGGCCCTAGTTCCGCCGCTTTGGTCATTTTTCTGCCTTGTGTATCTTTTTCTGTTGTTTCGCCAAACTCGAAACTTGAACAAACTCTGAACCCTGAAACTTGGAAAAGTTTCTGGTTCAGATTTGGTTCTGGTCCCGATTCCGCTTCATCCCGTTCTTTTACTTTTTGTTTCTTTTTTTTCTTTGTCGTCAGGTTTTTCCTTCCCCTTTTCTCTTTCTTTCTATTCCTTTCTTCCTCCTTTGGATGATGTCGGAGGCAGGTTCGGAACAGAATCCAAACCCAAAACTTGGAAAATTTTCTAGTTTGGATTTGGTTCCGACCCCATTTCCACCTGGTTCTTTGTTTTGCTCAGGCTCCGCAGGTGTTTTGTCCTCGTCCTTTGCATTTTGGGTTTCCTCGCTAGTGTGGAGCCAGGTTGAGGTATGAACATGGGAAGTATTGGTTGTTTCCTTGGCTCATTCCCTCCCTGACTCCAGCCCCAGTTCTGGTTTTCTTTTGACCCTGCCCCCGTCTGTTTTGAAGGACCAGGATGTTGTTTTTGGGTCGTGTTTTTCCCAGGTCCTGGTTCTGCCGAGACTTGTTTAAGTTTTGCTTCCCATGTTTGTGTTGGCTCCACCTCTGCCAGGGTTAGGTTTCTTTTGGTAAGAAGCATGATTTTAGTGTTTTATTTTAACAAAGATATCATTTTGTAGGGGTCAAATTGTGTGCATGATGATGTGTCTCGAGGATCTCGGTAGGATTTTTGAGCTCGGTGGAAGGTCTCACCGAAACAGAATGGGCCTTCGCCAAAGTAGAGTATCTTTGCCATAAGGTCTGGGCGACCATAAAGGGTCTCACCGAGTACATTTGGTCTCGCTGTCTGGGCACAAGGAGGGTGGTCTATTGGTAAGACCACAAAATGTCCAAGCAACAGTAGGGTTCGGCAAAGGAAGCTTCGGTCGGCATAAGTCTCGCCAACCGAAGGGGGTCTTGCTAGTGTGGAAGAGCTCACAGAGAGGAAGCAGACGCACCAAGAGGTCTTGGCGAAGTGTGGGAGTCTCGATGATGCGCGGGGAATGAAAGAAATGCATGTCGATTTAACTAAAGAGGAGTCTCCCCAACATAAGGGGTCGCCAAAAATGGATGAATTCGACACAGCGTCTGGCCGAAAGATGAAGGTCACACCGAAGCTCGAAGAGAACAAAAAGAGATCGGGAAGACTTGGAACAAACGCAGTAGGTACATTAGGATGTCCTGCCAATCTGACAAAGTCTCGACGACACAAAAGATGAGCTCGGCCAAGGATTATACCTTCACCAAAAGGTCTTGGTGAAGGAAGAAGGTTATGCTGAAATGAAACAAAATCCAACCGAAGAGAGGGGCCCACTGATAGAAATAGAGTTCGCAGTGAGAGCGTGGTTTTTCCATATCGTCTGGCCGACGAGGAAGCAGTCTTGCCAAGGGTCTTTATGAGATCGGTATGATCTCTATGGCTCACCAGAACCTCTCACCGACTAGCCCGTGCTACACTGACGAGCTTGCAGGAAGGCAGATCTGGGGAGGAAGGAGCACCGAGCGACCAAGAAGATGAAGCCATGCTACAAAGGGACAGCTATGAGGTTTGCTGACAGAGGTAGCTCAACATTAATGGCAATATTTTGGGGCACTCGAGGTAGCTCTGCTGGAGGTCAAAAATAGACATGAAGGCCATAAATAAGTGTGGTAGCTGCAAAAGATCTACAGTGCACCTCAGGAGACAATCTTCACCGACATAATAAAGTGAGGATTCACATTGAATGCACAACTGACTTTTTGCAAAAAGTCTGGACGCTGACCCTCTTGCGACTGACTCTCCCAGGTGTAGATATTTTGTAAAACCCTAAAGCGGGGGACAACACATTCTAGTTTGTACATTATGTATATAAGGCTTTTTCTTGCCTCTTTGTAAAAAAAAGGGGGAGAAATTTTGAAGCACTTCTAGGTTAGAAAGTGGTAGGAGTAGAACTGGTAGCTAGGAGTTAAATTCTAGATAGACTAATGTACCTTTCATTTTTCTTAGAGTAAATGGAAACAATTTGGAGCCACAAATTATCTGTACACTAGTGATTGTGCCAACTTTGTAAATGTTGCTTATCTGTCTCATGGGTAGTAGAAGCAACCAGATTTTAATCTACTTTAGATTGTGTTTCAGAGTGGTGTTTGTTTTGAGTTAATCATTTGATTTGGGAAGCTTTCAGGGAATGAAATTTGATTTTGGTTTTATTTAAAATTGTAACTTGCAATCTGCTATTGAAATCAGCACTGTGAATGAAGGAAACTGTGTGTTAGTCACAGGTTAGTTTCATTCTACAGTTTAGTTAGGAATTCCTTGAAAGGTAGCAGGTCTGGTTAATTCGAATGAATTATTATTCTTTTCTATCCCAAAGCCTTGATCCATTTTTTTTCTATTTCTTTGAAAACCCCGATTAGAGTAGATTTAAATTCATGTTCAACCAACAACAGTCCAAAAGCTCAACACCAGTAGGCCCCTTGAATATTACTATTACATTGACCACTGAGGGACATCAACACAGTTGAGACCCAACTACAAAGACCTTGGGAGCTAAGGTATCCATGTGATCATCTTTCTCTTTCAGGAGAAATAGAGAAGCAATTTTTTTGTTTAGTAGTGTTGTTGTGCCATTTGGGACGTCAACAGGAAAATGGCACTAGAGGGAGGGCCCCTATGAGTGATTTTTGATCATTGTGAGTTGAATTAAGTCAGGTCTTGGAGGACCTAGCTTTGATGGGTAGCCCTTTGTATATACCGGGATTTGTACATGAAATCCCTAGTCATTTGTATGATATGCTTCCTTTATTTTTCCCTGATAGTGGGCAAAATGCTTTTGAACATGTCGAAACTTGCAGGCGTATTCTCGCTTTTCTCCAAGTTCTGTATGAGGATGTTGTCTGTCAATTGTTCATCAGAACATTTCAAGGTTCAGTAAGACAATGGTATTTTTATTTGCCACCACAATCTATTTATTCATGGGCACAGTTAGAAAGCTTATTCTTAGATTAGTTTGGTCCTCGCACACAAGACTACTGGGAGAATTCATCCCTACAAAATCCAATCATAGAGTCAAGTACCCCACTTGATAATGAAGTTATAACCATATCATCTCTTTTTAGTCATCTTCCAAAGCGTACTCCATTACATCACAATGAAGTTCTAAATGAAACAGTTGATTCGCCAGAATATAATTTTGATGACTTGTTTGGTGAAAAGCATGAAATAGATGTAAATTTAGAGCATAATGGAAATCTCAAGATAGAATCTAGCTTTGTTGAAAATGCTAGTACTAACGAGGGCTGTGAAGGAGATGGGGTAAACTCTTCTGATCAAGATGAGAGTCAGCGTGAGGAGGAATCGATAAAGGAACATGGCTCATGTTGGCTGGATATCCCACATACACAAAATCGAATAAGGGAGAAACTAGAAGAGCTGGGAGGTCTGAAACTATCAGAACTCATTGGGCCAAGTGGATGTAGGATACATCGAACAAAGCAACACTCTCAGATGGATTGCCATGTCTTCCTAGGAAGGATGGAATTGTATTGCAAGCAACTGATCTCTATTGAAGGGATACTTATGGAGGATCCTTGGAGTACGTATCCCATCGATCTAGAAGAAGAAATAGTTAGCACACATGAGAATGATGATCAGTCCATCCAACATGGTGAGAACAACTGTGAGAACATGTTGCCTTCTTCCCTATCTTTTGATGACCTTGGTCCTTGCAGTGAGATGGATTCAACAACTGATGAAACTCCTCTACCTAGTGCAAACCTGATGGAAGTGGAGAATGGATTCATCGATGCATTCATAGATTCTTTCATGATGGTGAATGAGGAAGAGACACACCTTGATCGATCAACACAAGAGGACAACTCCACTGATTTAAGCAGTAAACAGATTGGAATAGATAACACACTTTAAGAGCAGATTACCAAGGAATCTTGTGGTCAAATACAAGGACTAAAATACCCAAATGAAATCTTAAGGGAAGAAATTCAAGTTGATGTGCGGATCAGTCAAGTGTTCCCTGAGGAAGTTCATGATGGAGTACATTTGGGTAAAGTAGAAGAATGCCAAGAAAGCAACCAAGAGGTTATCTCAGAAGTTGAATCTCCTCAACATAATAAAGAGAATGAGACAAGCGAGTATCTTCTTGATTTTGATTTTGATTGCTCAAATGTGTTGTTGGAAGAAGGTCCTTGCTTAGTATCCATTAATCAATGTGTTCCTAACATTGGTGAAGTTGATGCTAAGTGGCATGTCCTTGCTGATGAGGTGTAGAAATATGAATTAAGAGAGTGTTTTTCTGACTCTGACTCTGTCCATTCAAATGAGTTTGAAGATCCTTGTTCACCATGTGCCCATGGCCCTGACATTAAAGATGATAAGCTGGAGGCAGATTCTCAAACCCTTGGGGATGAGCTGTTGCAAGAGAATGTTCAAAGTAAGCAGTCATCTCAAGAACTTCAGAAATTTTTTGACTCCATGCCCAAGATGAATACACAGATGCTGGTGAATGAGGATCCTAACTACAAGATGAACTTTGATCCAGTAGTGTTCCATGAGCTGAAGCCATGTGAAGGGGAAATCATACAACACAAGCCTGCATTGGTAACTACAAATCTTTAGAATCAGGTGGTGTCCTTTCATTATCCTCTATGTTTTAGTAATATTCAATTTGATTATGGCATCGAGGGTAGTAAAACATGTTTGTGGGTAAATCATGGAAAAATTGAGAACCCGCAACTGATGATATTTCAAGCTTTATGCCCTTAGAATGAACTAATTGCACACAAACTTCATATTTCTGAGTATAAAGATAATTTGCTAGGCTTAGAACTATGCCTAGTAAGTTGAGATTGTTGCACATAATGAAAAATCAGTCAAGACAATGTGCAAATTTTTGCAGTCTTGTGTTAGCAAAGCTTGGCTTTGAAGTTAGTTTAGGGATATGATTAGTTAGTTTTATTTTTTTTAGTTTAGTTAGTTTTCTTTTATTCTTTTGTTTTTCCTTACCTGTTCCTTTTGTTCTGCTTGTAGATATTTGTTTCTCTGTTTGTAAATAATGTGGCTCTTGTTTGTAAATAGTTTGTTGTTTATTTGCTTTTCTTCCTGTTCTTTCCTTCCGTTTCCTTTGTTCTTTGTTCTTTGTTTTTGGTTTGGTTCTTTGGGCTTGATCCATTTCTTTCCATTTTGAATTGGTGGTTGTTATCTAAAGCATGCTTTGGTCATTAGGAGAGAAGTGGTTTAGATATTTTCAGGTTCTCTAATTGGAAGATTTTGTCCTCAATTCGTTGTTTCATGCTTGTTTTCAACAAAAGTTGTGGAAAGTTTTAAAACAAGGTGCCAAGTAAGTAACTCTCATCAGCTCCCCTGAATCTGTCACAAATAATTAAAGATCATCTCCTCTTGTAATGGTACATTTGTCCTAGGACTATGGTGTTGTAAGATTTGAGTGAAAAATTTGATCTCCCAAGCATTGTTATGAGGTCCATGGTAGTTTTCAACCCAAATTAGATGTTAAACATTTGACATATTGAAAAGAAAAAGAGAATTAAATGAAATATCTGAAACTCCAAAAGAAAAGAAAAGAATTATCAAAAGAAGAGGATTCAATATGAATGGGTGATTCTAGTATCTCTACCGGGGATATGGACACCCGACTGGCAGTAGAGCAATGCTATGAGAGAACCAGAGGTATCTCCATCGGGGCTATGGATGCTTGACTGGCAGTGAAGCAATGCCTGGGATATCATTGCACAAAGGAAATCAACTCATGTAGCTCAAATCTTGCACATTGTTGTCCAAAAGATGAGGAAAACTTCATACGAGAGTGATGCACAATCAAGCACACACATAGATTCAGGGGGTAGCCATTGATTGACTTACATTTGAGATTCTAGCTCAGCCTTCGTTGCTAAAACTGACCCAATTGGAGTTGTGATGCTTATGAACCAGGAGTTCTGGGTAGCTGAATCCTTCAAATTCTCAAAAATGGTTAAACCATTTTCCCCAGCCAAGTCACCATTTGTTATTCCTTGCATAACCACCCCACTTTGATCTGGATCAAAATGGGTCCCCCTTTCTCTTTTTTGTCTTTTTGTCTTTTTCCTTTGGTTTTCTGCCTTAGGCATTTTTCTTTCAAAGTTCTGCCGGAGGCTGAACCGGGACGAATACCGGATTTGAAAATTTCTTCTAAGTTTTGGTCTTGTTTCGTCCCTGGTTCCTATTCTGAATTTTCTTTGCCTTCTTCCTTCGTTCTTTGCCGGAGTCGGGTCTAGGTCCGGGTTTAGAATGTTGAACTTTCTTAAAGTTCCTCATTTTGGTTATGCCTCGGGTTTGACCTTGCCCTTTTCTTTCCTCTTTGTTGGTCTTGGTCTTTTTGTGTCCTTTTCCTTAGGTGTTTTCTTTTGCGGCCTTTGGCATTTGGTTTCCCTTTGTTTTGGTTGTTTGTTTTGGTAGACCCAGGACCAGAATGGCTTCCAAACTTGGAACTTTTTCCAAGTTTCATTTTTGTTCCTTCCCAAGCTCCGGTTCTGCTGCTTTGGTCTTTTTTCTGCCTTGTGTATCTTTTTTTGTTGTTCCGCCAGACTCGGAACCGGAACAAACTCTGAACCCTGAAACTTGGAAAAGTTTCTGGTTCGGATTTGGTTCCGGTTCAGATTCCACTTCGTCCCGTTCTTTTACTTTTTGTTTTTTTTTGCTTTGTCATGGGGTTTTTCCTTCCCCTTGTCACTTTCTTTTTATTTCTTTCTTCCTCCTTTAGATGATGTCAAAGGCGAGTTTGGAACAAAATCCAAACCTGAAACTTGGAAAAGTTTCTGGTTCGGATTTGGTTCCGACCCCGTTTCTACCTAGTTCGTTATTTTGCTCCAACTCCACCGATGTTTTGTTCCTATCCTTTGCATTTTGGGTTTCCTCACCGACGTGGAGGCAGGTCAAGGTATGAATGCGAGAAGTATTGGTTGTTTCCCTGGCTCATTCCCTCCCCGACTCCGGCCCTGGTTCCAATTTTCTTTTGACCCCACCCCCGCCTGTTTTGAAGGATCGAATGCCATTTTTGGGTCATGTTTTTCCTGGGTCTCAGTTCCACTGGGACTTGTTTAGGTTTTGCTTCCCATGCTCATGTTGGCTCCGCCTCCACCGGGGTTAGGTTTCTTTTTGTAAGAAGCATGATCTTAATGTTTTGTTTTAATGAAGATCTCATTTTGTAGTGGTCAAATTGTGTGCATGATGATGTGTCTTGAGGATCTCAGCGGGAGTTTTGAGCTTAGTGGAAGGTCTCACTGACTCAAGAAAGTCTCACCGAAATAGAATGGGCCTTCGCCAAAATAGAGTATCTTTGCCATAAGGTCTAGGCGACCACAGAGGGTCTCACCGAGTACATTTGGTCTCACCATCTAGGCACAAGGAGGGTGGTCTATCGGTAAGACCACAAAATGTCATGGCGACAAAAGGGTTCGGCGAAGGAAGCTTCGGTCGGCATAAGTCTCATCGACTGAAGGGGGTCTTGCCTCACACCGAAGCCCGAAGAGAACAAAAAGAGCTCGGGAAGACTTGGAACAAATGCAACAGGTTCGTTAGGATGTCCTGCTGATCCAACAAAGTCTCAATGACACAAAAGATGAGCTCGGCCAAGGATTATACCTTTTCCAAAAGGTCTTGGAAAAGGAAGAAAGTTACACCGAAATGAAACAAAAGCCCACCGAAGAGAGGGGCCCACTGATAGAAATAGAGTTCGCAATGAGAGCGTGTTTTTGCCATATCATCTGGTCGACGAGGAAGTAGACTTGTCGAGGGTCTTTACGAGATCGGTATGATCTCTGTAGCTCGCCAGAACCTCTCGCTGGCTGGCCCATGCTACGCCGATGAGCTTGCAGGAAGGCGGATTTGTGGAGGAAGGAGCACCAAGCGACCAAGAAGATGAAGCCATGCTACAAAGGGACAGCTGTGAGGTTTGCTGACAAAGGTAGCTCGACATTAATGGCGATATTTTGGGGCACTCGAGGCAGCTCTGTTGGAGGTCAAAAATAGACATGGAGGCCAGAAATAAGTGTGGTAGCTGCAAAAGATCTACAGTGCACCTCAGGAGACAATCTTCACCGACATAAGACAACGAGGATTCACATTGAATGCACAACCGACTTTTTGCAAAAAGTCTAGACGCCAACCCTCTTGCGATCGACTCTCCTAGGTGTAGATATTTTGAAAACCCTAAAGCAGTGGACAACACATTCTAGTTTGTACATTATGTATATAAGGCTTTTTCTTGCCTCTTTATAAAAAAAAGGGGGAGAACTTTTGAAGCACTTCTAGGTTAGAAAGTGGTAGGAGTAGAACTGGTAGCTAGGAGTTAAATTCTGGATAGACTAATGTACCTTTCAGTTTTCTTAGAGTAAATGGAAACAATTTGGAGCCACAGATTATCTGTACACTGGTGACTGTGCCAGCTTTGTAAATGTTGCTTATTTGTCTCATGGGTAGTAGAAGCAACCAGATTTTAATCTACTTTATATTGTGTTTCAGAGTGGTGTTTGTTTTGAGTTAATCATTTAATTTGGGAAGCTTTTAGGGAATGAAATTTGATTTTGGTTTTATTTAAAATTGTAACTTGCAATCTGCTATTGAAATTAGCAATGTGAATGGAGGAAACTGTGTGTTAGTCATAGGTTAGTTTTGTTCTATAGTTTAGTTAGGAAATCCTTGAAAGGCACTAGGTCTAGTTAATTCAGATGAATTATTATTCTTTTCTATCCCAAAGCCCTAATCCATTTTTTTTCTATTTCTTTGAAAACCCCAGTTATAGTAGATTTAAATTCATGTTCAGCCCACAATAGTCCAAAAGCTCAACACCAGCAGGCCCCTTGAATATTACTATTACATTGACCATTGAGGGACATCAGCATAGATGATACCCAACTACAAAGAGCTTGGGAGCTAAGGTATCCATGTGATCATCTTTCTCTTTCAGGAGAAATAGAGAAGCAATTTTTTTGTTTAGCAGTGTTGCTGTGCCATTTGGGACGTCAACAAGACCTTATAGTCTTGAACAATTTTTTTCATCCTCACATATCAAAACTATCCTTTCGACTTGGTTTTTCTAAGAAACTTCATTATATCCTTTTGGAAAAAAATCAACCTTATCAGGCATCCTTAGACATCAGCAACCTCAAATTAGAATCCATCTAATTAGACCATCCTTAACACCCTTTTATCAAAACATAAAATCAACCTTTAGACATTACCTATCAAAATCAACCAATTATCTTGCTAGTATCTCTTGATAATATCCATCCTCATCTTATGGGATTGTTAACTTAGTGGAACAGTCTCCCCTCTAGGTTTACAAAATCACCATCACCTCTCCTTGCTTGAGCTCATTAATCTAGTCCAAGTAATATCATCAATCCAACCTTTCATCAACATCTTGAGATCTAGGACAATCCAAATAATTTTGTCACCATCCTTTTTTCTAAAGGTTCACTTATCTAATCTAATCAACTTGAACATAATCTCTTTTGGTCCATGAGACTTAGCAACATATCCTTTGAATAATTTTGAAATCCTACAAAATCCAAACATCATCATCACATACCTAACATCATCTCAAATTTTTTGTCCTTAAATTCTTTTGTGAGTTTATGAAAATCACTAGATCACAACATAAGAATAATGTGGTATCCAATCCTAGTGGTTTTTAATATTCCAAACACCACACGTATTGAGACACAATTGAAATTGCATGGGTAATGCCCTATAAAACTCCTCCTCCTAGGTACACCACCCCTCAAAAACATGTTAATCCTAAAAAAAAATCATCTTAATCCTCAACAACAACATGGTAATCCTCAACAACAACATGTTAATTCTCCACAAAAAATGTCAATGTTCAACATCAAAACCTCACCTCTTAAATATCAAACTAGCCTAATCAAGGACAAGATTGGCATGTAGATGATTAAATCAAGGATGAACTCACTGAAGAAAAAATCCTTGAAATGGCTCAAGATCCGCAAATGCAAAAATATCTTGATGCATTAATCACTTTCGATCCAAAAAAAAAAAAAATTTAGACTTTCTCAACATGAGGCTAAGCTACTAGCTAATTTTAACATTGATTCTCTTAAGGAACCAACTTGCATTCGTATGGATGAAGACACGATAGTTGGACAAGTCTTTAAACCCACAATACATTTGAAAGTTCCAACTTTCCTTACATAAACAAACAATCCTTCTTATGCAAGACAACTTGAAAATCCCTTATATAAACAATCGTCTCAAATAGAACAAGCAATTATAACCCAACAAAACTAATCATATCGTAATGTCTTTGTAGCACAAAACCTTTCACAACATTCAACCAACCCCTTCATAACAAGGAGACCAAATGTATCAAGGAACTTTTATGAAACTTCTTTGTCACAAAATGCACATCAATAAGGTCCAGACCTTACCATGCACAACATATCAAACCTTCCTCCTATAGCACCAAACTACACACCAAATCCACCATGACATGCTAACATTCCACCACGACCACAACATATGACTTCACCCATCTATACCATCCCTAACCCAAAAAATCCACCTCAACAACAATATTCTACCCCTCAATACATCAATACCATTCCTAATAAACTTCCACAACAAACTAATTCCCCTCAACAAGTCATGTATCAACCAAACACATATCCAAACCTTTCAGTTTAACAGTTATCAAGACATGACACAATAATTACACATCCAAAAACAACCTCTTTACCAAGAACAAAACCCCTCATACAACACTCAATATTAATAAGGGTTAAAATTTCAAAATTTGGATCAATGCAATTATACAATATCAATATGATGATTCATACACCCAAACTCCATAGCATTAAAACAAAACTCCTCAACATCAAAACATCAACACCCAATATCAACAAAATATGAATCCTCAACACCAAAACCTTATCCCTCAATAGAAAAACATAAACCCTCAACATTAAAACATGAACCATAAAAAACCAAACATAAACCCTCAACATCAAAGCATGAACCATCAACATCAAAACATGAACCTTCAACATCAAAATATCAACCCTCAATACTCAAACATCAATTGTCAAAATCCAAACATTCCTCATCAATATCAATACAATCATCATCCCTCATTGGACATCAAAAATATAATCCACCTAATCCTCCTCAAAACACTCAAGGTAATGAGTTAGCATTGCAAATCCAAAATCTAAACCAAAATAAAGTAGACATACAACTTGGAAAGACTAAGAGGAGCTACACCTTAGAAGACATTTGTCCCTATCCATATGATCAAAGCATTACCATGATCCCTTTTCCTTAAAAAATTGAAATTCCTAAATTTGAAAAGTACAAAGGAAGAGGATATCCCGTTGAACACATGAGAATATTTCATGGCTTGTATGGACATAACCTACAATGACACATACTTAATGAGACTCTTTCCAAGGAGCCTTGGTGGGCCAACTATACAATGGTTTTCTCATTTACCTCCTAGAATCAAAACATTCAATGAAATCATGAAAAAAATTATTAATAATTTCTCATACAACATAAAACAAGAAATTACCGTGACTAATTTGTACAAGGTAAAAAAAAAAACAAGGTGAGATTTTGCTTCCTTTTTGCAGCAATGGAAACACAAAGAAAGTAAATGAAAATGGATCATCCCTAAAAATAACTTGTTGAAATCTTCATTGGAAATATAAACATTGATTTAAACTTTCAATTAAATATGCTATGTCCTAACACATTTGAAAAAATCATTGAAAAGGGAATAAATATTGAAAAATTTGTTGCAAGGATGAATGTTTATGGTGGTGTTGTCATTGATATGTTGTCATTGATATCAACACTGTATAGATTGTTGCAGCGAATGGAATCAAGTGATTGCAAGTTGTGCATGTATAGTTGCGATACTATAGAGATGTTGTGAGTACATGGAGCTATCTTTATGGTGTTGCAGGTGTGCTGATATGATGAGTTATTAAGTGCTTTTGAGAAACAGTGAAGACAAAATTTTGTATGTGTTCAAAATGTGCTTTGATTTGTGCTCTGCATTTCTTCTATGTTGATCCTATGCTTGTGTGGATCTGAAGTATTGTTTATGGGCATCTATTGATGATATATCCTATTTTTTTAGTTTTTGGTTTGATGAAGAGTGAAATTTATGTTCATTGGTGTGTGTACTGGTTTGATAGAGTTGTTTTTCTATGGACTAGGAGAAATATATTTGCTCTACAGTCCTTTTTTGGTTTGTTTTAGGTCTTGTGGATTTGGATGAAGGCTTGTAATGATGTTTTCCATGTTCTATCAAAGGTGTTCATGGTTTGGTGCTCCGAAAGGCTGGCCTCAGAGCTACTGTGTGTGTCTGTGCAGTCCAAATGGACTGATGGAAAGTATTATGTGTATGAAGGTTGTTGCATTAGCTTTGGATGAATATTAGGGTATCTGAGATGTGTTCCAGTGTATGATGAAGCGTGTTTTGTGGTATTCATGTTATCTTCTCATTATGGAAGTGTGTACTTCAAATTTCATTTGTGTTTTCATTAGGTTTGGCCGACTTGGTGTCTACATGTCATGTAAAGGATAAGTAACAATTAAGGAAGTGTGTGATTAATCCAAGATGTTTTGGGTCTTGGTTAAGTGTTGGTTTTGTCCACTCTCATTCTCTTCCACCATAGGGATGTTGAGTTGTCGACCTAAATTGGATTTGTAAAATGAAGAATGTGTAGCCGACCTTAGAGAAAGTTTCTAAGGTTGAAGATGGTATAAATACAAGTCGAGATGTTATGGATTGAGGTATCAAGAATGCCAAAAGTGTGAGAAGAAAGTGTGTGCTAAAGTGAATTGAGGCAACAATACTTTAATTTTTTAGATTCTTAAAAGTAGTGAGTTGATGGTGTTTGCAATCTTCTGATCAAGGCTGTAGATGTGTGTAGTTTGTTGTGGTGGATTTTTCTGTTATCTTTTGTATCTATAGGAAGTGAGCCTCCTTGTTGGATAATGAATCCTATTTGTAGGCAGTGAGCCTCCTTGTTGGATATTGAGTCCTATCTGTAGTCAGTGAGCCTTGTATCCAAATAGTGAGTCCTATATGTAGGCAGTGAGCCTTGTATCCAAATAGTGAGTCCTTCTTGGGAAGTAAGCCCTTTGGTAGTGACCCTCTTGTAATCAATTTTGTAATTACTTTATATTGTGAGTTAATCCTCACTATGGTTTTTACCTTATTGGGTTTTCCACGTAAATATGGTGTTTCTTTTGTTGATATTGCTTTCTATTATTTTCATTTCATGTTCATACTTAATAAAAAATAAAGTGGATGTGAAGTTGATATTTTTTTGAGAATTGTGGATGTGATTGGTGACAACTGATTCACTCCCCCTCTCAGTTGTGTTGCACCTTTCAACAAAATATCTCATTGCAAAATGAATCATCAAGATATACAACAACAAATACCAACCCTCAAGCTCAAATGATAAAACATGTCAATGGGAGAAGAATAAGAATGTTACCAAGGATGGAGTAGTGGATTCCAAATTCGTACAAAACATACAACCTCCATCTAACAATCCTCAAAATAATTTTCGAAACAATCCTTAAAATGATCATCCAAAAATCCTCCAAGAAATCAAGTGACCAATGCAAATCAAAATCCTCCAAGTGGACCATAAAGACCTATGAACAATAACTTCAATAAAAAAAGATGAAAATACACTCCTTTGGGAGAACTTATAGAAGTGGCCTTGTGAAAAATTCTTCAAACCAACCTTATCAAATTATCATAATAAAAAAACTATGAAGAACCAAAATTCAAGCTTTCTTGGTACAATGATAATGACCATTACGAATTTCATTGAACTAAAGAACATAAAACTTTCAATTGTATGAAACTCAAAAACATCATACAAGATCTAATTAATAAGGGAGAAGTTGACATTGAACATCATCCTAGAACATCTGGTAACAATGATTTGGTAATCTATAAGGATCCAATCCCTGACCATAGTAAAGGAAATGACAAAGGTAAGGGAAGGGATTACAATAAAATCTTACTCCTATGACAATGTAGTGGGTGCTACTCCTGAAGCCAACCATCATATTGCAATTGTAATTATAGTTAGTAAAAATCTTGAGAGTAATGTTACTACATGATGAGAGAAAGTTATAATCCAAGGAGCCCCACCATAATATAAAGCTTTCCCTAAGCCTCCACAAGCCAAGTATAATCTTATTGACCATCTAAAAAACACTCTTGCATAGATATCCATTCTTGAACTTCTTAAAATATCCCCCACTCATAAAGAATTTTTGGATAATAAAGCCCCATCACAGTCTTCTATAACTAACAAAATTAACATGAAATAGTTTCAAGCCATGGTAGGAGAAATTGATTCTATTCATTATCTCATATTCTCTGAAAGAGAACTTCCCATACACACATATCACAAACAATCTTTATACCTAGAAGTTTGTATCCATAAACATAAAATAAATATAGTATTGATAGATAGTGGCATGAGCTTAAACATTTTTACCTTAAAAATTGTAAAATAGTTAGGATATTCTGATGAGGTTATTCAAAAGTAGAAAAAGCATTACCATCAGGGCCGATGATGATAATGAGTGAGACTCAAAATGTATTATCAAACTTCTTGTGCACTTGGGACCAACAATAACATAAACAACTTGTCAAGTATTAGATCTTGAGCTACCATATAAATTTCTCTTGGGATACCCCTAGATTCATGCAATGCAAGCTATCCCTTCAAACTATCACCAATGTTCAAAATTACCATATAATGATAAATATGTCACCATTTATGTTGATCCAAAACACTTTCATTATTGTAAGAGATTAGAAGAAAAAAACTTAAGGATCTTCCATGTTCCTATCAATGATTTCTCCTTCTGATCATTTTCTTATGTTGACCCATCATCTTTAGCCTCATTATCTCAAGCCTCATCTTCCCTTGCTCCATCATATTTCTCAAACCCACGCAAATCTGATCTCATAATTCAAGTACATGACAATGGTTGCAAGGATTATCATCTAAAAAAATCCTTTTGTGTGGGAAAACTTCTACTATCTCCAAGATCATATGGAAATCCACAAGAAATTGGAAAAGCTCTTACTACTACTATTGAATTCAAACCTACAGTCTTCACTAAATGGGGAGATTTGAATAGGGAATTCATAGGTGAAGTAGATGATTCTACTTGGTTATACAAGGAAGAAGAAGAAGAAGAAGAACCACAACCTATCTCTTTTGATCACAACAACAAAGGTTTTCAACTTATCAAAAACATGGGATTCATAGGAAAAGGTAGCCTTGGCATACATGAGCAAGGTATGAGGTAATCTATTATTCTAGAAAAGCATAAGAATCATCAAGGACTAGGATATGGCTCATTGGATAATGTTACTCTTAATACTAGAAAATGTTTTATGAAGAGGGTCCATCCTCTCCTATGGTTAAGGCATCTAATGATGATGATTCCATCAAAGAATCTTTTATGTACATTACCGACCTCTTCAAGAACACCTTCATAAATAATATTAAAACCCTTCCATTTGAACAAGCATCCCAAAAATATTAACTTCAACTTGTCCATCCTCAATTGGTTGACTAGGACCAACAAAAAGTGTTAGTTTTAAACATATTACAAAATGACAAAGCTATTGATGAGTTTATGGGACTAAGAGATGACATGTCACCCAGAGATCATAAGATAGATTTTGACATAGAACTTAGTGAAGGATCATACTTTGGACATAATATTGGGTCCTTCAATTGAAAAAGTGAAAATATAAAAATAAAAAAGAGATCCCCTAGTGAAAAACACCATGTGGTGCTATTGAATCATGAAAAAGAAAAAATAAAGGAAGTATCTAATGATAAAAACCTCTTTGAGGCACCCAAAGATGGATGATTCAATCTCCCCAGTATTGCTCAATACCAAGAGAGATCAATAGTGCTAGTATAATAATCTAAGCAAGTAAATGTGGGAACATCAGATTCACCTAAGATCACCTTCTATGTAGCTTATTTAGATCTTGAAGAGAAGAATAATTTCATATCTTTCTTGGAAAATCATACGTTCAACTTCATTTGTTCTTACATTGAAATGCGTAGATTAGAAACATCCTTGGTGGTGCATCACTTGAAAATTTTCCATGAACAAAACCAAAAAAACAAAATCTTCACAAAATACATTCATAAATAGGACTTTTAGTTAAGGTGGAGCTACAAAAACTTCTATATGTTGGTTTCATTAGACCAATTGATTATCCTAAGGGGGTATCAAATCTTGTACTAGTTTCTAAGACCATTGTGGGCATAATGATTTGTATTTAATTTAGGGATCTCAACAAGGCTTGTCCAAAGGATGATTTCCCCTTGCCTAATATAGACATCATAGTGGATTTAATAGTAGGTCACAAAATACTCTCCCTCATGGATGAATTTTTGGGATACAATCAAATTAAAATAGCTTCAAAAGACTAACACAAGATAATATTTACTTGTACTTAGGGAACTTACTGTTGGAATGTCATTCCATTTGGACTTTAAAATGTGGTATATACCTATCAAAGGGTGATGACCGCTATCTTTCATGACATGTTTCACATCACCATGGAGGATTATGTAGATGATATTCTAGCAAAATTGTGAACAAGAAAATGTCACTTGGATTTCCTAGCAAGCATATTTGATAGGTTGGAAGAGTATAAGGTATGCCTCAATCCAGATAAATGTGTTTTCAAAATAACATTAGGGAGGCTACTAGGATACATTATATTTGAAGAGGTACAGAGGTTGATCCTACTAAGGTTAAGGCCATCATGGAAATGCCTCCACCAAAAAAATTGAAACAACCTCATAACCTTCAAGGAAAACTTTAGGAAATCCGTAGATTCATAGCTCAGCTAGCCAACAAGTTTCATCCTTTTACATGTCTACTTCACAATTATGTTTCATTTAAATGGCATGAGAATCACCAACAAGCTTTTCAATAGATTAAGGAATATTTTGTATCACCTCCTATTTTGGTGCTTCCTCTACTAGACAAACCAATGATCCTCTACATATTAGCAACTTCAACAACTCTAGGCACTTTACTAGCACAACATGATGAGACAAGCAAAGAAAGAGTGATATACTATATCAGTTGCACATTGGTGGGATATGAACTAAATTAAACACCTATGGAGAGGGCTTTTCTAGCCGTTATCTTTGCATCACAAAATCTTAGAAATTATATGCTTAACCAAAAAATCAAGCTCATCTCTAAAGTGAACTTGCTAAAATATATTTTGTGTAAGGTAACCCTAATTGGGTGAATGGTGAAATGGGTTATAATCCTTATCAACCTTCTCTCTTAGAAAGTGATATCTAATTGATATGTGCTTAGTTCTAGAATGCATCACTATATTCTTGGAAATATTTATAGCAGTTGTATTATCACATAAAATAGGAATGGGCTCATCATAATTTATCTTGATATCCTTCAATGTTTACTTCATCCACAATACTTGAGTATAGTAGGATGGTATAGTAATATACACTACCTTTTTTATTGATAAAGATACTAAATCTTGTTTCTTACTATGCCATGAAACCAATCCGACTCCCAAAAAGAAAGCACCACCACTTGTACTTCTTCTATCATCAACACAACCAACCCAATAAACATTAGTTAATGCACTCAGATCAAAGTCATTACCATTTGGATACCATAAGCCATAGTCTAGAGTAATCTTCAAATATCTAAAGATCCTTTTGACTACCTTTGCATGAGTTTCTTTAGGATTATCTTGAAATCTTACCACCAAGCATACTGCATGCATGATATCAGGTCTTGAAGTAGCTAGATACAATAGGCTTCCAATCATAGATCTATATAGCTTCTTATCATCAAGGGGATATTCATCATCTTTTCTTAAATAATAACTAGTAACCATGGGAGTACTAATTGGTTTACAATCTTCCATCCTAAACTTCTTTAACATCTCCTTGACATAATTTTCTTGAGAAATAAAGATACCATCATTTAGCTAAGAAATTTGACGACCAAAAGAAATACAACTCACTAATCATAGACATATCAAATTCCTTTTTCATCTCTTTAGCAAAATTATTGCACATATCATCATTTTCACCAAAGATTATATCATCATTTCCACCAAAGATTATATCATCAACATACACAACTATAAAAATTATTTCATCCTAAATCTTGAAGTAAATATTTCTATCTATGGTACCTTTCTTGAAACCTTGTTAAAGTAAGTACTTGTCCAACCTTGCATACCAAGCCCTAGGAGCTTGTTTTAAACCATACAAAGCCTTTGAGTCTGCATACCACATTTGGTACTTCTGATAGTTGCAATCCATCAGGTTTCTCTATGTAGACTTCCTCTTCCAAATATCCATTTAGGAAGGTTGACTTGACATCCATTTGATAAACCTTGAAGTCCTTGTATGCAAAAAAAAGTAAGAAACATTCTAATTTCTTCCATTCAAAATAAATACCTTCTACTTGTGAATAGCCTTTTCAAACCAATATTTATTTGTTTCTTACCACTTCTCCTTCCTCATTCAATTTATTCTTGAATACCCAGGTATGTGCAGGATCATCATGGAAAAAAATAGGCCCTTAAGTGGTAAAAAATTCAGAAAAATAAGAGTTAGAAAACTTGACAAAAAAAATTGAATAAGTTATCTATATTATTTAAAAATCATGTAAGAATAGAATCTATAGAAAATTGAATGTAGTTTCTAAACTACTAGGTTTATTTAAAAAAATAAATCTATTTGGTGAAATTTTGAAATTTCAATGTAGTAGTACTTAAATTTCAGTGAAAAAATAAGTAGATGTCTGTCTAACCACCCTAACCACAATAAAATGATAATATTTTTTTTATAAAATTTTAGATATAAGTAGAGAACTTGTGTCTAGATGTGATGCATATTTTTTTGTAATTTTTTTCCAAGTAAATAATTAATTATGAATTTTTTATTACAACTTTTAAAAAATATAAAAACTCATATGCCTGACCACCTTAACTTGGTCAAAACTTCATGTAATTCAACTATTTCTTTTTTAATCCTATAGTATGCAAAGCATAGAATGTGACGCATGTTTTGGATTCAAAATATGTGATACTATTTGAAAGCTATAATTATTTTTCAATTAGCCTATCAATCAGGACTTTAGTCGTAATTCACATAGAAAATGAATAATAATTATTTATTAAATTGAAAGTAAAGCATAATTTATATTGATGGAAATTTGAGAATCTCCTTTAAAAACCCTTTTCGTTTCATCAATTTTCGGTTAAAAAAAGTCGTCAGCCACATGGGCCATCATATCACTTACATATTGCAACTTTTTGGCCCATGATGATCCTACACATACCCACCCACTTAGTTCCTATCACATTCTTGTCTACAAGCCTTGGAACTAATTCCAAAGTTTGATTATTCTTAATCTGATTCAATTCTTCTTCCATTTCTTGTATCCAACCTTCATCTTTTCTAGCATCAATCAAAGTTTTTGGTTCTAAATTTGATAATAAACAAAAGTTTACTTGTTCACTTGTCTTTGAAATCCTTCTTCTAGTCATCACTCCTTCATTATTATCTCCAATAATTTGATCTTCTAAATGATTTATTTGAACATACTTTATAGGAGTCTTGCTAAGATTTTCTAGTGTTTCTTCTTTCTCCTCAATATATTCTTCTTCATCTTCATTTGAGTAGGGAGGAGCATCATATTTGCAATCCTCAATTTCATTCATATTTTGATGTAGATCCTCATCAACTTTCACATTAGTGCTTTCAACTATTCTTCCCAATCTCTTATTGTAGCCCCTATATGCCTTACTTTGAGATGAGTATCCTAAAATAATACCTTCATCAACCTTTAAATCAAAATTCCCTAAAACATCTCCATCTCTTCTAATGTAACATTTACTTCCAAAGACTCTAAAATACTTAAAAGTTGTCGGTCTTCCATACCACAAATCATAAGGAGTCTTAGTGATGTTCAATCTCAACAAACCTCTATTTTGAACATATATTGTAGTATGAACTACTTTTCTCCAATACGCATTAGGCATATTTTCTTCCATTAACATAGGCCTTTCCATCACTTGAGCAGTCCTATTGTTTCTTTCCACTACCCCATTTTGTTGAGGCATTCTAGCAATAGATATATGGCTCTTTATTCCATTCTTTTCACAAAAATCATTGAATTCATTTGAAGTGAACTCACCTCCCCTATCAGACCTCAAACATTTGATCGTAGATTTCATTTAATTCTCTACCATTGATTTGAAAATCTTGAATCTATTAAAAGCATCAGATTTGTCTTTCAAGAAAGTAACCCATGTCATCCTAGAGAAATCATCAATAAAAAGGATGAAACATCTTTATCCTTTTAGAATTTTTGTTCTATTAGGTCCACACAAATCATTATGTACCAACTCCAAAGGTCCACAAAAATAATATTATTTAGAATTGAAGCTTATCCTTTTCTGCTTACCAAGCTAACATTCCTTGCACCCTGTACTTGTAGGCTTGATTATCTTAGGAATATTTCTTATCACATGTAATGAGTTGATCTTCACAATATTTTAAAATTTAATGTTTCCCATTCTCCTATGCCACAACCAACATTCACTTTCTCTTCCAATAAGACAAGTTCTCCCATTGAAATCCCTTAGACTATATATGTCACCACTTGTCTTAGATCCTTTAACAACCAATTTTCCATACTTTTCTTTTATAATTTCACATCCACTTTTACTAGATATGAGATTATATCCATTTCTACACATCTAGCTCAAATTAAGAAGATTGTGTCAGAGACCTTTGACATAAAGAATATATTATGGTCTACTCTTTCCATCAATAGTGATAGAACGTCTTCCATAGATCTACACTGAAGTATCATCTCCAAGATTGACTATGCCACCATTCCACTTCACAAGTTTGATAAAATTGCTCTTATCTCCTATCATGTGGTTGAAAAACCATTGTCAATCACCCATGAATTAGCCTCGTCTTTTGCATGAAAATCAGCACACAGAACACTTGGATCTTTAGCTTTATCTTTAGTCTTCTTAGCAACCAAAATAATACTTCATCTTTATTATCCAAACCACTAGATTCACCATTCTTTATAGAGCAGGAATATTACATGGAATAGAGACTCTTCTTAACCTTATTTCTTCTAGGCTCTTTATTTCTCTTATTATAATCTTTCAAGGGAAATTTAGAAGAAAAATGACCAACCTCTCCACACTTGAAACATTTGAAAGGTAGCTTACCCTTGTACTTGTCAGTACCTCTCTTCAAATTTCTTACAAAATTTGCTTCCTCTTCATCAATGTCACTATTCAAATTATATTCTTCATATATTTCCTTTGTATTAGATTTGAAAGAAACTTCTTTGGAACTTCTTTGTCAAAATATTTCATTTCAAATGCAATAAAGTCACCATATAATTGATCCATTAAAAATTTATCCATATCTCTAGCTTCCTCAATAAAATATACTTTAGAACTATATTATTTAGGAAGAGATATCAATATCTTTATTACCACCATAAATTCCTCAAGGTCTTCACCAAGACCTTTGATTGCACTGACCACTTCATCTACTCAGAGTACATATCCAATAATATCTTCATCCTCTGACATTTTTAGGCTCTCAAACTTGCCTTTGTAGATCTCCAACTTGACTTGCTTCACTTTGATGTCTCCTTCATAGATACCACCAAGCTTATACCAAACTTCATTTGTTGACTTATAGTGCATCACTTTGACTAGTTCAGAATCTAATAACCCACTCAAGATAGCATTCTTTTCCTTTCCATTGTTCACATAAGCCCTGATCTCAGCTAGATCAGATGGAGGAGTAATAGGAATAGTATATCCATCTTTTACAGATTTCCAGGCACCATAACCTAAAGAGGATAGATGAGTTTCCATTCGATATCTCCATAAAGTGAAATTTGTTCCATCAAACATAAACACCTTATAATATCCTTCTTGTTCCATCTCGGATCCTCCTCAAGTTGTTAGAATTTTCTAAGGAACCTGGATCTAATACCAATTATTGAATACACACTGGAATACTAAGGAGGGGGTTGAATCAGTATTCTATCAAATCTCAACCCCTCTGAAGAAAATTAAAACTTAAACTTTACAACACGAAGATTAACATGAAAGATTAACATAATACAAAACACCAAACAACACCAAATGTACATGGAAAAAACCAAAGGGGTGTTAGATGCATAAGATAACTAAGAGGGGGTGAATCAATTATACATTAAAACATTCAATCTCTCATTAGCTTTCAAATTGTTATCAAACTTTAAACCCTCATTAAGCATTAGTAGAATGTAAACATGTGAAATATGTTGAATATCTAGAATACTGAGAAAGGGGGTGAATCAATATTCCATAAAACTAGTCAAATAAAATCCATCTAAACATTATCACAATTCTGACTAAATCAACAAGACAGAACATGAAAACAAAACAATGCATCAACACACATGAACACCAAGATTTTTACATGGAAAACCCAAAAATGGAAAAACCATGGTGAGGATTAGCTCACAATATATTATATTTGGATACAAGATATTACAGGGTTCACTGCCAGGACTCACTGTCCTTGAAAGGCTCATTGCCTGAATACAAAAGATGGCTAACTTCCAAGATAAAAAATGTTAAAAGGCACGTGACAACTAAGAAGGGGGGTGAATCAATTGTCACCAAATTAAACTCAAAACTTCAACACTTATTAACTTCACAACCATACTGCTCTTTTATTAAGTATGAACATGAAATGAAGATAACACAAAGTAAATCAACACACTGGACACCAAATTTTATGTGGAAAACCCAATGAGGGAAAAACCACAGTGAGGATTAAATCACAATATAAAGTAGTTCCAAAATTGAATATATATAAGGCTCACTACCAAGGGCTCACTACCCTGAATAGGACTCACTATCTAGATACAAAAGCTCACTACTTACAAGGAGACTCATTGCCTACAAAAGGATTTACAAAGCAAAATTAGGCTTCACAACCAAAATGAACTGAAAAGAGTGCACCTAACAAGTGTTGATGCAATTTCGGTTATGCTTAATAGATAGATTAACACACTTCATCATTTTCATTCTTCTTCACCTTTGCATTCACAACTTCCTCATCAAAATCTCACCATCTTCAAAAAATTGTTCAACATATATATATATATACTCGATCTATCCACAAGCATTAATTAGGTCAGCCTAATTAGATGCATTTCTTATTCATCAAAAATACCAACCTATCGGCTATAAGCTTTCACAAAATCTTCCCAAAAAGTAATTCAAATTCTCAGCACACTACATCATGTCATCATGGACCTAAGATAGTTCACACGTATATCCACATAACAAAAATTGATTCACCATATCACAACTAATCCATGAAGTCATCCAGAAATAGACTTAATTGCAAAAATTAATCAATAGAATAATGCCAATACGTCGTATGAGCACCAGAGCACAAGAGATTTTGAAAATACATGCTTTCAGCATCCATAAATTTTTTCCCAAATCCACAAACAGTAACTGTCAACTGCATAGGATTGCAGACTAAAATATTGAAGGGTGTAGCTTGAATACCGGTTTAGATACTAGACCAAAATAACAAATCAAGTACTGAGTTAGACTTGTAGTCACAACTCAAATAACATGGTGACATCAATGACAACATAAAATTGTAGAGATAATCATTCTTCTTCATTCTTCCAATAATCTCCCCCTTTTTCATTGATGGTAACATGTGCCAAAATTTTCAAAACACAACATTCTCTCCTCCTATCACCTTAGCATAACTCTCTCCTTGCTCACATGACTCTCTCCCCCTTTGAAATCAATGGCAAAGGGTGACCAAAAGGGTAGGATGTAAACATATGTATATGATGAATTTGTATATACACAAGAATTCCAACTTCCCATTTCAAACATTCAAACAAGAATGACACTTTTTGCATGAAATATTTTCTTGTACCTCTCTCTTATGATTGGAAGAATTCTTTTCCAAGAAAGAAAAACCAAATTCATTCTTGCACTCATACCTTCCATAAAGATAGCTACATAAAGGAGGGTGTCTGATAAGAAGACAGACAAAATCATTCACAATTTTCTACATCAAAGAGAATTTTGGAGAGATGATCTAATCAAACCTTAGAAACTTCCTTAATGAACTAGAAAATTCTAACTATATCTTCTCTTTTCCTCTCAGTAGTCAGCAATTCCACCTACAGTTCTCCAACTCTTATTTTCTATTTTCCATCCCTGTCTTTGAATAAATCAAAGTTCTTTCCAATACTATTCATTTCAAATTCAATGGCTTCAATTCTGCTTCTGAAATTGTCAACAACTGCCAGCCACCAGAGATAATACCTATAGATGTTAGATATTTCTTTGATACATTCTTTTGTCTCATTAATATGTTCAGATAAAACTTTTTTTTCTTTATTACATCTTCTTTCAATCACAGCTTTGAACTTATGACCTTTAGGTCCTTCTAACAATGTTCTTTCTTCAATAATCTCTACTAGATTATCTGGAAAGGAGGTTGTCATGTCTGAAACTAAAATAAACTTATTCAATAAGTAATCAACTAGCACATCATCAATTTTAAGTTTCTCAATCTGAGAGCACGCATGCCACATTTGAACAATTTTCTTGATCTCGCCCTTGTCTAGCAGCATCCGTATAACCTCTAGATCAATGGAGTTAGATCTAGAAACAAATTCTTCTTCATTCTTCTTTTCTTTTGAGACATTTGTTACAATAGTTTTCCTTTTTTCAGTTTTGGAGGTGACTCACCAATGATAACTTCCAAATCTCTCTTACCGGAGGATGAACTCACTTCAAACAAACTGGGTACAGACATACTGGAGCATAGATTTTTTTTTAAGGATGTGAAATATGATCTGCAATCACTTACATTATTTTCCAATGATTCCAAGTATATTTGTAAACTTGTTTTCCAATAGGAATGCCAGATTCACACAACATTTTCTCTTCTCGATAGGGAGTTCAAAAAGTAAAAAGCAAAGCACACAAGAAAAGATCCAAATCAAAAAGGATAACCCTCAACCAACATTCAAGAATTCTCAGTTAGGTTTTCAAGTAATAGACTACATAGATCAAACTTCCTGTTTTCCTTAACCATCATGTGTGTAATATATACAACAATAGCCAAAGTCAAACCTTCACGATTTCTGAAATAAATTTTATAAGAAATTTTGTACACAACATACCTTATAGTAGAGTCTACAAGAGTATTTATCAATAGAACTCGAGGGTCTTTATCAATGCCAGTAAATTCCTCCACATCTTTGTATTTCACAGTTTTCTTTCTAGGAAGATCCCCAATACTGCATAAACTGGTAATCGTTTTGATTTCTTCCTTCATGATCAGGTAGGGTTTTTCCAACATAATACCGTCATTCTTGAATCGACTCAACAAGAACAAGATGAAATCTTTATCAACAAAACAAGGAAATTCTCCCCATAAATCCATACCTAGGGTTTTTATGCTCTGTAATTCATTTTCCTTCAACCCTAGTACCATTTCCTTCATCTTCCTATGATCAAATTCTTCCAATTCAACTCCTTTCAACTTCAGTGGAATGTCACCACTTGATACTCTATCCATTTTCGTGCTTAACTTTCTTAATTTCATTATTGTTCAATCAAGGCTTCTTCTCTTTCCCTCGCATATTGAGAAATAATTCTTGAGTATCTGTATTAATTTCTTTGGAAGTGCTTCAAATTGCTTTGAGATTGCTCCTAGATTCCTTTCAAACTCTTCAAGTGCTCAAGTGATCAAAGAGGCTTACAAATTTTACCTTATACACCATCAATTTTCCCTAAATCACATTAAATGTATCAGACATCAAAAAGCTGCTAAAAACATTCTTCTCAACATAGAAAACCCTAATTCGGTCTACAAATCAACATGTCAACATGTTTTCTTTCAGTTCCTCTTTCAAAAACTCTATTTTTTCATTATTCACATTACATCCTTATTCCATCATATGACATGCCATTCATCCAAGGGGTTTTACAATTTTCTGATTATGCTCCCCCTAAGACCATGCTAGGTCTAATTCCTAGAGGAATTGTCCATATTGGATGAGGGCACAAACACATCAACATTTTTAGGTTCTTCTTCTTCTTTCTTCTTCCATATCTTATCCATCTCTTTCTTCATCTCTTCTTTGTTGATCTTCTTTACTGGTTCATTCTTCTCCACCAAAGCAGACTGCTTTCCCTTCTTGCTTCTACAAAGCTTTGAGATATGTCCAGGTTTGTTACAATTATAGTAGACAACACTTTTTTGATTATCCTAACTTCTATTACTTCTTGATCTACATTGATTTTCTTTGTGTCCAAATTTGTTACAGATATAGTAGTAGCCATTAAAAGATTGATTCATTCTTCCTTCGCTAAACCCATTTGCATGAAAAACATTGTTTAGAGAAAAAACCGGGAAATTGATTCATCTAGCTAATGCATTTTGTTTCCTTGTGACCATATTTATTATAGATAAAACAAATACCATTGAAAGAGGGATACCTTTGTGCATTAGGTTGTCTCATAGGCAGTCTCCTTACAAAATCTCTTGAATTCATTTTTTGCTTCCCTTTGTCTTGAGTCTTTTGATTTTCTTTTGAACTTTCACCTGCTTCATTTCCCAAGCCACCTTTGTCTTTACTTGGTATTTGTCCTGCAAGCAGTTCTTCAAGTTTATCAAAGCTAGATCTGAAATTGTTCTCACAGAGTTTTTCCTTCTCTATTTCTACTCTCAAGTTTACTACCTCATGTTCAAGTTTAGAGCATTCATTAGATTTGTTCTGCACCATTTTATTCAAACATTCTTCAATTCTCTTGTTTTCTTCAACAAGCACTTTCAGTCCAATTATCTTGTGTTTCAGCTGCTGTGATCACTTCTTTGTGTCTTTCCTTGAATTTATTTAATTATTATTTAAGCTTTTGGACACATTCATTAGCATCTTCAAGATTTTCTTTCAAATCTCTATTTTCATTTTCAACTTTGTCAAGATCCTCAAGTGCAATCCAAAGTTCTTTATCATCCCTTTGATCAACCTTCAAGATCTTCCTTAAGGGGTTAAGCTCTATACAAAGGAACCAAAGATCTGATACCAATTGTTAAAAGGAACAATACAACTAAGAGGGGAGTGAATCAATTGTCACCAAATTAACTCATATCTTCAGCACTTATTAACTTCGCAACCACACTGCTCTGCTATTAAGTATGAACATGAAATGAAGATAATAGAAAGTAAAATCAACACAATGAACACCAGATTTTACGTGGAAACCCCTTGATGAGGGAAAACCCACGGTGAAGATTAACTTACAATATAAAGTAGTTCCAAAACCAAATATATATAAGGCTCACTACCAAGGGCTCACTTCCCTAAATAGGACACACTGTTTAGATACAAAATATCACTACTTACAAGGAGGCTTACTAACCATAAAAGGATTTAAAAAACAAAATTGGGCTTCACAGCCAAAATGAACTAGAAAGAGTGCACCAAAGAAGTGCTAATGTAGTTTTGATTATGATCAATAGATAGGATTAACACACTTCATCATTTTCACTCTTCTTCACCTTCGCATTCACAACTGCCTCATCAAAATCTTACCATCTTCAAAAAACTTTTCAACATATATTTACTTGATCTATCCGTAAGCATCAATTAGGTCAGCCTAATTAGATGAATTTCTTATTCATGAAAATTACTAACCTGTTGGCTACAAGCTTTCACAAAATCTTCCCAAAAATCAATTCAAACACTCAACACTCTACATAATGTCAGAATGGATCTAAGAGAGGTTGCACATATATCCACATAACAAAAATTGATTCACCATATCACAACTAATCCATGAAGTTAGCCAGAAATAATCTTAATTGCAAAAAGTAATCAACAAAATAATGCCTAAGCATCATACGAGCACCAGAGCACAAGAGATTATAAAAATACATGCTTTCAACATTCATAAACTGTTTCCCAAATCTACAAGCAGTAACTGTCAACCGTGTAGGATTGTAGACTAAAATACCATAGGGTGTAGCTTGAATATCGATTCAGATACTGGACCAAAATATCAGATCAAGTACTGACTTAGACTTGTAGTCACAACTCGAATAACATGGTGACATCAATGACAAATTTTTTTTTTAGAGATGATCACTCTTTTTTATTCTTCCAACACAAAAGTTATGGCTCACTGCCAAGAGTATGAACAGATAGAATACACCTTTTGTGTGTAGGGTTCAGTTTCAATGAAGCTCTAAAAAATTACTACCTCTCACATCAGTCGCTCACAAATCTATTTTGATCCTCAACTGGTAAAGAATTTAGGCTCGCATCTTCACACTTCACCACACCTCTCTTCCTTCTCTTTCCATATTCACACCTTTACACTTCTTATCCACACATACCATCTATTACCATTCCTCTTCAAAGAATCTTATATATATACAAGTATATCTCATTCATCAATTAGGTTGTCCTAATTAGATGAAAGCAAAAATTTAAAAAACACTCTTTTCAGCACCATATATGATTTAAATATTTTTTATCCATGTAGTGCATCATATCAAGTCAGAATGGATTTATAAGAAACATCCACAAAGTATATCCAGTCTTCTTAATGTGTGTTATACATTAGTTCGGCCAAGACTAGGACTTAACTACAAAAACTCCAAAACATACAATCCTCAGAGCAAACACCTTTCAGATATGATATTACATCAATTTCTTATCACACTACCATCATAGAGACTACCATTAGAACCAAAACATTACAATGTTCTCCTTAAGAAAATGTGAAGTCTCCCACACTGATATGCAAAGTACAGAAACACATGTAGAGTACAGAGCTAAACTCTATCAATGATAACTTTTTACTTACAACACAAAACTTCTCAAGATACAGGATATAGATATCTAAATGAGACTTGATAACACAGTTAAGAGATTAGAGTCATATATTTTCTTGTGGTGAATTTTGGGCTGAAAGACCAACACACTAGTTCATCAACAAAGAACACTTCCAGTAAAGAACAAATTCCAATAAACTAAGTAAGATTCCTGTAGAGTTGTCACCATGTTGAAATCAATGAAAAAAAAAGAATAACTAGATCAATCTACATATGCTTAATGCTCGTGTTGGAAGGATCCATATTTCCAACAATCTCCCCCTTTGGCATTGATGGCAACATGCATGTCAAAAACATTTTTCTAATACAAGGCAACTGAAATACTCCCCCTTTCAAAACTATTATTCTCCAAAAATAAATTCCTCTATCTATCTCTCTCTTGCCCCCTTTGACATCCCCTTTGGCATCAATGGCAAAGGATGGGGTCTGGTATAAGTGTGTATGCATCAATAATTAACCAAAAATATATGAACAAAAATAATTGTATTAACTTGAAGATGAGGAACCTTTGAGATTATTCAAGATATCCTTCCATGAAGCTTTTCCTTCTTCCCATGCATCTTTCACATTTACAAGAGTCTAGTGAAATAGTTCAAGCTTATTCAAAGACTATATACCTTCTGCTAAAGTATTGGGACTAAGATTAATCTCGAATATATTACCAATACTATCAATAGCACTAGATATAGGACTGTTCCTAAGTTTTATCATATCTCTGACTGGCACAAACTTCCTAATCACTTTTGTTCTTTGATCCTATAGGAAAAATAATTTTTCCTGAAGCTGCATAATGTAGGACCATCTCTGATTATTTCTATCATCTTCTGATATATACATATATGCTTGAGTACTCATTCAAGTTTCACTCTTCCTTCTTTCATCTTTTACATTTGAGTGTACTACCAAGCCAATTTAGGTAGAAAGAAAGCAATTCTTGAGCCTCTTCCTCACAAACCTGTACACTCTCTAATTCCATCACCACTCTACAATGTGCATCTACACATATCTTTTTGATATCTTCTAAATTTTCTTTTGTAGACCTAATTCTAGCACACACTTCTAGTCTGTAGATATATACTTTCAAATAATTAATCATGTTTTTGATATTTTCCACAACTGATACAGATGAATCAAAGTTAGCACCAGGAATTACCTTTTTCAAATATTTTAAAGCTCCTTGAATATTTATACTTTCATGCTCATGTTGAGCTCTCACTAATTCACTTCCTTCTGTAACTTCTAGTTTGACATCACTTTTTCTCTTCTTCCCTATTCTAGTTGCACTACCGAAGGTTTATTCTTCATTTGGATTCTTAGGGATCTCCAAAATAATTCTTGCATACTGATCAATCTTAGCCCTAGTCACTTCATAACCTAACTCATATATCCACACCAATTTGGATTCAATTGCTTCCATACAATAGAAATCTATAGAAACTAGGAAATTTATACTTTCAGAGTACCTTTCAGTTACACTGCTTAGAATCCTTGATTTTTTGTTCATCCTCAATTGAAATGTTCCAAAGAATGCAACAAGAGTAGTCTCTTGAGCATCCAAACCACCAAGATTTATCATGAAATTCTTGATTTGATGGGAAATGGGTTATGAATTTTTCCATTCTATCCTTCATATTACCAGTAACTCTTTCAAGAAGTAAAAGAGTAAGCAAACAATCAAATTCTCGTAAAGGAATGTATTTTTCTTCCTCTCCTTGATTTCCTTTAAATTCTTCAAAAAATGTAATCAGAGTAGCTCACACAGGTCATAATCCATACCTCTTCTAACCATATCAATAGTAGTGTGAACAACAATAGTAGAAACTATGAGGTCATTGCTAGGTAAGCAAACTTTGTGACCAATAACCATCACAACATACCTAATGACCAGATCTTCAATTGTTATCAAAAAAAGTTATTTTCCTTCGAGGGTCACACCATTCATCTCAATTATCTTTTTTTCATTCATAGAATTTCATTTGGGAACTGGTCCAAAGGAACACAAGCTAGTTACATCTTTGATTACTTCTTTGGTAATCAAATGTGCTTCATCAATCCATAGTGATTCATCATGAATCCTACTCAAAACCATTTGAATATACTTCTTGTCGAATTCAAACAGAGGGGATTTCCACCATACATCCAACTTCTTCCCAACTAATATTGTGTAAGCATCATGATTTTATTCCAATTGATTCTTCTATAGGATACTTAACTGAACTAATGACATTTCCTCAATCTTACTATAGATGTATGCATAGATATCTTCATAGGGAAATACTCTAGGAGGAATAAAAGAGAATACACCAACTGATTCTTCCGACAAATTTTTCAAATGTTTCCTTAATTTGACTTGCAATCTATTTGAAATATTCACAATGTTTGAATTATCCATTGCATAAAAGGTGAAAGATTGTATAAGAATAATACATCTATAATTGGCAACAAAGAATATTATAGATGTCTAGCTTCTAGAGCACTCTTTGAATCCAATTCGATCTCTTCTTCCTTCAAGCCCTAAAAATTTGAATTGCTTTGGTTTCTCCAAAATTCCTTTGCATGCTTCTTCAAAAATACACATGCCTTTTGAACACGATTTCCTTGATACATCTAAATTTATTTCTTTCATTTTGAATGCTTTTTCAATAAATGCTTCAAATTGTAGGCAAATCGCCTCAAAATTCATGTGCACTTCCATCCTTTCAAAATATACAGACTTCATTCTTCACACATGTGACTAAAAAATTCCTTCTAAATTTGTTACCATATTAAATATACTTTTGTCATGGTGTGACATAAGTATCAATGAGGGGTTTTATTATATTTTTTGATAATTGCTCCCCCTTAGTCATTGTCAGACTTCAAAAATTGATGGGTGTATCTACACCAAAAGTTGACACATATAAGACAGATGATTCTAATTCAACTTGAGTGAATTCTCCTTCCTTTCTCTAGATTCTTTTCATCTCTTTTCTTACTTCTTCTAGATCAATGATTGCTTCATGCTTCTTTTCTGGATAGTTATCTTTTCTCCTTCTGTAATTATTAGAAAAATATTCTAGATTGCTGCAATTACATCAAAAAAAATTCTTTCTTCCATACTTTCTTTTATTCAATCTATATTCTTACTAATTAGCCTTGTGTCCAAACTTCTTGCACTTAAAACATTTTCCAAAGAATGATAGAGTGTCATTCATCCTACTTTTTTAGTCCTTTTCCTTATGACAAAATTTACTACAGAAATGACAAGCACCATTAAAAGAAAAGTACCTTTGAGAATTAGGTTGTCTCATGGGAGTTCTTCTAGTATTGCTTCTTAAGTTCTTGACTTATCCATCTTTGCACTAAGTCTTCTTGTTAGGAGATTGCTTCATTTATGAACTCTGACCTTCAAATCCTAATCCAAATTTGTCCATTGTTGTGCCTATAGCACACACGCCCCATTCAAAATGAGGACCCTCTCTTCTCACTTTTCTAGGTCGCTTTAGCATTCACCTCATTTTACGTGCCCCCTATTTTGAGTCCTAAGTGGTCAAGGAGTCCTAGAGTCACCATCTCAAGTTGACCAAGTTTCACCACCCTCAAAGTTTCCAAGTCTTTAGCCTCTACGAAGTTTCCTTGGTAGTTTTCCTTTGAACCTTCAAACTGCCATCCTTCACGCCATGTGGGTCCACACTTGTAGGCTTCCCTATGTAGAAATCCATTAGTTCACCACCATTCCAAATGGTCGGCTCAATAAGTCCGCCCACCTCATGAGACCCGCGGCCTCCTTTGTTATTTCCTGTGCTGACCCATCAAACGACTAACAAATGAATGTCGTCTGCTTTGCGAACCTCACCATTCTCATCGTCATCTTTTTGAAATGTGCATTCACCAACATTAGTTGTCATTGTACCAGAATTTATGATAGACATTTAATGCACCAAATTCTATAAATAACAATTTTGATGGGTCATTTTCACTGTCAGACGTTCAAAAAACTTGTCAGAGCTCACAGCCATCGTTGCCTTTGCACCCACAGGATCTCATCACTATTCGAGCATCATTATTTGTAGTGTCTTCATAGACTTCATTGGGCTTTCCAGGTCAGTTTTCCACTGCCATTCATATTATGAGTTTTTCTTGATTTTCACAAAAAATTGTTAAATTCTGAAAAAGATTTGAAAAAGAATGACACAAAAACCAGTTAGATAGCATTATGGTGGACAAAACCCATGTATTAGAACTTGAAAAATATTTTGAAATCCACTTGTTTGGCACCTATGGAACTTTCACCTTTTGTGGCCATTCTTGTGCTAGGACAATTATGCCATTGCGGCCCGTAGGACGGCCACCGTCGTTGCCTTGTTCCTTAAATGATAAACTTCAAAGCAACCAACCAACATCCTCTTTAGGCCCACTTATGTAGGAAGGTGCCCCCTCTCGGCTACCATTTAGACTTAAACACAAATCATAATTAAACCAAGATCCTTCATCTTCATGGGTCTACAAATGCAGGCTTTCGCACCCAGATTTCCCCTCATGACGCGCTGTTCCAAAACGACTGATCGGTCTCAGCTACCTACCTTGCAGGTTCTACGCAAACCATATCTATTGACTGAACCCCACACATAAACCTCCATGTGGACCATCCAATGTGGACTTCTACCACTGCTTGCACAAATATTCCCAAAGCGACGAAGTATTGGGCTCCTTCCATTGTACGAGTCCCACCCCAGTTATCTTCACCTTGACCCCTTAAGTAGAAATGACTAAGTGTTGACCCCCTTGTGGATTGCCCATTGTGTACTTTGTTTCCCAGGCCTCCACTGCTTATTCGTCGTCCAAAATGACAATGGTCGACCATCCATCTGCCTAGCAGAACCTGCATTCCCAGCATCCGTTTGAACCATTGTAAGGAGATGTCTGACTAAGAAAGTTACTTGTGGAACCGCCGATGTGGGTTGCCACCACCCTTCGACTGTTGTTTCAAAACAACTAACTATCTTCGGCTTTCCACTCTGTCGACCCTGATGCTTGCTTTGCTCCCCAAATGAATTAAAAGCCACTAAGTGAAGAATAATTTGATGCGGGTGGTCACTTGTAGGTCTCCTCCTTGACATCGTCATTTTACATGACCTAGTAAAGCCCACTGGTAGTCTTACAGGCTTCTCATTCCCTACTTTTGTTTGGGCGATTATGAATGAATAAGCTTTTTCTGAGGACTCATGTGGACCCGACGATGCCACCCTATGCAGACTGCCATCCTCTTTCCGTCATTTTGAATGGTTGACGCCCAACGTCCATCTGTAGCTCCTCACCCACACTCGGTTAAATGAAATGAAATTTAAAAGTGAAAGGTGTCATGCTCCCCTGGTGTGGACCCTGCAATGCGAGACACTTCCTTTGCTAGCTTCGTTTGAACGATAGAGCTCAAAACAGTCAAGATATCCCCTGCACCCACATGCTTTAGGCCCGCATGCTTGGATGACTAAGCTAGCAATCCTAAAACCTAAAAATGATTTAACCCACGTAATAAAATGGCTCTACCTCCTTAGTGGGCCCCACCTCATGGAAAAAAATCTAACACAGGTAGAACCATGTGGGCTGTCGTGCCCTGTCCATCGTCTATTTGCAGCGGCCCTCAAAATGGCTGCCAACCCAAGGAAGTCCACACCCCTAGGCCTGTATTACCATAAATCCCTCAAATGAAAGGAAAATCATGATCTAGAAGAAAGGTTAGGATCCTTGAATAATAAATTACTTGATTTAACATGGATTTTGCAAGACTTCACTAACATTTCCCTATTTTACACTTGGATATGCTTACCACTCCTTTGCTTGTAGGATATATGGAATCAGCTGTAGGACCTTGGAGAGCATCTACAGAGAAGGAAAAGGGAAAGAAGGCTGCCAAAGCGCCAAGGGGTAAAGAAGATAAAGATGAAATGAAGTACAAAATCTAAGGGGTAGAGATCAATACCAAGGTCACAATAGAATGGGACACTATCTTAGATACAAACTTGGGGCACATTGATATTGATGAATTCAAGTAGAGGTTCATCGTCAACCCTACCACATAGAATGCAAAGAAGATCAGGAAAAGCAGGTTGGCCAATGCTGCTAGATTCCCGCCTGCCCTTGTGGCTCCTAAGCTAGTAATGGCCTGTAGGGAGGCATACCAAGAATCAACCAAAATAATTGTGGATAGGAATGGTAACATATTGGATGACTTGTCCTCGAAGTCTATAGGGAAAAATTTCCACATCCCTACCTTTGATGAGATGGAGGAGACATCAAAGGAGTACACTGAAAGCACATGGAAGGTTGACCCCCTCAAATGCAAGAAGTTGATCAATCAATACTGGCTGAAGGAAAAGAGGGGCAGCATGAACAAAGTGCCTCAAGAGATTTTCAAAAGTGACATCCATGAAGATTACCACAATTTAGTAACCTTGTTAAGTAGGGTTATGGGCCTCCCCATTGCAATGTACTTCTAAGAATGGATGTTGTATTTCATAGAAGAGATTGTCAGAGGGAAGACCAAATTCCATTGGGTGAGAATGATCAGTAACTGCCTGCATGAGTAGTTTGTAGTAGTGAAGAAGAGCTCCCAATTCTACATGACCTCATACTTGGTCTATCTGTTGGCTAACTGTACTCAGTATAGAGGTCTATTTGTGGCACCAAGCTAGACTTTGAGGAGTGAACTGAAGGTCTATGATAGATATCCTCAGCTCCAATACATAAATTTCAAGAAAGATTACCGTAGGGTGAATGATACCTTTATCAGGAACATTATCAGATTACTTGGAGGTGACTTCAAAAGGAGAGTCACTCACAGTGAAAATTCCTTCATCTGTTGGTTGGGGTTTTTATTCATTCAATTTTCTAAATTCACATACATTAGAACTGAGGGATTCTTTGAGAGGCCATATAATCTACCTCGGTACCCAAATGACTGGTTGGTATTGCTTGAGATCTCCAGGCAGCTACATCATGCACATACTCTTCTGAGTGACAAGCATAGAGCAAAGATTCCTTATCCCCTCACATTTGGCTAGGGTATATATGCAATCCATGCATCCCATTGTTCAGAGTATTTTGAGAAAGAAATCATTGAGTAAAACCTAGAGCTTCTCACTACCAGTCCATAGATGGATCCATATTGAAAGTTGAACATGATGGTTGGGCCCATTTGCATAATGTGGAGGACTTCTGGGAAAATTACAAAGATGACAAAGAAGTGCACATGAGGCACTACATGCACATGATGACATATTTTGTGAAAATTGTTAACTTGTTCTCAGTGTCAGATCAAGTTGTGGAGGAAGAAAATAATGTAATTGATCCAAGATTTGATGTTGTTGCCAACCTGTCACTGCCCCTAATTGATTGGGATGAAGAAGAGGTCAATGACCTCGATATTTTGACAAAGCTAGTAGAAGTAATAACAAAGCAATGGGTCGATGGCTAGATTGCTCAACTAAAACTCTAAGGTGCCACTTTAACCTACGGGGAGCTCGAGCACAAGCTCAAGAGTGAGACCGATATTGGAATTGCTACTGCCCCATATGGGGAAACTTTAGAGTATCCTCCCACTACCAGGTTAAAGAAGAGAAAAGAGGTGGTTGAACATCAACCCAACCACAAGGTGTATTCTAGAAAGGCATCAGAAGGTGAGAGTTCGAAGGAGGCCAAGAAATAAGGTGGTTTCATAGAGATGCCCACCATTCAGGAAGACCTACTCCATGAGGCAGAAGAAGAAGAGGATGAATAGCTAGAGTCTCCACCTGCCACCTCCACCCTTGCTACCACTATTGTTGCTATTACCATCACTCCTCTTTTAGAATCACAAGTGTTGCTTACTTCTTCTCTGCCCGCAGTTGACATTTTAGTTCACCTTTCCTCCAACTCACCTACGACACCAATCTTAGTGATAGATTCTTCCTCCATGTCTCCATCAAAAACCCTTCCATTGGCCACTACAATAATGACAATGCCTACCATCTCACTCCCAGATGCGCTTGCTTGACACATGAAGAACATACCGATTGAGATTTCTCGAGTATTAGTGAATCCTACAGTATAGGTTGCCCTGGCCCAAGTTGTTGTCGGCCTCCTTGTTCCTCCTCCTCCAACTAAACCACTAAAAATGGAGGAAACAATGCAAATTTCTGAGGAGTTGGAGAAACAAGAGAGGGAAGCAACCAAGGAAATGGAGGAAGAAGCTAGTGATTATCATGAGCATCATGAGTATAAACATCTGGTTATTGATGAAGTGATACATGAAGAAGAAGAGGAAACAAATTCCTCTAAAGAAGACATTGAAGATCTGGGTGCAAAATACATCATGGAAACTTCTGACCAAGAGCTCGAGGAAGAGTTTGCCCAACAACTCAGAAATGTTGGGGAGGAAGCTGAGAAGCAACCTTCTGAGGAGAAGGATACAAATGAAGAAGTGGAGGTAACCTCAGAGCCTCCTACTGAAGAACAAGAGAAAATAACTGATCATGATTGACTCCTTCGCAAGAAGAAGAAGAAAAGAAAGAGGAAAAGAAAAAAGAAGATAAGCCAGAAGAAGAGGCTGAAACAAGGAAAATCCCAAGAACAAAGCATCATGAAGAACATGGGAAAGAAGAAGAAGAAAGGAGATTTGAAGGGGAAGATAGCCCCAAAGAACACATAGCCACCATTGAATCTCCGAAGGGAGAAGTTTTATTCATTCAAGATTTAGATGAAGAAGAGGAAGAAAAGATAGAACAAAAGGCTGTGGGTTGCCAAGAAATGGAGATCCAACATGCTCAAAAGTAGGAAGGTAATCATGAATCACCAAAAGAGGGATCACAGATGCTTGATTAGTGAGAAAATCAATTAGAGAAGAAGGCCCCCATCCTCATGGATTCGAAAGAAAGGCTGGAGGCCATTCTAGTTTGAGCATAGATAAGCACAAAGAAGGAAAAGAAACTGAGCGTCAAATCCCACATAACAATGGATGCCTCGGGATCACAGACCATGCAAATAGCTACTCTGGTGGTGGAAGGAGGAGTCAACTATAACATTTCCACCATTGACTTAGGAATGGCCACACAGGAGCAAAAAATTGACCATCTCCAAGGATCAGTTGCTCCTATTGTGCACCAAATGCATAAGGACAAGTCCTACAAGGAGGAACTAAAAACTAAAGTGGTAGATTTAACAACTTATATACAACAATGGTCCTCTTCCAGAGAACTACCCACCACATTGTTAGAGCCACCACAACTATTGTCCAAGTATCATATCAGTAAGCTTGAAAGAAGGAAGAATTGGACAAAGGCCACTGAAGATTGGTTCCGATGAGTGGTCTATAATGGAAATATGGTTATCAGTCACACTGTCAGGACAACAAATAAGTTTAGAGAGGTGCAAAAATAGCTTGAGGGCACAAGAAAATTTTAAACTGACTTCCCAAAGCTATATAGGATTACATATCCTAAAGTTGATGATGGATTATGATATGCCTACTGCCGAGCTGGATCCGGAGAAAATAAATTTATACTTCCATCAAAAGATGGAGAATGGAGCCACAGATACACTCACACTAGACTTCATGTATTTTGTTGCTTGAGATTTTGCTTAATCTGAGAAAGTGATAAAGCATACACAAAAATGTGATAAATATTGGGATGTGATTACTAGTTGGTCCAGGAAGTTGAACTTCTAGGTAATCCAATATGATGTAATGGAGTGGGATAAGCTCCAGGCATTAATTGGAATTTTTTTGGAATATGCTACTATGAAGAAACATGGAGGAAATTCGGTTATTGATAATGAATTCCTCACAAAGTAGCTACAGCAAAAGAGAAATCAACTAAAAGATAAATTGCTATAGTGCTACCCACTAGAAGATGAAATCGGCTAAAGACAAAGATGTATTGTAAATTGTAAAATATTAAGGGGTAGGTGAAACCCTAATTTGTAGTGAATTTTGGCCACACAATGAGATTAAATCTTGTCCATTCATTTTTCTTTTTGGACACTATAAATAGGGGGTCTCCTCTCATTTTCAAGAGAGAGTTGAGTTGTTGTAAAGACATGTTGCTAGAATTTTAATAGAAGTTCATTGATTTTGGTGGATTCTTGAGTTCCATCTCATGTTGCATGATTCTTCTCCTCATAGTTAGTGAGCTTGAGTAGATTTACTTTGTTGTTCTATGTGTTTGTCATGCTTTAGTAGATTAGTTAATGCTATTCATTGATGGTGAATAATTCTGCTTTGTTGATGCCCTTCCTTGTTCATGATTTTTGTTGTTTATTGCTAATAAATAGTAGTGTAAAGCTAGTCCGAACATAAATTGAATGTTGCACCTAAATTCTATATTTTATTCATGCTTTATGGTGAATGAATGGTTGAAAAACTGTAGACCTTAGAAGATTGCACTAGTTTCATGAGACTGTGAGCTAATTTGGTTAAGTGACTTAGTTTTTGGAAGGTTGTTCACTATAGCATCCTCCATTGTCACTATTCAATGGTAATTTCAAGTCTAGGAACTTCTTCCCTTCCCTACCCTTTTGAATTTTATTTTTAAATAGTGATTTAGACAAAGTTCATTGCACATTGTAAAGCTATATCTGATGATGAAAATGGATTCTTAGACTATTGTTTCAAACTTGCAGCATTTGCACATAAACTCTAACACCTTAAGAACTCCATTCAAAGAGTTGATTCCCCTCAAACTTAACTTATGTAAGGTTGCCCTATGATTACTAGAAAAATAACATGAAACCACTGAGATATTCCAAGGAAGTCATGACTTGACACCCGAGAGACCTTGTGGTGATTTTTTGTAACTAGTTTGGAGAAGATTTCCTTTCAAGAGAGGTAATGCACTTATGCATTTCCTATGTTGAGAAGTGCTAAAACACCCATCAAGAAAGCTGGTGTTAGAAGGAGGGCCCCCTTTGAGTTAAGTTGGATCGAATTGGTTCATTATCCCTTGAAAGGTTTCATCGAGTTTTAAGATCTACTCTAAACAAAGGGGAGTTCCAAGAGTTGTAGCCCCCTACCAAGGCTAAGAGAGCCAAAGGAGGGGAAGCCACTTCATCTTCCTCATCTAACCCATCCAATTTGCTTCCATTTTCACCTCTCTCCTCCTTCCATCCTCCTCACACTTTTTCTTCCCTTTCCACTTCCACTTCCTCCACTCAGCCATTCCAAGCTGCTTTCCAACCTCTTACTTCCCAAGGCCAGGGTGTTGCCCCTACCCCTGCCCTTCAGGTTCAAGGTGCAGTCCCAACTGTTGCTGCCCCTGCGTAGCCCCAAGTTCACGTTCAACAAAAAATACAACCCTGCCTCCCCTCATGGCTTGGTTGGGTAACAATCCCTCTCCACTATCCTTCAACGATTACCATGACATTCCAAAGAATCGAAAGGCCTTTTGCACAAAGTTTCATCTATGAGATCCTCAGAGGACAATAGAAGAACATAGTAAGATATTCCAAACAACATTAAAGGATATGCAGATTGATCATGAGGATGTGGCATGCAAAATTTTCACTTATTATTTGGAAGAAGAAGATTTTTATTAGTATATCAACTTTCCAATAGGGTCTATTACAACTTGGGACCTTTTGAAGAATGAATTCTTAAGGAAATAAAAGATTCCAATTAGCCCTTTAGAGCTATATCAACAATCATGTTTGTGTGCAGAGAGGTCAATGAACCAATTAGCTCCTTCAATGATTAGTTTCATTCAGCATACATGAGGTTACAAAATCCATATGTGCTTAATGATGCTATGACCCTGCCAATCTACTATGCCACCTTGGACAACCTCACAATAGTGTTAGTGAAATGAATGAACCCACCACCTACTCGGTTGGTAGAAACTTATGCTAAGGTGGTCATATCCAGTATTGACTCGGGACAAAACATTTGTGGTCCATTTCCTACTTTGGGACAGGTTGCTCATCCTATGCAGATTCAAGGGCTCACTCAATCTCTACAAAATTAGACGCCTCTCATGAACTAAGTTCCACAACTTCCTTAGTTCCTCACCCAGGACAACCGTTGAGCCAAGCACCTCCCATGCCTCATTACTTGCAGCCTCAACAACAATAGACCTGTCCTCAGTAGCCTCATGTACCTCTATACCTACAAAGACTAGAATTCCCTCAAGCACAACAAAAACAACTAGCTGTGTAGCTAGTTCTCCTTCACAACCAAGCATCGCAACTGAGTGACGTGGACAAGGATCAGTTGGATGAGCTTACAAAAATGATTAGAAAAAATTCCATAGAAATGACACACTTGAGGAATCAGAATAATCAGTTGCAAGCTTCTCAACACAACATTCAAGCTAATCTCAATTGAGAGAATAGGGATAACCATGAAGTAGGTGCATCATCCAGGAAAAAATATGAAAGAGGGAAGAGCTCTAACTAGAATTTTGAGAGAAGACCTTCTTAAGGGAAAAAATGAATCTAGAATACAAGGCCAAACAACGAAGGTGTTCCCACTCCTCTTGATTAGCCTGCCAACACATAGAAGACAACTAGTGGGGTGTACCTTGTTCAGGAAGATTTGTCTGGATGGTGCTAGATCCATAAAATGAATAGGCACTCTGAGTTGGATTCCCTTGAGTTCCTCACGGCTGTAGAGATCTTTCAAGTAGAAGTTCAAAATGTTGTGGACAACACTGGTTTCCAAGATCTAGTCTCATCTAAACCCTATGATTCCTCAGTGCTCATGGTTAATCAAGCATTGTTCTCGTGAAGTGAGAGCAATGCACCAGAAATCGAGACTTCTTCCCCAAAGAACGAAGAAGTGAAAGAGGTAAGTAACAAAGAAACCTTATCCCAGCTCTTTGTTTCAGTAGATAATGGTCTAGTAGATGAGGAAGAGTTTCATGAAGATGAAGTCCAAATGTTCCATCAAAGAGCATCCCCATATAACTTAAGAAATAGGTAAGCGGGAGGACCTTTCACAACTTCCACCCTGCCTAACAACTTTAGCACCCCGCCTGATACAAATGATAGTAACAATCTGAGTTACCCCTATGTGCCCACCTAATATTTTAACAAGAACAAATAGTTGAATCAAATGCAAAACTAGTCAGTTGGCTCTTCCCAAGGCAGGTCATTTAAGGCCGAAATTGAGCAAATGGGTGAGTATGTTGTTGATGAATTCAAGAAGGTCAAGATAAGCATGTCTACCTTTGAGTTCCTTAAAGTACCTACAGTTAGGAATTCCTTCTTTAGGATTATTAATGGCACTCCCTCTTCTTAGTCAACACAAGAAATATTAGCCAAAAGAGTCTCTTTTGAAGAGCCACCACATGAGCCTGTAATTCAGAAAATTATAGGCAAGAAAAAGGATAACCTTCCAAATTAGAAAATTGGAAAGCAACCCACTAAAGAATAAATCCAAGTGCAAGCTAAGGAGAAGACCAATGAAAAGGATAAAAACCAAGTAGCCCAAATAGATACACCTATGAGATTATTTCAGGGAAAGTTAGAAATTCCACCTTTTCTCACTACTATTAGAATATTTGGGAGAAATCTTCACAATTGCTTGCTTGATTCAAGAGCATCGGCCAATGTTATGGGCCTTGTTGTATGCAAAGCATTGGGAATAGTCCCCACTCCTTCTAGAAGAAAGGCGACTCAACTAGACAAGACAAAAGTAAACATAGTTGGAGAAATCAATTGATTCCCATGTAGATTGTTGTAGACCCAAGGGCACAACAAGTTATTGACATTCAAGTTACTGATATCCTGGGTACCTATGGTATAATCCTGGGGAAAGATTTTTCCAAAGCATTAAACAGGTATGTTTCCACCTACTTCTCTCATGTGTGGCTCCCATGGAAGGGAATACCAAATTAGATTTGTATAGATTGGGAGCCACACATGAAATTCATGATTACATAATACAACAACACCAAGGAGGTGTTGGTTGTTGAAAATGAGTTGGGAAATTATTCTCCCATGGAATATCATGAAGAATCAGAGCCTCTAGAAGAAGAGATGACCGAGGAAATCCTCTTGGTGTTATGTAGCCCTCCTTCTAATTTAGCCTATGCACCTCAGAGCACAAAGATGCTAGTAGAATCTGATGATGATGAATCCTACAATGATGAGAATTTGGGACTACTAGATGGCTTCCAAGAATTCATGGAAAAATGCATACAAGATCAACTTATCCTAGGGGTGAGAATGGATTTTCAAGAGATTTTGTTGCCTAGTTGGTGCAAAGTGCATAATGTTTCCCACTCAAAATTTGAGTGTTGCTTGTGTCAGAAAAATAGTAGAACACATCAAAGGCTAGGTTATGCCTCAAAGGGAGCTATCGATTGGGCAGCCTGCCACCAACTGTGCTGAGTCAGTGTCCATTTTGGAGATGGAAGATGCAGGCGTGCATCCAAGGAAGAATGAATGTATGATCGACCCTGAAGTTAAGGAACCCTGCAAGTTCTGGATTTTGTGCTTCAATGGATCCAAGTCCAAGTAGGGATTCAAATCTAGATTTGATCTCATCAGTCCTACTGGTAAGACTTACTTTACTACTCACAGACTCTAGTTTTATTGCACAAATAATGTAGCAGAGTATGAGGCATTAGTTCATGATATCTTGATGGCCCCCTAAGGAAGAAAGTTAAAATGTTACAAGTCTTTGGTGACTCAGAATTAGTAATAAAACAAGTCAGAAAATTATGTTCCCGCCATGATAGAAGACTAGAAAACTATAGGCATAGGGTTTGGGATCTATTGGAAATCTTAGATGATTTTAATATTCAACTGATCCCTCGATCCCAAAACCATACTACTGATGCTTTGGCCCAAGCAGCTAGTACCCTTCAACCATTATCAATGATGAAAAACACATCTTGGATTTCATCACCAGTTCTGATGTGTTTGAAACTCAGATAATTGATGAGACTGAGCCCAAAGAAGCTGAGTTAAATATCGAAGGAGTCATCAATCTCAAGAAAAAAACTAATCCAAGAGGCATGGTTCAGCTTGAATGGATATTTGACCTAGATCAGATCTAAGACCATGATCAAAAAGCAAAGAAGGATTCCATTAATAATCAGTGCAACATTCACAACCTTGGAACAACCGAAGAGGTTAAAAATTTATTCATTGGTAAAGTCTGCACATGAAAATAAAAGAAAGGAACCATTGATGCTCTATGAAAGTATCATGATGTAGTTGCCTAGAGCTATGAGGATTTAAAGATGAATGACACCTCGATTATCACACACACTGTACCTCTTAAGCCAGATGTAAGACCATTCTAACAACAACAATGTGCCATCAATGCATTGTTGGAGCCAATCATTTATAAGGAAGTGTAGAAGCTAATATCAACTAGGATCATATTTCCAATCAGGCACTCCATGTGGGTTGAAAAATTGGTCCATGTTAGGAAAAAGAACGAAGAGATTAGATTGTTTGTGGATTTTTGCAACTTGAACAGAGCTTCAAAGAAAGACAACAACCCAATTCCCTCATTGGATGAGGTGCTACAAATCGTCAATGGTTTGTAGATGATTTCCTTTTTAGATGGGTACTCTAGATATAACCAGGTAATGGTGCAGTATGAGGATAGGCACAAGACAACATTCACCACTAAGTGGAGAACATTTGCTTACAGGAGAGTGTCATTCAGAATCATCAATGCTAGTGCTGCCTTCCAATGTGTGATGGACATAGCCTTCAAGGATCTGATCAGAAAGTGCATAATCATCTATGTGGATGATCTCACCATGTTCTCAAAGAGACAGGGTGATCATGTTTTTGATCTGTGCAAAGTATTTCATAAGTGTAAATAATTTGGGATTTCCCTTAATATGAAGTTGTGCATCTTTGACATTATAGAAGGTAAGCTACTTGGACATGTCATTTCAAAGACAAGGATCTCAATAGACCCCGAGCGTATTCAATCCCTATTGAAGATTTAACTTCCAGGTAGCAAGAAAGAATTGAAATCTTTCTTTGGAAGGATAAATTTTGTTAGAAAATTCATTACGAGCTTTTCTGAAATAGTCAAGCCACTCAATGCCATGTTGAAGCAAGATGCCAAAATTGAGTGGACTCTAAAGGAAAAGCAAGAATTTGAGGAAATAAAGAAATCAATTGATGACGCACCTATGCTAGTCAGTCCTAATTATCTGAAGTCGTTCTAAATTTACTCGTTCGCTTCAGATCATTCATGTGCTAGCATATTGACTCAAAAGGATAATGAAGGGAGTGAGCACCCAATTTCCTTCATGAGTGCTCCCTTAAAGGATGTTGAACTAAGATACCACGATGTAGAAAAGTAGGCATATATCTTGGTCAAGGGAGTTAAGAAATTCAGACATTACATCTTGAGGAACAAAGTGTTTGCCATCATCCCTGATCTGGCAGTGAAGACATTGTTAATGTAGAGTTAGGAGAAAGAAGAGAAAAATGGGTTACCTTGCTGCAAGAATATGACATGGAGATTTAGCCAATGAAACTAGTAAGAGGGCAGGGCCTCACCTGAACAATAGCTAAGATAGTGGCTGAAGTAGGACTTGAGCTCAAAGTTTAGCAATATCGAGTTGAACATGTCTCTCCTAGAGAGTGGTATGACGATATCATCTATTATCTGCTACACAATAAGTTCCCATCTCATCTACAGGGAGTTCAAAAGTGTGATCTCTGACTAAAAAGTAGTAACTACATGCTATGAGGATCTATGCTTTATAAGAAGAATCATGAAGGGATCTACCTCAGATGCCTCAGAAAATAAGAAGTGGCTCGAGTGCTAAAAGAATTCCATGATAAGTTTGGAAATGGTCATGGATCCGGTCCTTCCACCACTCATCAAATCTGACGAGCAGGATATTATTGGCCAATAGTCTTCAAGGATGTGCATAGTCATGTTCGAATGTGCCATGTCTGCCAAATCACCAGAAACAAAGAAAGAAATGTTCTCCTACTGCAACCAGTCTTAGAGGTAAGACCGTTCGCACAATGGGGTCTTGACTTCATCGGTCTAGTAAGCCCACCATCTTCTGTGGGTCACAGGTACATTCTAACCGCCTCTAATTGTTGTACTAGATGGACATAAGCAATTTAATGTAGGCAATGCACTACAGAGGTAGTTACAAATTTTCTCGAAAGTTTCATTTTAAATCATTTTGGTTGCCCATATTCCTTAGTTTGTGACAATGGCCCCACTTTCTCCTTGCTCAAATTTTCTAGTTGGGCCTTCAATTACAACATTTCCCTCAAATTCTCATCCAATTACTATCCTTAGGGAAACGGTCTAGCTAAATCTACAAACAAAAACTTAATCACCATTATCAAGAAACTGCTTGATAGGAATCCTAAAGACTAGCACACCCAACTTCGTTTTTCCCTTTAGGCAGATCACACACACCATAAGGCTTCCCTAGGTGATTCTCCATTCCACCTCATTTATGGCGTAGAGCCTATGTTCTATGTTCAACTTAAGACCCCTAACCTCCAATTCATCAACACTTTTTACGAAGAGGGGGATCGACAAGAGGCTTGCTTAGCTAAGTTGCTCCACCTAGAAGAAGTATGTGACCACACTATTGAATTTTTTTCCAAAAATCAGAGCATGGTCAAAATATGGTTTGATCGACGAGCTAAGGTCAAGGCCTTTAGAATTGCTGATATGGTCCTATGTTGGGACAAGGCCCATGAAAAGAAAGGGGGACATGACAAATTCGGCAAGCTCTAGCTTGGCCCCTTTCAAATTTTTGAAATGTTGGGAGATAACGCTTTCCACCTCAAGATGTCAACTAGTGAAGATGTCTTGCAGCCTGTCAATGGGAAACAATTCAAGCATTATTCCCTTGCTTGAGCTCTTTTGAGCTAGCTCTCTGTAAATACCTGTACATAGGTTAGTTTAGGTTGCCTTTGTTTTGTTGTTTTGCTGTTTTGTTGTTTTGGCGTTGCTCTTGTTTTTATCTTCTCCCATCCATTCTATTTTGTTGAGGGTCTTCCTTGGTCCCTGATGTGGCGATCATGCTCAGTTTGACAAAAGGTTTACTTTACTGCTTGCTTTTAGTGTTATTTGGATAAATATTCACTCTCAACTATTAGTCTCTAATTGCTGCTATGGAATGGTTTCCTTATTTGAACTTTGACTTGGCCTAGAACATGACCCTTAGTTGAATCCTTTCACATTTCATCTCATATCTTGCACGAAACATACACTAATTATTTTTGAAGAGTTGTACGGTGGTTGTTTTGATGGTCTATCAATTGAAAATCTTAAGTCTACTTCAGTGACCACTATGATTCCAAACTTGTAGTAAGCTTCAATGCTTACATGGTTGAGCAAAAGAAAGAATATTAAAAGAGATAACAAAAGAAGGAAAAAGAAAGAAAATGTTGAAATCAAGCAACCATGTGGGTGTGCGAACAACTCTACTGGGGCTATGGATGCCTGCCTGGCAGTAGAGAAATGTTCATAGGGTCACAGTGACAACTTTGTCAGGGCTATGGATGCTTGACTGGTGGCAGAGCAATGTCTAGGTTACTTTTGGAGTTAGACGATCCATGTAGATTTGCTTGGTCTGATTGATGGTCATTTGTTATAGTTTCTAAAGGAAAATAATGAATTCACTATATGCACACACTTCTGTGACACCTTTGTGGTTTGATTCAGTTAAGGATCCTGTTCTCCTTTGAGTCTTACAGTTCACTTTTGGAAATTGACCCCGGTTTGTGAAACCAAAGATTCTAGGTTTTGAATGAGTATTTATCCTTAGAATGCTCAGGAGCGTTCCCCAACAAAGTCACCATTTTTTGTGCCTATAGCACACGTTCCCTGTTTAGAATGGGGACCCTCTCTTTTCTCTTTGCTAGGTTGCTTTCACCTTCACCTAGTTTTGCATGCCCCCTATTTTGAGTCCTAAGTGGTCAAGGAGTCCTAGAGTCACCATCTCAATTTGACCAAGTTTCATCGCACTCAAAATTTTCAAGTCTTTAGCCTTTGCAGAGTTTCCTTGGCAGTTTTCCTTTGGACCTTCAAACTATCATCCTTCACGCCATGTAGGTCCACACTTGCAGGCTGTCCTATGCAGAACTCCATTAGTTCACTGCCATTCCAAATGACCGGCTCAATACGTTTGCCTGTCTCACAAGACCCGTAGCCCCCTTTGTCGTTTCCTGTGCTGACCCACCAAATGGCTAATAGATGAATATCATCCACTTTGCAGACCCTATCATTCCTGCAACCATCTTTTTGAAATGCACATTCACCAACCTTAGCCGCCATCGTACCATCATTTATGACAAACATTTAATGCACTAAAGTCTATAAATAATAATTTCGATGGGTCATTTTCACTGTCAGACATTCAAAAAACTTGTTAGAGCTCGCAACCATCGCCGCCTTCATGCCCACAGGATCTTGTCGTCATCTGAATGTCATTATTTGTAGTGTCTTCGAATAATTTTTTAGGGTTTCCAATTTGGTTTTCCACTTCAGTTTATATTATGATTTTTTCTTGATTTTCACAAAAATTTGTTAAATTATGAAAAAGAATGACTCAAAAACTATTTAGATAGCATTACGGAGGATAAAACCCATGTATTAAAACTTGAAAAATCTTTTGAAATCCGCTTTTTTGGTGCTTGTGGAACTTTCACCTTTCATGGCCGTTCTTGGGTCAGGAAAATTATGCCCTTGTGGCCCACAGGATGGCCATCGCCACTGCCTTGTTCCTTAAATGATAAACTTCAAAGTGACCAGCCAACATCCTCCTTAGGCTTGCTCATGCTTGAAGGCGCCCCCTCTTAGCTTCCCTTTAGAATTAAATGAAAATCATGATTAAACCAAGATCCTTCATCCTCATGGGTCTGAGAATGCGAGTGCCCTCACATTGCATTGTTCCAAAATAGTCAATTGATCTTGGCCACCCACCTTGCGAGTTCTACGCAAACCATGTCTGCTAACTGAACCCCACACATAAACCTCCCTACGGACCATCCAATGCAGACTTCCACCCTCATTCTGCCACTACTTTCATGACTACTCCTAAAGTGGTGAAATCTTGGGCTCCTTCCACTGTGTAGGTCCCACCCCAGTTATCTTTCTCCTGGCCCCTTAAGCAGAAATGACTAAGTGTTGACCCCTTGCAGATTTCCCATTGTGAACTTCTCTCTGCGGGCCTCCGCTACTTATTCACCATCCAAAAAGGCAATGATCGACCATCCATCCACCTAGTGGACCCCACACTCCCAACATCCATTTGACCCACTGTAAGGAAATGACTGACTAAGAAAGTTACTTGCAAACCTGCTGATGCAGGTTACCATTGTCCCTCGGTCATCATTTCAAAATAGCTAACAATCTCTGGCTTTCTACTCTATGGAATTTGATGCTTTATTTGCTCCCCAAATGAATTAAAAGCCACTAAGTGAAGAATAATTTGATGCAAGTGGTCACACGTAGGTCTCCTCCTTGACGTCGTTGTTTTAGACGACCTAGTAAACCCTGTTGGCTACCTTACGGGCTCCACATTCCCTGCTTCTATTTAGCTGATTATGAATGAATAAGCTTTTGTTACAGAATTTTGTAGACCCAATGATGTGGGATGCCCTATGCGGACCGCTGTCCTCTTTCCGCCATTCTGAATGGTTGATTCCCAATGTCCTTCCATAGCTCTTCACCTACACTAGGTTAAATGAAATGAACTTCAAAAGTGAAAGGTGTTGTCCTCCCCCGGTGCAAATCCCGCAATGCGGGACACCGCCTTGCTAATGTTGTTTCAATGAAAAAGCTCAAAACAATCAAGATAGCCCTTGCACCTACATGCTTTAGGCCCACATGCCTAGATGACTAAGCTAGCAATCCTAAAACCTCAAAATTATTTAACTAACATACTAAAATGGCTTGACCTCCTTAGTGGGCCCCACCTCATGACAACAAGTCTAACATGGGTAGAACTATGTGGGTTGGCGTGCCCTGTCTGCTATTCGTTTGTGGCATCCCTCAAAACGGCTGCCAGCCTAGGGAAGTCTACACCCCTGGGCCTGCATTGCCATAACTCCCTCAAATGAAATGAAAATCATGATCTACAAGAAATTTTATTATCCTTGAATGATAAATTACTTGATGCAACATGCATTTTGCAAGACTTCGCTAACATTCCCCTATTTTTCACTTGGATATGCTTACCACTCCTTTGCTTGCAGGATCTATGGAATCAGCTGTGGGACCTTTGGGAGCATTTACAGAGAAGGAAAAGGGAAAGAAGGCTGCCAAAGCACCAAGGGGTAAAGAAGATAAAGATAAAATGATGTATGAATTCCAAGGGGTAGAGATCAACACCAAGGTCACTACAGAATGGGATACTGTCTTAGATACAAAATTGGGGCACATTGATATTGATGAATTCAGGTAGAGGGTCATTGTCAACCCTACCATAAAGAATGTAAAGAAGATCAAGAAAAGTGGGTTGGCCAAGGCCGCTGGTTTCCCGCCTGCCCTTATGGCTCCTGAGCTAATAATGGCCTATAGGGAGGCATACCAAGAATCAACCAAAAGAATTGTGGATAGGGATGGTAACATATTGCTGGCTTGTCCTCCAAGTCTATAAGGTATACTTTCTACATCCCTACCTTTGATGAGATGGAGGAGATGTCAAAGGAGTATGCTGAAAGAACATGGAAGGCTGACTCCATCAAATGCAAGAAGTTGATCAATCAATATTGGCAGAAGGAAAAGAGGGGAAGTGCAAACAAAGTGCCTCAAGAGATTTTCAGAAGTAACTTCCATGAAGATTACTACGATTTGGTAACCTTGTTAAGTAGGGTTATGGGCCTCCCCACTGCAACATATTTCCAAGAATGGATGTTGTATTTTATAGAAGATATTATCAGAGGGAAGACCAAATTCCATTGGGCAGGAATGATTAGTAACTACCTACATGAGCAGTTTGTAGCAGTGAAGAAGAGCTCCCAATTCTACATGACCTCATACCTGGTCTATTTGTTGGCTGACCATGTTCAGTACAGAGGTCTATTTGTGGCACCAAGCTAGACTCCAGTGAGGGAACTAAAGGTCTATGACAGATATCCTTGGCAACAATACAAAAATTTCAAGAAAGATTACCATAGGGTGAATGATGCCTTTATCGGGCACATTATTAGATTACTTGGAGGTGACTTCGAAAGGAGGGTCACTCATAGTGAAATTCCTTCATCCACCAGTTTGGGTTCGTATTCATTCAATTTCCTTAATTCACATACATAAAAACTGAGGGCTTCTCTGAGAGGCCATATAAGCTTCCTCGTACCCAAATGACCAGTTGGTGTTGCTTGAGATCTCCAGGTAGCTACAACATGCACATACTCTTCTGAGTGGCAAGCATAGAGTGGGGATTCCTTATCCCCTCACATTTGGTGAGGGTATGTATGCAATCCCTGAATCCCAGTGTGCAGAGTATTCTGAGAAAGAAATCATTGAGTACAACCTAGAGCTTCATACTACCAGGCCATGGATGGATCCATATGGCAAGCTAAAGCGGATGGTTGGGAAAGAATATTCCCATTTGCACAATGTGGAGGACTTCTAGGAAAATTGCAAAGATGACAAAGAAGTGCGCATGAGGCACTACTTGTGCATTATAACATATTTTTTGAAAATGATTAACTTGTTCCCAGTGTAAGATCAAGTTATGGAGGAAGAAAATAGTGTAATTGATCCAAGATTTGATGTTGTTGCCGACTTGCTGCTGCCCTTGATTAACTAAGACAAAGAAGAGTTCAATGACCTTGATATTTTGACAAAGACAATATAAGAAAGAACAAAGAAATGGGTTGATGGGAAGATTGCTCAACTAAAAATCCAAGGTGCCACTTTGACCTATGGGGAGCTTGAGAAAGAGCTCAAGAGTGAGACCAATAGTGGAACTGTTGTTGCCCCATCTAGGGAAACATCAAAGTCTCTTCCCACTACCAGGCACAAGAAGAGAAAAGAGGTGGTTGAACATTAACCCAAGCACAAGGTGTATTTGAGAAAGGTGTTAGAAGGTGAGCCTTCTAAGAAGGCCAAGAAATCAGGTGGTTTCATGGAGATGCCCACCATTCAGGAAGACCCACTCCACAAGGGAGAAGAAGAAGAGTTTGAGCAACCAAAGTCTCCACATGTCACCTCTGCCCTCATTGCCACTAATACTACTATTACCATCACTCCTCCCCTGACATCACAAGCATTTCTTGCTTCTTCTTCACCCGCGGTGGACATTTCAGTTCACCTTGCCTCCACCTCGCCTATTGCACCAATCTTGGTGATATATTTTTCCTCTGCTACCACTTCCCCACTCTCTTCATTGTCCATGTCTCCATCAACAACCCTTACATTGGCCACTACAACAACGAAAATGCATATGCTCTCACTCCTAGAAGCCCTTGCTCGACACATGCAAAACATACCAACAAAGCTTTCTGGAGTATTAATGAATGTTAAAATATAGGATGCCTTGGCCCAAGTTGTTGTCAAACTCCCTGTTCCTCCTCCTTTGACTGAACCACCAAAAATGGAGGCAACAATGCATATTTCTAAGGAGTTGGAGAAACAAGAGAGGGAATTTTCCAAGGAAATGGAGAAAGAAGCTAATGATTATCATGAGCATCCCAAGTATCAACACCTGGTTATTAATGAAGTGATACATGAAGAAGAAGAGGAAACACAGTCCTCTGAAGAATACATTAAAGATCCAGGTGAAAAATACATTATGGAAATTTTTTACCAAGAGCTCGAGGAATAGTTGGCCCAACAACTCAGAGATGTTGGGGATGAAGTTGAGAAGCAACCTTCTAAGGAGAAGGATACAGATGAAGAAGTGGAGGTAACCTTAGAGCCTCCTACTAAAGAACAAGAGAAAAGCCCTGATCATGATGAGGAAATTCCTCCTTCACAAGAAGAAGAAGATAATCCTAAAGAAGAGGTTGAAACAAGGAAAATCCTAGGAACAGAGCATCATGAAGAACATGGAAAAGAAGAAGAAGAAAGGATATTTGAAGGGGAAGATAGCCCCAAAGAACACATAGCCACCACTGAATCTCTGAAGGGAGAAGCTATATTCATTCAAGATTTAGATGAAGAAGAGGAAGAAAAGACAGAACAAGAGGCTCTAGGTTTCCTAGAAATGGAGATCCAACATGCTCAAAAGGAGGAAGGTGATCATGAATCACCAAAAGAGGGATTCTAGATGCCTGATTGGCTAGAAAAACAATTAGAGAAGAAGGCCCCCATCCTCATGGATCTGAAAGAAGGATGGTGGCCATTCTGGCTTGAGCACAGATAAGCACAAAGAAGGAAAAGAAACCGAGGGTCAGATCCCACATAAAAATGGATGCCTTGGGATCACAGACCATGCAAATAGCTACTCTGGTGGTGGAAGGAGGAGTTAGCTATAAAATTTCCACCATTGACTTAGGAACAACCACACAAGAGTAGAAAATTGACCATCTCTAAGGATCAGTTGCTACTATTGTGCACCAAATGCATAAGGACAAGTCCTCTAAGGAGGAAATAAAAGAAAAAGTGGCAGATTTAATCACTTATATACAAAAATGGTCCTCTGTCAAAGAACTACCCACCATGTCATCAGTGCCACCACAACTATTTTCCAAGGATCATATCAGTAAGCTTGAAAGAAGGAAGAATTGGACAAAGGCCACTAAAGATTGGTTCTGACGAGTGGTCTATAATGGAAATATGGGTATCGGTCATGCTGTCAGGACAACAAATAAGTTTAAAGAGGTGCAAAAATAGCTTGAGGGCACAAGGAAATTTTGCACCGACTTCCCCAAGTTGTATAGGATTACATATCCTAAAATTGAGGCTATCCTCAAGATGCCTGAAAGAACATGGGAAAAGGAGCTTGCACTAGTGAAGGATGATCATTGGCTCATAGAAACATGGAAATTAGGCCTTGATCATAGAAAGGATATATTAGAATAGATTGGTCCAAGGTAATTAGGATGGCCTGTGAGGAGTATCTAAAGATGATGACATATTATGATATGCCTACCGTTGAGCTGGATCCAGAGAAAATAAATCCATACTTCCATCACAAGATGGAGAATGGAGCTATAGATACACTCACATTGGAATTCATGGATTTTGTTGCTCAAGCTTTCGTTCAATCTGAGCAAGTGATAAAGAATATGCGAAAATGCGATAAATATTGGGATGTGATTACTAGCAGGTCCAGGAAGTTGAACTTTCAAGTAATCCAATCTTATGTAATGGAGTGGGATAAGCTCCAGTCATTAATTGGAAAGTTTATGGAATATGCTACTGTGAAGAAACATGAAGGAAATCAGGTTATTGATGATGAATTCCTCACAAAGTGGCTACAACAAAAGAGAAATCAGCTAAAAGAAAAAATTGCTACAGTGTTGCCCACTAGAAGACAAAATAGGCTAAAGACAAAGATGTATTTTAAATTGTAAAATATTAAGGTGTAGGTGAAACCCTAATTTGTAGTGAATCTTGGTCACACAGTGAGATTAAATCTTAGCCATTCATTTTTCTTTTTGGACACTATAAATAGGGTGTGTCCTCTCATTTTCAAGAGAGATTTGAGTTGTTGTAAAGACATGTTGCTGGAATTTTAATAGAAGTTCATTGATTTTTGTGGATTCTTGAGTTCCATCTCATGTTGCATGATTCTTTTCCTCATAGTTAGTGAATTTGAGTAGATTTAATTCATTGTTCTATGTGTTTTCCATGCTTTAGTAGATTAGTTAATGTTGTTCATTGATGGTGAAGAATTCTACTGTGTTGATGCCCTTCCTTGTTCATGCTTTTTGTTGTTTATTGTTGATAAATAGCAGTGTAAAGCTAGTATGAACATAAATTGAATGCTACACCTAAATTCTATCTTTTATTCATGCTTTATGGTGAATGAATGGCTGAAAATCTGTAGACCTTAGAAGATTGCACTAGTTTCATGAGACTGTGAGCTAATTTGGTTAAGTGGAACTTAGTTTTCAGAAGGTTATCCACTGTAGCATCCTCCATTTTCACTGTTCATTGGTAATTTTAGGTCTAGGAACTTCTTCCGTTCCCTACCCTTTTGAATTTTCTTTTTAAATAGTGATTTAGACAAATTTCATTGCACATTATAAAGCCAAATCTGATGATGAAAATAAATTCTTAGACTGTTGTTTCAAACTTGCATCATTTGCACATCAACTCTAACACCCTAAGAACTCCATTCAGAGAGCTGATTCCCCTCCAACTTAACTTATGTAAGGCTTCCCTATGATTACCAAAAAATTCACATGAAACCACTGAGACATTCCAAGCAAGTCATGACCTTACACCTGAGAGACCTTGGGGTGATTTTCTACAACTAGTTTGGAGAAGATTTCCTTTCAAGAGAGGTAATTCACTTATGCATTTCCTGTGTTGAGAAGTGCTAAAAAACCCATCAACATCCATTACCACTATCTAAGAAATAATCAATTCATCAAGCATTGCAGAGCTTGCCTTCAATTTATCCTCAAATATTTTTTCCTTTTCTAGATCTGATCTCAAAATTTCTGTTTCCCTGAGCCATTCATCCATCTTATCTTGAATTTAAACTTGCTAACATACTTCAATTCTTTTCATTTCTTCCAATTGTTGTAGTAGTCTAGTGATCTCATCATGTTCTCTTCTCAATTGATCACAGGCTTCTTCATATCCACTCTTAAAATCCTTGATGCAATTGTTTGCTTCCTTCAACTTATTCTTCATATCTTCAATTTGTTCTGAATATTTAGCAGAGATCACTTCTAGAGGAAAACAATTTCTTATATTCAAATTTCAGGACCTTCCTCAAGCTGTTAGGCTTCTTTAGAGGAATCAAGCTCTAATACCAACTATTGAATATCTAGAATACTAAGAGGGGGGTGAAAAGTATTACATAAAACTAATCAAATAAAATCCATCTAAACATTATCACAATTTTGACTGAATCAATAAGAGAGAACATGAAAACAATAAAATGCATCAACACACATGAACACCAAGATTTTTATGTGGAAAACCCAAAAAGGGAGAAATGATGGTGAGGATTAGCTCACAATATATTATATTTGAATACAAGATATCATAGGGCTCACTGCCAATACTCACTATCCTTGAAAGGCTCACAACCTTAATACAAAAGATGGTTAACCACCAAGATACAAAAGTTATGGCTTATTGTCAAGAGTGTGAACTGATAGAATACACCTTTTGTGTGTGGGGTTTAGTTGTAATGAAGGTTTGATAAATAAGTACTACCTCTCACAACAGTTGCTCACAAATCTATTTTGATCCTTAACTGATAAAGCATTTAGGCTTGCATCTTCACACATCCCTTGATCCTCTTCACACTTCACCACACCTCGCTTCCTTCTCTTTCCATATTCACACCTTTACACTTCTTATCTACACAAACCACCTACTACCATTCCTCTTCAAAGAATATTATATATATATACAAGTATATCTCATTCATCAATTAGGCCACCCTAATTTGATGAAAGAAAAATAATCAAAAAAACTCTTTTCAACATCATATATGATTTTTAAAAAAATTATCCATGTAGTGCATCATATCAAGTTAGCGTAGATTTACAGAAAACATCCACAAAGTTGTATAGCTAGTCTTCTTAATGTGTGTCATACGTTAGGTCAGCCAAGACTAGGACTTAACCACAAAAATTCCAAACCAACATACAATCCTCAAAGAAAACAACTTCTGAATCCAATATTACATCAATTTCTCATCACACTACCATCATAGAGATTACCACTAGAACCACAACATTAGAATGTTCTCCTTAAAAAAATGTAGAGTCTCCCACACTGATATGTAGAGCAAAGAAACACCTGTAGAGTATAGATCTAAACTCTGTCAATGATAAATTTTTACTCACAACACAAAACTTCTCAAGATCCAAGATATAGATGTCTGAATGAGACATGGTAACATGATTAAGAGAGTAGAGTCATATCTTTTCTTGCAGTGAATTCCAGACTCAAAGACCAACACACTGGTTCATCAACAAAGAACACATTTAGTAGAGAACTGCGATAGGTCGAATGTGAGCATTAGAAAACAAGCAACAAGTAAAAGAGAGTGCAAATAAACACCAAAACAACCTACACCTCAAGATTAGCCTAAGTTGGAAACAACACAAGATGAAAGCAACAAAATGGAACTCTATACCTTGCGTCGAATCGATCCTTTGGTTGGCCCTTCGATCTTTGATGTGTATGCTCCTTGGATGGCACAAGATGCAAGCTAAATGATGTTGTGAGGATGAGTGCAAATGGATGAAAACATGAAAATGGCTAAGTGTAGATTGAGAAACAAAACTACAAGAGTTTGGCTAGCAAAATGATCTCTCCCAAAATGAGAGAAAAGAGGGGGTATTTATAGGAATTTTGAGAATTCCTAGAAGAGATGGATGGCCAAGATTGAGCCACCAAATATCAAGATGTAGGGCTAAGGTGAGTTGAGAACTCACAAGCCCTCACATCTTGACATGTGGCATGTGATATAGCCCTAAAAGGTGAAGTGGACATGAGGTGGAAGGAGTACATGACATGGAGGGGGGTACAAAGTACCTTGGGATTTGGTCAAGATATCCTCATAAAGGATGTCCTTATCCCATGTGGGTGAGAGGACATGTGAGGAATTAAAAATTTCTCAAATATGCTCATGGGAAGATGGGAAAGAATAAAGAATAAGTGAAAGACATGTGGGGAGAAGTGAAGGAATTAAAAATTCCTTTTGGGTGTCTTGGGGGATTAAAACGTGAATTAAAAATTCACATGGGGAAGTGGAGTGCCTTGTCCAAAAGGAGAAAGCCTTTAATAAGGTTGACTTAAGAACACATGCCATAAGTGGGAGGAGGATTAGATTAGGCTAACCAAATGATTAAGGTTGTGCAAGTACTCAGTTAGATGGACTAATGACTCATTAGGAGCAAGTGGGAGATTATGGAGGATGTGACCCTAATGATGATTAAGGGTGTGCACATGCTAACCCTAGTTAATTAGAAGGAGATGAAGTAATTAAGATGGATTAGAGACCAACTTGCAAAAGTTGGAGGATGTGACCATGAGAGAGAAAAGAGGAATTAAAAAAATGAATTTTAATTCCAAAAGGGGAATATGACTAAATTAAATAAAATGGTAAATTTATTTAATTTAGAGGAGGAAAAGGGGTAAAGTATTTATTAAATTAAATACTTTAGGACCCTTATGTAAAATGCAAGGTATTAATTAAACAAATGGTTTAATTAATATTGATAGAAGGGATGAGCAATTGGATGAATAAGGAGACGCGTTTGATCATATGGAAGTGATCAAAATCAGACGTCTACATTTTGCCCCTCTTCGAAATACTATTAGAATAATAGGGTTTCAAAGAAAAATAGAATGTAGATGACTCTATAGAGGAAGAGATCAAAAAAAGAGATGCCCCAGCATGGGGGAATGCTCATGAGCTGACCCAAATGGAGGGAATGCGGAAAGGATGGCCCAGTCCAGCGAAGGTAGGCTTAGATCGACAGGTTAGGAGAGAATGATAGGGTATGCCCTCTCGAGAAGGGGGACGGGGGAGGAAAAGGGAGCCCCGGTCAACTTCTTGAAAGTATGGAGTGGTACATGTTAGAAAGAGCGCAGAAAAATGAGAAGAATGGTGCTGGAACGGGGTCAATCGGACAAACAATGTGTGAATTGCGGCCCCGGGAAGAAATAGGCTGGATGAATTAGTTGGAGGAATTTTTTGGTTAAAAAAAAGAAAAAAAGACCTTAAGGTGAAAAAGGAGGGAAAATGTGAAAGGGGGATAAAAGGTAATTAGAGAATTACCTTTGACTCATTGTGACATCTGGCAAGTGGAGAAGGAGGAGATGAAGAAGAGGAGGCAAGCGAGAGCAGAGACGATGCCGGAGTACGATAGTGATATCATCCACCGGGTGGATGAGAGGTGACTATTCTTTACCCACTGTGTCGTACCACGCCAGGTTAGCTCAAAACTTAACTTTGTGTTTTTGCGTCATTTATGCACGTGTTTTAAAAAAACAAAAATATGGGTTTCGTCCCGGGCGTCAGGAATAAAAATGGGTAGAATTTTTTTTATTGTTACATTGGAGTGCGTGCCAGGGAGGGGTGACTAGCTGCCGCCACGTGGACCAGTCCGCTGCCGCGGGGGCGGGTCCCCCGCCGCGGGCGGACAGGTCCGCCACCGCAGCAGTGGGTCCGCCGCCGTGGGCGGACCAGTCTGGCACCGCAGCAACAGGTCCGCTGCCGAGGGGGCAGACCAGTCCGCCACCGCGGGCAGACCAGCTTGCAGCTGCGGGGGCGGACAGGTCTGCCGCCGGTGGCAGACGGGTCCATCGCCGCTGGGGGCGGACAGGTCCACCGCCGCTGGTGGCGGACAGGTCCGCCCCTGCCTGGGGAGGATGGCCAGCTAGGGGGAGGAGGGGGAAGGGAAGGGGAGGGGAGGACAGATGGGATGGGGGGATGGGGTGGAGAATGGGGAAGGGAGGAGGGATGGGGGAAGGGGAAGGGTAGGGGAGGAGGGATGTGATGGGGGGATTGGGAGGAGGGATGGGGGGAGGGGAATGGAGGAGGGAAGGAAGGGGGGAGGATAAGGGCGGAGATGGAGAAGGGAGGAGGGATGGGAAGAGGGGGAGGGGAGGAGGGATTAGGCGGGGGATGGGGAGGTGAGGAGGGATATGGGGTGGGAATGGAGGTGGGGAATGGGGAAGGGAGGAGGGAGGATGGGGTCAGGAGAAGGGAGGAGGGATCAGAAGGGGTGAGGGGGAGAGGAGGGATGGGGAACAAAAGAATAAAAATGATTAAATTTTATTGTGTGCATGCAGAAAATAGGGATTTTGTGTATTTGAGAGAGACGATCAGAGGTGCTGAGGAGATGCATGGCGAGGATGACCAGGGAGGATCACCAGAGACTAGCGGAGGTAGGATTACTACACATGCTGACATATTCGATGATCAAGGCCCATGGGGCCATGTTGACAGCTTTGATAGAGCGGTGGGATTCAGAGACGTCGATGTTCCACTTATCAACAGGGGAGATGACGGTGACACTAGAGGACGTGTGGCAGATTATGAGGCTTCCGATATCAGGGCTGCCGATTAGTCGAGGGGGACAGTTTGCGTGGGGGATGTGCATGTTAGCCCAACTGTATCGCGACATGCATGTGATTTGTTATAAAAAATAGCTGAGTGTGACACACGTTACATTACTACAGGTGTGGGCATGGGAGCATATCCACGTGGCCAAGCCGATTATAGTGAGGGTTGGTGACCATGATGACACGCAACCTGTAGCATGGTGGTGGGGAGCAGAGGCAGGGGCGCTACTGTGGTATCAAGAGATGCAGGAGGTAGACATGTGGAGGAGGCAGTTTGATGATGTGCAGGTAGTGGATATAGTGTGGAGGCCATATATGATGCAGCGATTCAAGGGGTGGTCGAGGGAGGAGGGGTTGCACAGTGGTTACTTCATCACTCGATGTTACATTATTGGGAGCAGGCCACGAGTAGTGGAGTTGCATCGACCGGATCGGGTGACAAGACAGTTCGGAGTGAGACAGGATATTCTGGCAGGTCGAGTGACATTTGCACGACAGGTACGAGAGCGGCCATGGGGAGACAAGCTGAACCTACGCAACGTATGGAGTGATATTGAGAGACTGGTGTTTAGGCCCTATCCGGACAGGTAAGAGGGGTCGCGAGACGCAGGGACGACAGAGCGATATGAGGAGTGGTTTGGGCGACATCCACCAGAGCAGATTACACCAGCTGTGTCAATTGAGGAGGCACGAGGATTTGGGTCAGAGGACGAGAGGCGATTGCGGGTGATTAGGCTGCCCAGACCGCCGAGAGGGCATAGAGGAGGATAGGTGGCACAGCGCAGGTGATAGGTAGGCAGAGGAGGATACGACAGTGGAGGGGTCAGGGAGGAGACAGAGCAGAGGGGATAGGGGCTGAGACTGAGGAGGTGAGAGGGGCGGGGGCTGAGGAGGTGGGAGAGAGGAGGCCAAGAGCCCGAGGAGGACGGTCACAGGGCAGACAGGGCAAGGCCAGGGGGGCCAAAGGGGAGGAGGTGGCAGAGGATGAGGCTGAGGAGGGGGCAGAGGATGAGGCTGAAGAGGTGGTGGAGAGGAGGCCTAGGGCCAGAGGGCAGGGTCGACAGGAGAGGAGGCCGAGAGCCCAAGGAGGAGAGTCACAGGGGACACAGGGTGGGGCCAGCGGGGCCGGGGGGAGGAGGTTGGATAGGAGATAGCCAGGACTACCAGCGGGCAGGAGGCAGACAGAGCCAGAGATGAGATATATGGAGACCTAGGAGGGCAGGGAGGGCAGGAGACAAACAGAGGGGAGGAGGGGGGACATGAGACATTCAGGGCCACTGGAGGACTAGAGGCAGATGGATTCAGAGAGGAGATGGACAGAGACCTAGGAGGACAGGGGGATAGGAGATAGTGGGAGGGGAGGAGACATTCAGAGGCAGAGAGGAGATGGACAGAGACCTAGGAGGATAGGGGGAGTAGGAGATAGCCGGGGCCAGAGGAGGACAGCCACAACAGGGAGCTCCTGTGGTGATAGATTTGGATGAGATGAAGCTATTAGCAGAGAGTGGGGGGTATTCACCTGAGAGTGAAGGGTACCATCCATGGGAGATGGAGGTTGACTCAGATGTGCACGATATAGCACCGCTAGTAGCAGCACCACCCATAGGGGAGGATCTAGTGGCGCTACTGAGAGAGACAGTGGAGAGGTTGCGACGAAGCGAGCAGCGGGTGCGGGAGGTAGAGGCAGAGCAGATCACAGTAGAGGCAGAGAGGGATGAGTGGCGGGCCCAATTTTCTCAGGGTGAGAGAGACTACATGGAGCTAGTCAGGCTAGTATCAGAGTAGGAGCGGGGATTGGTGAGAGAGAGAGATGAGAGCCGGGATGAGGCTGTGGACCTACAGGCCAAAGTGGAGAGATTGCAGGCAGAGGTGCATAGTCAGATGATGTAGATGGAGGGATTGGGTTTGGTGGGAGAGGGGGTGGCACAGTAGGCTGGTAGCAGAGAGACAGAGGATGCAGTGAGTATGTAGAGAGAGCTAGCTAAGCTCAGGGATAGAGTGCACACAGTGGAGGCAGAGAGAGATGTGGCACAGGCACAGGTGGAGGTGTTGGAGGCAGGGAGGGATGTGTCACAGGCACAGGTTCAGGTAGCACAGAGTGAGAGGCAAGTGGCCGAGGCAGAGGTATAGTCACTTCGCAGAGAGAGAGAGATATAGTGACATCGCAAGGCATCTAGTTTGCGACGAGAGCGAGATTCAGCTGAGCTGAGATTGCAGGCCCTACAGAGGGACATAGATGTAGCAGTGGCGTGGGGACAGGCTGCATAGAGGGAGAGGGATGCCGCAGATTTACGGATGCAGACATTACAGGGCGAGAGGGATGCAGCACGGGCTTAGTTGCAGAGGGGGCTGGTTGAGGGGGGAGGGTCAGGGACAAATGTGCAGGAGCTGCACATGCAGTTATAGGCATTGCAGGCAGAGAGGGATAGAGGTTCAGAGTAGATACAACAGTTGATACTAGCTCAGGAGGCCTAGGCACGGGAGCAGCGAGCTATCAGTGTAGATCGAGATCAGTATAGGCATGAGCGGAATGCCGTGAGACTGATAGCTAGGCAAAGAGATGATTTTATGAAGCAGGCGAGCTATTGGAGGGGGGTATATGAGTAGGTTGTTCCAGATCCAGCGCAGCGCACAGCGCGCTATGTCAGTCAAGCTCCACAGCCACCAGGGCCATCCCAGTCACTAGGGACACACACTAGGGGATTCAGCGATTACCGGTGGACTCTGTCTCCATACAACAGTTACCAGGGGACACCCACACGTGAGTACCAGGGGAAACCCACTCGTGAGTACCAGGGGACCCTAGCACATAGAGGGCCAGTACCCGACTCTCCACAGAGATCAGATGTGGGCAGCTCATAGTAGAGCAGGCAGATGCAGGACATTGGTTATTTTTGGCAGATATAGAATGGATGGTTTGTGCATGTCGCCAGAGGGCAGAGGTGATCCACATCTCTAGATTTTGTATCTTATTAGGCGATATATGATGGATATGTATTGTATTATGACATGATGTTTATTATTTTGATTATGCGATGGCCTTTATCGACATTATGCATGATGTTTCTTTTATGTGGCTATATGAGATGATTCATGATGTGGCTTCATATATATATACACATGTTTATATGGATGATTGGTTTATGTTTTTATGATTAAGTTTTTATGGATGTACATGTATGTTATTATGATTATGGTGATGGATGCATAACTATTTATGAAAATGAATAATTGTGTATGTTTTATGATATATAATTTATGGATGGGTGATTTATGATCGAGGTAAATGTTTCTATGATTTATGATATATGGATGCACATGTGGATGGATGATTTATGCATATTTATATGATTTATGACTTATGTAGATGGACGATATATGCATGTTTATATGATTTATAATGATAGATGCATATGTGAATGGACGATAGGCATGTGGAAGTGTGCATTTGCCAAAAACAACCATTAATATCCTGAGAAGAAGAGGACTTAAGAGGAAAAAGAACAAGAGTACTTGCACAACTAAAATAATAAGCGATGGTCATGATGGAAATGAAGGGTGTATGAAAAGTGGTGAAAATGTAGTGAAAATGAGATTTTGTCATCTTTGGAGCATTGAATTTTACTATAGCGTAGGGTACTAAGTACCTTGATATAGAAGACCAAGGCGAGCGAGTACTGTACACACGAAACAAACACAGTAACAAGAAGGTTATCCCAACACCCCAAGATTGTGATGGCCTTAGTCGGGCCTAGTGTTGTGATAACCACAAACACACAAAGTTTTCCCAGCGTAACACAAGATCTTGGAGATCTTGGTGGGTCTTACGAGGGATAACTAAGAAGACAGCAGTCAAAACAAATGATCAAGGTATGCCTCCATTCCAATAGGTCAAAGCACACCATGGTATGGTGGACCAAGGCGACCCTGACGAGTGATGGGAAGGAACCCAAAATGATAAACAAAACTCAAAAGTATCAAGAGATCATAATCAAGACAACAGGTCCTTTGCCATAGGATCAAGGTGATGGATGGGATTGACGAGGTCTGATAGGAAAGATTCATCCTGTTGAGACCAAAGATGGATGCAAAATTAGAATGACCCAGTTGACGCGGGATGTTATCTATGGACAAGATCTCATAATACAAGGGAATTTTGTTTATTAAGAACCGGTTAGATGTGGGCATAACTTGATGACGAAGCACAAAAGATCGACATAACCTACAGACCTAGGGGCTCGGGGGCCGATCATAGATTGGCCTTGCCTACATGAAAGTGCAGAGCCCTCGTAGTTCCAGAAAGGACCATGGATAAAGTGAAAAGAAAAAAAATGGTGACCGATGATGATGAACAAATGCCCCGAGGGCGAATCAAATGATCAACCTTGCCTACATGACAGCGCAGGGGCAACGTAGTTCGACTAACGGACTCGACAGGATGGGACCTAGGTGAAGACCGACACGATGGATGATCCTACATGATGACACAGACATAACAACAAAGGGAATGAATAACATAAGCTCAGAGTGGGATACTGAAAAGCTCAGGAATGGGGGATAGGCTAGATAGGTCGTGCAATGCTCAATCAATATTTACCAAGCAGCCGGGGATGAGATGGGTGAGGACAATAGTGCGGAGGGAGGCATAAAATAACTAGAGTGTCAGGTAGATAATGATTAAGCCCTCTATGGATGACGCCCATTGCCAGGTTTTCACCATCCATACTTATCCAAGGCACCACCAAGAGGTGGTTTTCACCATAGGACAGATTTATTTCTCTTGACTATTCTTTTTTATTTTTTTATTTTTTATTTTATTTTTTTGATTTTTTGATTTTTTTGATTTTTGATTTTTTGATTTTTTTGATTTTTTGACCTGGTAGGGTAACCAAGCAGATTTAGGCATAGAACTTCTTGAGATGCATGATATTGATGGGCTCGTCAAGGGGTTCTCCTTCAAGATTAGTCAACCTGTATGCCCCAGATCCATATTTAGTGGCTATGATATAGGGTCCCAATCAATTTGCCTCAAATTTTCCTTTCTTGTCTCGGTCTTGCTAAGTACGTTGGTTTTCCTTCAGGACAAGCTCGCCCACCTGGAATTGTCGAGGGCGAACCTTGTTGTTGTAACTACGCTTGAGATGATTTTGGTATGCTTGCAGATGGTCATATGCCTTTATTCTTCATTCATCCAGTAACTCTAGCTATGCAAGCCGCGCAACACGGGCATCCTCTTCATTGATCAGGTTCTTCAGAGAGATTCTCAATGATAGAAGTTCAACTTTGATTGGCAAGATGGCTTCAGCACCATACACTAAAGAGTAGGGGGTGGCGCCCGTCGGGGTGCGAATGGATGTACGACATGCCCACAGGGCAGGATGAATATGGAGGTGCCAATCTCATCTAGTATTATTGACAACCTTTTTGAGAATACGGATGAGGGTTTTGTTGGTCACTTCTGCCTGACCATTACCCTAGGGGTAATCAGGCATTGACCAATGGTGCTGGATATGGAAGGTATCGCAGAGGTGTTTCATGGCTTGGTTTTTGAAGGGTTTGTCATTGTCGGAGAGGATGGTGGATGGGATACCATATCTGCAGAGAATATGGTAAAGGATGCATTTAGAAATCTGAGTACCGGTGATTTGTGAAAGGGGCATTGCCTCCACCCACTTGGTGAAGTACTCAGTGGCGGTAATTATGAATGTATGGCCGTCGGATGATGGTGGGTGAATCTTTCCAATCAAGTCGAAACCCCATTGAGAAAACGGCCATGGTGCCAGGAGGGGCTGAAGATCTTGTGCTGGGGCATGGATTAAATTTGCATGTAGCTAGCATGGAAGACACTTCTTTACAAACTTGCAAGCATCGTGTTCCAGAGTAGGCCAATAATACCCAGCTCGTAAGATCCTTTTGGCCAGGGCCAGACCATTTGAATGTGCTCCACAAACACCGCCATGTACCTCTGTTAGTGTAGCATGGGCTTCGGTCTCATTCAGACATCTGAGGAGGATTCCATCATACCCACAACGATAAAGCGTATCACCGATGATGACGTATCGAGAAGAGAGATGAACGAAGGACTTGCGTTGGTTACGTGTGAGATCTGGGAGTATAATGTTATCATGGAGATAGGTATAGATGTCTTGGTACCATGGGGATGTGGGACCCATGATATCGCACACCATGTCAGTTTTAGGGATGTCATATGTTGGGATTAAAAGTTGTTCTACAAGAAACTCGCATTTTGTTCAGTCTTTGGGCATGTCCAGTAGGGAGCCAATAGTGGCCATTGCATCAACTGCTTTGTTGCGTACCCTGGGAATCTGTTCAAATTATATAGAGGTGAAATATTTCTTGAAATCATCCACCATGCACTTGTAGGGTAAAAACTTATCATCTTTGGTTAGGAACTCATCATTAACTTGTCTAATGACTAGCAAAGAATCACCAAAGACTTTCAACTGAGTTATGTGCCACTATTTTGCAATTTTGAGGCCGGTGAGGAGAGCTTCGTATTCTACCATATTGTTGGTACATGGGAATGCTATCCTGAATGACTTGGGAATGTAGTCACCCTAAGGGGTTACTAATAAAATTCCTGCCCCTGATCCATTATGTGTATATGATCCATCAAAGTACAATGTCTATGTAGGGGTCTCATCAATGGAGAAGACTTCTTCATTGGGGAATTTTGTGATCAATGGATGAGTATCAACTAGAGGAGCTTTTACTAACTGATCTGTGATTATCTGTCCTTTGATAGCCTTGCGGTCCACATATTCTATGTCAAATTCACTGAGGAGCATGACCCACTTAGCCATGCGGCTAGTCAGAGTGGTTCTAGATAACAGATACTTCAATGGATCGATCTTGGCGATTAATTTTACTGGATGGCTAAGCATGTAATGTCGAAGCTTCTGTGTGCTGAAGATGAGTGCAAGGTAGGATTTTTCCATGGGGGAGTAGTTTAGCTCGTAGCCAACCAATGTCTGACTGATGTAGTAGATTGCCCTCTCTTTCGACGACTCATCATGTTGTGCCAACAATGCCCCCAGCGTGACTGAAGTGGCAGAGATGTAGAGCAAGAGGGGTTTGCTGGGAATAGGTGGCATCGATATTGGTGGGTGAGCTAAATATTCCTTAATTTTATCAAAGCCCATCTGACACTGTTGGTTCCATCGGAAGGTGGAATCTTTTTTCAAAAGATGAGTGAAGGGCTGACACTTGTCTACCAGCTGGGCTATGAACCAATAGATGGACTGCATCTTCCCCTGGAGGCTTCTTAACTATTTGAGATTATGTGGAGGTGGCATGTCCAGGATAGCTTTTACCTTGGTGGGATCAACCTCAATGCCCCTGCGAGAGACTATGAAACCCAACAACTTTCCTGAAGTGACCCCAAAGACACTTTTTTGGATTTAGCCACAACTTGTAGTGCTCTAACCACTCAAATATCTTTTTCAGGATGGTAGGATGTTCTGCTCATGTTTTGGATTTTCCTAATAGGTCATCGACATAGTCCTCCATGATGATGTGTATGAGGTCATGGAAGATGACCGTCATTATCCTTTGATATGTTTCCCCTGCATTTTTGAGACCGAAGGGCATAACATTGTAACAAAAAGTGCCCCAAGGAGTTGTGAAGGCGGTCTTGTGTTGGTCCTCAGGTGCGATTCGGATCTGGTTATACCCAGAGAAACCATCCATAAGGGATAACATCTCATGTCCTACTGTCAGGTCAACCAACATGTCAATGTTAGGCAGGGGGAAGTCATCTTTTGGGTAGGCTTTGTTGAGATCCCTGAAGTCTATGCAGATGCGAATGTCTCCATTTGATTTAGCAACTGGAACTATATTGGAGATCCACTCGGAGTAGTCAATTGGTCTGATAAAACCCGCCTCTAGTAACTTCTCCAATTCCTTCTTGACTAACAACGCGACTTGTGGATGCATCTTGCAGAGCCTTTGTTTGATAGGCTTGGCGTCTGGGCAAATGTCCAAGTGATGAACCACTAATGCGGGGTCCAAGCCTGGCATGCCTGAGTATGACCAAGCGAAGTTAACGATTCCCTCTTGGAGTAGCTGCACGATGACCGGATACTCTTGCTTTGAGAGTGACTTAGCTACATAGGTGACCTTAGGACTTTCAGCAATTCCCAGATTTACTTCTTGAGTCTCTTCAATTAGAATAGATGATCGGGCAGATAATTGACTTCCCATAAGGGGAAGATGAACATCTCCATCTTCTAGCGCCTCTTTGAGGTTTTTGCCATCAGATGCGTCCTTTATTTTTACTCTTTCAAGGTCAGGAAGTGCCTCAGGGAGGTTTTCACCAAATGACCATTTTTTACCTTTCTTATTCTTATTTTTGTGACTGGAGTGTTCATCCTCCCCCAATCCCATGAGGTTGACATATGTATCCGTAGACATACTGACAGGTGTACTAGTATGTAGGTCCCAATCAATAAGCTCAGGGTGACAAAGGGATAGGTTAATAGTGCAGATGGATAAACATTCGAACATGGAAGATAGATCAACGTGATCGACATCATACGTGATCGACGTCATCATACGCACGTATGATGGATTCCTCCTCGAGTATGTCTTCCAATGAGCCATTGTCCATAGCTACACTATTAGAAGCATTAAACGATGTTTCGGGGCCTTTCTGCTTTCTGTCATACCCAATGCCCATGTTTTGTGGTAGCGGAGACATATCAATGGGTTGCAACTGCCCTTGTTCTTCCTTTCCTAGGCCCCTACCTTGATAATTATGCTTTTCCACAAACTTTATTGGCTAGGGGTACTTTTCTTGAAAGTATTCCTTGAGAGGAGTTTCTAGCTGGGGTTCCTCTTGGTAGACCCATTGGCTTATGTCCTCTTCTGGTGCATCTATCTTGATACTTGGGGATACGAAAGTGGTGGTAGGGATTTTTTTGCCATGGAAGGTGATAGTCTTATCTTCTTTTGGGGTGGCATGCGAAGGTTGACCATACTCGTGTGGTGACAGTGGCATGGTCGCTACATTAAGAGCAGTATGCATTTCATACTCGCCACACCATTTGTCAATGATCTGGACTTTAGTGACTGTAGGCTCGGTGGTGGAGGATGGAGTGGTTTTTGCAGTGGAGAGCAGATTAGTGGATGATGACTGGGATGCCCCCATTTCAACCCCAGGACAGTAATGTAAATGGGGAAATGACGCTTCCAAAGTGCGACAGTATTCAAATGGTTGGGGGTCGGCATAGATGGTGACCTCTTGTCCGTTGACTAGGAATTTGAGGCACTGATGGTAGGTGGAGGGGACGGCTTGCATAGCATGGAGCCATGGATGGCCGAGGAGGAGATTATATGGCAAGTCCAAATCAAGGACATGGCAAGTAATGTACTGAACCACTGGTCCCACTTGGACAAGAAGATTGATGATCCCTTTTGAATTCCTTTCTGCATTATCATAAGCCTTGATTGTGATGATCTGATTACTTAAATCTGCTTGAGTATACCCCACCTGTTTTATGAACTTTAGAGTGCACAAGTTGAGGACATAGCCATTATCTACCAAGACTCTTTTTATTTTATGACGGGCAACCACGACTTCAATATGTAAGGGGCAATTGTGATTGACATCAATGTTGGGCATATTGTTTTGGCTAAAGTGCAGTTGGTGAGATGAAGCTAGGTGTCCTACCAAAGCTTGGAACTATGTAGGATCAATGTTATTAGGCACATGGGTTTCCTGTAGGGCTCTATTGAGGATTTCTTGATGCATGGGGGAAGACTTGAGTAAATCCAAAATGGAGATATGTGCAGGGGTCTTTCCTAAGTGATCAAGGATGTTGTACTGGGAGGTCACAAGAGTCGATTGGGCGGGTACAGAGGCTGCTAGAACGGTGATGCGGGCTCGTCGTGTAGTGACAGCACATTGAGGGTCTTTAGCTTTGACATGTATCATGGATACACGAGGTTCTACCTGCTCAATGTAATGAATAATACCCTCGTAATTGAGGGGTACATTCTTATAGCTCATGTTATTCGTGCTGTTGTTTTGAAGATTACTGTTGGAGGTGCTCAGGCCTTGATTGTGGTTTGGGAAGGTGTTTTGATAGATCTGCAATTGAGCATTGGACGATGGAGCTTGACTAGGGTCAACCTTGATGTCACCTCAATCTATGAGATCCTAGACGTAGTTTTTCAGACCTTGACACTTATTCAAAGAGTGTCCTTTGATTTTATGGAACTCACAATATTCATTTTCCCTAAACCATGCAGGCTTAGGTTTGGATTTGTCAAGTGGCTTGGTGACAGGGTACATGATCGGATAGCTGATTTGCAACAGCTTATTGAAGATGACACTCAAGGGTTCTCCTAATTGCGCATACTAGCATTTGGTGTTCCCTTGGCTATTTGGATTGGACTGTTGGGGAGGACAGGGTGTCCCTTGCGGTACAGATATGGCATTAGGTATGGATTGCTGTTGCTTCTGGGATGTGTTGGCCATGTGGACATGTTTAGTATTAGTAACACCATCATTTACTGCATTTTTGTTCTTGTTCCAAAAACATGGCTTGTCATTGAATGACCTTTCCTTATCTTGGTTATATATTTTGATGTGCCCCTTGGCAACAAGGGCACGCTCAAGGATGGGTCCCTTTTCCACCACCTTCGTGAAAGTGGTGACACAGTGTAATCAGAAGTTATGAGCCATGTCAGGATGAGAGTTCTCCATGAAGAGGGTGACCATGTCCTTTTCTTTCAAAGGGGTTTTCATTCGGCTTGCTAGGGCACGCCACCTCTGAAGGTAGTTAGTAAAGGTTTCCCCTTCACGTTGTTTCTCTTTTAGAAGATCCAAGGTATCGGTATCTTTCTCCAAATTGAAGGAGAAGTAGGAGACAAACTTTTTTGACAGGTCTACAAAAGATTTTATAGATCCCTTTTCAAGAGTCATGAACCACCCTAGTGCGTTGCTTGCTAGACTTTGAGGAAATAGGCGCAAGAGATAGTTGTCATTGTGGATAACTTCTTGACACTAGGAGTAAAACTCCTGTAAGTGGGCCTTAGGATCTTTGTTCCCCTTATATTTGTCAAACTTTGGCATTTCAAAATGTTTGGGGAAGGGAATCAATGAGATGGAGGGATCATACGGATATGGGCATATATCTTCAAACTTGAACGATTGTTTGCTAGTCCCTGCCTAGAGATCTTTTAGAGCGGCTTTGATTTCTAGGATGTCCGCATTGGCCGGTGTGTTGGATGGGTATTGATGATAGGATGATTGTGGATTTTGGGATGACACTTGGGGATGGGTGTATGGATAATGAGGAGGTGGTATCCCCTACTAGTACGACAAGGGACCTTGTTGATAAAGAGGTTGTTGTTGCGAGGCTGGATATGAATTGGTTGGGTAGTTATGGGTGGCGTATTGTTGGGAAGTATGGAGAAGGTGTTGTTGATTAGCTTGTGGATATTGGGGGTGCTGATATGACTGTTACGATTCCACATAGGATGGTTGTTGTGGATATTGTTGCTGATTATAATAATTGTAATGATGAGGTGGTTGTTGATGCACAGTTGGTGGCTGTGGTGGACGAGATGGGATGTTATGTGGTGGTTGTGCTTGTGGGCGTAAAATGGATGCAAGGAATGGAGATATGGTCGAGGCTAAAGGCCGAGGTTGATTTCCTTGCGGTTGATGCTGTGATGGTTGTGTTGAAAATAGGGGATTAACCAATGGTTGTTGTTGAGGTAGAGGTGCGATTGAGATGTTGTGTGAGGGAGGTTGTTGAGCACTAGTGGGAGCATAGGCTTGGGGAGGTTGTTGGGATACAAATGATGATGAAGGAGGGATGTTGGATTGGGACGGTTGTTGGGGTATGAATGATGATGGTGGAGGATTGTTAGATTGGGGCGGTTGTTGGGGTATGAACGATGATGGTGGAGGATTGGTAGCCCCAGGAGGTGGGGGCAAGGTGGTGAAAGGGTTGCCCCCAGTGTTGACAGGAGGCGGGTTTGAGGGGAGTGGTGCCAGTAGCATTAATGGTTGTGGTTGTGGGATGTTTTGCGGCATGCCATAGGCAAAAGGATCATTGGGATCAATGGTTTGGGATGTTCCCATGACCGAGATGGTAGGATGTGTGGGATTGCCAATGGGATACAAGACAACATTGCCGAATTTAGGTTGATGCCAACCTTCTACGGAAGGAACATTGGGGACATACGAGCTACTGGGGATGTCATGTGAACCTTGGGGTACATTAGATGTGGAGGTTCCATACTTGGATAAGTTGACACCTGATGGTAGCTTGACACCTTTGTCAATCAAGTGAGCCAAGATTTTGTCCCCATGTCTTTCGAGAAGGTGTTCTATCATTTTTGCATTAATAGGGTTGCTGAAGTGTTCCTCGAATGTGAGCTCAGGTTGATCAGCCATGTTTTCCTCCCCAAGTGGTGACGTGTTTTGACCATCCATGTTGGATTGTGATGAGGTACCGTTGTGGGGATTGTGGGGGATGTTTATAGTGTTATTGGGATCTTGAGGATTGTTTGGTTGGGCGTTCAGGGCTTGTTGGTCAACCATTTTCTTTGCCTATGATTGAGTCTGAACGAGCATGCAAGATGATGAGAGGGATCAAGATATTAGAAAAAACCTTGATGATAAAAGATTGACTTGACTTGATGGGAGATTAGCTGATGACGATCGGTCGGGCCGATGTGGATTGGTTTGATAGCACCTGATTAGTCTAGGTTTTGGATTTTGATCTGGATAGATTTGATGATGTGGGGGTTGGATTGATCTAATGATTAGGATTGATGTGATGATAAAGATGATGAAGACTGAGATCCACAACCAAGTTTAAGAAGGATCCTTGGTAACACTAGGTATTGATTGAAAGGTGGATGTATGATAACGACACCGAATCCAACTTGAGATAGAAGCGGATTGATTGGGTCGAAAAGGATGACTGACTTAAGATGGATAGCAATCCTAAGCCAGTTACGATGATTATGATTAGGGATGAATACCTAAGTCAATGCGGATGACTACTCCAATGGGGTTTATATGGAACAACAGAGATCGGATATGAAGGCGGATTTAGGACAGAGGGGGAGCGTCTCAGGATAGATGAATGGCTCTTGAAACAAGCAAAAGAGTGTTCAGGATAAATGACCCTTAGGATGAAGGGATGGAGACTCAGAACGGACGTTCAAATGTTCATTTTAGGATGGTGGATGATCGTGTCGATGTTTGAAACATAGGGACAAGGGATGCCAAGTGATAATATAAGCTGGTTAAAAGTCAAGTCTACCACAGCATTAGGATAGGTCTGCCACAGCACAAGGATAGGTCTGCCATTGCAATAGGATAGATCCGCCACAACACAAGGACAGGTCCGCCACTGCACTAGGACAGGTCCGCCACAACACAGGGACAGGTCCGCCACAGGGTTAGGATAGGTCCGCCATAGCACAGGGACAGGTCTGCCATAGCAAAGGGATAGGTCCACCACAGGGTTAGGACAGGTCCGCCACAGTAGAGGGACAGGTCCGCCACAGGGTTAGGACAGGTCCACCATAGCACAGGGATAGGTCTACCAAAGGATAAGGACATGTACACCAAAGGATAAGTTTAAGCTTGATGTTTTGATGGATGAGTAAGGAAAATGACCCAAACTATAGCAATCATAAAAAGACTTGGTCAAATTGATAATCACTGGTTTTTGCACAAGAAAAACAATGCAAACAACACAACCCTAAGATTAGTAGAAATGGGTATGGTCAACAAAGTCTTCTACTATAAGATGCACATAGTTATTAAGGAGTCCTCGATATACACCCGCTACGTGAGGCCCAAACCGTGAACACCAACCCGTTACAAGCATGAGTCAGGAACCTTAGCGAGATACTAAAGGCTTGGACCAACTCTTCACATCATCCCGATGCTTCGCCAATTACAATGTGGTTGGATTGAGGAACAACTTTTGCTCTCCCCCCTTTATATACCCCACCGGTACATGTGGTTGGAATCATCCCTTGGGGTGATGAAATCCCCAAGCAAGTCCCACTAAGAAAGTGAAAAAGGGGTGACTCAAAAGGACTTGGAAAGCTACGATTTCTCATCACCCAGGATCAGTAAATGGCGCAAGGGGATTGGATACATCAAATAGCCTTCCCAAACACACCAAACAATGTTTTATTGACCCCTTTAATTAAACTATGTGCCTAATTTACCAAAAGACAATTGGAAAAAACTTGAAATTTTACCTTCGGGAGGACAGGTCCGCCACTCTGCAGGGACAGGTCCGCAACTCTGTTAGGACAGGTCAGCCATTGCACTAGAACAGGTCCGCCACTGCATTAGGATAGGTCCGCCACTGCACTAGGACAGGTCCGCCACTACATTAGGACAGGTCTGCCACTACACAGGGACAAGTCTGCCACTGAGTTAGGACAGGTCCGCCACTACACTAAGACAGGTCTGCCACTGCAGGATAGGTCCACCACTCCAGGATAGGTCCACCACTCCAGGATAGATCCGCCACTCTGTCAGGACAGGTCTGCCACTCTGTAACCTGGACCTGCAAAAATGCAAAAAATAGCAAACATGAAAGAAAGAGACCCATTTGTGGGTCCCACCAGGTGTGCCAGAAATGTGATAGGTCGAATGTGAGTGTTAGAAAACAAGCAGCAAGTAAAAGAGAGTGCAAATAAACACCAAAACAACCTACACCTCAAGATTAGCCTAAGTTGGAAACAACACAAGATGAAAGCAACAAAATGGAACTCTATACCTTGCGTCAAATCGATCCTTTGGTTGGCCCTTCGATCTTTGATGTGTATGCTCCTTGGATGGCACAAGATGCAAGCTAAATGATGTTGTGAGGATGAGTGCAAATGGATGAAAACATGAAAATGGCTAAGTGTAGATTGAGAACAAAACTGCAAGAGTTTGGCTAAAACAATCTCTCCAAAATGAGAGAAAAGAGGGGGTATAGAATTTTGAGAATTCATAGAAGAGATGGATGGCCAAGATTGAGCCACCAAATATCAAGATGTAGGGCTAAGGTGAGTTGAGAACTCACAAGCCCTCACATCTTGACATGTGGCATGTGATATAGCCCTAAAAGGTGAAGTGGACATGAGGTGGAAGGAGAAGTACATGACATGGAGGGGGGTACAAAGTACCTTGGGATTTGGACAAGATATCCTCATAAAGGATGTCCTTGTCCCATGTGGGTGAGAGGACATGTGAGGAATTAAAAATTCCTCAAATATGCTCATGGGGAGTTGGGAAAGAATAAAGAATAAGTGAAAGACATGTGGGGAGAAGTGAAGGAATTAAAAATTCCTTTTGGGAGCCTTGGGGGATTAAAAGGTGAATTAAAAATTTGCATGGGGAAGTGGAGTGCCTTGTGCAAAAGGAGAAAGCCTTTAATAAAGTTGACTTAAGGACACATGCCATAAGTGGGAGGAGGATTAGGTTAGGCTAACCAAATGATTAAGGTTGTGCAAGTACTCAATTAGACGAACTAATGACTCATTAGGAGCAAGTGGGAGATTATGGAGGATGTGACCCTAATGATGATTAAGGGTGTGCACATGCTAACCCTAGTTAATTAGAAGGAGATGAAGTAATTAAGATGGATTAGAGACCAACTTGCAAAAGTTGGAGGATGTGACCATGAGAGAGAAAAGAGGAATTAAAAAAATGAATTTTAATTCCAAAAGGGGAATATGACTAAATTAAATAAAATGGTAAATTTATTTAATTTAGAGGAGGAAAAGGGGTAAAGTATTTATTAAATTAAATACTTTAGGACCCTTATGTAAAATGCAAGGTATTAATTAAACAAATGGTTTAATTAATATTGACAGAAGGGATGAGCAATTGGATGAATAAGGAGATGCGTTTGATCATATGGAAGTGATCAAAATCAGACGTCTACAAGAACAACTTCTAGTAAACTAAGTAACCTTTCCGTACAGTTATGACCATGTTGACATCAATGGAAACATAGGAACAACTAGATCAATCCATATACACTTCATGCTCATGTTGCAAGGCTCCATATTTCCAAAAAAATAGCAATGCAAACACAACCATACACAAGAGAACACCAGATTTACATGGAAAACCCTAAGTAGGGAAAAACCATGGTAAGGATTATCTCACATATATATGAATAAAAACACCAAATATAATTAGGGTCACTACCAAGGGCTTACTTCCCATAAAAGAAGAAAATATCACTATTGGGTGGCTCACTACTGTTGTGCAATTTTCGCACACACGCCCCACCGAAGGCAGGGACCCTCTTTTTTCTTTTGCATCTCTACCTCTTGGCTTGGTCAAATTTTTGTTTTTCTCTTCTTGGGAGGTTATTTTGAGATTAAGTCTAGACTGGGTTTGATGGAGGCAATATTTTGAGGCCCTAGGGGAAATTCGCCTGTCTTGGAATTTGAAAATGGGGATTTTGAAGTGAATTTTCAATGTTATATGTAAATCTTTTTTGCACCCGTGGATAGAGGATGAAAAATTAGGCTGGGTTGCTTTTTGAACTTTTTGAAAATTCCTTCTAAAAAAAAAGTTATGAGGTTTAGAGGATTTTGACCCTACATGGAATTGGGGGATTTCCATCTCTGATGGAAATCCCCGAAATTTCCATTTTTGGAAAATTCCAAGACCCCCTCAAAATCTCAAAATTTTTCAAAAATGGAAAAAAAATTTGTACCCATGGATAGAAGACGAAAAATTAGGCAGGGTTGTTTTTTGAATTTTTTGAAAATTCATTCTAGAAAAAAAGTTATGAGGTTTAGGGGATTTTGACCCTACAGGGAATTCGGGAATTTTTGTCCCTGATGGAAAATCCCGAAATTTCCATGACCCCCTCAAAATCCCAAAATTTTCATTTCTGGAAAATTCCAAGACCCCTTCAAAAACCCGAAATTTTTCAAAATGGAAAAAATTGAATTTTTTCTCTTCCAAAATGGAAAATTTTTCAAAAATGATTTTTTTTCGAAATGCAATTTTTTCAAAATGGAATTTTTTCCTTGAAATTTTAAAATGTTCCTGAAAATGAAATTCTTGAGATGGAGAAAAAAATTCGAAAACAAAAAATTCCCAAAAATGAAAAAATTTCCAAAATGATGATATCTATTTTTTAGGATTAAATAAATCAAAAGGGGAACTTGCATATGGATTCGTGCCAAAAGGGGAATATAGAAGAGTTCAATTCAAATTTAAAAAATGGGGCCTACATATGAATTCGTGCCCAAACTGTCTACAACTAGAAGGAGTTTCTGGAACACATGTGAAGCTGATTTCATCATCCAATTAGAATTTTCATTAATGACAGGCTGGCATAGTATTGTTTTCTCATTGCTCCATGATGTAACTGCTTTTATGCAATTGGATGATGACGTACCATGAGCTCCCAAATTGAATGTAACAACTTGATGCTTCTAGAAGTGTAATTGCAGCCATTGGATGAATTAAATCCTGGCCATTGATTCAAAATGTAATTTTATATAAAAGCCCAACACCTTCTCATTTGTAAAGGGACTAGGTTAGAATAGCTGGTTTGAGGCTATAAAAAGCCATAATTGGCCAAGTTAGGAGAAGTTAGTAGTAGTAGGAGAGGAGGGACTTGATATTGTTATGTAATACTGGAGAAGTAATGCAACTGAGTTGTTAATTTGGAAAACTTTGTATTTATCTTTGACAGTTTATGGTTTCTTGTTCTCAATTCTCAATGTTAGATGTTAGTTTTCAGTTCTTTTGCAATAATGGTAAAATGTTAATGATGTTGATCGATCTCCGGTCCATACTTTTAGCAATTTTTTGATTGTAATTTGTTGTGTAAAGTTAGTTTGGGAGTTATTTTGTGCTAAGTTCAACTATGGATGCTTGTTTACATTGTGCCAATTATTGGGTATGTGGATGAATATTCATAGTCTAAAAATATTTAGTTTCCTTAGAAGATTGCACTCTTTCTATGGAGTTGTAGGCTTGTTCTTGATCAAATAGAGATTGGTTTTATTGGAGATCTATCCATTTGTAACATTCATCATTGTTGTGATTGATCTTAGGTTTTAGTCTTAGAAATCTCTCTAAAACCCTTATCTCTTTTGTTGTTTATTTTGAATCTAGGTTAGTTTTAGGACTAAAAGCATCACCATATTGTTGCATCTGATGAAAGTATGCTTCCAACATTGTTCATTTTTAAGGCCCTTTGTGATTACAAACATTTTCACATTTATCACTGAGTTGTTTATCCATTGTCAAGACCTGACATTAAAGACCTTGGGGTTATCTCTTGAGGCTTGCTGATAGAGATTTACCTTTCTAGAGAGATATAATATCATATTTTGACTGAGTTGTTGCTATGTAGAAAACACCATCAGCAACTACCAAGAAGAAAAAATAATAGAATAAATTTTTACAAAGAGATTCACTATCTTAGAGAAACATGAAAATCCACCACTACAACTTTTTACCATTCGTAGCCTTTGACTCATTGTCTCCAACAAATTCAAGCACACTTAAAATGTAGACACTTTCTACTCACTACATCCAGAGTCATAGGTATTAAAGCTTGCACTTAGATCACCAAAATTGATCACATTCACATAATTTTCATACCTTTCAACATCTCCAACAACTCACCTTACATTTGTACCATCTATGACATAAAAATTCAATTAGGTTAGCCTTAATTAAATGTTTGCACCTCAAACATGCAACACAAAATAGGTCAGCATCAAACACTTCTATAGTGGAAAGAAGTGAAGGAAAACCATGCCAATGGTTAAATAGAACCTAAATATACATCACCACACTAGTCAAAAAATTCATAATCCATGAGGTACCTCCGCAAATAATGTTAGCATGTCAGTTTGACCAAACTTGAACTGACATTACAAGCAACCACATACATGCTTCTTCAAGTCCAAAAAAACATGTGGAACACATAGCAATACTCCACAACATCCTAGAATATTACAACATCATTAGAATATTCTACAACACTACTAGAACCACTTGAAACAAAGATTACTTTCATCCTATGCATTAGGATGCACTACCAGTGAACTTCAACATAAGAAATGGAATTAAGGAGAAAATAAACACAAAAAACTCCAAGGGAAGTAAATACAAAAATTATAATCATGTTCCTGAATCTGCAAGACAGAAAACAACACAAAGAAATGTAGAACAATCTCATTTCTCCCAAAAAACCTTTTATACAGATAGACACTTTGTCAAACACAACTTTTATTGTTGTCTGATATAGAACCTAAAACTATGGATATAGATCCTCTGAACACCTCTGATAATTACATCCAAACCAAATAAGCATATCTTCAACCATGAAGAAATTCAAAGTACAACATTGAACACACCTCTATCACACTGCACACTCTTTTATTCATTTTTTCTCAAAAACACTTGGAAGCCAAGTGAACTTACTACAAATACAACACTTATCCTTCACAACCATACAATAAATCAATGAAAACACCTTCTTATCAAACCACAACACATCCATACTAGCATTAGCACTGACAACACTAAAAAACTCCAACACTGGTAGTCTTCGTACTATTAACATCAATGACCAACTGTTGACATCAAAGACAACACAAAAAACATACTTTCAACAAGGGGAATAACCATGGTGAGAAATGATAATGAAAAAACCAACAACATACTTTCAACAAGGGGAATAACCATGGCGAGAAATGATGATAGGAGCTACTATCCTAATCTAGCCTCACAAATGAATAAAAATTACAACTTATTTTAGGGCTACAACCCAAGGAAGCTACTACTCTCTAAAGAAATGTTTTAGGGTCACTCCCAAGGAAGCTAAAAATCCCTATAGAATTTTTTTAGGGCTTCAACCCAAGGAAGAAAATACTCCCTAAACTAAGAACAAACTCAGAGAATATTACATAATGATAGTCGTTCTACTGTCTGAATCTAACAATGAAGCTCAATCCTTGTGATGATTGCAATTCTTCTTTTTCCTTTCTCTTGATGATTGTAATTCTTCTTTGAAAACTCTTTTGCAACTTCTTCAAATGTATTCTCTTCAAATTATTGGCTCATTTCCTTTAGACTTCAACATGTTTTTCCTTTGGCTCACTACCTCCAACAATCAGTTAGGCATACTCTTCACTTTCCTTCTATCACAAAAATATGATCAACTTGAATCCAGAAAAATAATTCCCCTTATGCTCTTGTTCTTTTAATCACTTACATCATAATTCCTCACACATCTTTGGCATAACCACCCTATCAATTAGATTTACAATAAATACATGATATTACATTTATTACATTACATTTCAACCAACAAAAAAGAATACTACAATTACAAGTTAGCAAAAAATCAAGAAACAACAAGAAACATGTAGAAGGAAAGACCCAAAATAGACTACACACAACAATAGGAAGAGGAACATGCCTTGCAGATTCCAACACATGCTTAAACTATTCCTAAACACTCTTCAAAACTTCAGTCTTCAATGAACAATATTTGCACACTTTGCATATTCAAATTAGGTTAGTCTTAAGGAAGAAAATATGAAACATGAAGTACGTCAACCTTCAAAACCTTGGTGGTATAGATGAAAGATTAAAAATTACTTGCACTTATTCCAAATGAGTTGGAATGAACCATGCAACACCTTTAAACACTTCTTAGACTCCACAAAAGCTCCAAATCAGGCTACAAGCCTTCAACATATCTCATTCAGCTAGGAAAAAGCATAACTTAGAAAAACCTTCATTCTAAACCCCATCTTGTTCTAGAGAAAACAAGAAACATCACATGATCTTTAGGAACACTTTCATATATCCCTTTTACAATTTCAAGTAGCAACAAGTTGGCACAAGATAACATACATTGAAACCAACCATCAGACAACACATCTTGAACACTACCACTTATAAATTTCTCTACGTAAGGAAAAATGAGATGAAACCCTGGATATAGCACCTTTAGAACTCAAAAAACTTAACTTCTAAACCACACAACCATATCTTAAAGTGCATAGGAATGCAAAGCCAATCTTTGCACCATTATGAGCGTCCTCACAAAAACAACAATACCTTCAAATTGTCACTTCCAAAAAACCTTTCTAATAACAAAAATAAAATAAAATTTGGACCACACATGCCTTGACACACCATGATTCTATATTCCAAACCATAGGATCACAATATCACCTACGAAGAAATGAAATGTATCTCTCAGGGACTCTAGCAACCAATCAACCAAACAACAACTCATTTTTGACAACACTGACCACCAAAATTATCAAGCTACAACAAACCTAGGCATACTTTTGACATCAATGAAAAACAAACTACAATAGCAGCATCTAATCCCCCTTCCAATCCCATGTAATAATTAGCAAGAGAGCTAGCAGCCATTAGAGCTTCCTATGATAATCAAGATGAAGGATTTAAAAATTAAGTCCCTTATAATGATTATGTCACTTGGATGCAATGAATGATGACTATTAGGGGTTACAAACATCACCAAGATTCTAGTGAAATGAAACTCAATAGAAAAATTAATAAAATCTCAACACCTACCTTTTATGGAACCGATAAAATCTCAGGAAAAGCCTAGTTACATAAGTTGGAGACATATTTCACACTCAGTCCAATGAAAGAGAAAGATTCCATACAATATACAACTTTTTACCTTGAAGGAGTTTCTTATGATTGGTGGTATCATGGTATGAGCATTCAAGGCCACATTCAATTTTTTTTTTTTTGATTATTTCAGTCAACGGTTGATACATAGATTTGAGCTCAAGGATGAAGAGAATTTTAAAGAGTTGTCTAGTTTGAGGTAAACACTTTATATTAGTGAGTATGTTGAAAAATTTCAAAAGGTTTCTATTATGGTGCCTAATATGTTAGAAAATAGGATCATATACCTATTCCTTAAAGGATTGGAAGAACCTATTAAGGTTCTAGTTAAGGCTTTCTCACTGACTACCTTGCAAGAAGAAATCAAGAAGAGCTTATAGCTTAAAGTCTCCATACCCAAGAAAGTATGCTTTCATCAATCCAAGCCACCATGTCCATGACAACATAAAGGGAATTTTTAGAAAAAGAATCCTTCAATTCCTCCACCAAAGAACGTGCCAAAAAAATCTGATAAGAAAGTGGATGAGGTGACAAAATTTGAACTTTGAAGGAAAAAAACTATGCTTTTCTTGTAGAGAACCATGGGCACCAAGGCAATATTTTTGGAGAAAGGAAAAGTGAACTTTATTGAGGTGGTTTCAAATTCAGATGCAAATGATAATGAGGACTTCCATGATACCAAAAAGGAAGAAAATTTAGAGGAAGAAAGATAAACTAGTAAGGGAGTTATGATAGCAACCCTATTTGGAACACCTAGATATCATCCATTTAGAGTTCAAAGAGTTATAGCTAGTCAATGGATAACTACCATCATCGATAGTGGTGTAACCCACAAATTTATAGGCGAGGGTTATGTAACCAAGAGAGGACTGAAGAAAAAGGGTTTTGAAGGATTCAATGTTACTATTGTTGATGGTTCTACTATACCCTTGACTCGGGTAGTTTGGAAATTCAAAATGACTTTGGGTGACAGGTATGTGATGATATTTATATGGTTGGAATAAGATAGATTGATATTGTTTTGGGTTTTCAATGGATGTATTATATTGGAGGATACAATACAAACCATCAAACCATGGAGTTCAAGTTTCAAGCCAAGAGGAAATAAATCTTGTTAAGAGGCCTATCAAATCGAGCTCCCAGAGTAGTTTCAGATAAGAGGATGTAAAGGACTTTAAAAAGAGAAAAAATAACTTGGGAAGTAACAATCTTGATCCACACTACAAGATCTTCCAAGAAGCAAGGTAAAAATCATTTTGAAATTCAATTAATTCTTGATAAGAATAGTCTTATTCTCAATTATTTACCTTTGAGGTTACCACAAGAAGAAGGGTTTAAACATGTCATTGAGTTAGAAAAATGTTCCAAACTTATAATTACTACTCCCTACCATCACCCAAGGGGTCACAAGGAGGAGATAGATAAAACCATCCAAGAGCTTCTTGACATGGGGTTCATAAGGCCTAGCTCTAGCCCATTTGCCTCTTTTATAGTTTTGGTTAAAAATAAGGATGGAACAATGAGGATGTGCATAGATTATAGAGCCTTAAATAAGAAGATAATTAAGAAAAAATGTCCCATCACAAGGATAGATGAACTTATTGATGAGTTGCATGGGGTAGTTTATTTTTCAAAAATTGATCTGAGGTCTAGTTACCACCAAATCCGCATGAGGAAAGAGGATGTTACAAAGACTGCTTTTCAATATCACTATGACCACTTTAAATTTCTTGTCATGCCAGTTGGTCTTGCAAATGCACCATTAACCTTATAATATTTCATGAATAAGGTTTTTAGTAGGAAGCTTAAAAAATGTGTTTTAGTGTTCTTTGTTGATATCTTGACTTATAATAAAACATGGAAGGAGCATTTGGAACATTTGGATACAATTTTGGGTATCATGGAGAAATAATATTTTTATACTAATTTATCTAAATTTGAATTTTGGATAACTGAAATTTTGCATTTGGGACATGGAATAAGCTCACAGGGATTACAGGTTGACCCATAGAAGATTCAAGCTATCATAGATTGGCCTTCACCCACCAATCTTACTCAATTGAGATGTTTCTTTTGGTTATAGAGTTACTATAGAATATTTTTCAAAGGTTTCTCTCAGCTTGCTTCCCCCTTGACTGATTTGACTAAGAAAGGGGATTTTTTTTGGACAAAAGAAGCTCAAGGTACATTTGAAAAGCTTAAAAAAGGTAATGAGTTCTTACAAGTGCTTGCAATTCCCGATTTTTCTCTTCCATTTGTTGTTGAGTGTGATGCATGTGGGGAAGGTATTGGGGCTGTCCTAAATCAAAGAGGATATCCAATATATTTTGAGAGTAGGAAACTAAACCAATTGGGAAGAGGATATTCTATTTTGTAAAAAAGAAATGTTGGTAATTATGTATGCACTAGACAAGTTCAAGTAATATTTTGTTTGTGTGAAGTTTATGGTTAATACTGATCACAATATTTTAAATTATTTTTGAATAAAAAGGATTTGAAGGACCTCCAATAGAAATGGGTGAGAAAATTGAAAGCTTATTATTTTGATATTGAGTTTATTAAAGGGAAGAAAAATGTAGTTGTTGATGCTCTTTCTAGGAAGCCCTCTTTGTGTTCTATTTATACTATCACTACTGATTGTAGAATATCCATAATTTCAAAATATGCTAAGGATTTATTTTCCTCTAACATCTTGGATGGGAGAGTGGAAGATGAAAAGTACACCATTTTTGATGGATTAATCTATTACAAGAATAGGATATACTTGGTGTAGAGGTCAAAAATTAAGAAGTTGTTGAGAGATTTTCATGATACCCCTTTTTCTAGCCATCAAGGGTATTATAAGACATATAGGAAAATAAATGAGAGGTTTTCTTGGAAGGGAATGAAAGAGGATATACTAAAAAATATAACAAAATGTGTGTTTTGTCAAAAAAACAAGGGTGATAAGATTTTTCTAGTTGGATTACTTCAGCCACTTCCAATTCTTGAGCACAAGTAGGAAATCATCTCCATGGAATTCATCACAAGTTTATCTAAAGCTAAAGGTAAATATTTTGTATTTGTGGTGGTTGATAGATTGAAAAAATATGCACATTTCTTTCCTATCACATCTAAATTTAAGGCATCCCAAGTAGAAAAAATATTCTTTAGGGAGACTTTTAGATTACATGGTTTGCCAAGGAATATTGTTAGTGATAGGGACAACAAGTTTATTAGCTCTTTTTGAAAGGAGTTGTTTCATTTGACAAGCACAAAGCTCACACCCAACACAAGATATCATCCCCAAACAAATGGAAAATAATATTTTTTTAACGAGTGGATAAAAGGATATTTGAGGAATTATGTTTCAAATCAACAAGGTGTTTGGGTTAAATGGTTACATTTAGGGGTGTATTATTATAACACCTCAAATCACATGTCCATTGGAATGTATCCCTTTTGGTATCTTTATGGTTATGATGCTCTTTATTTTGCTGATTTATTGTTTTTAGATAGTAGAGACCTTGCAGAAAATTACTTCATCCAATAAAGTCAAGAGATTCTAAAGAATTTGTTGGAAAAAAAAGGACAGACAACTGAGAGGGGGGGTGAATCAGTTGTCAAAAAATAATAAACTTTTCAAACTTTCCTTAACTTAACCTCAAATCTGATGAATAAGCAATTAACCATAAATAATTAACACATCAGAGAGACAGATAACACCAAGATTTTTTACGTGGAAACCCTATTAGGGGGAAAACCACGGTGGATGTTAGTCCACAAGATTATACCCTATTAAAAGTATAATGAAATCAATAAATGGGAATGCACATGCATTCAGGCACACTGCCTAGAGCTCACTGCTCAATTATAGAAGGGGATCACTGCCCAACAATATAGAATAGGATTAAAATCTAGAGGGTATGAACTAAGAAAATTAGATTTTGCACAAGCTCGATTATAGTTCCAATTAAGCACAAAAAATTCCTCTTTTCACTCAAACTACTTCACACTTCGCTCGATCTTCTTCACACTCTACTCTGCAATCAAATGATATTCGCACATACACACATAAGAGCACACCCAGCACATGAAGCACCTTTTCCACACACTACACCGATGAAACAATCACTCATATATATCCACGTCATGGATTACATCAACTTAGTCGGCCAAAAAAAGAAATAAAACATAATTACAATGTCGGCCCAAATTTATAAATAATTTTTTAATGTGAATCCACCAAGGTCAGCCACAACATAGTGGAGACCCAAATTAACAACTCCAACACAAAAATACTTCAATTAATTTCACCTCAAAGATCCACAACATGCTACCACCATCATGTCGGCCAGGAACATGAAAAACCAAACATATAGAGAAAAATATCTTTGACCACAAGCACACTGATTAATGTGGACGTGCTAAAAAGATAGAGCATGATCTAGAGACATCCAAAAACATCAAGAAACAACAGAGAAGCATTCGTAGCAACTGAGATTACTAGAATCACACAAACTTTACTTAGGAACACTGACAAAGACCACAAAGATACTATCAGACCATAACATGATCAAATCAATATGTGGACCTCTGAAACTTTTGATAGATGATCTAGATACTCTCAAGAATAAACCCTTTAGTCTACAACAGCTGAACTTGAATGTAAAGAACAAGATGCCTTCATGACTTGCACAGTTCCATTGGGAACCTGGAACACTTTCTTTTACAATTTTCTCAATATCCTTGACATATACAACCTTTGATACACCAAATGATAATAGTGTTGATATCAATGAAAAAAACATATCAGCAACACATCCACAACATCCAACATTATCTCAAATATAATTTGCACCATGCTCAAAATCAACAAAAGTTGTATGCAGATAAGAAGAGAATAGATTATTTGAGGGTTGTTATTTTGTTTTTGTAAGGTTGTAGCCATATAGGAAAACTTCATTGAAGAAAAGTGGAGCAGAAAAACTCAAAAAAAAAAATTATGGACCTTACAAAGTCATTAGAAAGGTTGGGGAAGTAGCATATGAGATGGAGTTGCCATTGGGCTGAAAATACACAATGTTTTTCATGTTTCATGCTTGAATAAAGTGGTGGGAAAACAAGTTGTGACTTCTCTTGTAATGCCACATTTAGATGATGAGTGAAAGTTGATCTTGATACCTGAAAAGGTTTTAGAAACAAGAGAGAAAAAGTTAAGAAATAGAAGCATTAATGAGCACTTAGTCAAGTGGAAGGATTTTCAAGATGCAACATGGGAATGGTCATAAGTTTTCAACCATCCAAACCTTTATTGCTTGAGGAAAATAAATCTTTGCGAGGGATTATTTTTCATGTGAACTTTCTAAATTTAGCACTTTCTATTTACAACAAGCCCAATTTCCTAAACTTTAGTAAATCAGGTCCTATAGATGAACCGATAAATTTGATTTTTCAAAATTAATTAACTGATTTTTTTTTGGTGGAAAATTAACAAATATTCATGACTTATTATTTGGGACCATGGTGGATGTGGTTTTTTGGGACAAAACAAATGTTTGTGATTTGGCTAAATAGTGGTGCAAGATAATGGACATTATTTTGGAAAATCATTTTGGAGTGTTTGAATGATGGATTTACACTTAGAATCACAAGTTACATTCTAAGCATGCAAGAATCTTCCTCATGGGTGTTGGGATTTGTGCACCCAATTTGGTGCTAGGAATGGTTTTGTTGGCATATTTTTGTCATTGATGTCAAAAGAGGATTAGAGGTGAGATGGACTTGATCTGGTAAAGGAGGTTGTTGGAATTGATGTCAAAAGTGTCATTGATGTCAAGGAGAGATAAGGTATGCAGTGAATCTAGTTTTGGAAGAAGTGGTGCAAGTTGCAAAAGTTGCTTAGAATGTTGCATTGTTTTCATGCATTATTGTCATGATGTTGCAAACAATTCTTCCATGTGTCTAAAGAGAAATCAAAGTCTAGATTCGATATGGGTTTTTTGAGAGATTCTTAGAAATGTGTGTTGTTGGTCTGGGGGATGCATGGTGTGCTCAAAATGGAATTAAATGTGCTCTTAGGAAGGTTTTAGGGTTTATCAGTTAAACCTTAGGATAATAGTCATGGTGTTCAAACATGATTTCTATTTCGTTGTTGAATTGTTACTACAGGTTGTAGGTAGCTTAAGTTATTACTTAAGCCTATGGTGTCATTGGGTGATTGGCTCCCTTGTTCTAGTAAAACCAAATCGATAGATATTTCCTACATTGGGGAGAAGAAACCATATTGATAGGAGTTACTTTGAAGTCACTTCGATGTAGATGGTGCAAAGATGATCAATGGTCGTGATCATAGCTTGGAGATTTGACGGTGCCTGCTAGCCCATGACACTTATTGTGGGACCTATTCTAAGCTCTGTCATATATCGAGAGACCACATCATGTCGAGAGGAGATGGTTTAGAGTCACTTCAATGAAGTGATAAAGAAAGAGAGACAATGATACATCCAGGAGACAATGGAGATTCGAAGAGATAGTGTTTTGAGTCCCTTTGACTTGGCGATGACAAGTTAATCAACAATGGAGATTAAATAATATTGATTGATGATGGTGATCAAGGCTACAAGATGTATCGGGGAGAGAGATAAATATTGGTGGCACCAAAATGTTAGTCCCTTTAATCAAAAAGTGCTCACAGTGGGACCAGATGAAGGATGAATCTATAGAAGAAGGTGTGACGTGGAAGATTGTGTGGTGATGATGTGGATGACACATGGTGACACCCCACCATCCTGCTAATAGTTTTTGGGCTAGTAGTACAGCAAGGAAAGGTGGAGATTCGAAGGCACCTCATCGAGGAGAAGGATGAATATCGACAAAATGTAATGATGAGTTCCTTTGACACAATGAAGGAACCTCATCAAGGAGAAAGGAAAATATTGGTGGAACTAAAATGGTGGTCCCTTTAACACAACAAAGATCAGATGTGACCATGGATGTGTTGCAGTGGACCCGATAGGGAATTGATGATGGTAAATGGTGATGTGTGAGGACAACTGATGATGTGTGATTGACCGATATGTCAAGTCACATCAGTGTCATTTACTACATGATGCTCACAAGGATGACATGTGGCCAGGTCAGACTGGATAGTGAGGAAGGCGAAAGAGGAAGGAGTGATGTGAAGATAGGTGGAATCTAGTGATTGATCATTAGACCAACTCACATTGTTGTTGTGAGTTTCACGACACAAATAGGTGGTGATAGCCTTCTTGATGGATAAATTGAAATAGCAACATGTAGGAAAGATTCAATCACCTTACCTCTCTTGAAAGAAGAAAATGATCATTAAATCAAACACTTCCCAAGGCCTTGGGTGTTGGGTCACAACATTGTTGTTTTGCTTAGTGGTCAATGAGGTTGTAATGTTTAAGGGGCTTGTTAGTTATTGAGCTTCTCGGTTGCTATTGTAGACACATAAAATTGACCTAGGCCTACGAACTTTATTTTCTCCATATTTCTTCCTAACATAATTAAAATATTTAATTATGTCCTATGGTCCAATTTAAACTATTAATTAAATAATTCTCAATTATTTAATTAATTCACATCTTTTATTCCTCCTGACTATTTAAATAAATAAATTATATTTATTTAAATACGTCGCTAATTTCCTATGTCTCTCTATAATTAAATAAATTCTTAAATTTATTTAATTATCACTTGTCCATTAATTCCTCCTAATTATTTAAATAAATAAACTTTATTTATTTATTTAAATACATCATTAATTTCTAATGTCTTCTTATAATTAAATAAATTTCTATAATTTATTTAATTATTGTCCACCCTAGCTTTTTCTAATTTTAAATAAAGACATTTATTTAAAATTGTCCACTTACTATTTTTCTCTCCAAGTAAATAATTTAAATTAATTATTTACTCTCACATGGACCCACCACTTTTGAATTAAATTAATTTTTAATTCAAAAGGTCAACTTAGTCTTTAAATCAAATAATTTTAAATTATTATTTGAATCTCCATTTTTTCTTGTCACATGCAATCTTTTCCATTTATTTGATTTTTCTAAAATCAAATCTCAACCCTTCATTTCAAATGTTTCCCTAACCCTAACTATGGGTTGTCACATTTAATTTCAGCCATTGATCTTAGGGATTCTCTCAATTTTCAATCTTGGCCATCCATCTAAAATTGGCTTTTCTATAAAAAGGCAATTTTAGCCTCATTTAACACACTTCATGCTTCTGATATTTTCATGCTAGGCTATTTTCTACATACTTTAGGCTTATTGCACACTTGCATACTTGAATTTGTAGCTTTTGAATAGAATCCTTAAATATTTTCTTAGGACATAGACATATTCATAGGTTTCTCATCAAAAATATGAGGGAAAACATAATATTGCAACAAATGGAGAAGGTGCAATGAAGGTGATTCATGGAGGGCATGAAGACTTGGTGAGATTGTTCTTTGTTTTTTATGCTTTCTAACTCCATTTTTCTTCATTGTTTAGCTAGGGTTTAGTTTTTTTATGCTTTATAATTCTAACCTAATTTTTTCTCTTAGTTACATTGGTGAACCTGATGCCAAAAACATGTTTTTGCAGATTTTCGTATAGATTTTTTGTCACTTTTTGTAGGTACAGGTACAAAACATCGCATCTATAACTTCTTGAGTTGCAATCGTTGCATCACGACATATTCAGTCTGTAGAATGATGCATCCACATTTTCAAGCCACATTTGTTATCCCGAACGACACATTCACTTTGTTGAAACACATCTACAGGTCAAAACAACACATATGCAGGTCTATTCTTTTAGGTTTTTATAGAAATTTTCCAAATTTATTCTTTCATCTTAGTAGGTTAGAGGGTTTTGGGTTACTAATCTGCTATTTGTAGCATGTGGCAAGCTGGAAAAATAGTCTAACCTTTGTTTGTTGATTTTTTTAAACTCTTTTTACAATCCTAAATCGAACAAACAAACAAACTACAACTTGTATTTACATTTCATGGGCTTAAAATGAACATGAATTTACTCATGGGCTTAAAATGAACACCATATTGCATTGAAACTCATCAAGGCCAAAATTTACATGCATTCTCATGACATGGGCTTAAAATGAACCTTGTTTTTCTCACAACTAAATTAAGTTTAAAATGAACAAGTTTCTAGTGTTTCTTGTGGTGTAGTGATTGCCTCTCAAGTGTGTATGCAATTATCTTGTGCTTCGTGCGATCTTGAGAAACAAAAAAACTAAGAGGTTATTACTTTACCACCCCCACATTACAATTTGGATAATTAAAATGAACAAGTGCTTTCAATTTGTGTAACCCCGATTCAATAATAGAAGTATCCTCTCCCCTTGCGCACTTGTGTGATCTTGGGTGCAAGAGAAACTATTATTGACTCTAGGAATTGAGCCTTCCTTGGTGGGAAAAAGTACCCACCCCAAGGTGACTCAAACTGGAAATGAAGCTCTTTAGCCGGGCTACTCTCGAATGGTATAAAAATGTGAATCCTAATAAAAAATATAGGATTACAAGTGTGGATGTCTCACACAGACAAGTGAATTCCCATAAACCCTGTGGAACGTAATCTTTGCAGGCTGGTATTCCTCCTTATCGGAGCTAATCTTTCCTCATGTATGGCCACTCGAACGAGAGCCCAAACTTAAAACCTTTTGTGTAGTTGCCAAGAACCCTTTCTATTCGTTGGTGTAATAATGGTCGCTGCCAAGTATCCACATTCTCCCAGTTCTTAGTAGAGATGAAGAGCCTGTCATGGGAGATTTATGAGGGATTGAAGCTTGATTGACTCAAGAAGTGAGTGCAATGTAATGGGGAGCTATTGTGGCCAAGCTTCTAGATCACCCACTAAAAATAAGTGTGGTCGGGGAAACCCACGTGGAATCCAGTGAATATAGTCCTTGCCTAACCTAGGATTTTGCTTGTCTTCATTGTGCTTGTTTTCAACATTCAAAGAAAAAATCATGTGTTTTCCAAGTGTTTTCTAAAAAAATGAATAAATAAACATCCCTCATAGATCTAGAAAAACACATTCAAACTGAAACAATCCTAAAAATCTACCAAAATTGCAAAGACACCGGACTATATCACAATACATTTGCTTTCTAGAACACCATAATTCAAACTTAAACTATTCATTTGATTGTATCACAATGCATTTTCTTTCCAGAACACTGTAATTGATTTTTTGAACTGCATATGTGACCTAAAACAACGCATGTGCTGAAATTGAGACACATTTGATCCCCTACAACGCATTTGATACTTGAAATGATGCAATTGCTTGTCATTTGGAAAAAAAACACTGTTACTATCCAAACCTGAGACCAAATTTTTTCATTCTGTTGCCAAACATTTTTTTTCCAGTGGCCTTTGTTCAAAACTAGAAAAGGAATTGCTCAAGTCTCTCATCTTGGCATCTTTTAGCTTGCATTTTACCTTAGGTCCACCTTTGCAAATTATTAGTTGCAACTTAGGATCCATCATCATTTCCAACATAAAAAAGTCTTTAGGTCCTTATTTTTTCAGAATTTGGAATAGGAAAACTTTCCATACCTTACAAAATCTTTTCCTTCAAAAGTAGGTTATCATTGGACTTAGTCAAAATTATTTCCTTTAATCATTTCCCTTTTGTGAGACCTTTCCAACTCATAAGTCTAGTTAGGAAACCTCACTTTGTCATCTTGTCCTTTCATTTAGTCCTACAAACAAGTCCTTTGATAATCCAAATTGAGACATTGACCAAGCTTTTGAGTGGTTAAGTAAACCTTTCCTAAGAGTCTACCAAAATTGATTGCACCTTAGACCTTTGCATTTACATTGGCATACCTTAAAACACTTTAGTCTTCCACCATTCATTTTAGTCCTCATTTTGTATCCTTTATTCCAAAAATTCCAAAAAAAATAGTGTCATAACATTCATTTTAATCCTCATTTTAACTTTTCATTTGACATCCTTTTAGAAAACATTATCACATTGTCATTATTGCATTCCTTATTTCAAAAATCCAAAAACATAGTGTCATATCATCCCCATTCATAGAAATAGTTGTCATTATCATCCCCCCTCATTTGAGAAAATCCTTATATGGTTGAGACTAGGATCCAAAGGAAAAGAATACAAATGGACCCTTTTGGACACAACACCAACCCCTACAACTTTTCTAATGACATGAATGATGCAGTGCTAGGAGGATCACAATTCAACTCAACCAATCATTCAAAGAAATGATACAAAATTATTGCTCTTAGGAATTCTTGGATTAATTTGCAATAACACAATTGAAAAATCATCAACAATGAAAAAAATGCAACAAACTTGATTCACTTGACAACTTTCATAAATGGATTCATCTCAAACAATGATTAAGTGCATTCTAGATCACACTGGAAACATTGCCATGGCAGCCCACAATTTAATGCAACAAACTATCATTAATAACTTTCAAAAAAAAAATAATGAATCCAATATCTTTGGTGAGATTGAATAAAATATAATTATATACTTTTCCTCCAATTTTTATGAAGATTCAATGGTGGAAAAGAAAGTTATTACATTTTTCCCAAAACTGCAAACCCTAGGTAGGGTCTAGACCTGCCCTCACAAAAATGGTCATAACTTATTCAAATATTAATGAAATTTGATGAGACTTGAAGAAAATGAAATTAGATTCACATGGAGAAAAAATACAAGTAGTTTCAGATCCAAAATATAGACTGTACAATCCATACCATCACATTTTTCAAATTGCAAATTCTGCACTATATTGTTAGAATAGGGCAATTTCACCAAAATAGTAATATCTCCCACAAAACTCAATAAAATTCAATGAGACAAAAATAATTGTAAATTAGAAGAAAATATATTTCCATCCATATATTATAATTCATGATATGAGTCCATACCAAGCCATACAATGCACAACTTCAACCTGAAAACAATGTAAGAATCAAAAAATGCACACAAATTTTGAGGTTTCCATTCATCAAACTTAAAAAATAATGTCTTCAAGCCCCAATTCGAGTTTTGGAAGGTTTATTTATAAATTTACAACTAAAACCAACTATTTTAAACTACCTTTTTATTATTTTGTTGACAAAACACCTTAATGACACTTTTTGACAAGTTGCTTGACAACTTTCTTGAGCAACTTTTACAATTTTTACAATATGGAACAACTTTAAACATTATTTGAAAAATGACTTAAAATATGACTTAATAAGACTCAAAAACCTTTAAAATGGTTTGATAAACCTTATTATAAGACCCAATACACAAAATAGAGTAACTATTTACAAATAGCCTCATGGAGGCAAGAAATCAAAGAGGTGCTCCTGCACCAAACTCCCAGGGGAAAAAGAATTCAAGCCCCCTTTGAATTGTCTTCTTCCTAATCTTCCAATTCCTCTTCACTTTTTCCTTTTTATTTTTGACCTTGTTTGGTCCTTTCTTCATTTTCTTCTTCTTATGCCTTCTCCTATCAATCATCCTTGCAACTTGGAGGTTCCAAAACTCCATCATATCATCATACACTTTTCCTTGTCATTCATGACTTGCACATACATACTTCAAAGAAAAATTAGAAACAAAATATTGATACCTTGAGGTATCCTCCTTTTCTTCTTGTACTTCAAACTCCTCTTCACCCATGACCAAATTATCCAATATTGACACCAACTCAAGATCATTTACCTCCAAAAGCAATTCACTTGCAACCTCGATGTCCTTGTCTTCTTCTACCTTGATGAGTTCCTCTTCCTCTTGTTTGACCTATCCATCACCAACCTTACTATCCCATTCTTCTTCAATGGCTGCATATTGTGCACATAAATCTTCTTCATCTTTGACTGATTTTTCTACCCTCTTCTATTTTCTTTTCTTCTTCATAATATTCTTTAGAGGCCATCTTACCCTCTTTGGCATTGGTATATGCCAACTCCTTTGTGCTTTCTCAAGAAGTTGTATTTCCTTGTCTAATCTTTCCATTTTTTTTCTGATCTCTTCCATGATTTTCTCAAACTCTATTCATCTTGACTTCTTTCTTTCCTTCTTTCTCATTTCCTTTTCCTCTATTTTCTTCTTCCTTTGTGAATCCTCAGCCTGCAAACATCTCAAAAAATCCATCTTCGCAAGCAAGTCTCTCCTTGCTTCCACTTCACTTTGCCTCACCTAGGCAATCAGGTTCCTTCCTCAACCTGAACAACATAACACACAACCACAACCACAACCACAAACACAAACACAAACTCTTCCTCTACCCAAACCTTATTGGGATCTAATACCAATTTGATGCAATGCTAGGAGGATCACAATTCAACTCAACCAATCATTCAAAGCAATGATACACAATTCTTTCTCTTAGGAATTCTTGGATTACTTTGCAATAACACAATTGAGAAATCATCAACAATTAAAAAAATTTAATAAACTTGATTCACTTGACAACTTTCATAAATTGGTTCATCTCAAACAATGATTAAGTGCATTCTAGATCACATTGGAAACATTGCCATGGTAGCCCACAATTTAGTGCAACGAACTGCCATTAATAACTTTAAAAAAAAAATAATGAAGCCAATCTCTCTGGTGAGATTGAAGAAAACATAATTATAGACTTTTTCTCCAATTTTTATGAAGATCCAATGGTGGAAAAGAAAGTTATTGCATTTTTCCCAAAACTGTAAACCCTAGGTAGGGTTTAGACCTTCCCTCACAAAAATGGTCATAACTTATTCAAATATTAATGAAATTTTATGAGAGTTGAAAAAAATGAAATTATATTCAAATGGAAACAAAATAAATTTTTTTAGATCCAAAATATATATTGTACAATCTGTACCATCACATTTTTTAGACTGCAAATTCTGCACTATATTGTTAGAATAGTGCAGTCTCACCAAAATAGTCATATCTCCCACAAAACTCAATAAAATTCAATGAGAAAAAAAAAATTGTAAACTAGAAACAAATATATTTACATCCAGATATTATACTCTATGATATGAGTCCATACCAGGCCATACAATGCACAACTTCAGCCTGAAAACAATGTAAGAATTAAAAAATGCACACAAAATTTGAGGTTTCCATTCATCAAACTTCAAAAATAATGTCTCCAACCCTCAATTCTAGTTTGGAGGGTGTCTTTATAAATTTATAACAAAATCCAACTAGTTTCAACTACCTTTTGATTAGTTTGTTGACAAAACACCTTAATGACACTTTTTGACAAGTTGTTTGACAACTTTCTTAAGCAACTTTTACAATTTTTACAATATGAAATAAATTTAAACATTATTTGAAAAATGACTTAAAATATGACTTCCTAAGACTCAAACACCTCTAAAATGGTTTTATAAACCTTATTATAAGACCCAATACACAAAATAGAGAAACTATTTACAAATGGCCTCATGGAGGCAAGAAATCAAAGAGGTGCTCCTGCACCAAAGAACCAAAACACAGACATGGGGGCACCTTTCATCAATCCTTTTAGTGACATGAACATGTCATCTTCCTCATGCAGCCCCTTTGAAAAATTTATATGTAGGGATGAAAATGGAAATGCATTCATGGAAGACTTAGGAGTTGCCGCTCAAAACCCCGACGTGGCTTCCTTTGTGGAGGAATTAGTCTTGCAAGATTCATAGAGATATCTACCAATGCTTTTAGACTAAGGGGCTAAATTTCCATGAGGGTTTGACATTAACACCTTAAGAGAATAATCTCCCAATCATAATGCAAACAATATTTGTAACACTAACCAACATCTTTTGACAACACAACATAATGCAAACAATACCTTCATTGGTGCCACCACACAAAATGCAAAAACACCATCAATGCTACCTCCAATGGCACCTCCACTCAAAATAATTCTAACATGGTCAACAAAACATCCATTGGGGGCACATCAACTATATCACAAGCCACATCATAATCAATGCCTCTAATGTCAACAACTTCATCACAAGCAATTGGGGCTACCTTTGGATCTTCAACCAATACAATGGGAAAAAAATCATCAAAACTTTTATTTAGATCTTCATCTAGTGCTATGGGAATGACATCATCAAGCCTTATACTTGGGTCCTCAACTAGTGCCATGGGAACAAACTCGTTGAACCCCTTTGGGAGAACTAAAAGATGAATTACCATTCCAGGACCTCAACCAAATGTTAATACTTTGTCACAACTCAATACCAACACCAATATTCCCTAAAGGAAAAACACCAACATTCCACATGGCCACATTTACCAATTTGGACAAGGTAACCAAATAACACAACACATGACTTCATTTGGGCATCAAAAAACTCAAGGACAACATATTCCACAAATACAAACCAACACTGCTAGAGTGCACATTCCTACATACGTGTCACACATCCATACACAACAACACATTCCTAATAAAAATTCTCAATACCAAAAAATTCCAAACCAAAACACATCATACATTCCACAACAACACATCCAAAATTAGAATGCATCCTCACAACCAATGGGAACTCATGGAATACCCATCACCAACATGTGTGACGCCACAAACAACCCTATAATTGATGCGCTCACAACTCAACTTGGGACCTTGCAAAAAAAAATGGAGAACATGCAATTGCAACAAAAAAAGACCCATAGATCCTATGATGTATGTCCATACCCATTTGACATGATTTTATACATGCCACAGTTCCCTCCCAGATATGTGGTACCCAACTTCACCAAATACAAAGGTAAGACAAATCCCCTTGAGCACATAAGATAATTTACAACCAATTGCATGGATGTTGCATATGAACATACTTATCTAATGAGACTATTCCCTAGAAGTCTCGCAGGTCCTACACTTGAATGGTTTGCTACCTTGCCTAAAGGAATAAAGTCATGGGAAGAACTTGCTGATAAATTTGTACAAAATTATTCCTATAACATCGACACTAATGTGACCATTATTAGTTTATGTATGCTTACTCAAGAAGATATAGGTGAGACATTCATCCCATTTTTCCAAAGATGGCGGGGCTTAGCAAGTCGATGCCCTGTCGAGATACCAAAAAAGGAAAAGGTAGACATGTTTGTCCAAAACCTTGTTGGACCATTAAAATACAATTTACAAGTTCATTGTTGCACCACTTTCACAGACCTCGTCAAAAAAGGAGTCCAACTCAAAAAATTCCTTATTGCTAAAGGAGAACTCAAATATGGCAAAAAGAACACAAATCCAAACCCATCCACTGAAAAAAGAAAATACTGGGTCAAAAAAAACATATCACCAAGGATGGCGTTGTTGACGCTAAAGTAGTAAACACGACAGGTCCTGTAATCACGATCAAAGGAGCTCAACCATAAAACACACCATTGACCACACCGACACCTACCACAAATTCCATCCAAAATAATCAAAACAAAGGGCAACCACATCAAACCAAACAATTTCCAAAGAGACGCGCGTACACCACCTTGGGTGAACTAATTGAAGTTGTCCTTAAGAAGCTCCTCCAAAACAATTTCATCACATTGCAGGACCCTAAATCATATGACCCTAGACAATTCAAGCCATCATGGTGGGACGATAATGGATTTTTTGATTACCACCAAGCAAAAGGGCATAAAAATTCCTCCTATCGACAATTAAGAAATCTTGTACGAGATCTTATTGAAAATTGTACCATTGAAATAGATGGACAACAATTTGCTTCAAAATCGGACCATACAAACAAACCCACTACAAGATCATGGTTCAAATAATCCCTCTACGTCAGGTCCAAATAATAATAACAATCAATCCAATTACACTCGTACCACCTTTGATTATTCTGGTGGACCTATCATTAATCATCTCTGAGTTGCTAATGATCACATCAATACTATCGCCATTAAGAAAACTCCTAAGTGTAGTGTCACTACCCATGGAGGAAAAGTAACAATAGCTGGTCCACCTGCTAGACAACCAAAATTAACAATACTCAATCCATCTACCAAATAGTCACAACCCAAAGGATAATTTAATCTCATTGAACAATTGGGAAAAATTCCCGCTCAAATTTCCATACTCAAGCTGCTACACATCTCTCTTGCACACAAAGCCATACTTGAAAAAACCTTATAGGAGTCTTCTATCCTTAATGACATTGATGTCAACCAATTTGAGGCCATGGTTAGATAATTGACCACCCCCCATCACATTACCTTTTCGGATCAAGACTATTCTTCACCTAATCCACCTCACAATGACGCACTACATATCGAAGTCTTCATCCATAAACATAAGGTTAGACAAGTCTTAGTAGATGGTGGAGCAGGATTGAATATATGCTCCCTAAAAATGGTCAAAGCTCTAGGATTTTCTGATGCTTGTGTAGATGCTACCAAAAGTATTGTCATAAAGGAATATGATGATGAAGAGCGCTCCTCTAGGGGCATTATCACACTTCCTATTCATGTGGGGCTAGTCATTGTGGATACAACATGTTAGGTCCTGGATCTTGTGCTACCAAACATCTTACTTGGTTGACCTTGGATCCATGCCTTAAATGTTGTATTGTCCACTTACCACTAATGCTTGAAGTTTCCTTTTGATGGCAACGAATTCACCATACCTAGAGATCTTGATCCCTTCTAGTATTGTACCAATTTGAGAGGAATTTCAGAACACCAAGTGCCAATTAACCATGAAGCTTTGACATCCACTTTTTCTAAATACATTGACTCATCCACACTCACCAAACCATGCACATCCACTCCCTCATCTTCTACCATACCATCTTCTACCATTATCCCAAGTAGCGATCCTAATATCAAGATCTAGGACCAAGGGTTCAGATAATACAAATTGAACATGGCCTATTGTATCACTAAAATACCTAAGTCTCCAAAAGCTTATGGTAGGCCTTGTTTCAAGATAGAGCCCAAAGAGATTTTTAAGGTTCCTCCAACAATGAATTTTTCAAAATGGGGAGAACTGAATAAAGAAGACATTGAAGATATATCAGGTTGGATCTACAAAGTGAAGGAAGACCTACCCCCTTTATCAGTATAGAAATATGGAAAAGGCTACGATGGAACTAGTGGCCTTTGTAAAGACATGATTGGAAGGAGAGAACCTATAATTCCTTTTGGAAGACCAAAGTATCTAGGGTTAGGGTTTTGTCCATTTAAAACCGACGATCCATATACCAATGTGCTTTCAGGTGAGAGCGTGAATGTTTCTGAATGTGTTGAGACAACCAAAGATTCCTTTACCGAAACTAATTCACATGAGTGGGAATGTGGTTCTCAAAGATCCTTAAGTGATTGTTACCTTGACAAAATGTTTTTAGAATCTGGTGAGCTTTCCTTTAATGAAAGATTCCAACAGATTTTTAAAGTTGGACTTCCTAAAGACACTCCTAAAGTCCCATTGAAAAGAGAAGAATGGGTAATACTCTTTTGGCCTCGTGACAATGACAAACCTAAGCCATCATCTGACCCCATTGACCATCATCTTGACTCATCTATCTAACCATCTAACCCTATTGATCATCATTCTCACTCATTTTTCTCGCCATCTGACACTATTGACCTTGATTCCAATCCATTTGTCCCATATTTTGTCAATGAACCTGATTGGCCTAATGAAGATAACTACTCGATAGAATCCTAATGGGACTTTGAGGATAACAATTCTATCTTTACCCTTTTTGCATCAGTCTGCATGCTTTCCACATCATCCCCGCCATTCACCAACACTGATGATGGCATCTCCCTCGTCTACCCACAACTCATTGACTGTGATCAACAAGGCTCGCCTGCTATAGATTTTTTTTAGAATGACAAAGCTATTGCAAAATTCATGGGACTCCATGAAGGCATACCAATTGGGGACCATAAGGCTAGATTCACTATAGATTTAGATTGTGCAACATACTTCAGGGAGACTATTGAATCCTCCAGTTGTAAAAATAATTAAAGTAAAATAAAAAAAGACACTTCTTTAGGTGAAAACAACAAGGCACCTTCTAACGATACAAAAGTAAAAATAAAGGACATATCCAAGGGTGAAAACCTCTCTAAGGCTCCCAAGGATGGAGGATTGGACTTTCTTCCCATTACACAAGAAAAATCGGCAATGCTCATTGAGGACACCATAGAAGTTAACATAGCCATAGTAGAGGATCCCAAAATGGTTTTCTTTGCTACATCATTAACAGAAGAAGAAAAACTTGAATTCCAAAAGTTCTTCACAGAACATAAGAATAACTTCACATGGTTCTATGTCGATATGCTAGGATTGGATTCAATGCTAGTTTTACATCATCTTCCCTTGCTACCAGACACTAAACTAGTTAAGCAAAAGTTGCCTAAGATGCATCCCTAGATCACCTTATTAGTGAAATCTAAACTCAAGAAGTTGTTAGACATGAGGTTCATAAGATCAATAGACTATGTAGACTAGATTTCAAATCTTGTACTTGTCACTAAGCCAAACAGTTAAATACGCATTTGTGCAGACTTCCACAATTTGAACAAGGCATGCCCGAAGGATGAATTTCCACTTCCAAACATAGACATCATTGTGGACCTTACAATAGGATACGAGATGTTGTCCCTTATGGATGGTTTCTCCAGTTACAATCAAATTTGGATGCCCCTAAAGACCATCACAAAACAACATTCACTTGTCCTTGGGGAACATATTGTTGGAATGTCATGCCTTTTGGCCTCAAGAATGCAGGTGCCACATATCAATGAGCCATGACCATGATATTTCATGAACTCATGCATACTCTAATGGAAGACTATGTGGATGACCACTTGGCTAAGTCTTTGACACTCAAGGATCACCTCAATGTGCTAGAAATTTTTTTCAAAAGGTTGGAAGAATACAAGGTCTACTTGAACCCAAAGAAATGTGTCTTCAAGGTGACTTCAGGAAATTTTTTTGGGTATATATTTTCTCGTAGAGGAATTGAAGTGGACCCCATGAAAGTTAAATCAATATTATACATGCCTCCGCTAAAAGGAATTAGTGAACTAAGGATATTAAAAGGAAGATTATAGTCCATCTGACGCTTCATTACACAACTAGTAGACAAATTCCAACTGTTTCAATATCTGTTGCGCAAAGGTATCCCCTTTGTGTGGACTTATAAATGTCAAGTAGCTTTCTAATAGATCAAAGACTATCTATTGACACCACCTATTTTAATGTTTTCCATTGAATGAAAACCTTTGATTTTGTATATTTCTGCAACTACTTCAGCATTGGGGGCATTTCTTGCACAAAATGATCATGATGAAAAAGAAAGGGCTATATACTATATCAATTGTACATTGGTCATATATGAACTCAACTACACACCCATCAAATGTTCCTATCTTGTAGTGGTCTTCGCTGCCTAGAAGTTAAGACATTATATGTTGAATCACAAGACACAACTAGTGGAAAAGATTGATCCATTGAAGTATCTCCTCAGTAGGATGACATTGATAGGTCGGCTGGGAAAATGGGTTATGATACTGAGTGAGTATGACACAATATGTGGAATGGAAAGCTATAAAAGGAAAAGTAATAGCTGATCAATTCACAGATGTGCCTATACAAGGCGATCACCCTCTAGTAGCATATTTCCTCGATGAATCTATATTTCATGTGGAGCCTAAATCACCTTGGAAGCTATATTTTGATGGATCTCATACTGGTCATGGCTCAGGAGCAAGTATACTGTTCATCACACCACAAGGGGATTCCATTCCTAAGTCATTTCAAATTGCTTTCTTGTGTACAAACAATGTTGTAGAATATGAGGCACTTGTCACAAGACTTTGCATGGATATCAAATGAAAAATTAAAACACTCCTAGTCTATGGCTATTCTTAGTTGGTAATCAACTAGGTCAATGATGAATATGACACCAAGGATGAAAAGTTGTTTCCTTACAAATGAATGGTTGATAGCTTTTAGTCATATTTCCACATAATTTTGAAAAAATTCCAAGGGCACAAAATAAGGCCGCAGACATAATGGCTACAATTGGATCTCTCCTAGACATTCCTAGCAACATACCGCAATTCAAGTTCCTGGTGGAGAAGCTATTGGTTCCTGCATATGACATTCCTGAGTTAGAAATGATTTGTAAGCTTATTAGTCCCAACTCACCTTGGTATCAAGACATATATGATTACCTTCAGTCCCAAACCCTTCCACTGAACCTTTCCAACAATCAACATAAATCCTTTATCCGCAAAGCCACCTAGTACACCATCATCAGTGACACTTTATACCACCACAACTTTGACAATACCCTTCTTTGATGTCTCAACACTAAAAAAGCATGAAAAACCTTATGTGAGGTACATGAGGGTATATGTGGATCTCATTCGAGTGGCCCAACCTTAGCTAAGAAGATCATGAGACTTGGGTATTATTAGCTAACTATGAAAAAAGATGCACTTGATTTTGTAAGAACATGTCGCCAATGTCAAATACATAGTGATTTGATTCATGCACTAGCACAAGAACTTTGGCCCATCATTTTTCCTTGGCCCTTCGCACAATGGGGACTCAACCTTGTGGGAAAAATCCATCCCAACTCCTCCCATGGCTATAAATTCATTATCATTTCCATTGAGTATTTCACTAATTGGATCGAAGCCATCCCCCTTACATAACCAATAAATAGATTTCCAAATTCATCCTCAACTACATTATCTATCAATATGGTATGCCACAGTCCATCATCACAAACAACAGTCATCCCTTCAAAAATAAAGATGTTTGTGAGTTGTGTGAATGCTTCCACATCCAACACCATTTCTCCATGCCTTACTACCCACAAGGAAATGGTCAAGCTAAGGTGTCCAATAAGACAATTATCAAAATTCTTAAAAAGACCATCAATGACGTCGACCATGACTGACATTTACAACTTAACCCTGCTTTGTGGGATTATCGCACAAGAATACACACACCTACAAGAGAAACACCTTTCACCTTGGTATTTGGAGCCAAAGCCATCTTGCCCATCGAGGTTGAAATTCCCTCTCTCAGAGTCTCTATGAAGGGCTTGATCGATGATGAAGAATATAGACAGTCTCGACTGCATGAGCTTGAAATGTTAGAAGAACATAGACAAAATTCCTTGAATCACTTATAGGCATATCAAAATCAACTTTTTCGTAGTTATAACAAGAGGGTCATGGTCCAAAAATTTGACATTGGTGACTTGATCTTAATGAAAAATCTGAAGAATCAATCTGATTGAGAGAAACCTGGCAAGTTCGAGCCTAATTGGCTAGGCCCTTATATTATCACTACCTCATTTGGTTTTGGTGAATATCAGTTGGCCACTCCAGAGGGGGAGTAGTTAACAAATCCTATCAATAGTTTGCATCTCTAAAAATTCTATACATAGCATCAGAGAGCCTAGTTGAAAACCACAAAAATACAAAAAATCATCACCTTGATGAAAACATGGAAAATAGGTTTCTTGGTGACACCAAAAAAATCAAAATATATCAAAAATAGTAAAGAAAAATAATTCATCCAATAGTGAAAACCTGGTAAATAGGAACTTTGGATAAGTACCATGGTGAAAACCTGGTAAATAGGAACTTTGGATAAGTACCATGGTGAAAACCTGGCAAGCAAGTGCCATGTGTAGTTAGCATTTGCTTCACCATCTACTTTCACTCCATCTACCTTTGTCCATAATAGACACCCAATTTTCTGACACCCTTATGATATTCATCATACTATCCTGCCATTTCTTTCCATGGCTGACAATGGTTGACACCAGGTCTTACATACTATCCACCTTTCATCCCGATCACGTCCTTTTCCATATCCTTCCACTTTGCTGGTCCTCAACCTGACTGGGGGCAATCCTCTTATCACCTGATTGGAATGGGTATCACACATGGTGCCATCCATCAAAAAATTCCTAAAAAAATACATTAAAATCGTAAAAATTCCTAAAAAAAAGACATAAAAATGATAAAAAGTCCTAAAAAAGGACATAAAAATCATAAAAAGTCCTAAAAAAAGATAATAAAAATCATAAAAGTCCTAAAAAAAGACATAAAAAATCATAAAAAGTCCTAAAAAAAGACCTAAAAATTACAAAAGTCTTAAAAAAAGCCATAAAAATAAAAATAAAAAGTCTTGAAAAAATCATAAAAATCATAAAATGTCCTGAAGAAAATCCAAAAAAATCAAAACATGTCAAGAATCCCAAAAAATAGAGTCATAGTCTATCAAGTCAGTCATGTCAGTTAGTCCTTTTCATTATCAAACTACATTGTCTCTATGCATTTGCTACATAGGAAAGGCTCATCTTCGAGCCCCCAAGACATTAGGTCAGTCCTTTTAGGTTTGTCTAAATAAAATCATGACTCAATCTTTGATCAATCAAGACAAAGTCATTGGTTGTGTTGAACTACGAGGTCTCTAAGTGTATGGCATAGGCAAGGCCATCAATTGATGAGCCCCCGAGGCTGCACTAGGTCAGTCTATTTGGGTTCACTACACTATAACACACGTTAGATATCTTCAAATCAAACAAGTCCTTGTCCATCCTAAATCAGAAAACTCTTGAACAAACTTTGGAAATCAATTAATCGACATTTCAATTATATTAGCATGTCAACATGGGCATGCGGTCATAAAAATTCAAACTGTCATAAAAAGTCAAACTATCATAACAAGTCAAACTATCATAACAAGTCAAATTGTCATAACAAGTCAACCTGCCAATTCTTGGTTATTCTTCAGATGTGTCCTTTTGAGGAACAACTCTTGTCATTTAATTATGCTTTAGGATATGTCTTTCTGAAGCATTAACATTGTCATCTAGCATTTTGAGGGGTTCTCATGACATTTGAGGGTCCATCCTCTTGACATCGACATCATTCAGGATGAGTCCTTGAATTTGGAATTACCTAGCATCTATCACACATAAACCTAGACTTCGTCAAACTTGGAATCTCGACATTAAAACACTTGACATTTAGACACACTTGACAAACACTATCTTAGAATTTGTCATTTTATTCTTCAATAGGATTTAGAGGAGCAATGACGTATCATGATGATTGTCTTGTCTTGTCTTTTTCAAACATTCATGTTGCTAGTTTCTCGAGGATGTCCTAGCATTAGGATTTAGAGGAGAAGTGACGTTTCATGGCTTATTTTTCTTGTTTGTGGTTGTTTGTGACAAAAAGACTGGGGCAACTGAGCTCTGAGTATGAGTTATGATCATCCTTGTCTGTGACTACTTGTTTCATGTGATGGTATGACCTTGCACACCATTGATCTATGTCATATCATGTTGTTTGTTGGCCATTACAATAATCCTCCCAATGATGATTAGATAAACATCTATTAGTTCTTTGGAAACATATTGAAGGATTCTTTTTCCGCACTAACATCCATCTCCTTCTATTTGGTCATTTCTCTTCTTCCATCTCCCAATGATATCATGTGACATACAAAAATATATAATTGCATACATGATCATATATGGACATTGCATTTGCCCATTACACACTTACATATATTCATTTACAACATACATACAATATTTGTGTCAACTCATTTGCATTCGCGTACCATCTAAGTGCATTAAACATTTTTTTACATCATCTATATCACTAATGCATACACATTTAGGATCATTACATAAAGCATCACATGTCGCATTATCCATACATACATAATCATACATCAATGCATCCATAATCATAAACATTACATCACATAGACAACATTATGTATACATATCAAACATCACCATCATCATCATCATATAACCATCATAAATGCATACATCACATAACATATAAAATGCATCATCATAGGAATCATCATATAAATCACGTCACATGAACATAATAAAATCATAATGCATCATCACATAAGTCATAGCATATAATCCGCATAAAACTACATCATATATATATATCTAAAAATCATGTCATAGGATAGAGTCTTGAGGAATCCTAAAAATAGAGCTCGCAGGCTCGATGGTCAATATATCAAATATCTCAACATAATGACAAGATAGCAATAAAAAATTCCCTAAACAGTTCTCTCCTCATCCCCTCGAGGTGAAGAGTGGGGTGATTGATGCTCGCTAATAGGAACTGAAGGAACCTATGAGGACATGATAGGCTATGTCTATGATTTTGATGGATCAATGATAGGTGGCTGGTTGTGATGGGACCTATGTCCTGATGATACTGTCCCATGACTATGACTAGGTCTGTGGCCTAAGGAGTTCCTGTGACTATGGTGTGACCTGTGCCTTGAGGACTATCTAGATGATATAGATCCACCCACATTGCTCTGACTATGGCTGCTATGACTCTTGCTACTACCACTACCTGTCCTAGTTTGAGTCTAAGACAAACCAAGATCTCACTAATTTTTTGGCACCGCTCTCTCATACAACATCCTGTATTGCCCCTGACTCGTGCTCACTCTGGCCAAATCCCTAGCGATCTCTCCCACTAGTCCAATGCATAACTAAGCAAACTCAGAACACCAGCTCTAAGCCTCCTGATATCGAATCATAGCCTAATCCTTATCCACCCTCATAACCTCTAGCTTTTCCTCCACAGTCCTAATACGAGTGAGGGCCTCATCCAATCTTCTCTGCATATCTACTAGCCTTTGGTCAACTATGGAATCCCGTGGCAAAGGTGGCCTTCTGGCTGTATCCTCCTGCCCATCCACCATCCACTCCCTAAACTATCTCTCAGCCTCATCTATGTCATCCTCTATGCTAATATCCATCTCCTCATCATCTCCTCCAATCTCCTCCTCTCCATCGACTGCCTCCAACTCTCCACTGACATCCAATGCATCCTCTCCTATATGCACCTCCTCCTCCCTCGACATCTCTCCCTCTGGCTGCCCTGCTGACTACTCTGCCTCAACCCTATCCTCCTCCTGTCTGACCTCCCCATCTAGCTACTCAGCCTCCTCCCTACTCTCCTCCTCTCTCTCCTCCTCACCCTCCTCTAGGATCAATGCTAATGGTACCCGCTTGACTCATTGTTGCATCCTCCTAGCCTACCTCCCATAGTCTACTCCTTGTCTCCTCCTCCCACCTCCTCCATCTCCCCCATCCCCTCCACCCCCATCTCCTCCACCCCTCCCCCCATCTCCTTAGCCTCCATCTCTGCCTCTCCCCCTACTACCATCCCTGCCTCCTCATCCTCCTTGATGCTCTTGTGGTATCACTGACTGTCGATCAATTGGTGCTAGCTGATCTAGACCATCAAGGGTAGTGGCTTGTGAGTTTGCTACCATACATCATAATCTAATGAAGTCCTTGCATCTTCCAAACCATTGCTCCAAGCCCACTACTATGTAGCCAATTCATCCACCTATTACTCTACTAATGGCACTGATATAGCTGGTCCTGACATAGTATCTTGGGATGAGCGGGCATACTCTACGATGTCCACAAGAACACCTTGCTACTCTTCGATCTGTCGAAGTACCCACTGGGGAAGGTACATCTCAATGATAAGCTATGACTAAATTGTCTGTCTAATCAAGTATCTAAACTGCCTATAGAAGGAAAGATGATCATTCTCTCTTGGCCAATGTGCACAATCTTTGTATGGCCTCCAGACGAATCCCATCAATGTGTTAATGCGATGGCACCAAAATCCTATGTCTCTAACTCTGGTCTACAACAATGTGTCTGCATACAAGTAAACATAAGGAATACCCTCGACAAGCTACAATCTCTAAATCGATGGTCGAAAGATGAGAATATGCTCCCAAGCCCAGATGATCAATAATGTTGTCCCGCGGCTAATACTACTTGCCTCCCTTAGGCCACCTCATGAAACTGATGATATAGTATCCTAAGTAAACATGGTCCCCATGCAAACACGGTCCTATCTCACATCATCCTAACAAGTACATCTCCCCATCCATGACCGTAGTGATCATGAATCAACACATCGCCAATCAAGGTGCATAGCATATCATCCCATTGCACATAGTGCTCAACCATAAATTTCCACCTGATCTCGTACCCATCGATGCCTAGCTACATGAAATCACTAATCTTATAGTACTCTATGATAGCCTGAAGTCCCTGACATGGATCATAAACCACTCACTCTCCTCTAATCAGAATGTGAAGAATCATGTAAATTTCCTCGAGAGTGATAGTAGCCTCTCCCATTGACAAGTGAAATGAGTAGGTCTATGATGTTGGAAAATGTGCCTCAATCTCACAGGCTGAAACCTCTGAGAAAGCATGGTCGCTATGACATTCATGTTGTCTGGCCGACTGGCAGTTTAGTAACTTTGTGTTTTTCTCATGTTGCTGAGTCTTTGCTTTTGTCTTTTCGACTGATGATGTCGATGTGACTTGTGGCCTTCGCTATAACCTTCTGCCAAGTGGAGACCTCTAGCCAATGGTTTGGTCTAGCAGATGTCAGGGAGACTCATGGTGATTGGATCATCGAGGTAACTCATATGTGTCGGAATGATGTCTCGGTGACGATAGGAAGTCTTGTCGATATTGGCGTGACCTTTGGTCTGTCTGGCCGATGTGATAATCGGTATGACTTGCTCCTATCGGTTGGAATTCTTGGCGACTGGGAGATGTCTGGCCGAAAGTTGGTGTCTATCAGATATCAGCGAGACTTGGCCGAAAGGGTTATGTTTTGGTATGAGGTCTTACTGATATGGATGTCTCGCCGATAGTCATACACATGGAGTCAATGGAATAATGAAAGAGTTTGGTAAGAACTCTTGCCGACAAGCATTTGTCTCATCGACTGTGTGGGATGTTCAACATGACTCCTAGTGAAAGGTGGGCTCGGGATAACCTGGAGACTTTGGTGTGAAGTCTTGGTGACAGGTTTTGGTCTCGTCGATGGCTGTGTGACTTCGGTGTACTCGGTGTAACCTCTTGGCGACAGTGGTAAGTCTGATAGCCTGTTAGAACTATAAAATTTTGATGATTTTTGCATATTTTTTATCCCCTTGAGTCTCTTTTTAATGTATACCTTAGGCACATTTTCTTCATTTCATTATTCTTTACGCACATTTTTCCATATTTCCCCATTGAATCCATCGAGTTATGCATTTTTCATGTTGTGGTCCATATCGGCATAGGTTTATCTAGGTCTCCCTAACCCATGTTGCTTGTGCGTTAACATACATTTGTTGCAGGTGTTTCAGCATGACTTGTCCATTTTTATAGTGATTGACATTCACATGTGGGTGGCTATCAGCATAGCATTCATGTTGTTTCGGCGATTGGGGATGCACTTATTGGTAGGAGTTTTGTTGTTGAGGTAGTGTCTCATCGAACTTGAGGTGTCTCCCTGACTTGTGCTTATGGAGGTCTATCAGTGAGAGCGAGGTGGTCTCAACATTATGTCTTGGTGAATATCTTTTATCTTACCGACTGGTGGTGGAAGGATTTATATCGGTATAGGTTGGAGCTATCGACATGAGGTCTCGGCGAGTGACCTTCGGTCTCGCCGACACTTCGTATGAGTTTTTGGTCCAGCCAAACATAAGGTCTTCAGTGAAGGGTCATAGCGATGTGCACATGTCTCACCGATGGAGCATAAGGGTTTCTTTAATATGGCTTTTGGTGAAAGGTTGGCTTTCTCTCGACGATCATGTGTGTTTGGGGTGCTTTGGTATGACATAATGTAATCTCCAAGAGGTCTCCCTGACACTGATGTGTCTCACCAATACACAAGATGAAAAGGTCACATTGGTAAGAGTTGAAGTTTGCGGCATGTGATCTTGGCGAGTTTGGATTGTCTTACCGACTGGCAACTAAGTGAACACTTCGGTAAGACTTATGGGCTTCGTTGTAAAGTCTTGGCGAGCCCATTGGGTCTTGCTGACAAGTCTTATGAGTGACTTTCGGTGAGATGTTGGATTTGTCTTGGCGACCTAAGGATAAAGGGATGCGATATCGATGAGATAGGGTTTTTGATAAGAGGACTCAGTGAGTGACCTCTGGTCTCGCCGATGGAACACAAAAAGACTTGTCGGCATGAGAATGTTTATGTCTCAAAAAAATAAAGGTATCACGGGGGATCTCAAAAAAACAAAGGCTTGTCTACATGACGTCTCCCCGATATCGTAAGGTTATAGTGACACGCGAATGGTAAAGGAACTCTCGAGGAAACAAAATGAAATCTACAAGACATCTCCCTGACTCTGATATGTCACAGTAAAAGCAAGTAACACCGAGCGAAGCGATTAATGATTGAATTGCCTTCAGCATAGCTACTGGATTGTCTCGTCGACTGTTTCATTGGTGAAAAATGGAAATTCAAATACTGTGGCCAACACGTAAATTGCTAAAATAACCATTGTTGGCCGACTTGATTGGAGCCCGAATTCTATGGAAGGCTGACATAGAACTTCAATATGATTTATTTTCTTGATGCTAGTGTATAAATAGGAATTTTGTAATTGTAAAATGATCACTAGTTATTAGATATTCAATACACAACAAGTAGATATAGTGGAATAAAATTATCAGATCAAAGACTATTGTTGCATGATTTCAGAATGGAGGTATTTATTAAAATCAGTTGATGTTGCTGCATTTCTCTGGTGTCAATTATTTGTTGAATTTAATGAAAGTACTGCTAAGCTGTCTCCAAGATTGAGGATTTTTGGTTGTTTGAATTGATATGACAAGTTTATATATAATTCATCAGTGCACATTTGTTGTATCTGTGTGATTGACTGATTGGTTCTTTCAAGCAAAGATTAAATCCTTTTAGTTAATCACATTAATCAAAGAGAATCATCTGGATTGTTCAAGTAGAGCTTTGTAATCACATTTTGCATGTTTATACAAGTTGTAAACATAATATATGCCAGATAGTTTGAGTTTCTCCATAGAAGTGTTGATCATCTTGATCTCATTTGACTCCGCATACCCAACAAGGCACTGGTCTCTGCACTTCATCATTTTGAACTCATTCAGTTTCTTTATATCTGTTTATTGAGCATTTTCGGATTTAGATTAGAAGATTGCTATTGTGCTTGATTTCATTTGTTCACTTCCATTTTCCATTGTGGAAAAATCATTGCAAGAAAGATAATCATAAGTCAAGTCTACTTTATTCAGAAAGGTACACCCGCCTAGGTTCAGCAACACTTCAAGAGTAGAAGTTGAGTTCTCTTGACCTTATCTATTACCCTAAAATGTATCAAGATATTGGCAGCCTCTTGAGGTATCTGTACTAGCATTTTTGAGAGCTAACAAATTGGCAACTCCGCTGGGGAATACATTCAGAATCAAAGCTTTAATCATAGAGTCAGGAACTTTATACAGACTTCGCTGGGAATAAAGAAACATCAAGTTTTTTTCATTTTTGACAAAAGTGAGTGGCGACTCTTGTAGCTATTCAAACATGAATGGAAGAAGATCTCAGTATAGGGGAGGTCATATTGGAGCTCCTACTGGCAGTAGTAAATGACACACAAAGATGACAAAGCTGATAAGGGAAAGAGGATCAATGAGGACATGTGCATAATAGACAAAGGAAAAGCATCAAGAGCACATGGTGAAACATATAATTGCTATGATACATGGAGAGATGATTCAAGTGCAGAACTTTTCACCCCTGAATATCGAAGAAATCCCTTCCCTTCTATTGATCCTCAAAAATAGGCTGAGTTTGAAGCTGCACTTGATCCTGAACAAATTAAAATTCAGCATGAGTATGATCATAAAATGGAGAGTAACCAAAATGTGTTTATTGATCATGAGCTTCCTGAGGAAGTAAAAGCATAGTTTGAATAGCAGAGGAAGGAGATAGAGGAGCTGAAGGCTGTATTGTAAAAAGTCCAAATTAATTCTCAGATAGCTAATTCCCCCCCCAAAGTATGTACCACCTCATAAGCAGAATAATCATGGTGTAGGGCCTTCAAATCCACTAGTGTCTCCTCACCATCAGACAAAAAATCACTACAAGTAGCCAAATCATCCACCTCATATTCTCACACAACATACAACTATGCATCCACCTCCTGGTCAGTCTTTTATCCCACAGTATAATGCATAATACAATAATCCCATGCATCAGCATCAATGTCCACCTATTCCTCCCCACCAACATACAACCATGATCAAACAGTTTGATTTAGCAGGTTTTCAGTTATACCCTTACCCTATTGATGGCAGTTGGAGGGGTATGGTGCCCAAATTTATAAGGAGTAATGCAATCACTACTAAAGAGCATTTAAAGAATTTCAATGTTTTCATCCAAGACATAGATGTGCCATATGAAGATTTACACATGAAGCTATTTATGATGTCACTTATTGAAGATGCTAGGGATTAGTTTAACAAATTTCCTGCATTTTCAATCAATTCTCTTAAAGTATTCCAAGATCGATTCTTAGAACAATATGGGAATCTAAATGCACCAGATGCAGCTCTTCATGAACTGATGTGAATTCAAAAAAATCAGAATGATTCAATTTATGATTTCAACCGAACATTCAATAAGTTGTAGACTAAGGTACCTCCTGGATCAAGGCTACCAGATTCTGTAGCTTTGAGTGTTTATTTAAATGCATTTGATCCTAAAACAGGGTATGAGTTGCGAAATAGATTCCCAAGAGATCTAGCTGAAGCTTAGAAGATAGCATTGACAATTAAAAACAACAGGAAGGCTGCTGGTATAATCAATAAAAGAGATAACCCTAGGGCTCCTCAGCAAAGCAATAATTATCAGTACAGACAAGAGAACACATACAAAAATGAAAGGCCGAGGTTGCATGAAATTCCATATAACACAGACTAGAAGGATGGAAAACCTATAATAGCTAGGCCAAGAAACAAAGAGACTCCTGATCCATTGAGTAAGAAGGGCACTTACATGGTGAGTAATAATTACTTTTGTGAAGCTTGTGATAAGCCACATTCCCCAGACTATTGTGTTGTGGCTCAAAGGATGCAAGAGGAGGGAATGTTGATGGAAAATAATGGAGAAGATCACAAGGTTTATTTGACTTCAAACACTTTTTACCATGGTGAGGAAGGATACTCATCTTTAGAGGATGAAGGTTATGAATATGATGTTTCAAATCAGAATATAATGTCCATATGGTTGAATAGTAGGTCTTTTATGATTCTGAAGAAGATTATACAGAGCCACATTTTGTTGAGGTGCCTGCTCCATGCAGTATGAGGAGACTCACCAAAGATGAAATTGAGAGAATAACTATTGTTGTAGTTGAGGAAGCAAGGAGTAAATACTGGTTGAGAAATAGAATAGTAAATGAGAAGGAAGGTGTTCCTGGGGGAATCTTTATGAAGGATCAGAAGGAAACACAAGGAACTGTGAAGAAATCAAAAAATAAACAGCATGATAAAAGTGAACAGAAGCTTGTCCAAAAAGAGGAAGCGAAGGAAGTACACAAAGAGATACAAAAGCCTGATCAACCTAGTAAAAAATGAAAGGAAGAAAACAAAGGAGAAACACCAGAACTGAAGAAGGCTGTTAAGGTGGAGGGCTCCTCTCTTGACTTTACTCAGGCGTTATCTCACAAATTAAATCAAAGTATGCAGCAAAGCACAAAAGATTGAAACAATAGAAGAATGATGTATGGGACACAATTGAGTTGTTTGATGCATTTTCAATTGAGCGGATTAACAGATCAAAGAACATAATGGTTGATTGTTTAGAAAATGTGGTGCTGAAAAGAGATCATATCACATTGGTTGGGGTATCACAAATTGAATTCAAGACAAGGCATGTTGTTCCTAATAACATTTATAGTTGGCAAGCCTTCAATGATGATACTAATCTTTTGAAATTCCTCAATTGTATTGATCAATATGAAGCCCAGGAAATTGACTTCAATGCTTTTGTTGAGGAAGTGGATGGGAAGCAAACAGTGTTTGTCAAGGAGATCTTATAGCTCAAAACAAATAAGCTTCCTAAGGGCTTAGTGGCATTGGAGTGGCTATATGATGGAAATGATCGGTCTCTCATGAAGCAGACACCAGTCAGAAGAGAATATATTGAAGAAGTTAACTTGGGGACTAAGATAGCACCAAGAAAGGTGTACATAGGAAAGAAGATAAGCCCTACAATTAGAAGAATGCTGATAGATTTGCTAAGAAAGGATAAACATGTCTTTGCTTGGTCTTATGAAGATCTAAAAGCATACAGGGAAGATTTTTTTCAGCATGAAATATCATTGAAGCCAGATGCTAAGCCTTTCAGATAGAAGCAAAGACCCATAAATCCAACACTGGAGCCTAAAATGCAAGAAGAATTGACAAAGCTCAGAGATGGGGGAATTATCAAACCAATCAGGCACTCAACGTGGGTCTCAAACTTGGTCCCTGTGATGAAGAAAAATGGAGGTATCAGATTATGTGTGGACTTCAGAAATTTGAATATAGCGTCTCTCAAGGACAATTATCCTTTACCTAATATGGAGGCTATATTGCATAAGGTGGCAGGGTGTGAGCTGCTGTCCATGATGGATGGGTTTTTTGGATACAACCAGGTCAAGGTCAAAGAATCTGAGCAATATAAGACAATATTCACAACTCCTTGGGGAACGTATGTATACATAAGAATTCCATTTGGTCTCACTAATGTAGGAGTGACCTTCCAAAGGGATATGGACGCGGCATTTGCAGATTTAATCAATGCTATCATGGTGGTGTACTAGAATGACATGGCTGCTCATACAAAGAAGGCTAAAGATCATGTACAACATCTCGAGAAGGTATTTATTAAAGCCCTAGAATATGATATTAGCTTGAATCCTAAGAAGTGTCATTTTGCAGTCACAGAAGGTAAGCTCTTAGGACATATTGTTTCAAAAGAAGAAATTAGGATAGATCCTGATAGGGTTGAGGCTATTGATAGAATTCTTGTTCCCAAAATTGTTAAGGCTATACAATCATTCTTTGGACAGATTAATTTTGTTAGGAGATTTGTTTCTAACTTTGCTGAGATCATTAAGCCCATATCAAAAATGTTGAAGAAAGGACAGAAAATGGAATGGACTGCAGAAGCCTTGGAAGCTTTCATATCTATCAAAAGGGCCATCAAGGAGGCTCCTGTCCTTAAATATCTAGATTTTGCAAAGCCTTTTCAAATATTTTCATTTGCTTCAATGCATACTATTGCTACTATTATGTTATAGAAGAATGAGGATGGTCATGAACAGCCTGTGTCTTTCTTCAATAAGTCATTACAAAGTTTTGAATTGAAGTATGACATAATGGAAAAATAGGCATTTGCATTAGTAAAGGCTACAAAAGCTTTCAGACCATATCTTGTTGGAGCAAAGGTGATTGCTTATGTTCCTCATGCAACTGTCAAAGAAATTCTGACACAATCTGAAGTTACAGGAAAAAGATGCAAATGGATTAATAAGATCCAAGAATTTGACATATAGAAGAGGTCAAGGTTTGGCTAGGCTAATGGCAGAATCAAATATTGAAGCGAATTAGGTTTGTAATATAGAAGAAAAGACTGTAATTGCAAGCATCAAGCATACTTCTTGGTATACTGATATTATGCATTACCTTAAGTACATGAAATGTCCAAAGGGATTGAGTGACAGCCAGAAAAGAACTCTAAAATTGCAAGCATCTAAATATGTTTTCATGGATGAAGATCTATTTTGGAAAAATAGGGATGGTATACCGTTGTTATGTCTAGATGAGTTTCAGGCCAAGCATGTTCTAAGTGAAATGCATGAAGGAGTTTGTGGAGGACACTACTCAGCAAAAACAATTGCACACAAAATTCTCAGGGCAGGTTACTATTGGCCTAAGGTTTTTAATGATTCTTTCACACACGTAAGAAAGTGTGAAGCCTGCCAGAAGTTCTCTGGAAAACTAAAGTATCAAGGAGCTTTGCCACTACAACCTTTATAGGATGATGCCCCTTTTCATCAATGGGGAATTGATTTCATTGGTGAGATACAAGAAAAATCAAGTGGAGGATTCAAGTGGATACTGGTTGCTACTGATTATTTTACCAAGTGGGTAGAGGCAATCCCAACTAAACAGGCTACAAGCAAAGTGGTGAAAAATTTCTTCATGGACAACATTATCACCATATTTGGTACACCACTGAGGTTAATCATAGACAATGGAATGTGTTTTAGATTAGATGAGTTTAGAAGCTTTTGTGACACATATGGCATTATTATTTCTTATGCAGCTCCTTACCATCCAAAAGCTAATGGTCAAGCTGAATCTAGCAATAAGAGTCTTTTGAAGATTATAAGAAGGATGTTGAGTCAGAACAAGAAGGCTTAGGATTCAAAATTAAAGCTGGCTGTGTGGGCTGATAGGATTACTGTGAAAAAGGAAATTGGAAAGTCCCCATTTGAGTTGGCATATGGAGCACAGGCCAAGATGCCTTTGCAGAATTTGTTACCAGTCTACAAGTTTGTCCTTCAAGAAGATTTGGATGTTCCTAAACCTATGGAAGACAGAATGGAGCAACTAGTTGAGCTTGATGAAATAAGAAGAGTTTCCCAAAGCCAAAACATGAAGTTACAAACACAAATGAAGTATCTATTTGATAAGAAGGCAAAGGATAGAAAATTTGAAGAGAATTATTTGGTGTTGATGTGGAACACAAGATGTCAGGAGAAGGGCAAGCATGGTAATTTTGAAGCTTTTTGGCTAGGACCTTTTGTTATTGTTGGAAAGAAAGGTGAAGATTCATACTATCTATAGAATATGGCTGGTGAAGTTCAGGAGTTGCTTTTTCATGGGAAATTTTTGAAGCATTTTTTCTCTTAAGTGACACAAAGGATTGAGGGTTGCCAGTGCATGGACAACTCTTGTTTATCCTCTTTAAAATTATTTTCCATGCATAGTAGTTTAGAATTCTGGTTCATCTCTATTTTGCATTCACTTTCCTTTCATTCTCTCATGTTGCATTTCCATTTTGTCCACTAGTTCATCATTCTATGTCTGCTCTGCTCACCCAAAGATCTGGATCCTTGCAATGATCTCACTATCATTCATCCCCAGACAGAGCCAGTGTTAGAACTATAAAATTTTGATGATTTTTGCATATCTTTTATCCCCTTAAGTCTCCCTGTGATGTCTACCTTAGGAACATTTTCCTCATTTCATGATGCTTTACACACATTTTTGTCATATTGCCCCATTGAATCCATCGAGTTATGCATTTTTCATGTTGTGGTCCATATCGAAATAGGTTTATCTAGGTCTCCGCGACCCATGTTGCTTGTGCGTGAACATACATTTGTTGTAGGTGTTTCGGCATGACTTGTCCATTGTTACAGTGACCGGCATTCACCTGTGGGTGGCTATCAGCATAGCATTCATGTTGTTTCGGTGATCAGGGATGCACTTATTGGTAGGAGTTTTTTCATCGAGGTAGTGTCTCATCAAACTTGAGGTGTCTCCCCGACTTGTGCTTATGGAGGTCTATCGGAAAGAGCTAGGCGGTCTTGACATTGTATCTTGGCGAATATATTTTGTCTTACCAACTGGTGGTGGAAGGATTTATATCGGTATAGGTTGGAGCTATCGACATGAGGTCTCGGTGAGTGACCTTCTTTCTTACCGACACTTCGTATGAGTTTTCGCTTCGGCCAAACATAAGGTCTTTGGTGAAGGGTCATAGCGATGTGCACATGTCTCACCAACGGAGCATAAGGGTTTCTTTAATATGGCTTTCGGTGAAAGGATGGCTTTCTCTCGGTGATCATGTGTGTTCAGGGTGCTTTGGTATGACATAATGTAATCTCCAAGAGGTCTCCCTGACATTGATGTGTCTTGCCGATACACAGGATGAAAAGGTTACATCGGCAAGAGTTGAAGTTTGCGGCATGTGGTCTTGGCGAGTTTGGATTGTCTTACCAATAGAAAACTAAGTGAACACTTTGGTAAGACTTATGGGCTTTGTTGTAAAGTCTTGGTGAGCCCGTTGGGTCTTGCCGACAAGTCTTATGAGTGACTTTCGGTGAGTTGTTGGCTTTATCTTGGTGACCTAAGGATAAAGGGATGTGATATTGGTGAGATGGGGTTTTCGATAAGAGGTCTCGGCGAGTGACCTCTGATCTCGCCGATGGAACACAAAAAGACTTGTCAGCGTGAGAATGTTTATGTCTCAGTGAAATAAAGGTATCACGGGGGCTCTCAGAAAAACAAAGGCTTGTCTACATGACGTCTCCTTGACATCATAAGGTTATAGCGACACGCGAATGGTAAAGGAACTCTCAAGGAAACAAAATGAAATCTACAGGACATCTCCCTAACTCTGATATGTCACGGTGAAAGCAAGTAACACCGAGCAGAGCGATTAACAATTGAATTGCCTTTGACATAGCTGTTGGATTGTCTTGCCGACTGTTTCACTGGTGAAAAATAGAAATTCAAATATTGTGGCTGACATGTAAATTGCTAAAATAACCGTTACTGGCTGACTTGATTGGAGCCCAAATTCTATGGAAGGCCAACATGGAACTTCAATATGATTTATTTTCTTGATGCTGGTGTATAAATAGGCATTTTGTAATTGTAAAATGATCACCAGTTATTAGATATTCGATACACATCAAGTAGATATAGTGGAATAAAATTATTAGATCAGAGACTATTCTTGCATGATTTCAAAATGGAGGTATTTATGAAAATCAGTTGATGTTGCTACATTTCTCTGGTGTCAATTATTTGTTGAATTTAATGAAAGTATTGCTAAGCTGTCTCCAAGATTGAGGCTTTCTAGTTGTTTGAATTGATATGACAAGTTTATATATAATTCATTAGTGCACATTTATTGTATCTATGTGATTGATTGATTGGTTCTTTCAAGCAAAGATTAAATCCTTTTAGTTAATCATAGTAATCAGAGAGAATCATCTGGATTGTTCAAGTAGAGCTTCGTAATCACATTTTGCATGTTTATACAAGTTGTAAACATAATATATGCTAGATAGTTTGAGTTTCTCTAGAGAAGTGTTGATCATCTTGATCTCATTTGACTCCACATACCCAATAAGGCACTGGTCTCTGCACTTCATCATTTTGAACTCATTCAGTTTCTTTATATTTGTTTATTGAGCATTTTAGGATTTAGATTAGAAGATTTCTATTGTGCTTGATTTCATTTGTTCACTTCCATTTTCCATTGTGGAAAAATCATTGCAAGAAAGATAATCATAAGTCAAGTCCACTTTATTCAGAAAGGTACACCCACCTAGGTTCAGCAGCACTTGAAGAGTAAAAGGTTGAGTTCTCTTGACCTTATCTGTTACCCTAAAACATATCAAGAGATTGGTAGCCTCTTGAGGTATCTTTACCTGCATTTTTGAGAGCTAACATGGCCGACAGGAGACTTCGGTGTAACACATGTGTTTCGGTATGTTGACTTTTATGTTGAAATTCTTTCCGACTCGGTATGACTTGAAGACTTCGGAGTAATGTCTCAATGAAAGCGATATGTCTTGCCGACTGGGATGTTTCAGTATAACATGAAGAGCTCGTTATGAAGTCTTGGTGAAGAGCGATTGTCTTGCCAATGGGGTCCTGATGTCGATATGACCTCTCAGTGAAAGATGGTTGTCTTGCCGAGTGTTGCTCACATCGATATGACTTTGGAACATCAATATGATGTCTCATCAAATGGCGATTGTCTCACTGATGAGAATACTAATGTCAATGTAACTTGTGAACATCAGAGTGATGTCTTGGCAACACGGTGAAGTCTAAGCAATAGCTTTATGGACTCAGTGTAACGTCTTGCTGATAGTGAAGACTCTTGGCGATAAAGATGATATGGGATCTATGGCATTGGGGAGACATGGTTAGTGTCTCACCAACATGTGACACAGGTTGAACTTTTTTTTACTGAGTGAAGACTATCCGACGTGGTGTGTTTTGGACCAATCAGAGAAAGCAGGATGTGAACCGTTTGTTGTGAGACCGTTGTGACCATTTCTATGTGGAGGGGAAAGCTCTACATGAGGAAGTGGAAACATCTATGTTTTGATAATGATGTTGAGCTAGTTGATTCGATAGTTCTGATCCAACAGTTGGAAAAGAACGATTTCATAGAGCCTGCAGAGAATGAATGTATATATGTATGCATTGGATGTTCTGGAGTAGGGGGCCTGATAAGCCAAGGAGCTGAAGAGCCAAGAGCCAGAGAGATAACGATAGAGAAAGGACCGAGTGGCTGGCTGAAAGGCTGAGGCCATGATGTCAAAGTAGAGGAAGAGATCAGGCAGTGTTATGCTGGAATCTCTCCTGATCTCTCAGGGATAGTTTGCTACCAGATTGTATCCAGAATGAACAAGATGTAATCTCTGAAAGGCTAAGAACCTAAAACTGTATTGTAACTTTCTGTTGCTGAATAATACAATGGCTCAAACTTTGGAGAGTGGGGTTTTTTACCCGAAAGGGTTTTCCCCATGTAAAATCTTTGTGTTATGTTTTTTGTAGTATCTTTCATCTGTGTTGTTGCTTGCTGTTGAATTTACATGTGTTTCTCTTAGAAGGATTAATGTTTGAAATAAACTGTGTCTATTTTCACTTTAGGACATAGTAGTACATGTCTTTGAGGCAACCTAATTGAAATTAAAGTTATCGAAGGAACTACTATTTGGAGTTTTCATTAGATGCACTCCCTTGATTTCCATACATCTGAGTGCCACCTCTCTACTAGTGTTGTCAAAAGACCCCTATTTTCCCAGATAATGGGCATATAGGTAACATAGTATAGTCCTAACTACATCAGTTGCCTACACTCCCTATCCCGAAGCTGATATTTGAACACATATGTCGTTGGCCTAAACTCATACGTATAAATAGGTGGTAATCATTTCTACACATGCAGAAACAAGAATTAGCACATTGTTAAACATCATCATTATCATCTATCTAATCAAAAGTATTCAAAAATTGAGCCTACACTAAGTCAACGTTGGTCAAATTCAAATGTGTTGCACCAGGTTAAATGCATCATTTCATTAGGCATATGCGTCTTGGCATGGTGATTGTGTCACACAATCTCATAGATGCATCATGATAAATCACTTGTGTCACTCCCTCCATCAGTTGCATCACTATAAAAAAATGCATCGCATGGTCCCACATTTGCTCTTCAATTTGGCGATTGAGTTGCAAAACCTAACACTTGCGTCGCAATACAACGATTGTGTTTCACTAGCCCACAAATGCGTCATTGTAAACCTAGACCTATTTTGACCCCTACATTTGAGTCACATTGCATCAAATGTGTGTGACATGAACACAATTGTGCCTTTTGCAAATGTAGATGTGTCGTGATGCATTTGTTGTCCTAACTTTAATGCCTAAAAAAGCACGAAAAATGAGAAAATCACAAAGCGAGAATAGGGTACATACCACTGGCTCTATGCCCTCTAGCTGTCAAAAGGTCCGCACTCAAAATCCACAATGCTTGGTCACTAGAATCACCATCTTTGCACAATCTCCTCTCTCTAGGCTCTAAATTTTCAAAAGGCAAAAGTCAAAATGAATTAACTTTTCACCCAAATCAAACCAATTTATAGGGTTTTCTCTAAATTTTATTACTGGACCTTCATTTGACCATCTTTGATTGCCTCATTGACTGCTTTAAACACATTGAAATTCAAAACTTTCCACGTTATTTTTTTTGGACATCAAATTGACTTATCGGGACACTTTACAAATCTTTATGGCATTGGGCTAAAATTTGTAAATTTTTTTGAGGGGGCATAGATACTCCTTACCTTCACTGGGGCATGTTTTTGGACTTATTTTCTTTGTCACAATGTGATAAACTGCATTATGACAAAGAGGGGCAAAATTTAGACACATAAAATTGACCTAGGCCTGTGAACTTTATTTTCTCCATATTTCTTCCTAACACAATTAAAATATTTAATTATATCCTATGGTCCAATTTCAACTATTAATTAAATAATTCTCAATTATTTAATTAATTCACATATTGTATTCCTCCTGACTATTTAAATAAATAAATTATATTTATTTAAATACATCGCTAATTTCCTGTCTCTCTATAATTAAATAAATTCTTAATTTTTTTAATTATCACTTGTCCATTAATTTCTCCTGATTATTTAAATAAATAAACTTTATTTATTTAAATACATCATTAATTTCTAATGTCCTCTTATAATTAAATAAATTCCTATAATTTATTTAATTATTGTCCACCTTGGCTTTTTCTAATTTTAAATAAAGACATTTATTTAAAATTGTCCACTTTCTATTTTTGTCTCCAAGTAAAAAATTAAATTAATTATTTACTGATACATGGCCCAACCACTTTTAAATTAAATTAATTTTTAATTCAAAAGGTCAATTCTTTCTTTAAATCAAATAATTTTAAATTATTATTTGAATCTCTACCTTTTTCTCTTGTCACATGCAATCTTGTCCATTGATTTGATTTTTCTAAAATCAAATCTCAACCCTTCATTTCAAATGTTTCCCTAAACCTAACTATGGGTTGTCACATTTAATTTCAACCATTTATCTTAGGGCTTCTCTCAATTTTCAATCTTGTCCATCCATCTAAAATTGGATTTTCTATAAAAAGGCAATTTTAGCCTCATTTGACACACTTCATGCTTCAGACATTTTCATGCTAGGCTATTTTCTGCATACTTTAGGCTTATTACACACTTGCATACTTGCATTTGTAGCTTTTGAATAGAATCCTTCAATATTTTCTTAGGACATAGACATAGTCATAGGTTGCTCATTAAAAATCTGAAGGAAAATATAATATTGCAGCAAATGGAGAAGGTGCAATGAAGGCAATTCATGGAGGGCATGAAGACTTGGTGAGATTATTCTTTATTTTTTATGCTTTCTAACTCCATTGTTCTTCATTGTTTAGCTATGGATTAGTTTGTTTATGCTTTATAATGCTAACATAAATTTTTCCCTTAGTTATAGCTACAAGATCAAAATTCTACCTAAACCCACTCTAACTGAGTGATAAAGAAAAGAAAAAGATAGACTAGGGATGCAAGAGAGAAATAAATTTTGATTCATTCAATTAACTAGACTTGTTTTTCTTCAAGGAATTCCTAAATTAAACTATAGAATAAATCAACCTGTAATCAATACAAAGATTCATTCATTCACACCACAGAAATTAACAACAGATTTCAAATCACAATTTGAACAAAAGAAACTATAAAACTTTATTCATTCCTTGAAAAACATCAAATCAAATAGCTAATAAGACCAATACCATTCCTAAATATAAATTAAATCAAGTTTAAATCTAACTGTTTCTACTATGATAAAATAGATAAACAACATTTACAATTTTGGCAAACTTCACCAATGGAAACCAATGTCTCTAGATCAACTCCACTATGCTAAGAATACAAGAAAAATCTACCATCTACTCTATTACTAAACTTTTATCAGCTAGCCTATAAAATGTCTAACATCTTTTTTTAATTTTCTAACCCCTTTAGTGAACATATTTTACAATTAATAGCTTAGATATTTTTTAATTCTTGTGAAAATGATCCATCAAAAAGCTATAATTTTCGTCTGCATGCAGTTAATTCAGAAAGGAAACTTTTTTTTTAGTCTTTGTTGACTATAATTGACTTCAATTAATAGTTGCAACTTCCATCTTTTCTTAGATTTTTTACTTTGAGTTTGCTCCTTTACATGATGTGCAATAACATATTTTTCTAGCAATAATTTTACGTTACACTGTCGCTTATCAGTTTGAATCCCAACAATTTCCTCTTTTGCACATTAGTCTTGCAAATCAACCTTGATTCACCCTCATTCCATCATGAAAAGCATCTGCAAAATATTGAAAGTGCACTAATTAGTTCATAATATTAATTAATTAATTAAATTAATTAAATTTCCAAATTATTTTGATTGGATACATATAAACTTAAAATTTTCTCAATCAAATAATAACCAAATCCCTTTTTTTTCAATTAATGTTATTTTAAATCATTGAAATAAAATAACATTTAAAAATATTTCTCATAAGGATTCATAATGTCAATGCATTCCTCTAACTTGGAGAGCACTACAAATATCACAACATTAATTAATCAATAAGTGATCAATTAATAAAATTTAATAAAAATATTTAATATTATGTCAATTAAATGCATTTACTAAACATTTCATTTCCATCATTGAAGTAACAATTAAATACATTTTTTTATCGATGCAATTTAAAATTTTATGTAACCCTGTCCCAAATAGAATATTCAACTTGTAGTAACTGTGAAACACCCTTGCACTCCAATTTTGTTCATAGCCCCAACCAATGTTTTAACCAAAATCGACTCAGGCCTTATAACACCCTAAAGGTTGTAATGTTTTCTAATATTTTCAATAGCCCAAGTGAGGACACATTGTATCTACAACCATTTTTTTCTATGAAATCACATTTCTATAGATCACCCTACCTAGTTTGCGTGCATATTTAACAAGGTGGTTACAATTTCAAATTTTTATTGAGTTCTTATTCCTTTTATGCTTTGATGGATGTCGATCCTTGTCCAAAAATTTTATTCATTGTGATTGATGATGACTCATCTTTGTGGGGAATGATCAATTAGAATGCAACAGGTCTATAGAATCATCATCTTCATTGTTCTCCATAACCCAATTGCTTCTAGAAACAATTCTGAATTTTTTTTCTTGCTTTTAGACTCTTGATATTCCAAGTAAACCACAACCATGGTACCAACAAGAAACCACAAAATTAGAGCCCAGTTAATTCCTTTTACATGTTCAAATATCTTGTTGCTATTATTCCTCTAGCGAGCAAAATTCTCCAAGCAAAAAAAAAATCATAAATCCATGAACTACTAAAACAAGGTGAAGTGCTTTGCCAACCTCAACTACACCCATCAACAAATGCACCAAGATAGCTCGAGTGTTGGTTGTTGACTGCATATTTCTTTAACTTAAGATTTCCTCGAACCAAAGAGCACCACTTGACCAATATTGGGACTGCTCCCACTTCAAACCATCATTCATGAGTTTTGCAATAACCACTGGATATACCATCTACTTTTTCCAAGAGTCCATTATCTCATTCAAAGATTCTCTTGACTCCTCTAAGAGGGTAGCTGATAAATCTTCAATCCTTGCATTTTTGCAAGCATACCTTTTGTATATGAAATAAGGACATTCTAGAAACATTGAGCTCCTTTGTAGCTCCCAAGCATGCAGATTAGAGAAGCTCCTTTTAAATAGCTTATAGAATCAAAAATTTCATCAATTTTTCTAGCATGGAAAATTTCCACCTTAGTGGGATGAGACTCGGCGAGCCTATCCAATCTAAAATCCTCCATTGTTTTGTTAGTAAATTGTGTCCAAATTTTCCATTCTGGAAATAAGCGATTTGCTACCAAATAGCTAACCCAAGTTGTAAAGCCTTCATTAAGCCATAGGTGAGTCCACCACTCCATTGTAACCATATTTTGAAACCATTGGTGAGATAACTCATGATTTCACATTTTTTATGTATCCATATCTTCCTTTCTCCACAAATATTGCATTTCATTGATAGCATGCGATCTATTTTACATTGTGTGTGCATTGTCCATGCTTTTCCCTTTGGTTGCGTGCATGTTTACCAGGGCATTGGAAATTACAATCATTTGAACAAATGTTATTGTTTAACTCCCATGCTATGATGGATGTTGATGTTGAACAAGACAACTAAGAGGGGGGTGAATTAGTTGTAACAAATTTTAACTTTTAAATCATTCATCGGCACTTAGATCAATCACAAATCCTTAACACTACTAAAATGATTAAACATGAGTGCAAGTGAAAAAACTAAAAACCATCACACAAACACAACAAAACTAGATTTAAATGGAAACCCCAATGAGGGAAAAACCACGGTGAGGATCAACTCACACTATACAGAATAAAAAAACTGAATACAAATGCTCACTACCTGAGAAAAAGGTTCACTGCCAAAACAAGGACTCACTATCCAATAGGGTTAACCACCCGAAGGGCTCACTGCCATAGAGATACAAAGAATATAAAAGAGATATGTTACAGAGAGAATACAATCTCAATGCAACAAATATTTCCACCACAATTTTCTCAACCACTTGTAGACATGTATGAATGATAGAGTACACCAACTCATTGCATCCAAAAACTCAACATTTAGACTTTGCACTGATCTGCCACATTCACATAACACACACCCACTGATTCACATATATTTCACATCTATCTTCTCTATTTATTTGCACTTATCTCTTGTCCTTCACCACTAACTCATCATGTATTTATACCATCTTCAACTTTGAAACATATCCAAAGTCGTCCATTCATCATTAAATTCAAATTAGGTTGGTGCCAAAAAATCCTAGGGTGGAATTAGAATGAGGACCACCCAAACACATGCTTGATGAGGACCCAAATAGGTCCCAACATGCTTCATCAACTTTGAAATTAGTGTTCAACATGAGGTCGACCAAACTAGTGTAAAACACATAGAACAATTATGCACATGCAACTCTTAGCATGATCAAATCCTTTTAGACACCAAAATTATCTTCAACATGATCATAGAAACTTAACTCTATAACTTCAAGTCATAAGACTTAGCCAAAAATAAATCCGTACCAACAAAATTTCTCCCAGACCTCAGCCAGATACACAAAAAATCATAGTTCACAACTAGTGAACATGACTGGCACTGTATAATGAATTAGAAGCCAAGAATCTAGATATAGTATCTTCCAACAACCATGATCAACATATCTAAACCACACAAACATGGGACCAAAACCCAGAGCAACCAATGAAAACTTGCAACCTTTCTTCATTACAATTTTCTCAATATCCTTAACATGTATAGCCAATAACCTGCATCCATGACATCAATGAAAACAACAACTAGTTGATAACCAATTGATCAGTTGACATCATTGAAAACACCTTCATTCTTGCAACAGTTAATACCCTGTACTTAGACGTTTTGCATCTCTTCAAATAAAATTAGTTTGTGCAAATTCTACAATCATCCCACTCCATGGATTGCATTTGCTTAAGGAACTTTCATACATTGATCGGGGGTTTTCCCTATCTATGCTTCTAGATTGGGTGTGTTGTTTGAAATATTTGAAGAAACCTTTTTAACAAACACATTTTGTGCCATATTCTAGAAGCATTGCATTCTCAAAATGATACCCCTTTGAAGTCTTATGTCAAATAGGTTGCTGCCTTGCACATACTCTTACACCCACCTGCACTTGAAATTTTCCTGAGACTCTTAATAATCTATATTGTGTGTATCTTGCAATCAACCTTTGAGGTACTCTATCATTCATGTTCCCTACCGTGCCCTCCTTTTTGCATACATTTTTACCAAAGCATTCAAAAAATCCATTTTTTCATTTTACTACCATCATGAGAACACATTCTTTGGAAGGAATTTAGTCATATGGTTCTTATGCCATGCCAATGCTTCCACATTTAGCATACATGTATATCAAGGTATTCAAGATTACAACATTAGATAAATACCCACACTTGATTACCTTTTGATAGGTTTCCATACCCTATACTAAAGCTTTGAATTACACACAGATAGTGAGGATGCTGGTAAAAAGCCATGGAATTTGATTTACACCTGCAAACTATGTTTGCATCAAAGTTTTAAAAGCCTTTTTAATGAATTCATGATCTGTACATAAACTCCCATCATTTCCCATCACGAGACATCTCTTTGAGGCATTTTTTCAAACAATTTACATACATACTTGTTTGTGATTCCATACTTTACAAGTGTGTATACTAGGGTAGATGTGATCTAGAAAGGGCTTGGAACTCAGCTCATCTTTTCCAAATGCATTTTCTTGAAATGTTTCTTTCACCCAAACTTCAAACTCCCATATTGGCATGTTGCCTGCCATTGCATCTACTTGGAGGTTTTTTTAAAGGCTTTGTCACCAAATAAATTTTGTGTAGATCTTGAAACCATTAATAGGTCTATATTGTGCATATCACACAAGCATTGCATTCCATGAATTTTTTTTGAGGAATTTAGTCAAACAGTTTATGCACCCCATTATGATGATTTTTTTTAAAATTTTCAATCGAGCATTTTTTTCAGTTAAAAAATTTCAACACATCCCTTGGTTGCGTAACCTGTGATCACGACATCTCTTGAAATGCTGCTTATTTGTTGTATTGTGCCCAAAACAATTCACTTCCCTTTTATGCCTCCACACCTTTGTGTGCATTTCCTTCTATGGGATCAAGAGTTTCTATATCCAAAGGACTCCTTTTTTGCATATGAAGTGGGGGCAGGGTTAGAAAAAATCCCTAATGCGAACATTTATTTCTCCTTTACTCAAGCAAGATAATATTCAACACTTGACCTTTCTTTTTTTTTGGTGTTAAGTTCCCCTTCAATCTTGAAATCCGAAATCCGACGTCCATGCGGTATTGGGAGCGGGATAAAACTCAGCCATGGACATTTTTCATGGGGTCCAAAGTGTGGTCAAGACCCAATCTTGACCTCTTTCATTTATTTGTTTTATTTTTGATTTTTTTTGAATTTTTTATTTATTAAAAAAAATAAACTTTTTATGTTTTGTTTTTTAATTTATTTAATTATTTAATTATTTTATTTTTTTAGACTACAGAAATCAGTTGGGTATCCATCCCCTATAAATTGTAGTGCATCTAGTAAACATTTTTCACGTGACCAGTGGCGCTAGTGCGACACGCCCTCCAGTACCACAGGTTTGGGGGGGGGACTAGATCTTGTGACCTCTTGCCTACAACAGGATGCTTTAGCCAATCGAGCTAGACCCCCTGCCCCAATTTATTTAATTTTTATTTTGTTTTAAACTTTTTTAATTTAATGATTTTTCTATTTTAAAAAACTTTTAATTTTTTTAAAAATAAAAAGACTTTTATTTAAATGCTTTAAATTTCAAGCCTTTAAATCCTTATTTTGTTTTAATTTATTTACTTTTATGCATTTTAATTTTTAAATCTTTTAAATTAAGATTTTATTTATTATTTTTACTTAAATTTTAAAATGTAAATCTTTAAACCTTTAGATTTTAAATTTATTTATTTTAAATGCTTTATTTTATTTTTTACACTTTTAATTTTAAATTTTCTAATTTATTTCTTTGGAATTTTTATATTTTACCCCTTTTTTGTATTTTTGGAATTTTAATTTTTTTTGCATTTCTATATTTTTGACTTTTTGGTATTTTGAAAAAATATAGATTTAGACCACAAAATGAAAGCCAACGGCCAAATAAATGATGCGAAAACCAAAAAGACAAATGATGAACAAAAAAAAACAATGAAAAAAGAAACTGAAATGAAACCATGAAGGATGAAAGTGAAGAACAAATGAACGACAACCAAAACAGAGATGTGACGAGGCAAAAAGGTGACAAAGCAAGGAAGGGATTAGGATCAGGACTTGACATGGAACATGAACCAAAGAAACCCTGAAGGAAAAGAAAAAATTAGGATTAGGAATGAACTTGGGACACAAACCTTCAAAATTCCAAGGTGTTGGTTCTAGTCCAAACTTGAACTTGAAAGGAAAACACACAAACAAAAGCGGAGATTAGAATTGGGTCAAAACCAAGAACATGAACCTTTTGAAGAGGTTCAAGGTTCTAATTTCAGTTCAAATTTTGAATCCAAAACAAGGAAAAGGTGAAGGAAGACCATAGGGATCAGAATCAAGACAAAACCCAAAACATGAACCTAAAAGAGGTTCAAAGTGCAGGTTCTAGTCTGATGTATGATTCTGAAATGAACAAGGAAAAGGAAAACAAGCAGAGATCAGATTTGGAATAGGACCTGGAACTTGAACACTCTCTCAAGGAAAAGTTTAGGTTTTATTTTCAAACTCAAGCCTAAGAGAGGAAAACAAGCAAGGTCCAGGGGTTGTGAAAAACTCTAAGATAAGACCAAAATGACAATAAACACAAAACAAGAGATGAAAATCGTAACAAGTGAAGAGGGAAAAGATGAAACGAGAACAACAAAGCACAAAACATAATGAAATAAACCAATGACACAAAAGAAAATAGAGGGGTTCCCCAACTTTTCCAAGAAAAAAATTGGGGTGTGTATGCAGGGCATAACAAGCCCATTAGCTTGCTGAGAATCAGTGGGCCCATTGTCAGAGCTCGTAGGATAGCAAGCTTTGGACGTGTGTCTTGGTGGACCCTGTGTAGGCAAGTGGTGTTAGAGGAGATTGGTGGTAGATATTAAATTGACCATTTATCCAATGGTTGTGCTTTAAAGTTGGTTGATGAATAAGATCTAATGGTGACTGCTCAGGCTTGTGTCTTATAGTGAAGATCAACGGTGAAGTTTTAAGGGTGATTAATTAGATGGTGATGTTTTAAAGATGTTGAGATGAATGGAGAACCCAAATATCATGGAACAAAGTAATAGATTGATAGCCCAGATTCAAAGATTAAGCTACACAATGGATAAGTCCATGCAAATGAGGTTTTTGATAGGTAAGCGACACAAAGAAAAAATTTAATTGGTCCAACTATACCTGTGACCAATGTGAATGAGGATTTGATATATAGGTTAGAAGCATAGATCGTCATGTCGAAAGAGATCAAAATCACATTTAGATCAGGTACAGGTTGTATGAATTAAATGACCTACCTACTCCAATGATTATCTGATTGGAGATTTGATCAGTAAAGTGGTGACACAGCTTGCAAAGGAGATGGAGAGCATAATTAGATCATATAGTCAAGAGAATGAATTTAATGCATTCAGGGTTTAGGTTTTTGTAGGTTACCATATTTAGCTGATTCAATCAATTAGTATAGAGTGTGTGTGGCTCGATGCACTAATAGCTTGCTATAGAATCTTGTGTGTAAAGGAAACCCTAACAAAGATTTCTAGTTGATTGAGACATGAGTGAGAATCTTGAGGTAGTAATTATAGGTCAGTGAAGAAAGAAGACAATTAGAAAATTGTCTAAGTGTTGTGTCTACAAGAGTTGAGTGTGTGTAGAGGGTGTAGTGCAATAGACTAAGAATGCACTAATTTTGAATGAGTAGAACCCAAACTAAAATCAGAGATTTAGATATGTGTTAATATTCAAAGAATAGAACAAATAATGTTCTAAGTGTAGAACAAAGCAGATAGAGAAGTGAAGTGTGACAAGATAGAATAGTGAATGTTCCAAGTGCAGAGGAGAAAGTGAGTGCAGAGCAGAGGGGATGTGTTGTTGATATTGCAACATCAGTAGTAGAGAGAATGTTTTCATAGTTGTAGAACAAAGATTGAGCAACTACAGACTAGTCTTGTAACAAAGAACTAGATTCATGTGAATCACTTGTATTTTTCATTTCAAATTTGATTGGTTGGTACCACTAGATAACTGAGTTGGTGCTCAGTGTAGGGAGTTGGTGCTCCTAAATCAAAGGATTGGTGTCTCCTTAGGGTTGGTTCCCTTAAACTTTGTAACAGAATATTTCTTTGTGATGCTAGATTTGAGTAGTAGACTCAATCAACCTTTGTCACTGTGGTTTTTCCCATCTTGGGTTTTCCATGTATATCATGTGTTATGTGATGTTATGTGTGTGTATGTTTATGATTCTACATAATAGGTTTTAATTTGCACACTAAGGGTTTAAGGAATTAATATGCATAAATGTTTTAAGAGTTAAAATTATAGTATCTAGTGATTCACCCCCACTCTTATTAGATTGTTGTGTTCCAAAAATTGGTATCAGAGCCCCAAGTTCCCTAGGAGAAGCTTAATTAGCTCAGGTAGATCTTGGATAAGTGAACACAAAAATAGATTATCAAGAAGACTTATTTGCATATGGTGAATCTCCCTTTGATGGATCAGAATATATATTTTGGAGACTTTGGGTGGAAGCATATTTCCTTAGGGTTTGATGTGTGGATGTTAGTAGTAAATAGATATATAGTTGCTAATACACCTCCAAATACTGAGGCTGAAAAGAAGGCATATAAGGACAATGCTAGGGAAATGGGCACAATTCTTAATGGGTTTTCAAGCTTTGTGTTTTCCAAAGTCATGCACTATCAAACTACACATGAAATTTGGAACAAGTTGAAGGGGATGTATGAAGAGAATGACGATGAGGTGCAGGCCTTAATTCAGAAATATGAAAGAGAGGTTGAAATTCTAAAGCTAAATGAAGATGAGAATACTACAAATACATCCATGAGAGAAGTTGCATCTAGAAGAGAGACAGTAGAAGAATATACTTTTGGATCATAGGAGTGTAATAAAGAGGAAGTTGATTTCATCAGAAAACTAAGGAGAGGCTCCATAAAATGTAGAGGTAAAACTAGTTATCATGCTTTTGAATAAATTTATGATGAAAAGCATAACTCTAAGAAAAAAATATTAGTAAAAATATGGATAAGAAGAATATGCACATAAGAAGAGAAAATAGGTTATATGATGTAAGAGGTAGATCAGGTGATGAACATGAAAGTTCCTATAAGAATGACCTCTGATGAAGAAGTTAAGAGATTTGATAAAAAGGAAAATGGTAAAGTTGAAAAGCTCCATGAAGAAGGAGAAGATGAAGGAGAGGTTAACCTAGAACGAGAAATCATATGTGCTCTAGATGAGATTGATGATCTCAGAGATGAAATTGTGGAATTGAATAAGGAAAACAAGCAATAGAAAAAAATTGCACAAAAAGAGTCAGATAAACTAAGCAAGGATCTTGAAGAATCTACCCAAAATGTGGTAGATTTGAAGTTACAGCTAGAAGAAGCCAAGAGAGTAGAAGATGTGATTAAATCCAAGCTGCAATCTAAGATTGACAGATGTATGAAGCTTGAGGAAGAAATTGTGACTCTTAGAAAAGATTTAGGAAAGGCTAAGGAGTAGATTGATAAGGGTCTTAAGTTAAAAGGTGGCTTTGAGATATTAGATGAATTGATTAATTCAAAAAATCCATTAAAACCAAAAGAAAAGTATGGTATTGGTTTTGAAAAAGGTAAAAGTCCAACCAAGAATGCATCTTCCAAATTGTATGATAATTTTATAGCAGAAGAAAAGTGCTACACAAAAGATGAAAAAGTATGCACATGAAGAATGACACTAAGAATGGAAAACAAAATAAGGATGTTGTTGATAAGAAGAAATTTGAAGAAGAAAAGAGACCTACTATAGATAAAAGAAGCCTACAACAGATAAGAAGGTGGAAAAATCAGTCCTTGAGAAACTAAAGAGAAAGAAACATACAAAGGGAGTTGATGCAGATGGATTCTCAAGGATGAGATACATGAAGAAGACAAAGCAAAGAAGACCACCTCATCCTACACAAAGAAAATATATGAACATGTATTCCTCATTTTTCTATGGTTACTATTATTCATGTAATCAATTTGGTCATAGGGCTTGTGAATGTAGAGTTGCACCCAAAAGGAGAAAAAAACATATGAATAACAACTTACTTGCTTCTATAATAGATATGAATGTAATGTGCCTTAACTACAACAATTTTGGTCACATAGCCAAATATTGTAGAATAAATTATATTAGACCAAAAGCATAAAGTAAGAAGAGGAATATGTCCCTCAAAGTGAACAATGGTTTACATATTCCTGAGAAGAAGGCTGATAAGACAGAGAAGAAGCACAAGAAGGTGTGAAGATTGAAAGTTCAACATGTAGCACTCAATGTGGTTTCCCTTTCCTTACATCACTAAATCTTACTGATAGGGCATGAGTCCAGGGGGAGCTTAATTGGTATCTCATTCATCCATGGAAATGAAAAGATAGTCCAAGTTAGCTAAACTAAGTTTTTAAAATTCTAATGACTTGATGGCTGCAGATTTATGGTCACACTCTCTCTCTGAAATTATTGTCAAAGGGGAAGAATATCTATAGTTGAGAGAGAGAGAAATTGTGTAAGTTCTTTATTAAGAAAGATGCTCCTTGTATTCAAGAAGAGGAGGTATGTCTGAGGGGGAATTGTTTTGTAAATACTCAAAATTTCTTTTGTTATAATTGGTATAGAGTGGTTCCAACTAGTGTCATATCATTGTGAATTGGTACAGAGCAATTTAGTTGATACAGAATCCAAAGTGAAGCATGTGCTCAAGTATGTAGAAAGAGAGAGAATGGATCAAGGTCTAAGGGGGAGCTGCTATTGATATAAAATTAATGTTATACTTGATATAGTGTAGTCTAGAACATTAGTTGGTATAGAGCATGAATTAGAACATCTATAATTGGTATCAGACCTGATTGGTTTAGAGTTGCTTGAGAATATGGTTTTTCCATTGATGTCATAGAAGGAGAGAAAAAAATAGTATCGCTTGGTACTAGTCAAAGGGGCAGAAAAGTCCCTTTTCTCTATTACTAAGGAGAAGTAGAGGCTGCAACAACATGGTGACTTGAGACAAGATGTTCATGAGTGTGACCCTTTTCCATTGATGTCAAAGGTGGAGAAAGGTGAAAAAATTCTCAAAATGTGAGAAAATTAGAATTGAGCTCAGATGTTATTCACAACTGGTATCAAACCATTGGTAGGTTGAGCATTTAGTTTTTCCATCAATGAAAAAGGGGGAGATTGTTGGCATATTGTTGTCATTGATGTCAAAGGAAGATCAAAGGTGAGATGGACCTGATCTGGTAAATGAGGTTTTTGGAATTGATGTCAAAAGTGTCATTGATGTCAAGGAGAGATAAGGTATGTAGTGAATCTGGTTCACGGAGAAGTGGTCCAAGTTGCAAAATTTTCTAAGAATGTTGCATTATTGTCATGATATAGCAAAGAATTCTTCCATCTGTCCAAAGAGAAATCAAAGTCTAGATTCGATATGGGTTTTCTGGGAGCTTCTCATAAACATGTGTTGCAGGTCTAGAGGATGCATGGTGTTCTCAAAATGGAATTACGTGTACTCTTAGGCAAATTTTAGGGTTTATTAGTTAATCCCTAGGATAATATTCATGGTGTTCAAACGGGCTTTCTATTTTTTCATTGACTTTTTATTGTAGGTTGCAAGTAACTTAAGTTATTACTTAAGCCTATGGTGTCGTTGGGTAACCGGTTCCCCTATTCTAGTATAATTGGTTTGATAGATATTTCCTACATTTTGGAGAAGACACTATATCAGTAGGAGTTACTTTGAAGTACCTTTGATGTAGATGGTGTGAAGATGATCAACAGTCATGATCATGGCTTGGAGACTCGACGGTGCCTACCAACCTATAGAACCTATGGTGGGACCCATTCTAATCCCTATCGTATATCAGGGAGACCACACCATGTCGAGAGGAGATGGTTTAGAGTCCCTTCGATGAAGTGATAAAGAAAGAGAGACAATGATACATCAAGATGATAATGGAGATTAGAAGAGATGGTGTTTTGAGTCCCTTCGACTTGGCAATGATAGGTTGATCAATGGTAGAGATTGAATAACATTGATTGATAGTGGTGATCAAGGCTGCAATATGTATCAAGGAGAGAGATCAATATCGATGGGACCAAAATGTTAATACCTTTGATTAGATGGTGCTCATGGTGGGACCAAATGAAGGATGAAGCTATAGAAGAAAGTGTGACATGGAAGATTGTGTGGTGATGATGTGGATGAAACATGGCAATAGCCCACTAACCTACTAAGATTTTGTGAGCCAACAATACAATAAGGAACGATGAAGATTTGAAGGCACCTCATCGAAGAGAAGGATGAACATCAATGAAATGCAATGATGAGTCCCTTCGACACAATGAAGGAACCTCATCAAGGAGAAAGGAAAATATCAATGGAACCAAAATGTTGGTCTCTTCAACACAACAAAGATCAGACGTGACCATGGATGTGTTTGGTGGGACCTGATAGGGAGGTGACAATGGTGAATGGTGATGTGTTGGGAAAAGTGGAAACATGTGATTGATCAATATGCCAACTCAAACTAATGTTGTTTACTACATGATGCTGACAAGGATGACATGTTCTGAGTTGGGACTAGATAGTGAGGAAGGAAAAAGAGGAAGGAGTGATGTCCAAAAAGGTGGTGTCTAATGATTAATTTTATACCAACTCACATCATTGTTGTGAGTTGCATAGTGCAGAAAGGTGGTGATAGCCCATTAGCTTGCTAAGAATTAGTGGGCCTGTTGTTAAATCTCACAGGACAATAGGCTTCAAATGTGTATCTTGGTAGATCTTGTATATGGTAGTAAATGTTAGAGGAGATTGATTATAGAGATTAAATGGACTTTTTATTTGATGGTTGTGCTTTAAAGTTGGCTGATGAATAAGATCTAACAGTGACCACCTAGGCTTGTGTCTTATAGTGAAGATCAATGGTGAAGTTTTAAAGGTGATTAATTTGACAGTGATGTTTTAAAGATGTCAAGATGAATGGAGAAATAGAAGATCATGACATGATGTAAAAAATTGACAACCTAGATTCAAAGATGAAGATACACAATGGTTAAGTCCATGTAAACAAGGCTTTTGAATAGTAGATAATAGAGAGAACATATTTAATTGGTCCAACTACACCTATGACCAATGTGAATGAGGATTTGATCTGCAGGTCGACGACATAGATCATCATGTCGAAAGAGACCAAAACCAAATTCAAATTAGGTATAGGGCATGTATGAATAAAATGACTTACCTACTCTAGCAACTATCTAATTAGATATTTGATTGAAAAAGTGGTAGCACAAATTGCAAAGGAGATGGAGAGTAGAATCATATCATATGGTTAGGAGAATGCATTTAATGCATTCAAGGTTTAGGGCTTTGTAGGTTGTCATGTTTAGATGATTCAATGAATCAGTATAGAGTTATGTGGCTTGATGCACTAGTAGCTTGTTGTAGAAGCTTGTTTGTAAAGGAAACCCTAGCAAAGGATTCTATTTGATTGAGACATGAGTGAGAATCTTGAGGTAGTAATTGTAGGTCAGTGAAGAAAGAAGACAATAAAAAAAATTCTAAGTTTTGTGCCTATAAGATTCAACTGTGTGTAGAGGGTGTAGTGCAACAGACTGAGAATGCACTAATTCTGAATGAGTAGAACCCAAACTAAAATCAAAGATTCAATTCTAGGTTAATATTCATAGAGTAGAACAAAGAATTTTCTAAGTGCAAAACAAAGCAAATAGAGAGGTGCAATGCAACAAGATAGAATAGCCAATATTATAAGTGCAAAGGAGAAAGAGAGTGAAAAGAAGATGGTATGTGTTGCTAAGATTGCAACATCAACAACAAAGAGAATGCATACATAGTTACATAATAGAGATTGAGCAGTAACAGACCAGACTTGTAACAAAGAGTTGTATTAATATGAATCACTTGTATTTTTCATTGTAAATTTGATTGGTTGGTGCCATCAAATAATTGAGTTGGTGCTTAGTGTAGGGAGTTTGTGCTTCCTTGGATTTGGTGCTCCTAAATCAGAGGATTAGTGTCTCCTTAGGGTTGGTGCCCTTAAACATTGTAAGAAAATATTTTTTGTGACACTGGATTTGAGCAATAGACTCAAGCAACCTTTATCATTGTGGTTTTTCCAATCTTGGGTTTTACACGTATACCATGTGTTATGTGATGTTATGTGTGTGTATGTTTATGATTCTGCATAATAGGTTTTAATTTGCACACTAAGGGTTTAAGGAAGTAATATGCATAAAGGTTTTAAGGGCTAAAATTATAATATCTCCTGATTCACCCCCATCTCAGTAGATTTTTGTGTTCCAAAAGGTTTTTGGGATTTTAATTACCTTGTCTCATGAGTATTTGATAATTCTATACATTTTTTCCTTTCAAAAGTTGTGGCTTTCTTGTAGTGGCTAATAAACCATTATAGGAATAATCTCTAAGTATATAATGTTGAATAAGACAATTGAGAGGGGGCTGAATTAGTTGTCATAGATTTTAACCTTCAATTCAATTACCAGAACTAATGCTTAAAATTGCTTAAATGATTAATAATCAAATTCCAATGCAGAAATCTTCAAATCCAACACATAAACACAATAACACCAAATTTACATGGAAAACCCAATGAGGGAAAAACCACGGTGAGCATTAATTCACACTATAGAGAATATCAAAACTTATTACAAAAGGCTCATTGCCTAAAACAAGGCTCACTACCTGAGATAAGGTTCGCTACTTGAAACAAGGACTCACTGTCTAATAGGACTACAACCTAAAGGGCTCACTATCGTAGAGATACAAAGAAGACAAATAAGACTTGTTACAAAGAGAATACAATCCCAATGCAACAAAGGATTCCACCATAGTCACTTGATCAACTGGCATGAATGATAGATTTCACCTTTTGCTCACTGCATTCGTAACTTAGCATTAAGCTTTGCACTGATTTTCCACACACATCTCTCACACACTTTCTGAATAGCATCAAATTCACATCTACTCTTTCAATTATCTCCCTTCTTTTCTTTTTGTATATTTTTTATTACTAGCTCATCCTATATTTATAGTATCTCCAACCTTGAAAAAGAGACAAAGTCTGCCATCCAAACTTCAAATTCAAATTAGGTCAGTGCCAAAACATCCTAGGGTGGAATTAGAATGAGTTCAACCCAAACAAACACTTCATCGGGACCCAAAATAGATCTAGCACACTTCATCAACTTTGAAGATAGTTCTTAACATGAGGTCGGCCAAACCAGTGTAAAACACATAGAACAATTAAGGTCGAAACTTCTAGAAACCAAAAATATCTTCAATGCAATCAAAAAATCTTAACTCTAGAACTGCAAGTCAAAAGACTTCATAAAAGAGAAATTGATGAGGGCGCAACCTGAGACACAGAAAATAACCCACAAACAAGAGAATAATTTTATTATTCAGAAAATGGAGCTTCTTACATGCAGAGGATCTCAATCCCCAAGTTCTACAACATATACAAGCTACAGAAAGCTACAGATTAACCCTTTCGCAATATGCAAGCTTGTCCCCAAAAAGTTACCCAAAAATTAGAAAACCCGCCCATAAATAGAGCTCCTCATTAGTTTGGAGCCAAAACAACATTCAAATTGAGTTTAGGCGGTTTGGCGCCAAAAATTTACAACATGAAGTTCAAATTTGGAAAGGGCATTTGCAATGGTAACTTCTAGAAAGTGCGCCAACTTCGCGGGGCCATAACTTTTGATCCAGGACTCCGATTCGCGAACCGTTCGAACCGTTGGAAAGCTCTCAAAGTCAAGAATGCGCTCAAAATCAGCTACGCCAATTTTGGCAAGTTTCGGGGCCGATCCGGAAGCTCTAAGTGCCTCAAATCCCACTCGAAAGATTTTCAGGTGCAAATCTGGGCAACAAAAATTGCAATATCTTTCCACCCAGGAAGAGAAAATAAAAACCATGAATTGGGAATTTTATTATGACGAAAAGGGTATCCAAAAATGTAAAAACATCTGAAAAATGATAAACTTGAAATTTCACTATTTTTGGGTGATGCAAGATTGCCCTTACACCACTGGATGCTCCTGCATCAGAAATCCGGACCAACAATTTTTCTCCCATACCTCAACCAATACACATAAAAACATAGTTCACAACTAGTGAACACAACTCAAACTTCACAATGAACCAACAATAAAAAATTTGGATATAGTAACCATCAACAACCATGACCAACATATCTAAACTACACAAACATAGGGGAAAATACTAGATTATTATCTTGAGCAACAAATAAATACCTATAAACTCTCTTTAATACAATTTTCTCAATATCCTCAACATATACAACCAACAACAACTAGTAGATAACCAGTAGACCAGTTGACATCAATGAGAACACCTTCATTCCTTTCTCCATTCTTGCAACAATCTCCCCCTTTTTCATTGATGGAAACAAATGATGTGAAAAACCATCAAAGACACCATACCAATTCTGAATATACTTCTCAAGAATTTTCTTTTTGCTTCTCCCCCTCAGAAGATCATCTTCCTCATTACTTGCTTTCTCTCATTAGCTTTTTCTACTTTTCACATGTTTTCTCTCCCCCTTTGACATCAATGTCAAAGGAAAAAGATATGTTCATTGAATCTTCCTTTGACATGAAAACATAATACTCACAATGAAAACAATTGAAACTACCTGCTCCCCTTGAGAGGTAGCCACCAAAATATTAGTCCAAAAGGATAGAACCATGAACCCATTAGACTAATGCATCTCCAAATGCACCTTATTTTATGAAAGGAGGGGAAATAACCCCTAACTTATCTTGGAGATACTCAAAATTATCTTTAGGAAGAGACTTTGTAAATATTTCAACAATCTAATCCTTTGTTAGAATATACTCAAGCTTGACTTCATTCTCCATGACCTTCTCTCTCAAGAAATGATATCTAATAGATATATGCTTTGTCCTTGAGTGCATCATAGGATTCTTTGAAATATTAATTGCACTAGTATTATCATAGAAAATAGGAATGGGATCATCATATAGCATGGTGATATCTTTCAATGTTTATTTCATCCATAGAACTTGTGTACAACAAGATGCAACAACAATATACTCATCTTCAATAGTAGAAAAAGAGACTGAATCTTGGTTCTTACTCAACCATGCCACCAATCTGCATCCAAGAAAGAATGCATCACCACTTGTACTCTTTTTGTCATGTACACATCCATCCCAATCTACATTTGTATAGGAACTAAGTGTAAATTCAATATCTTTAGGATACCACAATCCATAATATGGAGTGCCATTCAAATATTCAAATATTCTTTTAATAGAAGCAACATGTGTTTCCTTTAGATCTTCTTGAAATCCAGCCACAAGATAGACCACATGCATAATATCCGGTCTAGTAGTAGTCAAATGCAGTAGTCCACCAATCATAGATCTATATTTTCTCTAATTAGCCTTAGGTGAATCATCATCTTTACCCAATTTGCAACTAGTCACCATAGGAGTACTTACCGATTTGGAACCATCCATCCCAAACTTCTTCAACATCTCTCTCACATAGACTATGAAATAAAATTCCTTTCTCTTTTTGATTAATCTGTAGCCCAAGAAATAAATTCATCTCCACAAGCATAGAAATTTCAAATTATTTCTACATCTCTTCCACAAACATCTTGCACATCTTTTCATTTCCTCCAAAGATAATGTCATCAATGTATACAACTACAATCAAGATTTTGTTATTTTCAATCTTAAAGTACACATTACTGTCTATCATACCTTTGTTAAATCCTTGGTTAATCAAATACTTGTATAACCTTGTATACCAAGCTCTGGGAGCTTACTTCAATCCATATAAATCTTTCTTTAATTTTCACACCATATCCGGTTGATCTGTTAATTGAAATCCTTCTGGTTGTTCAATGTAAACTTCCTCTTCCAACTCACCATTCATAAAAGTTGACTTGACATCCATGTGATAGACTTTGAAATTTTTATGAGCAGCCAATGCCAAGAACATCCTTATAGCTTCCATTCTTTCTACTAGGGAAAAAGTCTCCTGAAAATATATGCCTTCTACTTGTGAGTAGCCTTTACACACAAGCGTCGCTTTGTTTCTAACAACTTCTCCATTCTCATTCAACTTATTTCTAAATACCCATTTTGATCCAATAATATTTTTATCTGCCGCTCTTGGGACCAATTCCCAAGTCTGATTCTTCTCAATCTAAAAAAGTTTTTCTTTCATTGCTTCCTTCCAATGTTCATCTTTACAAGCTTCGCTTATTGTCTTTAGCTCAATCTCAGAGAATAAACACAAATTTACTTCAGCAACAACTTTGCTTCTGGTTAATATGCCTTTTGTCTTGTTTCCAATAATCTAATTTTCTGAATGATTCATCTATACATATTTTGGTGTCCTAGGGGACATCACTAGAGCATCTTATTCTATTTCATTCTATTCATCCTACTTTTTATGCTCATATTTATCATGTTCGTCCATAATTTCTTCTATTCTTGCACAATCATGTTCATCAGACACATATCCATCAATATCAATAGAATTATTTATCGTCTCATCAACCTTCACATTAGAGCTCTCTACAACCTTTCTCAATATTTTATTGAAACATCTATATGCCTTTCTTTTGTTAGAGTATCCAAGAAATATTCCTTCATCACTTCTTGCATCAAACTTGCCCAAAGTTTCCTCGTCTCTTCTGATATAGCATTTTCTTTCGAATACTTTGAAATATTTAAGTATAAGAATTATTTCATGCCATAGCTCATAGGGAGTCTTTGTACTGTTTGGTCTTTCTTGAAATCAATTGAACACATAAAAAGTATTATGAATAGCTTCATTCCAGTAAAATTTTGGTAATCTGGCTTCAGTGATCAATGATCTAGCAGCCTCTTGAATTGTTCTATTTTTCCTTTCAACAACTCTATTCTGTTGAGGATTTCTCAGAGAAGATAACTATCTCTTTATTCCATTCACTTCACAAAACATATTAAACTCATGGGAGGTGAATTATCCACCTCTATATCTTAAGCATTTTATCTTAAAATTCACTTCATTTTCAACCATAGCCCTGAATTCCTTGAATCTATCTAATGCATCCGATTTCTCTCTAAGAAATGTAGCCCATGTATTTCTTGAATAATCATCTATTAAAAGCATAAATTACCTTTCTCCAAGTAGAATTTTCACTCTCATATGATGAAAAATATTTGTATGAACTAAATCCAGTAGTCCAGTAGTAGATTTTTCTTTTGATTTGTAATGATTTCTTGCTTGCTTCCCAAAATGAAAATTCCTACAGATAGCATCAATAGGCTTTGTAATTATTGGTAAATCTCTCATGGCCTAAACAACACTAATCCTTTCCAAGTTATCAAAATTCATGTGACACATTCTCCTATTCCATAACCAACTATCATTTATCTGAGTCATAAAGCATCATCCATCAACACCCTTAAGTTGATAAATATTCCCTTCAAATTTCTTTCTTGTAGCAATCAATGTTTTGGATCCTTTCTGGATCTCACATTTATCATCCTTAAACACAAGGTCATATCCTTTTCTGCACACCTGACCAATGCTCAACAAATTATGCCTTAAACCCTTAACATAGTAAACATCGTCAGTATGATGCTTTCCATCAAAACTTATTGAAACTATCCCACAAATTTTTGCATCAGTATCATCTCTAAACATAACTAGGTAATCATGTGATGTGAACAACCACTATCAACTACCCAAAAATTCTTTTCTTGTTTAGCATGTAGGAAAGAGATAACTGTACCTTCATTTTTCTCCTTCTCCTTCTCTGGAGGGATTTCTTTTACCTATTTTTCTGAATTAGTAGAAGTAGGTTCATCCTTAATTTCCAAGAAAAAGCATTCATTATCATTTGGATCTTCATATTCTAAATCTTCATCTAAAATACTAGCATTCTCATTCACATAGTAAGCTATGTTAATCTTCTTTCCTTTCTTTTCTTTCTCATATCTTTGTTTATTTCTTTTATCCCTTTCCAAACACTTTGCACCATAATGACCTATTTCTCCACAACTTAAAGCATTTAAAGGGAAAATTACCTTCATACTTACCAAAGCCTTTCCTCATTCTTCTTACAAAGTTAGCTTCTATTTCATCAAATTTTTCTTCATCTGGATCTTTAGCTTTTGTAGCTTTAAAAGCAGTCTCTAATTTTCCTCCATTCCTTAGACTCAGATTTCTCATATCATAAGATGTCAAAAATCCTAATAGAAGATCCTTAGTACAAGTCTTATAATCTATAGTCTACTCAATAGCTTTCACCTTCTCACTTTAAGCATTAGGAAGCATTCTAAGAATCTTCTTTACAATCCCAGTTTCATCTATAGTAGCTCCAAGTGATCGCATTCTAGCCATTACCTCATCCAATATCTATACATAAGCTTTAACATTTTCATCTTTGGACATATATATAAGATCAAACTATGTTTCCAATTTCTGCAATTTTGCCTCTTTAACTCTTTCATCACCATCATGCACTCTTTCTAAAGCATCCTAGACTTAGTTGTCTTCAAATTTTGAACCTTAATCAACTTGGAATGTACCAGACTATTCTTCAAGATGAACTTCACCTTACTGTTCGCTTCATGTACTCTTATCTCTTCAGGTGTACTTGGACCATTAGCAAGAGGAGTGTAAGGATTCTTGTAAACTTTCTCCACATCATATCCATAATACTCCAAATATTCTTCCATCAATACTTTCTAGATACCATAATTAGTTTCATCAAACCTCAAATAATCAAAGACCACTTTTCTAGCCATCCCGGACCTTCCAAAAGCGGTTAAGCTCTTCACCAAGGAATCGAGCTCAAATACCAATTATTGAATAGGACAACTAAGAGGGAGGTGAATCAGCTGTCACAGATTTTAACCTTCAATTCAATTACTAGAACTAATGCTTAACACTGCTTAAATGATTAATCATCAAATGCCAATGTAGAAACTCAAATCCAACACATAAACATAATAACACTAGATTTACATGGAAAACCAATGAGGGAAAAACCACGGTGAGGATTAACTCATACTATAGAGAATATCAAAACCAATTACAAAAGACTCATTGCCCAAAACAAGGTTCACTTACTAAGATAAGGCTCACTGCCCTAAACAAGGACTCACTATTTGAAACAAGGACACACTTTCCAACAAGGCTACAACCTGAAGGGCTCACTGCAAAAAAGATACAAAGAAGACAAAGAATACTTGTTACATAGAGATTGCAATCCCAATGCAACAAAGGATTCCACCACAGTCACTTGATCAACTTGCATGAATGATAGAGTTTTCCTTCTGGTCACTGCATTCGGTAAATCAACATTAAGCTTCACACTGATCTGCCACACACATCTCTCAAACACTTTTTGAATAGCATCAAATTTGTGTCCACTCTTTCACTTATCTTCCTTCTTTTCTTTTTGTATATTTTTCATTACTAGCTCACCATGTATTTATACTATCTCCAACCTTCAAAAAGATACGAAGTCAGCCATCCAAACTTCAAATTCAAATTAGGTTGGTGCCAAAACATCCTAGGGTGGAATTAGAATGAAGGTGACCCAAATACATGCTTCACCAGGACCCAAAATAGATCCAACACACTTCATCAACTTTGAAGATAGTGCTTAACATGAGGTCAGCCAAACTAGTGTAAAACACAAAACAATTAAGCTCGAAACTTCAAGAAACCAAAAATATCTTCAATGCAATCAAAACATCTTAACTCTAGAACATCTAGTAAAAAACTTCATCAAAAATAGATTTGGACCAACAAATTTTCTCACGGACCTCAACCATTACACAGAAAAACATAGTTCACAACTGGTGAACACAACTCGAACTTCACAACGAACCAACAACCAAAAATTTGGATATAGCAACCTTCAACAACCATGGCCAACATATCTAAACTACACAAAAACCAAAGGGACTTAGGGTCAAAGATAGTGGTTCTAAGAGTCTCCAGGAGAAATTTCACTCATAAGTTGCATTCATACTGAAGGTTCTAGTTTTTGGTGTACATTTCATCAAATAGTTGGTTGGAGCAGTGTAGTTTGGAGTGCATAGCTTGGAGTTTTATGTTTTCAGCAATGTTTCTATTTTTAGTAGAAATTTTTAATGATTTTTGGAGTATTTAAATGTATGTTTTTGTTCAAATCTTTGTAAGAAGTGATGGAGAGTTTGTGTGTGGAATTAGAATTTATTTTTGGTGTGTTTTGGCTTCCATATTGAGTTTCCATTGATGTAATTTATAGCGGATGTATATTGTTATTCAATGTTGTATTTAACAATAATATAATACAAAAAAGTCATGAAAAATTCTATAGCAAGTTATCTCATTTTAGTTTCACATTAATTAATATCATATTGGAGTAATTTGGTGAAAGTTTCATTATACACGATCTTCTCTTTTTTAAGTTGGGTGAAAATAATAAGTTGCAAATTTGAATTTGATTTTTAATGAGGGATATTAATAATGCCTATATACCCCAAATTTTTTAGAGAGATGACTAGATGTAGTTACTTTTTTTTCATTCGTAGGATGTTGTAATTTCATTGTGAAAAGCCTTGTTTGCTTAAAAATATTCAACAATTCACTCTAATAGTTTTCCTTTGTGATTAGACTAATGAAAAAAAGAGGTAATTAAGCCAATCCCATTGATAATTTGGTATATGTAGATCAAATCCACCATTAATTCCTTCACATGTTTGAACACATGACCAATGATAGTTGTTCCTCATGTTTGAATGTGGATCTTTGTTCTTAGGAAATCAATGGTGATCATGGGAATTTTAAATTTCCTTTGTAATGAGAAAACACCCTTTACCTTTGCAAAGCTCTATGACATATGTTGTTATTTTAGGGACTTGTGAGAGTATGATGAGAAGCTTTGATGCTCTATCAATAGTTCATTCCTCCATGAAAAACTAGCAACAAAAAGTACTAGAAATATGGCATGATTTTAGCAGTTCGAGGGAAAAATAGTTGGGCTAAACATCACTTAGCAAAGGCTATAGCTTATGTGAAATGTCTATACACATACCCTTTTCTTGAAATAAAATCACTTCACTAACTCATGGGAGCTAATGTTGTTAGAATGCAAGGATCCACAATACAAAAGACTTTGTGCAACTTTAAGTGTTCTTAAAATGCACATACCTTTAAAACAACTTAAGGTAACTAGGAAAAGGGGGCCTACCATGAATAATGGGGGGGATTCGATAGAGGACTTAAAATACTAGCACAAAATGAGTAGCTTTTAATTTGATTGGCTAAGGACCCATACACGTCAAGGTTGTAAAAGTATTTTATAGGCTCGTGGAAAGAATATTAGAATAGGAAAGGCTTAAGTGAATTGAAGAGACTATGTGAAATGTTGACACTTTTCCAGTGGGACTTACAAGACTTCAAGATATTTGAGTGATAGATTAAAATATCATAAATATGAGAATGCTCAGTTTCCTAGCAAGAGGGGTCAGTAAACACATGAGACAAAAAACTTTAAGGTTAGTGTTGGAGTAATTAGGAAATCACTTGATAACTAATCAATGATTAATTAATTATTAATTCCCCTATTACTTTAATTACTTAAGCTAAACTTAGGAGTTCTTTTTATTATTAGATTGGACTGATTATAGGTCTAGTTGTCTCATTGCATGAGATTAAGAAAATTTTCACAATCTAATGTAATCTTCATCTAGGGTTTTCTTTATTTTTTATTTAATAAGCTTTCAAATTCATTTTAATCATTAATTCACATTTATTCATTCAATACATAAGGCATATCAAATTCTTTTATGGATTCAATAATTTCACTTTTCTCTCTTGGTTGCAGAGCAAATTAGTTGCTTTGATCTCTTGTTTGTGATAGGAATTTTGGTTGCAGAGGATCACTGGGAGCTATGGGGTTCACTATCAGCTCCAACATGGTACCAAAGCACTAGATCTATGAATTCCTATATGATTTTTGAGAGATCCATCCTTGAGGGAAAATCAACGCATCTTGAGGAAAAATAAGCATCACCATTGGGTCCAAAATGGCCAATATCTTTTGTTTCATAAATGTTTGAGAAATATGATTTATAGGTTTTATTCAAAATCACAAAATACCATCTGGGTATCTACTAAATTTTGTAGATAGTGAGCAGATATTGTGGAAACGACTATCAAAATAGCCCACGTAGATATTTTTCCTATACGTGAAGTTTATTCTTTTACCAAATCGCATGTTCTACTTTTTGGATTAAAAATGCTTTCTAGGTTTTGTTGGAAGCATCCATTCATTTTAATCATTAATTCACATTTATTCATTCAATACAGAAGGCATATAAGATGCTTTTATGGATTCAATCATTTCACTTTTCTCTCTTGGTTGCATAGCAAATCAGTTGTTTTGATCTCTTGTTTGTGATAGGTGTTTTGGTTGTAGAGGATCACTAAGACTTGTAGGGTTCACTATTAACTCCAACTATTATCACTTAAAGGATGGGAAACCACGATTCTAGGTCAACGATGAGACATAAGAAAAGTACAAGGGTTTAAGATAAACACTAGTGTTTTGAATGAGAGTTAGGGTTTTAGAAGCCCAAATACATAATTTTTAACACTTCCTTGCACAATTTAAGGATTTTCAAAAATTTTGAAGGCCAAAACATAAATTAGTACCACTAAGATAGATGGGAACTTTTCACCAAAAATAAAATAAAAATGGGTAAGACATAAATATTGGGGGCCCTTGTTCTAGGGTTGTGTTGTTTGAGTTGCAATTTGGAAATTCCTGTGATGGTATGCTCTATTGACCTCTGAAATCTCTAGCTTTGCATTTGAACCTGTATAGGCACAAAGAATGAAAGGGGAAAGGTGGATATATAGGATTTTTCCTTGGTTAAAAGCTTTTTTTGGTATTCTTACCTCCACGAATAGCCATTTTGATAAATATGTTAATGTATGCTTTGAATCTTAAGTGTATCTAAGATTGTGGTGAGTAGTGACAATAAAAATAGTAAATAGAAACCCTACTCAAGTGTATTAGAGTGGATTTCTACATGACTCATACAAGGAAGTGCAAGATCCAAACCAAGAGAAAGGTTATGCTCAAGGGAAATAACATACAATTTACCTCACTTAGGGAAGTAAGGTGATAAAAAGTATTAATGTGAGAATCAATTAAAATCATGCCCAATTGTGTTGAAGATGTGTGAAGACCAATCATCTATCCTTGATCTCCAATTATTCTACAACATTATTGAACCTTCAATCAAAGTAGTAATAGTAAGTAGTAATAATAATCTTTTTCTCAATTTTACAGATCTGAGTATTGATTTTGGAAAGACTTCATTGTAGAGTGCATTGGTATCTTCATATGATAAAGTTTCATGTTTAAATAGGGAAACATAATAATAACCTTAGGTGTAGGCTAAAATATTTAAGTTTTGAATTATAGGAATGTTTTCGTGCACCAATTTTGAATTAAAGGTCACATGACAAAAGAAAAAGGTCGACCCTCACATGTCTCCATCTTTTTTAGGTGAAATGGTGGGACCAAAGTGATGGATGCATGTGTCCACATTTTTTGCACTCATTAAAACATGAACCATTAGTTCATGGTCCCTTGACTTAGGACCTGACCCAAATTTGAGCATTTGGTAGAGCTGTAAGGGTATAGGGTGATTAATAATCTATTTTAGGGTAGCATAAACACATTCTCTTGATTTGGGGGTAATTCTAAGGCTAGAAATTTTTCCTAAAATGGACTAGGGGACTAGAAACCAAAATGAACATCAAATAGAGTGTGAAATTGTTCTTACACCATAAGTGAGCATAATTTACAATGATACACTTTCATTCTCACCCTTTGGGGAGTTGTATATACATTCTTTGTTCCTCTTGTATGGGGGGAAGTTTATTTTACTTTATACTAGAATTATTCCCTAAGATTTTGTGCTAATTTATCCTTCTTTCTTCTTCATTTGTATTTTTTTGTATGCATCTTTTCTATTTTGGAGAGGAGTTTTCCCATTGGGTTTTCTCCTTTACTTTTTTTATGATATTTTTTTGTACATGTGTACCAAACATGGCCTAGTATCCAAGACTCATCACCATTCCATTTATTTTTCCTTCAATTGCACTTAGGGGGGGGGGGGTGCGGGGGGTTTATAATTAGTGGTATTGTCAAACTAGTTAGCTTTTATCTTTTCCTACTCAAGGTCATATTCACTAGTTAAGCCTTAGCTTAATAGGTTTTTAATTTTTTTCTCATCTCATGTGGTTAAGACATGAGTACTCATTTTTTTAGACACCTAACTCATGTCCACATAACATCTTTATGTTACTTTTTCTACACACATGACACATTAGGAACACATGGCCTATATGTAGGAAAGGTGGTAGAGTCCACAATTACCTTCTCACCTCACCCATATTCTATCTAATAAAGGGTTTCACATGTAACTATAGGATTTATAAATATATCATATATTGTGTGAACATATTTTTCTCTATTAAAATATCATATAAAAAGATTATCATTATTTTGCAGTATCTATTGGATTGTGAGAGTTAAATATTTGACTCCAACATAAAAATCATGTCCACTTCTTATGATAATTATCTTCCTTAGTTGTGATATCTTTTATGTTTTCTTATCCTCATGGTTGAATTATTTGGTGGATTTTTATAAAAAAATTAATATTTTATATCATTCATTGTGGAATTGTGAAGTAGTGTGTAAAATCTACACATTTAGTATGGTGCTTTCATGCATTTATTTCTAGTTTTCATAAAAAAAAATATTGCATTTATAAAATTAGTGATAGAGTGTGGTGGAACCCTAAAATTTCATTGTCCCATTGGTTCCATAGTCAAGCCTATGATTGATCATTCCTTGTTGTTACTAGGGTTTAGGGTTTGTGGTCTCCATTCACTTATACCCTTAATCCTCCTATCAACTTATGTTCTCTGGTTGACTGGCTACATCAAGTAATCGGTTGCTTAAGTGGCCCATTATGGTCTTTTATATCATTTTTTTGACTGGCCCCAACACTTTGGTCACCTGTCGAACCTAGGAATTCCCCTTTTAAAATAACTTATGCCCACGTTCATTTTAGCATCATTCAAGTCTACCACTAGCAATTCATCGCTCATCGCATGTTCCTTTGAAGCCGCCCATTAACATCCTGCAATGAGCAATACATTGTCTTTCCTACTGCCTTAGGTCTATTGCCCATTGTGTGTTACATTCTCACCACCAGATCATTACCCCCTATGAGTGATGTAGTTAAGTATTTAACCCATCACTGGACTTACCCCTATCATCATTTGTTTCATGCAGTCTAAGAGAAAACCCATGACCACTAATAGGTGGAGTTTCTCCCCAGCATGCAGGTTTGATACATCACAGGTTGAGATTGCTCCATGAGAATCAAATGAGCGATAAGTAATAGGGTTTTAAATATCTAGCTTGGATCCTCCTGTGATCAAAATCAATAGAAGATATCTCATCACTAGCTTCATAGCCATCACTTGATGATGTACCAAAGCAAAACTGGAAGACGCGATGGGCGATATGAGTTGGGTTTTTGGCTAAGGTCATCCCGTGATCAAGATCGATGGCGGGAAAGTTGATCATTATGGAGTTTGGATATAGATGGGTATGTGGTATTTTTAAAGCACCTCATTGTTGTTTCTAAGTATGGGCATAAAAGCAAGTGGTGATCCTTAATGGGCCTTGTTGATCAAGTTTTAAATCTCAAATGATCGACGGCTAGGATCCAACATGCAGTGATTAATTTTTTTCTCACTCGAGTGAGCCAGGGTGGCCATTAAATGCAACTTGCACCCAATTCCTCTATTTAATAAGAATTTCATGTAGTTTGTTTGATCATCTGCAATTATCAAGGAACATAAATAAGTGCTACAAGTACTGGTATTGAATGAATTATCACAGAGGTGGCGATATAATATCCCTTGGTTTGTAAGTTTGCATGCATGCATTTTAGTGGTATTGTCGCTATAGCTCAATTGTACTCTATATTGTCTAGTTTGGGGCTCTTGGGGTTTTCATTTCTGTGAGTGGAGATTCTCTAAAGTTTTTGGCTATTGTTTTTCTTTCAAGATTGGATCTGGTTAGGGTATGTGTAGGATCATGATGGGCCAAAAAGTGGCGATATGATGGGTATGTGTAGGGTATGTGGTTGGCAACTCTTTTTTACCAAAAATTGATGAAATGAAAAGGGTTTCTAAAGGAGATTCTCAGCTTTCCACCAATATAAATTATGCTTTACTTTGTATTTAATAAATAATTATTATTCATTTTCTATTTGAATTATGACTAAAGTCCTAATTGATATGATGATTGAAAAACATCTATAGCTTTCAAATGGTATCGAATTTTTTGAATCTGAAATTGTGTCACATTCTATGCTTCACATACTATAGTATTAAAAAAATTCATGAAGTTTTGACCAAGTTAAGGTGGTCAGACATACAAGTTTTTATATTTTTAAAAAGTTGTAATAAAAAAATCATAATTAATTATTTACTTGGAAAAAATTACAAAAAATATGCATCACATTGGGACATGAGTCCTCTACTTCTAAAATTTTATAAACAATATTATCATTTTATTGTGGTTAGGGTGGTCCAGACACCTATTTCTTACTTTTTCCCTAAAATTTAAGTGCTACTACATTGAAATTTCAAATTTTCACCAAATAGATTTAAAAAAAAAATCCTAGTAGTTTAGAAACTACATTCAATTTTCTACAGATTCTATTCTTACATATTTTTGAAATAATATAGATAACTTATTCAAATTTTTACGTGAAGTTTCCTAACTCTGATTTTTTTGAATTTTTTGCCACTTAATGACCTATTTTTTCAATGATGATCTTGCACATACCCGTTAGTGTTTTACTCTAGGAAAAATGAGTGAGCCAAGTACCCCTGTCACACTAGTTCGAAGGTCTAGGAGGTTGAATATGCAAGAACCATTTGCATATGTGTTTGAGGCCAAACCCATTGTGGCAAAAACATTGACGGTCCCGAGGGGTAAGAGGAGTGTTCAAAAGAAGTTTTAGAAAGTTACTGTCTAGAGTACTTACAATTTGAGAAATAGGACTATTTTAGAAGAATTAGTCAAGTTTAGAGGAAAAGGTCTTGTTGAGCCTATGAATGAATTGAAGAAGCAGAGTAAGGGTCCTAAGGTCTGTTCAGGGAAGCCCAGTGTTCTTGTTGTGATTTCTGATAGTTCTTCAAGTGAGGAAGGAGGAGCTAGCCCTAATTCTAGCCATTGTCCTATTTCCCTTATGCCCTATTATGATTCAGATGATGAGGTGATTGTTGCAACTCTATTTTTTGTTATGAAACTAGGTGAGGGTGTCTACTCGGCCGCTGACAAGGCCAGGTAGCACCCATGTTCTCCTACTCAATGGTGTTTGGTTTTTTATTTTTGTGGTGATTTGACCCTCTTGTGGCTGGTTCGTTGGTTCGTTGGTACTGATGGTCACTTTCCTGGTGTTGGTGAACATGCTAATTTTGTGAACTTTTTTGGAAGGATTGCATGTGCTTCTTTGACCAATTGCTTAGCACTCTTTTTTTCCTTTTTTGCTTTCCCATGGTAAATGAATGATTAAATATTGTAGACACTGAAATCTGGTTTAAGCCTACGACTTCAATATTCTTCATGATTCGTATTCTTCATGGTCATGATTAAATAGTGTCAGTTATTTAATTATTCTCTAAAGTATTCATTTCTTTATTAATTAAATAAATCTAATTATCTACTTAATTCACTTTAAATTTAATTCTTCTATTAAATAAATAATCTTAATTATTTAATTGATTCACATTTATTTATTCTATCTAATTCATTGAATAGACACTTTTTATTTAATTATGTTACTAATTAACCTTATCCTTCTTGTCAAATTAAATAAATTCTTATTTAATTTACCCTTTTAACATATTTCAACTATAATTAAATAAATCCTTTATTTATTTAATTATTCATTTAATCCCTTCATCACTTAGTTAAATAAATCTTATTTATTTAATTATTCTTCAAATATCAAATCTTGACTTAAATGAATTATTTAATTCATAAATTCTATTTTAACGCATTCTTTTATAGTTAGATAATTGTGTAATTTATCTAAGTATTCACTCTCACTCGACTTGAGACCTATTTAGCCCGGTCAATTAACTCCTGATTTAATGTATGAGTTGCTTGCATGAATAATCTATTTGTCATATCATTCAGTCATCTAGTTCTTACTCGTTTGTGTGTACATGCATATTAATTAAATATTCCTATTTAATTAATTAAATATTGTGCTTGCACTCAAACAGAGAGTTTCTTTAATCCATCTTTATCTTTTTCATGCCAAGATAATTCTTTTGTTTTTGAATACCAAACTCGAAGATTAAATCATTTATTTAATGTTTATTTCTATTTCTAATTTTTATCACTCATGTTACTACTAATAGTTATCATAATGCATATCTAATCCTTCAATCTCAACCATTCGTCGATCTTTCGATCTTGACCTATCATTCGAATGATCAATTTTCTATAAATTGATCTGTCTTTCATCATTTCAGCTCTCTCCTAAAATCTTATGACTTTTGGAAGCATATCTATTATTTGAATCTTCAATGTTTTTCTAAATCACTATCAGAGGATATACTCACACAAGAGAAATATGAGGGCAATTATACTACAACAACAAAATGGAGAAGGGCAATTGAGGTTATACATGAAATTATGTAGATATTGGGTGAGATTGTTTAGTTTATTTACGTTTTAGCTTTCCTTTGTTCTCTATTGTTTAGCTTAGATTGCATTAGACCTTTCATTGCATTGTTGTGTGTTGTTTAACCTTTCTTCTGCATTTTCTAGATGTTACATTTGGTGAACCTAATGTGAAGACACCATCTTTGTGTATCCATAGACTTTTATTCAATTTTTGCAAGTTTTTGTACAAAACGACACATCTATTTGACGAAATGATGCAAATGACATTTAGAAATGCAGTTGCATGACAAAACAACACAACTGAAATACTACACCGCACCTGACATTAGAAATGATGCAATTGACTTACTTGACCACATATGGTATCAGAAACAATGCATCTAAAAAATATTTACGCATTTGTTATTTTCGGAGTTGCAACTGACTGGTAAAATACCATAACACATCTGACAGAGAAAAGGACACATCCGACTGGTAAATTTTTAAGTTTATATTTTCAATTTATAGATTCCTTTTGTGTTTTTATTTTCGTTAATCTTCTATTTTGAGCATGTGTCTTTATGAGTTAACAAAGTTTTTGCAGATTGATAGTTGAAGACCAATATCAAAACTACTAATGAATCTTTCTACAGAATGTATGTCAAAGATCATAATTAAATTTTTGAAATAGTTTGTTTGGTAGTGTAGAAAATCTTTCATTTGGATTAAAATTAACAAGTGTCTACTATGTTTGGTGCGAAAGCACAATTTTGTTGTTACCCTCACAATTCGGTATATCAAAGTATCCTCTCCCCTTGTGCATTTGTGTGATCCTAGGTGTAAGAGAAATAGTTACTGACTCTAGAAATTGGGCCTATCCTAGCAGGAAAAAGTGCTCACCTTAGGACGACTCAGACCAGTAGCACCCTAAACTCGAGGGACTTCCAACCAGTATATAAAAGTGGATTCTTGGGGAAAGCCCAATGAATCACGCGTATGGTTCTGACGAGATGGATTCTAAAGGGGACTCTCACCACATGGATCATGCCCTAGGAATGAAATGCTTGAATTAAACATCTTTGTTTGTAGTGTCTAAAATCCTTCTATTTACTGGTGCAACAGGTTGGACCTATGAATCTGTCTCATATTCTTATGGTTCATGTGTAGAGATGAAAGTATGCCATGGTATGTTCATGGTTATTATAGCTTGGCTGCCCTGAATGACGTTAATGAGTCATGGAGGGGAGCCAGAGGGGTCAAGCTACTAATCATCCACCTTGAATAAGTGTAGCTGGGGAAACCCAAGTGAGAACTCAGTAAATACTATCTTACACAGCCTAGGATGTGCTTTTCTATTGTCAAATTAAATGTTCTTTGAGTCCAAAATCAAACTGAAAACACTTTGTCTTATGATTGTCTTTGTTTTCTAGAACTTCATCATGAAAAACAATGTTAGTTTTATATCTCCATTCACTGAAAACATGCAACTATCAATAGAGTCGCAATTGTTCACTAGAGAGGCACAATTTTTCTGTTGAGTCGCATCTATTTAGCCTAGAGTCGCATCTGCCAGATTAGCTCACATTTGCTTTGTCAAAAACCACATTTGATTTAGCAAACTACACTTGTGATATTCTGTGACACATCTGAAAAGGTGAGCCACAACTGTAGTTTAGAACGATGCATTTGTCACTATCACAGAACATTTCTAGTGCACAAAGTTTAGGAAAAATGCATCTGTTATAGTCTGAGTCATAATTTCCATCATGAGTCACATCTATGAGAAACTAAATCGCATCTATCTGATACTAGATATTGAATTTTACAAGAAACTCGCAACTGATTACCAGAAAATAGTAACTTTGAAACATAACCGCATCTGTGAAATTCTGCAACACATCTGCCTGAGTATTAGAAAACCAAAATTTACAGTCATAGTCCAATTGACACAGTCATACCAGTCTTTGATTTGTCTTTCCATAGTAGTCCTTGGACAAAAACCTAAAACGATTTTCTCAATTTTGCATCCTTTAGGTATTATTTAGTCATTTACTATAGTCATCCCAATTCTGAGTTTTAGTTTCATCTTAGAATACATATTAGCTTTAGATCAAACTTTTAGGAAAGTCATTTTTACAAGCTTTAGAATAGGTCCAATTTCTACACTTTGGAAAAACCATAGCATCAACAAAATTTGTTATTGAACCTAGTCTTGTCATCATATCTTTTGTCCTACAGAGAGTCCTCCTAGCTCATCAGTCTAGTTAGGAAACTCACCTTATCTTTGATCTTAGTCCTACATTGGTTCTTTGACAACTACATTGACACCTTGGTTAGACTTTAGGTAGTTGGTACCCTCATCTCAGGTTTATAAAATCAATTACCTTAGAAGATTTCTTAGACTTTGCATCTTTAGATATTGCCATTCTAGACTAGCATCACCTTAGACATTTTTTATTTTGCATTCAAAAAATCTCAAAAACATAGACTAAAGTCATATTATCCATAGATGTAGTTTTGCATTCCTCTCATATTGAGCTTATCTTACATGGTTGAAACTAGGTCTAAGAGAAAAGAGAGAGAAAAGATGTCGAACCCAAACGAATTCATCAATCCATTCTCAACAAGACCTCACAGGACTTTATTAGACAAATTCACCACTAGAGACACTCAAGGACACATTAGAACAGAAGGCATAGAGGCTGTTGCATAAGACCCTTAGTTTGCCTCTTTTGTAGATGAGTACCTAGCAAATGATTATCAATGATACTTAGCCAAATTGCTAGTTGAAGGTGCTACCTTACCTACAGGATTTGATATTAGTACCTTACAAACTCAACCTACAAAAGGGACAAACACAACGACTGCTAGTACCACTATACCTTAGGTAAATACAACCATACCATCTAGCATACCTACATAGAGTACGATAGTCCATACATCTCCATTCAATACATCTGGCATGCAATCAGGATTTAATTTCACTATAGGGGCATCATCGTCCACTCCCTTCGGTCCTCTTGTTGGGAACAAAATATTTAAAATGCCAGCTTCTACACCAAATTTCAATGTCACCGATACCATACCACAGTCAATAGCCATACCTAGTGTTCATGTCACTAGTACTATACCACAAACTACACAAATAGGAGAAATTCCTTCATTCCAATATGGTAGTCAGAATCTATTCTCCCAGATTGGTAGTCAGAATCCATTCTCCCAAATTGGTAGTCAGAATCCATTCTCCTAGATTGGCAGTCAAAATCCATTCACACAGATTCTGAATTAGAATCCATTCTCACGGATTCCAAGTCAAAACCCATTCACATAGATTCTAAATCAAAACACATTCACCAACATTCCAAATCCAAATCCATATCAAATACCAACATTCAATCAAAACCCATTACGAGACCTTGGATTTCATAATACATACATAGATCCGCATAATCCACCCAACACATCATTAACCCAGGTTGACGTCTTACAAAAACAAATGCATGCACTACAAACACAAATGGATAACATGGTGGTGTCAACTAAGAAAACCTTTTCAACAAAGGACATATGCCCATTTCCCTTTGATAAATCATTGTACATGACACCTTTCCCTCATAGGTATGTCATACCAAATCTTCCTAAGTACAATGGAAAACAAAATCTAATAGAACATATAAGGGAATTTTCTACCATGTGCATAGATGTTGCTTATGACCCCACATATCTTATGAAACTATTTCCAAGAAGTCTTGTAGGAATTACACTCGAGTGGTTTTCAGGTCTAGACTATGGCATCAAATCATGGGGTGAACTGGCTGAGAAGTTTGTTGAGAAATTCTCCTTCAACATAGGCCACAAGATAAATATAGAAACCTTGTGTCACACAACACAAGATGAAGGAGAAACTTTCATCACTTTCTTCCAGAGATGGAGGACTATAGCTAGCCGGTGTCCTATCAAGATACCTGAAAAACAAAAAGTCACTATGTTCCAGGAAAACCTTAATGCAAAACTAAGGGGTAACTTAAGGGTACATTGTTGCACATCCTTTTTAGAACTAGTGGAATAAGGGGTTATAATAGAAAAGGATCTCATTGAAAAAGGAGAGCTTAAGGCACCGACATCCAATAGAAATTCAATAGTGCAAAACACACCCAATGATAGAAACAAATTTTGGTCTCAGAATAAAAACGTTACCAATGATGGGGTAGTTGATGCTAAAACTATACAAGCAGGACCAATCATCACATTACGAGGACCTAACCCTTCGGCCAACATGCTTAACATTGTCAATCAACCTCCCAACACGGTCCAAAATACTCAACATCCACAACAACATAGGAGGTTTAAAAAATGTGAGTTCACTCCCTTAGGGGAACCCATCGAGTTCGTATTCAAACAACTATTGCAACACAATCTTATACAGCTTCAAGAACCAAGACAATATGATCCAAGACAATTTAAACCAGTTTGGTTGGATGACAATGCCTTCTGTGATTATCATAGAACTAAAGGACATAACCTACAAAATTGTCGACAACTGAAAATATCATACATGATCTTGTCAAAAAGAGAATTATTGAAGTTAGCAGACATAAACAAAAGTCATCAAAAACTGATCACCAAGTCTTTTCTAGTCCACTACATGACCATGGGAAAGGAAATGTCCCCAGTTTGAGTAAAAAAACCAATATGTCGGCCAACTATGCAAATATCAAGCATGATTATAATAGTGGAAAAATCATTAATCACCTTCACGCTGCCGATGAGAATATCAATACCATTACCATCAATACAACTCCCAAGTGTGTTGTCAACACTCATCATACTAAGATCACTATCCAAGGTCCTCCATCGTAGAAAACACCACAAAATTCCAAGTTGCACTATAACTTACTTGATCAATTGGGGAAGACCCCAGCCCAAATCTCCATCTTGGAACTATTATGTATCTCCCCTGAGCATCAATCCATTTTAGACAAAGCTTTACGAAGAACCACTGTCCCTAATGATCTTGATGTCAATCGTTTCCAAGAAATGGTAGGCTACTTGACTAATAATCATGATGCCATGTTCTCCGAACAAGACTACGCAACTGAAAAGACAAATCATAATGACCCTTTACATCTTGAAGTTCTTGTTGATGACACCAAAGTTAGATGAGTTTTGGTAGACAAAGGAGTAGGGTTAATATGTGCACTTTAAAACTGATTAAGGCATTAGGTTTCTCAGAGGCATGCATAGACACAACCAAAAGTATTTTCATTAAGGCTTATGATGATGAGGAACGAAAATCAAAGGGGGTGGTAACACTTCCTATCAGAATTTTTCTTGCAGTAATGGAGACCAAATTTTAGGTTTTGTATCTCACCCTTCCATACAACCTTCTGTTATGAAGACCATGGATTCATGCCATGAAGGAAGTGCCTTCCACATATCATCAATGTCTCAAATTCCCTTACAATGGCACTAAAATAACAATAGATGGTGACCCTAATCGATTCTGATATTGCACCAATCTAAAAGAGATACCCCAATGCCAAGTGCCAGTAAACCAAGAGGCTTCATCATCCAATTCATCTCACTATGTTGATCCATCCACTCTCACTAGAACATCCACTTCACCTTCATTTCCTACCACTCCTAGGGTTGAGATCCAAGACAAGGGTTGTGGAGAATATTGCATGAAGACATCTTATTGTGTTAGCCATTTGATCCCTCCAAGTCATATAGTTTACCTACACCAAATAGGAGACAATCTATGGTCACTATACACATTCCTCCCACAACAACTTTCACTAAATGGGGAGAATTAAGCAAAGAAGTCATAAATGTAGAAGATGTCACCTCTTGGTTGTATAGAGAAGATAATGAAGAACCTCTCTCACTTGCTCACATTCCTATAGATCTATATGGCAAAGGTTTCACAATCATGTAGAGCAAGGGATATAATGGACAGAGTGGTTTAGGCTTAAATCAAGATGGGAGGATTGAACCAATCTTTGTTTCTTAGTGGCCAAAAGGCTTAGGGCTTGGGTTTCAATTGATTCAGATTGGCATTCCTAGTACCACATCACCCTTAATCGAGGAATTAAGTGCTTTAGATGATATTGAGACATCTCACGAACCATCTGACCAAAACTACTATGACTCCCTTGACTCAAACAAATATGAGTGGGATTCCCTATCCTCCACCTCTTCCATGAACCTTGACAAGCTATTTGGAGAACTTGACTTAATGTTGAAATCCTCACCAAATCCATTGAATTCCTATCCACCAAAGAATATGACAAAGGAGGAATGGTTTAAATATTACTATTGGGAATCTCTTGATCCTATCTCTTGGAAACTTGATACCTTTGTTTTAGATAACCAAAACTTGGCATTAGGCCCACCTCTCAATCCACCTAGATCTAAGCAAAAGAGCAAAAAGGACTTAGTACAAGAATTTTGTGACCATATGAACAACTCAGTCCTTACCTTGAATCCATTAAACTTTGACAACCCTGATGATGAAATGCCCCTAGTTTACCCCCAACTCATTGATTGGGACCAAAAAGACACACCCGTCTTAGACATTTTTGAGAACAACGAAGCAATTGCTGAGTTCCTGGGATTATGAGAAGGCATACCTAGTGGTGATCACAAGGCTAGTTTTACCATTAAATTGGACAAAAAAGAATATTTTTGGGAATCTGTTCAACCCTCTAGTCACAAAATTGAGAAAAAGAATAAAAAAGATAAAAAAAAGACAATTCTCTAGGTGAAAACCGAAAGGCACCTTTAGACAATGAAAAACAAAAATAAAGGACACATCTGAAGGTGAAAACCTCTCTGAGGCACCTAAGGATGGAGGTTTGAACATTCTCCCCTTTGTACAGGAAAAGTAACCCATGCTCATTGAAGAATCAGTAGAATTCAACATAGGCACATAAGAGAATCCTCGACTGGTTTATTTTGTAGCATCATTGACAAAAGAAGAGCAGCCATAATTCCACAACTTCTTCACACAGAGATAGATAAATTTTTCCTGGTCATATGCAGACATGCCTAGGCTAGATCCTGAACTTGTTCTACATCACTTTCCCTTACAACCAGGTGTAAAACTAGTGAAACAAAAATTGAGGAAAATGCACCCACAAATTGCTTTACTAGTCAAGGAAAATCTCAAGAAACTGTTAGACGTTGGTTTCATTAGATCAATCAACTATGCAAATTGGATTTCCAATCTTGTACCAGTCACTAAACCAATAGGGGACATCTGTATCTACACATATTTCAGAGATATCAACAAGGCTTTCCCTAAGGATGACTTCCCTTTGCCTAACATAGACATGATAGTGGACATGACAATAGGGTACGAGATGTTATCCCTTATGGATGGATTTTCAGGATATAATCAAATTAGAATTGCAACTAAAGACCAACCTAAAACAACTTTCACATGTCCTTGGGGAATGTATTGTTGGAATGTTATGCCCTTCAGACTCAAGAATGCTGGAGCAACTTACCAGTGTGCCATGACCACTATTTTTCACAATATTGTACACACTCTTATGGAGGATTATGTCGATGAACTTATAGTTAAATCGAAGACAAGGGAAAAACATTTACAAGTTTTAGACAAGATATTTCAAAGGCTAGAGAAGTATAAAGTGAGACTAAATCCCAAGAAATGTGTGTTTGGGGTACAATTAGGAAAGCTTTTAGGGTATATCATTTCCATACGAGGCATTGAAGTGGATCCGGCCAAGGTAAAAGCAATCATAGACATGCCTCCACCAACTAATCTCAGTTAGCTAAGGACATTACAAGGGAGACTGCAATCCATCATAAGATTTATAGTGTAGTTAGCAGATAAGACACATCCTTTTTAACATTTACTTAAGAAAGGGGTACCCTTTGCATGGACAGTTAGGTACCAAGAGGCTTTTCAACTGATCAAAGAATATCTACTCACACCACCAGTCTTAATGCCACTTGTTGAAGGACAACCACTGATTCTTTATATTTTAGCAACCCATTCATCACTCGAAGCATTGCTTGCACAAAATGATGATGAAGGTCATGAAAGGGCAGTATACTATATCAGTCAGACTTTGGTAGGTTATGAGCTCAACTATAGTACCATTGAACATGCATGTCTTGTAGTAGTATTTGCTACTCAAAAACTAAGGCACTATATGCTAAACCATCAAACAATGTTGATTGCCAAAATAGATCCTCTGAAATATCTTCTAAGCAAAGCAACATTAATAGGGCGATTGGCCAAATGGGTTATGACACTTAGTGAGTATGATATCTAGTATGTAGAGAGAAAGGCTATTAAAGGACAAGTCATTACTGATCAGTTAGCCAACACACCAATACAAGCAGATCACCCATTAGTTGTAGAATTTCCTGATGAGTTTATATTCACAATTGACACAAACATAACATGGAAACTATACTTTGATGGCTCACATACAAACCATGGCTTAGGGGCTGGTATACTGTTTATCACACCAGAGGGTGATTCCATCCCTAAGTCATTTAGGATTGCATTCCCATGTACTAACAACATAGTAGAGTATGAGGCTCTAGTGATAGGGTTACGCATGGCAGTCAAGTGGAAAATTAAGAACCTACAGGTATATGGTGACTCACAACTAGTAATCAGATAGGTAAATGATGATTATGAGACTAAGGATGAGAAGCTTGCTCCATACAAATGCATGGAAGATAGTTTTAAGGAGTACTTTGACAAGGTCAATTTTCATCAGATACCTCATGTTCTAAATAGGGCAGCAGATGCTATGGCTACTATTGCGTCACTTCTAGACATTCCTAGCAATGTGCCTAAGTTCGAGTTCTTGGTAGAATAACTTTTGTTCCTAGCCTACAATATTCCAAATTTTGATATGGTGTGTGACATTGTTGGTCCTAATTCCCCATGGTACAAAGAAATATGACTACCTCCATGCTAAAATCATATCCCCTGGCCTTTCAAATAATCAATGTATGACATTCCTTCGTAAGTCAGCCAAATACACCATCGTTGGAGACACCTTATATAGATGTGCCTTAGATAATACCCTATTGAGATGTCTCAATTCCAATGAAGCACAAGCAACCTTGCATGGGGTGCATGAGGGTATATGTGGTTCCCATTCTAGTGATCCTACCTTAGCTAAAAATATTATGAGACTGGGTTACTATTGGCCTACTATGGAAAAGAACTCATATGTCTTTGTAAAGAAATGTTGTCAATGTCAGGTTCATGGAGACTTGATACATGCACCAACATAGGAGCTCTGTCCCATAATGTCACCATGGCCCTTTGCCCAATGGGGACTCGACCTCATAGGTAAGATCCATCCCACATCATCTAATGGCCACAAGCTCATCATCACTACCACTAAGTATTTTACGAAGTGGATTGAGGCTATTCCCATGACATACATTACCAACACACAGATCTCTAAGTTTATCCAAAACTATATCATCTGTCGATATGGCATCCCTCAGTCCATAATCACAAATAATGGCTGCCCACTTAAGAACCAAGAAGTATGCCATCTTTGTGAAGAATTTCATATTCAACATCACTTTTCCACTCCACACTACCCACAAGGTAATGGCCAAGCAGAGGCATCTAACAAAACTATCATTATAATCCTCAAAAAGACTATCAATGATGTTGGCCACAATTGGCATTTATAACTCTCTCCCAAAATATTATGACTTTTAGAAGCATATCTACTATTTGAATCTTCGATGTTTTGCTAAATCATTATCATAGGCTATACTTGCACAAGAGAAATATGAGGAAAATTATACTACAATGGAAAAATGGAGAAGGGAAATTGAGGTTATACATGGAATTACGTAAATATTGGGTGAGATTGTTTAGTTTATTTATGTTTTAGCTTTCCTTTGTTCTTTGTTGTTTAGCTTAGATTGCATTGTTGTCCCTCACCACTCTATCAGCGCATCTTGATCTGGGTCTGTTAGGGGAATTGGCCTGTGCACGACCCACCACTAATCATATGCCTTGGTGGTACCTAGATCTTCCAAACCATCTCTCCAACCCCACTGCACTACCTGAAATGCATCAATATCTACCTCAGAAGTGGCCACTGGTATCTCTGCACCCCATAGTGGGATCTCTCATGAAGACCTCACAAACTATGCTCGTCCTCTAGGCTCATCCTAAACCTCTCTGAAATGATGCAACGCACGATTTGGAAAATGTATCTCTATAATATGAACATGTGAAACAGTCTGCCCAATTAGATATTGTGTTTGACGACAATATGGAAAATGATCATCCTTGTCTGACCACTCTGGATAGCCCAAGTATGGTTTCCATGTGAACACTACCATGGTATCAATAGCATGTCTGAAATATCTAGTATCTCCCATATGGTGTTGAGTATTAGCCCCCGCATAATGGAAGGGATAAGGTGCTCCATGTTGTACATCAACTGTAACCGATGGATGAAAGATGGCAATGTGTTCCCATGCCCATACCATCAAGAGTGTGGTGCCACAACTCATAGACTATGCCTCTCAATAGGCTATATCATGCAAATGAAAATATGACATGGGAAGAAGACAAGGGCCCCAAGCATACACCTCCTGATGCTCTAGCATACTAGCCAACATCTCTCCCCATCCCATAGGAAATCCATGACCTCAATGATCAGGGAGGACTATACCGCCTATCAATGTACACAATAGATAGTCTAACTACCTATACCTTTGAGCCAATACATGCCATCTAATCTCATAATGGTCAACACCTAATTATCTAATATCCTCATGAGGGTAATATCTACACATCTCATTGAAACCCCTCTGAGTATCATACATCACCCTAGTGCCTCTAATTGGAAGTCTCATAATCCTATAGACATCCTCCAAAGTAACTATAGCCTCTCCAGTAGGCAGGTGAAATGAAGAGGTCTCTGAGTGCCACCGCTCGCATAGTACCATCAGTAGACCCCAGTTTGCCTAAATGATGGGTGTGTCTGTCACATGGAGGAGACCCAAATTCCATAAGAGTTGTTTCTCCACATACGAACATCCATCATAAATGCAAATGCGATGCAATATTTACAAATGCGTTGAATAAAAAGCACATGTGTTTATTCTAAATGCAAATGCGTCACTATTTTACATATGTGTCAAAACAAAAAACAAATGTGTCAAAATGAAAACAACTACACTAAGCATCATACATGAATTTACTAATGCGGTGATTCGCATGCAATTGTGTTGATTACACACTCAAATGCGACTTTGGAAAAAAATGACACATGACAAAAAATGAAAATGAATGCATGAAAATGCACGAAAACTAAAAATTCAAAAGTAGGGATCCAAGTACATATTGGGGGCCCCGCGTCGGTCGACCGCCTGAAGGTCCGGATCCTATACAATCAATGGTGGGTGTGTGGAACAAGTGACATCTTCGCTAAGAGTGTAGAGCAAAAATCTCAAATTTCAAAGCTATGTGGTTAAAAATGAATGGGTTTTTACCCCATTTTCTATTTATCCCTAGGGTATTGGTGGCATTTCTTTTTACTAGCCATGTCAACTTCCAACTTCAATCAGCCCGTCCACATTCCTAACACTTCCAACTTCAATTTTGTCAACTCCACTGCATTTCTGGCTATCAAATAGACTAATCGAGACTATTTCCAAAAAAAAATGAAAATTTTCAAAAATTTGTCAATTTTCCTGAGGGGGCATACCTTCATCTATTTTACACCAGGTCATTACTAGGGCATATTTTTTTATCTATTTTCTTTGACACAACGCCGAAATGACATTGTATCAAAGACAGGAAAATCTAGACACTAAAATCTGGTTTAAGCCTGCGACTTCAATATTCTTCATAATTTGTATTCTTCATGGTCATGATTAAATAATGTCAATTATTTAATTATTCTCTAAAGTCTTCATTTCTTTATTAATTAAATAAATCTAATTATTTAATTAATTCACTTTAACTTTAATTCTTCTAATAATTAAATAATCTTAATTATTTAATTGATTCACATTTTATTTATTCTATCTGATTAATTAAATAAACACTTTTTATTTAATTATGTTACTAATTAACCTTATCCTTCTTGTCAAATTAAATAAATTCTTATTTAATTTACCCTTTTATCATATTTCAACTATAATTAAATAAATCCTTTATTTATTTAATTATTCATTTAATCCCTTCGTCACTTAGTTAAATAAATCTTATTTATTTGATTATTCTTCAAATATCAAATCTTGAATTAAATGAATTATTTAATTCATAAATTCTATTTTAACACATTCTTCTATAGTTAGATAATTGTGTAATTTATCTAAGTATTCACTCTCGCTCGACTCAAGACCTATTTAGATTAGTTGGTTAACTCTTGATTTAATGTCTGAGTTGCTTGCATGAATAATCTATTTGTCATATCATTCAGTCATCTAGTTCTAACTCGTTTGTGTGTATATGCATATTAATTAAATATTCCTATTTAATTAATTAAATCTTGTGCGTACGTTCAAACAGAGAGTTGCTTTAATCCATCTTTATCTTTGTCATGCCAAGATAATTCTTCTATTTTTGAATACCAAACTTGAAGATTAAATCATTTAATTAATCTTTATTTCTATTTCTATTTTTTATCACTCATGTTACTACTAATAGTTATCATAATGCATGTCTAATCCTTCAATCTCAACCGTTTGTCGATCTTTCGATCCTGACCTATCATTCAAATGATCAATTTTCTATAAATTGATCTGTCTTTCATCATTTCAGCTCTCTCCTGAAATCTTATGACTTTTGGAAGAATATCTATTATTTGAATCTTCGATGTTTTTCTAAATTACTATCATAGGCTATACTTGCACAAGAGAAATCTGAGGGCAATTATACTACAATGACAAAATGGAGAAGGGAAATTGAGGTTATACATGGAATTACATAGATATTGGGTGAGATTGTTCAGTTTATTTACGTTTTAGCTTTCCTTTGTTCTCTATTGTTTAGCTTAGATTGCATTAGATCTTTGATTGTATTGTTGTGTGTTGTTTAACCTTTCTTCTACATTTTCTAGATGTTACAAATATAACAGTTCAGGAACTAACCCAAATGAAATAAAATTAATTTTGAAATGATTATGAAATGTAACTCTAATGAGTCATATGCTTGTTGCTCCCTTCATCTATAAAATGGATTTCAAGGCTCATTATAGGGGTCAAAATTTTGAGTCTAGAATGGTCTGGGTAGAATATAAGTGCAAAAAACAAATGTAATGCAGGAGGCTTGATAAGTCTATCGGCTAATCATCTTGAGTATAGGTCTTATATGTAATAGTCTTAAATTGTTCTACATGAATTACTGATATCGAAACAAATCTAAATTCTAAAGCATATACTATCCTTTGTACACTTTTGTAGATTCTAAATGAAATTATCAAGGGTCTTTTCATTTGTCATCAATGGTTTAATTGAATGTATGGCTCTATTTATTTGCTTTAGCTCAAAGGGTTAATTAAATGCCTAAGGGAAGTCATAGGTTTGTAAGAATTTGCAAAGGATTCGATAAGAAGTCATGTTTTGGATATTGTGAGTATTTGTATTGCAGGGCATTATGAAAATAGTCCATCTACTTCATAATTAAATAATTTGTGTATTACTGAGTATTACATATTTGAATCCATTTACCCAATTGATGAGGCACTGGCCTGTTTGTCAAGAATTCATGCAATTAAATGAATTAGTAATATGCCTAGCCATAGGTTCAAAATAAGAACAATACTTATTAAAATCATGCCAATTTTGAAATGTAAGTTTGAAATATATCCTCATTCCTAGCGAATGGACAATTATTTACTCAAAGATTAGCCACATCCTAAGTGAATTTCATTTATTTTCCTGTAGTAGGAACCCATCTGTGAAGAAGTGTTCTCCATTTTAACAAATTAGAATGAACACAATTGGGAAATACCCTCCCTGGTCCCATAGAACCTAAAGTGCAAGAGTAAAGACCTCAGAATTCTTTACTCGTTGTGTTGGCCACTAGCCTAGGGATGTCTTGAATATAAGGATTTGCTATCCTTTAGAGAATTCTAGGGTTCAGCTGGAAAAAAACACCAACAGAGTATAATATTAATAATAAAATTTTATGTTAATTTAGTTTCAACTGATCTTCTAGAGTTAAGAGCCAAAACTAAGTGCAAAACTAACCATTTATTTTTATGTTTTATCTTTATAAACCCTAACCATTTTTATCTTTTTTTAGAAAATTAATAGATTAGGATTAGATTAGGAAAAATTTCACTTGAGTTTGAAAGATCTATCATTTGTAAAGTAGACAACATATTATATGCATGAATTAATATTTTTTTATCATTTACCAAAATAGGCTCCGTAAGGAAGTATATCACATTATCCACTTAGTTTCTCCAAGGCTTCTACAAACTAGCACAAAATACCTTACAAATAATTAATTTCCCAATCCAATCATATTTTCAAGAGAATTGGAGTGATATTCATTTTACTTATGTGGTATATATATCAAATTGATCATCAACACTTTATTTCATTCTCTCTATCACCCCATTCTAGCAAGGTGGCTATGGAGTATTATTTTCATTGAAAAATACTACATGCTTATAGATCACATCAAATCCCTTAGAAAAATATATTCACCCCCCTTTTCAAATCTCAACACCCTCATTTAATAATATATTTTATTTTCAACCGAAACTTTAAATTCCTTAAAATTAGTGAAAATTTTAGATTTAGAATCCATAAAATAAACCCTAGTGTATCTAGAGGCATCATCAATGAAAGTAACAAAATAAAAAGATTTTCCCATAGATTTATCTACTAGACCAAACATATTTGAAAGAATAATATCTAAATATCTCTTAGCTTTGTAACTACCTAAAGGAAAATATATGTTGTTTTTTCCTAAACACATAATCTTCACATAAATAAAAATAATCATCATAAAAAGAAAAACATCATCCAATAGTTTATTAATTAGGGTCCTAAGCCCTTTTTCACCAATACCTAGCACAAGAATCATTACCACAACATACATCTATTTTAGTGCTAGTCATATTGGTAAAGCAAAAAAAGTAGAGAAATTTAGTATAAATAACTTGTCCCTAACTAGGGTTCATTAAAAACCCACCAAACCCCCTCTCACTAACCTACATATGGACTTATAAAATAACACATGCATCCCTAAATCATTCAACTTATAAAAATATTTTTTTATCAAGTTTAAGAATATATAAAAAATACTCATAATGATTTTCACCATCTAATCACTAAACACAATTGTACCTTCACACAACTAAAAATTTGATTTGAAATATTGTCACCTAGATAAACTTATCCTCATCACATGTATGGTATGATGAGAACCATTCCTTGTGAGGAGTCATATGATATGAATAAATCAATTCAATCAAATACATGATTAATTAAAAATAGTGTTAGCTAAAATAAGCAAAGATTCATCACCTTCATTATAGGATTTCTAACTGGAGGATTCCCAAGTCTTCTTATTTCTACATTCCTCCTTAACATACCCCCATTTACCATAGTTCTATAACTTCACTTTGCTCTTCATTAGGGTCTTATAATGGCCTTGAGTCTTAAATGTCTTGGTACACATTTTTATCCCCTTTCAACCCTCCTTTATCCTTAGGTCTTGAATATGAAATACATCCTTTCAACTCTCTTCCATGTAATTTCTTCTTATTTCCTTTACAAGTAAATAAAAAAGGAAATCCAACTTTGGATCTATCATTTTTCCACTAATATCCCACATGAAGGTGATGACCCTTCATTAATTTTTAGAAATTGTAACTAAATCCATTGAAATTCTCAATATCTAAACATGAGGTAGAAGCCATGGTATCTAGTCACAAATTGAAAAACCTGATGTAGTTTGAGATCGAGGAACCTTATCAGGCTACCCAATCTTGCAACCAAACCACTTCAAATTCAAACTCATACAAAATATTATTACTAGACAATGTAAATCTGCACAAACTAATTCAATTACAATTTATTAATTTATGACTTCCAGTTATAGACATAATAAATTACAATTTTAAATCATTTGTTTGTATTTATAGCTACACTGGAATCCCAACACCCCCTCCCAATACACTTACAACAACCAACATAAAATAGCATGTTGATTTTTATTTCATTTCCCCCCTTCCAGACACTTACAACAACAAATTAATTTTGGTTTTTCTCATTCCCATGCCCCTGTCACTTCCAGCTAGAAGCGAATTTTGAAATTGGTTTGGATTTTAATTTTAATCTCCTCACAACAACCTCTACACCTCCCCTCTCCAATATCTTTCATTTTCCCCAAAATGTCAGGAGAATTTCATGTAGGATTTCATTTATTTTCTTTATCCATTTGATTTTTATTCTCCTCTTTTAAATTAGATGCCTCCTTTCCTGGAAATTTTAGAACAAACACTTATAATATACAAAAATTAGACAATTCAACAGCTAGGTACATTAAATTAAATAATACATGGGAGATAAAAATTGAAATTCCTCCACTTCGCCTACCAATTAACTCAAAAATTTTCCAAATAGTGACAACAATGTCATTAAACTTTGAGCATGTTTTCAAACACAAAAATTTCACCCTACACCAAATAAAACAATTAACCGAAACCAAAACTAAGATAAAAAATTATTTTTGGGTTGATGTAGATTTCCTGTGGACTTGGATGCTCTTGCATCAGACACATGTTGTGTAAGAGGTTTGTGAGCACAACTCAAAGAAATGGAGCTAAGTAGTAAAACCACCCTTCCAAGTAGCAAGCAATTTGTAGCATGCTCTCAGGTTGAAATTGGTACCCTACAATGTTTCTTCCTTGTTTTCTTCTAGCACCTTGTCAGAATGTTCACCATATTCCTCCACCAAACCTTCCCTTCATTGTCATATCCCTTTGTGGACCTTCTTCTATCATGAACTAAATTCTCTTGCCAAATATACCTTCCTCTCATCCTCCCTCTTATGGGACTCAACCCACCACAAACCATCCACCTCCACCAAATTCCATGTTCATCTTCCTCCTTTGTGGGAATGAACCCACTATAATTTGTCCTCCTCCAAAAAAATTCTCTCCAATATTCACTCACCACTTCACTTGTGCTTGTATTGATATCCGAATTATGAAAATTAAATATTTCCATCTTCTCATTTTTTACACCTACATCTTCCTCTTCAACCTTTCTTCTTACCTTATCAACATGATTATTTTTCCTTGGTTGCACCTCAACACACATCTCCATACTTTCTAATTCTTCAAACTCGAATGAATATAAATTAATATATTCTTCACAATTACAAAAACCAATATTTACCTCTATTGCTGCAATTTTTCCTCCTTTATGTCTAGCTGCAACATTTTCACTTCCACCATTCATCACCTCCATCATCTTCATGTCCTCCAAAGGACTCACTATTGCTACAACTTGTTTCTCTCCTTCAAAGTTTATAACTTCATCTTTCCTCTCTACCACTACTGCAATTTTTTTTTCTTTCTTTTTCCATACCTTCAACTAGGCATGCTCTTCCCACTTCATTCACCTCTTTGTCACCTCTTTGTACAAGAGTCTCCTCAAGCCTCATTGTTGCAACCTATTTCATGCTTTCATCTTGCACATCAGTGTGGACTGCTCCCACATATTCATCTCTTCATGAAACCTTCATCAAAGACCTACAATGTTGCCCCTTATTTTTCCCACCCTCAAGGGCATCCAATCTTGCCTAAATTATTGCTAGCTCTTCATAAAAAAACTTTAAGAATTTTATTTCTCGTTTCTCTATGTATGAAATTGTAGACACTAAAAATTGTCCTAGACCTACGACTTTATTAAATCTATATTCATACTTAATAATTAAATAATTTTAATTATTTAGTTATTGTCTAATTCCATCAGTCTCCTATTAATTAAATAATTTTAATTGTTTAATTAAGTTCTTTCCATTATTTTATTTTCACCATTGATTAATTAAATATTATTTAATTACGTCACTAATGGTCATGTCTCCTATAATTAAATAAATCTAATTTATTTTATTGTTACTATCTTGGCTACTATAATTAAATAATTAATCCTAATTATTTAATTATTCATTTATCTTTTTCCTCCACAATTAAATAAATATTATTTATTTAAATGACTATCTAAATTAACTTTCCCTCTCACATTTTTGAATTAAGTTACTATTTAATTCAAAAAATAAATTTTCCTTTTGCCTCTATAATAAATAATGTTGCTAATATTTAACTACTCACTTACCCATTCAAACTAAATGACTTTTTGGAGTTATTTAGTTCCTCTCTTAGCCTTATTCTTATCTTGTACCATCTCATTTTATTTCAACCATTGATTGAAATCAAATTCATTTAATCTTGACTATTCATTCAAATTTGTCTTGTTTGTAAAAGATGCATGTCACTATCATTTTAACATCTTAGAAATCCATAGTTTAGGCTTAAGAGACAATTATCTTCAAAATTTTGCTAGCATAGACATAGGCTAATATTACAGTTTATAATCTGAGGGAATTAATCATTGAAAATCAAAATGGAGAATGGTAATGGAGGTGATGCAATGGAGGCATGAAGATTATGGTAATATCATTTATTGTTATCTCATATTTATTCACTCTTTTGTTCTTCATTATTATATTAGGAATTTAAGGTTTTATTGCTATGTTTAGTGATCTTAACCTCTAATCTTCTTGATTATATTGGTGAACCCGACATGAAGGACAAATTTTTGTAGGTTTTTGTATGACATATTTTTGTTTCTATGGGTTGAAGTTACAAAATGACACATCTATGGCTCATAGTGATGCAAATACTTTTAGCCATTCATCGCATCTATGGCTAGTAGTGACAACTATTTTAGACTAGGGTATCTTTTGAATTTGACTAATTTCTTAGGTTTTTTATATATTTTGTGTTTTTTAGTTTTGCATTTCATAGTCTAACCCCTAATCACTTCATATTAGTCTCTCATTTGCTCAGATTTGGTCATTTTTTTCATGTTTTACAAGTCCAGGAATGGCTCACCGTAACTGTTAGGGCCCCGACGCAACTGTTAGATACTTCACCACCTTGAAACGACATAGTCATAGGCCAAATGATGTAGTCACCATCCAAAAATGCAATCGCTATCCTAAGCGATGCAACCATGAGCCACAACTATGGTCTAGTGAGTTGTAACTACCTGATGATTTTAAATTTAGGGTTTTAGTAAAAAATCTTGATTTCTGTCTTTTGCATTTAATAGAATAGAGGTTTTTTGTGTTAGTGATGTTTTATTTACATGTGGAATACATCTTGGGAGGAATTCTAATTCGTTTGTCAAAGACTAGAAATTCAAACTACTAATAATGGTTTTGTATGGATTTCCTTGATTAAATCTCTTTTTCAAATGTTTGTTTGCACATAGATTAATTATGGGGTTAATTAATCATTGTTTTCTATGCTTGTAAGGTGGTAGGTGTATGCTATCACCTTGTGCAAACTCGGTGATCAGAAGCCAGACCCACCATTTTTTTATGTGTTTAATCCCTTAGAGGGCCTGCCTCCCAACTTGTGAGAGGGAATGACCCAAGCAATATTTTCATGTTGGTCCGCTAGATAAATAATTATGGTTGTGACAAAATTCATCAATGCACCTAGCGCGGATTTTCTATACCAACAAAAGTATCCCTAAATATCCATGAGATGTGTAAAAACCTTTACATATTTCTAAGGGCTGGGAGACCTCTCACTATTGAATTTGGCTCCATTTTTATATGGCCGTTTGTCGATCGTTCGACAAATCTTTATCAGAAATGTGACGAAATGGTGAAAATATTTGCATTGCTATTTTTTTGTCGAAAGATCGACGATGAATTAAACGTCGAAATAACGGCAAAGAATCATCGGTCATCGGCATCGTGCAATGGCTCAGACTTTCATCAGAATATCGACAAACAATTTGTGTATCCACCAATGAACTACACCACAAGTTCGTCACTAGTTCTACGAAATGGGAAAGGAGTAGCGTCAAAACAACACCAGATGTTCATCGCCATTTCGATGAAATGGGAAAGGAGTAGCATAAAAAAAACACCAAAATTTCATCAAACGTGTGATGAAATAGGCAAGTAGTAGCGTCGAAACAACACCAAGAGTTCGTCGACTTTGCGATGAAAATACCAAGGAGTAGCATCAGAAGAACACCAAAAGTTCATCAAAAGTGCGACGAAATGGACAAGGAGTAGCGTGGAAACAATGCCAAAAGTTCATCGAAATTACGACGGAATGGGAAAGGAGTTACGACGAAACCTTCGTCACAGCTATAGAAACTTTGTCGATCCTTTCTGTTGATTCGTTGGTAGTTTTCATCAAAATTACGATGAAGCATCAATTTTTTTTTTTTAAATATTCGTGGAAATGTACCATTGCGGAGACTGATGAATGATCATACATACATAATGCATATTGGTTTGATGCTTCAAATGATGCATTTCTTATATTGAAAATTGCATTACCTTATTGAGCTTCTCTTTGTTTTGAGAATAGTTTAATATTCTCTACTTAACAGGGCCAACCACGTGACGGTGGAAGTTCATTTGGCCCCTCCCCCCCCTCACATCACTCTCAATTCCCCATACCAAATCATATAACATTAATCATTCATTCATCCATTAATAACATATAACAATCATTCTTTAACATATAACATTCATTAATTAACATATTCACATTCATTCATTAACATATAATATTCATTCTTTCAGTTTTTACATATTATCAAAAATATGGTTTCTTTTTGAAAGCTACATAAAGCTGAAGTGGAGTATCGTTTTCTAAATCAATATATGTCCCCCCTTTAGTTGTTTTGCCCTCTGCTCATGATCTTAATCTATGCCTAGTTGTTTGCTCATGACATGGACGCCGCTACAAGGGGGATCTACTGCAATAAGAAATAAATGTTAAACTGATATGTTTTACTATTATTGTTACAAGTATTTCATTAATTAAAAGAACATTAGAGTGGTTCTCTTTACCTGATGGGTCCACATCATGTTCCTGAACTTTTGTTATAGACTCATGCTCAACATGTTGAACACCCTCTAAATCCTAATCTGCAGTTGAAACATGAAAGGTTACATTAATTAATACACCAATTAAAATTAAATATGTCTAAGAGAACATGAGGGTGGTCCTCTTTACTTGATGGGGCCACATCATGTTCCTGATCTTCTCTAGCCTAATCATGCTCAACACATTGATCACGCTCTACATGCTCTAAAGTTGAAACACGAAAGGTTACATTAATTAATACATTAATTGCAATTAAATATGTTTAAAAGAACTTTAGAGTGGTCCTCTTTACCTGATGGGGCCACATCATATTCCTGATCTTCTCTAGCTTGATCATGCTCAACATGTTAATCATGCTCTACATGCTCTAAAGTACCAGGATGCACACCATGACCTTCATCTGCACGTTCTGCTCCACCCTCACTAGGTTGCATTCCAATATCATGTGCAGTATTATCATTGCTTGAATGTTTAAAACAAATAGGCATGCAATTACTTTATGGTGGAAATTAATATTGAATAGATTGCACAAGTATTCAATTTTAAATAAACTTTATTGAGTTTATTTACCTGCATGTTGGATGCAATGGAAGATTGTGTTTGCCCAGTCAAGACTCTTAGGCATTCAACCACGGCTCCATAGCCTTGCTGGAAGGCAATCTTCAGGTCCTCTTCTGTGGGAACTCTGTTGAATTCAGAGCCCTACATTTTTGCAGAAGATCATGAATTTTTCTTCAATGGTGTGATAAAACCAAAATTGTTTTCAATTTATTATAATTTGGATGCAATATTTCATTTATTGATACTTACAATTTGTGCAGCTAATTTCATATAACCACCAGAGCCAAGTTTGTGTTGCCTGTGCTTTTCTAGTCTTGCCTTTGTTGCCTTCGATGTGTCGGGCAACCTATGAAAAGTTTGAAATACGTTAGATTATGTAAAAAGAAAGAGTAATCGTTATATAATTACATTGTTGATAGTATCACACATAGCATACTACTTTTAAAAAAATTAATGGCATTTCCATAGCATCTGACATTGAGAGCAAATAAAATATAGAGTTCAATCCATGAATTATAGAAAATAGATTTTTGTTGGTTATATTCATATCGCTGATTACATTGCACAAAACATACTACAACTGCATAAATATCGGATGGTGATAGTTGTCTATGCTACCACATTTTTCATACATGTCTACCAAAATCATTTTATCAAATAGTTCACTTCCTTGCTACTATGGCTAAAAGCCTAAAATAGGTGCTTTCAAACAAGCTATGGATGCTTGGAAAAATCTATCAAAGCATAATAGTAAGCAATAGCATAGACAAGTGTTGAACTATTTCAAAAATGACTCAAAGAAATGTGGTCTCATGGTGATGGAATGCCATGACAATCCATAGCAATTTGCTTGTCATGGCATTCGTTATGGCATTCCATCACCATGAGACCACATTTTTTTGAAGCATTTTTTCAAATAGTTCACTACCTTTTCTATGCTACCACATTTTTCATACATGTATACCAAATCATTTTATCAAACAATTCAACGCCTTCATGCTATGGCTAAAAAGTAAAAACCTAAAACAGGTGCTTTCGAACAAGCTATGGATGCTTGGAAAAATTCTACCAAAGCATAATAGTAAGCAATACCATAGACAAGGCAATGAATTGTTTGAAAAAATGCCTAAAAGAAATTCAGTCTCACAGTGATGGAATTCCATGAAAATACATAGCAATTTTCTTGTCATGGCATTCATCATGGCATTCCATCACCATGAGACTACATTTCTTTGAGACATTTTTTTCAAGCAGTTCACTGCCTTGTGTATGCTACTACATTTTTCATACATGTCTACCAAAGAATTTTATCAATTAGTTCATTGCCTTGCTGCTATGGCTAAAATCCTAAAACAGGTGCTTTCAAACAAGCTATGGATGCTTGGAAAAAATCTATCAAAGCATAATAGTAAGCAACAAGCCATGGTCTCATGGTTTTTTTTGCGCAAAAATCAGCTCATTTTTATTCACATTTTTTTGTAGATTTTAAACACATTTTTTTGGAAATTTTGTAGTTTAAAATGAAAAAAATCATTGACCAAAAGTCAATGATTTTTTCAAAAAATCGGGGAAAAAATTGTCTAGCCTACAATTTTTTTAAAAATCACGATTAATCAAGATTTTGTGCAGATTTATGCTTCTATATCACATACCTTCCTTGGCCTGGTGGCGTCTTTCCTTTTTTCTTTTCAACCTTCTCCTTTCCATCAGACACCAGGTCCTTCCACTCCATCTCTGAAATCATGGGGGGACGCTCGTACTTTTTATTCTTCTCTAAATGTGACTTATATTGGTCCCTCACATACTTTAGATAGGTACCAGCTTTCTTAAGGACCTTGGTTTGGTTGAATGTTTTATCACCGAACAACACAACTAAATAGTTAATGAGCTCATCTTTTAAATCTTCATTTTGGGCATTCCACCATGTACATATGGTGGGACTGAAGAGCTCCAATGTAATATCACTTAGATGTTTATAAAAAACATCATTTCCTGCAAAATGATCATGGGATCTATAGTCTAAAAAGATCGATCAATAAGTAAATTTCAATTGGATTATATAGAATAATAATTAAATTTTTTTAAAGTACCTGGGACCTTCTCTATCTTTATGGGAACGAAATCCTCAGTCACCACAAGTGTGATTGGAAATGTTCTCATACTAGTAATACAGGAAGATCCAGAAAATGCTGCTAAAACATCACCAGTACTAGTGGCCTTTGCATCTCTAGGTACATGTCCTGATGCATATTCTGGTATGTGTTCACTGCTAGAGGGTGCATTAATGGATGCCTGCATGGTATGTGTTGCCGACATTTCAGATGACAATATAGGCATAGATGATGGGGTTAGATAATGTGATGTATGTGTAGGAAGATCAGGATGGACACTTGTACCAACCCTTACTCCTTGGGAAGCACTTGTAGTACCCTGATCATGGCCAAGAGCATCATGAGGAGGCAAATAACCCTGTAAAAACAACACATATTTTAGTTCATGACATAAAAGAGTACAAAATATAAAACCATGAATGAACTTATGTTATAATTAAAGACCTCATGACAGCTTACTTGCAAGTTTTATAATCTCTCTATCAATACTTTAACCCTCTCTCTTATCTCATCTATTTGAGGCATTTTGAACATTAAGTTAGTCATTTCTTCATTGCATTTTTTTCATGAGCTTCTTTATCATATCGAAAGGGTTTTCTGAATAAGCCATGTCATCATCACAAATTATTGACTACACCTCACTATGGATGCTCTCCTCTACTTCTGGTGCCTTTCCCCGATCAGTCGACTACAACAAGAATATTAAAAACATTATTGAAATTAACCCAAAAAACTTATGAAAAAAAATAATAATAAAACATTTTGCTTGTATCTAATTTGTACAATTACAATGAGGTAAACCTATTGGGTAGAAGTGCCTAAAGATACATTGTGATCTATGCTCTGGGCCAGAGCCTTCTCTGTAAGATCAATGTCCCCCTGTGACAAAAATTAAATATAAAAAAACATTACCAAAATGAAACCAATAGACTTATGAAAAAAAACATAAGAATAAAATGGTATATTGGAGTCATTAATTGGAGGTTGGGTAAAATGGTACAGTACGCCCCCATAGTAACTATGTTTGTAACTAAGCAATTCAAATTGTAATCGATTAGCAACTCTTCCCTTGCAGTTATTGATTTTATCGCACATACGAATACGATTTCCTCGTGCGCTCGAATATGCAATTGGGTTGCTTATTTGTTGACCCAGGTCATGTACTGTTTATAAACCCTACAATATTCCCTGATGCTTTTGGCCTTCTGTCAATGTACATAGCCACTCCTTTATTTTGATCATTATCTTTTAGTTGTATATAATTTCCTAATAGTGCATACCTATGCATACTTCGTGTATATCGAACTAGTTGCATCCAATCTTTGTAACTGTAACAGGGTCCAACATACTTCATCAATTAAGTAACTTTTTCGTAACAGACCTTTATGCCGTCCATGCAAAATAGGCCCAAACCATGTAATGACGATGGTGCTATGCGATATATCCTCTCATTGACAAAAAAATCGGTGTTTATTGGAGGCAGTTCCTTGAGTACCCATTGTTTTTGTAGATGTTTGTACCTCAAGGGAACCTCAACGTCGCCTATGCTCTCATCATCATAAGAACATGACCCCCCTTTAGTAAGAAAAAATTCCATACGTTTACGAAATTTTCTTCTAATCTTTTGACCTCTAGTTGATCTCCCTCTTTTAGACATACTACATGTCTCGCTTTCCTCTTCTCTTCCTAAATTTCCCTCGCTCAAGGAAGACAAATCTGACAAATTCCTATTTGGTGGCACCTACACTTGTAAGGATGTTGGATGAAGTTCTTTCATGGTGATGTGATCCCAAGGTGACATTATGATTAATCTATCATTTCATCACTAGAATTTCATAGGTTATAAGGTAATCAAGTCTTAATAGATTGCAAGCTATTGTTACTACCATCCAAATGTGTCCATCACAAATCAATTCTACTTAACATTTTAACTCCCAAACTTTGTAACAAGTGTTAAATGCACGACTATGGTCCACCAGTTACACAACCAAAGCCTCAAATGTATTCTCTAATTGTAATCAAAGGACTTTTTCTCTTCATTCAAGTAAATAAACTTGAAGGGAAACACCACCAAGTGGTTTATTGGACACCTACATGACTAAAAATAGCAAATTTACATTTAATTTCCATATGTCTAAGTGGTTAGCAGGGGAGGGAGTGTGTACTAGGCTTGGTTAAGTCATCATAAGTTTACGCTTTGGCAATAATTTTTTTTAAGTCATATTAAATCTTCCTATGTCTAATTGCTAGGAGATTTTTTGTATGTTTTAAGGTAGGATGATTGATGAAAGAGCCCAAAGACTAGCCTTTCTCCATGGTATCCAGGTACACATAGCAGCGGTCTTCTCTTATACGGTTGGACATGATTTAAAGAACTTAGCTAGGAATTATTCATTTAACCTAAGGTTTTCTCATAATGCCATCATTGAAAAGTATGATCAAATTCTTCTATTATGAATAATTGGTCTATGTGCCTCTAGTAATCACTATAAATGTTTGTAAGGATAAAATGACTAATTGCATCAAGTAGGAGAGAATCAACTTTGAGTTCTTCAAAGATTATATTCCTCTATTCATAATTTTAAAGGGTTGTGTGTGGAGGAGGTTATCACTACCAAGAAGGGAGGAGACCTTTCCTTGTATTCTTTATAATTTTCATTATTTTATTTATTTTACACTTACATTTACAAATACACATACATATGCATTTACTATTTTCATTTATTTCTCATGTAGTTTAATAGTTTGATCGATTTCATATTATATGTGTTGAAGACTTTAGAATTTCAATTACATTAATTTATAGATATGTTGTATCTATAACACTACAAAACCATATGCTCTTTGCATTTACACTTGCATTTAGAAATACACATTTGTATACATAGATATAGATTTCTTTAATGATATGTTGCATTTATTGTTCTAGGAGAGCATCCGTAATTGCATTTACATTTACATTTAAAATATATATACATACATATATATATATGTGTGTGTGTGTGTGTGTATTAATATTATATCATTTATATTAGGTGTTCAAAACAACCCATTAGGTCTACACATGGATAAAAATTCATAAATCGAGATCTCCCATACATGTTTTTGTTGGAAACCTAGGCAGAGCCTCTCATTTCACATGCTTTTCTTCACCAAAACTATTGAGGACAACATCTATGCCTTCTTTGTTGAAACCTATGCCCTATTCATGCATCCTACAATTACAGCAGTATCCACGGGGCCTCTTACACAAGCTACAGTAATCACAAAAAGTGTAGGAACCACTTTATATCATGTTTGGACTACAAAACCCTGAAAAATAGGGTAACTCAGATTATGATTTGTTGGTGAGCTGTATGCACAAAATCATTAGCACCAGCTCATTCTTGGAGGTCTTTTTGAAAGCCCGAATCGGTGGTAGTTAAGTACAAACCTTATAGTGTCCAAGGTGAATAGGAGTGATCAATTATGATTATTGTGATAGAGAGTACAAGGTGGTCAATTGGTGGTGACAAGTGTGCTTTACATTGTCTTGTTTGCTCCTCCTTTTTCTATAAGAAGGATTTCAAGGCGGAAGTATGGGTTAGCAAGTTAGATATTTTTGGTTGAGTCTAGATGAAGTTGTAGAGCAAATTGTAAAGTCTGATGGTTTTAGGGAAAATGTAATTTAGGTTTTGAGTCATTTTGTAGTAGGTTTTAAATTCATGGGGATTTAATGTTTTATGATAGTATTGGCATTTGAATTGATATCATTAATTCAAACTCATGTCACTCCATTGTACAAGCATATCTGAATTTTGAATAAAATGATCAAGGGTTGTTTCGTTCATCTCACTGTTGTGCTGTGTATGGTTCTTGTTTTAGGTTTAATTCAAGGAATTAATTAAAATTCTTGAATGGGATTGTAGGTGGATATGTTCTGTATAAGCTATTTTATTTTTTCTATCTTATCTTATACCATTTTACAAGAATGGGGGTGCCAATGTGCGAGAAGATCTTTGGAAACTAGGCATGAAAATTAAAGGTTAAAGAGAATGGGGGTGCCAAACTTACAGTACTCATTGCCCCTTGGTCATTGATTTTTCGTGAGTTCCCTCAACCTCGTCCTCAGAGCTAGTATTGACCTTGTTTTCACTCCTCCAAACTCTTCCTCGGCGCTGGCATTGACCTTGTTTTAACTCCAAACTCTTCCTCGGCACTGGTATTGACCTTGTTTTCACTCCTCCAAACTCTTCCTCGGCGCTGGAATTGACCTTGTTTTCACTACTCCAAACTCTTCATAGGTCTTTGGCATTATTTCCTTCTCTAATTTGATGAGCTACAACTTTGGTTTCATTAGCTTTTCTGAGTATATTGATGAGTTCAAATTTTGGTGCCATTTAGCTAGGTTTTAATATTCTACAATATAGTTAAGTATATATTAGCTATATTTTACATAATAAATAATATAATTATTCAACTTATTATAATTAGATATTATATTCTTTAACAAAATTATTAAATAAATTATAAATTATTATAATTAATAATTAATAATAAGTATATTTTTATATAATACAAAATATAATTAATATAATATATATTTAATATAATAGCAATATATATTAATATGAGAGAGAAACTAAATTTTGATTGGTCATTTCATGTCAACAATCCAAGGATGGCATGTGTCCTTGGGGAGTTATGCTCAAGGTAGCATGCCATTTGATTAAAGATACGATAGTTCTCCTTTAAGACCTCTTCAATGTACCCATTGCACACTTAAGGAGACAAAGATAAATATAGGGAAGAAAATATAGAGAGAGAGGGAGATAATGATAAACATACAAATAGAAAGGGAGACAAAGAGATAGAGAGAGGTAGAGAGATAAAGAGATAAGGATGAATAGATAGAGATACAGGGAGGGTGATTGATATATCTCTCCCAGTCGCTCTCTATATCTACCACTATCTATGTCACTCCTGCCTCTTCCCCCCTCTATCTATTGAGCTATCTCCCCCTCTCCCCCTCCCCCCTTTCTCTCTCATTCACTCCATCCCTCCCTCCATCTCTCCTACTCTATATATCTATCTCTATTTCTCTTTTTATCTCCCTCTTACTCCTCTCTATATACCCGAGAGTAATTAGGAGGTGGAGGGTGGGAAAGAGAGAGAGAGAGGGAAAGGGATAGAAAGAGATATATATAGAGAAATAATTAGGAGGGGGAAGGGAGAGGGGAAGAAGGAGAGAGAGAGAGAGAGAGAGAGAGAGAGAGAGAGAGAGAATTAGGAGGGGGAAGGGGAGGGGAAGAGTGTTGAGGGTAGATGATAGAAGGTTTAAGGGTTTATGGTTGAGGAGGTAGGAGGGAGAGACTTGAGAGAGAGAGAGAGGGAGGGAGTGGGAAAGAGATACAGGAAGGGAGGGTTAAGGGTAGAGGGTAGAGGGTTTATTAAGGGTTAAGGGTTTAGGGTTTAGGGTTAAGGGGGGAGAGATAGAGGGAGTGAGTGAGTGAGAGAGAGACCTAAGGGAGGGAGAGGGGGTAGGATATTGAAGATACTTGAGAGAGAGAGAGAGAGGGAGCGAGTGGGAGACAAATAGAGGGAGGGAAGGTTAAGGGTACAGGGTAGATGGTTTAAGGGTTTAGGGTTAAGGGTGGAGAGGAGAGAGATAGAGGAAGTGAGTGAGTGAGAGAAAGACCTAAGAGAGGGAGAGAGAGGGAAAGAGAGAGAGAGATATATAGAGAAAGAATTAGGAGGGGGAAGGGAGAGGGGAAGAGGGGAAGAAGGGGATAGGTAGAGAGAGAGAGAGAAATAGGAGGGGGAAGGGGGAGGGGAAGAGTGTTGAGGGGAGAGGATAGAAGGTTTAGGGTTTATATGGTTGGCAGGGAGGTAGGAGGGAGGAACTGCAGAGAGAGAGAGGGAGGGAGTGGGAGAGAGAGATAAAGGAAGGGAGGTTAAGGGTAGAGGTAGAGGTTTAAGGGTTTAGGGTTTAGGGTAGAGGGAAAGAGAGATAGAGAGTGAGTGAGAGAGAGAGAGACCAAATACTATTGATAACCATAAATCTTTGATATCTCTACCTTTTATATTCAACACATATGGACTAATAGTTGAATACAAAAAATCTATTTGTTGTTATAAAAACAACACATAATTATTTAAAATACAACTTATATTGAACAAAAATGGACCAATAGTTGAACACTAAAACTTTTGAAAATCCTTCACATTTAATGGGAAAATACATGTTATTTATTGTGCTCACCTTTTATATTTGTGATAGGACAAACTATTAATATAAAATTATCCAATGCTTGTACATTGCTACCCCAATTGTTGTACAGATAAGAACAATATTTTTCACTATGATAACAACACTTGTTTCAATGAGTGTCTTATTTTATTAAATGACCATTTTATTTTTAAATGATATACTTATAGTGGAGAGTTGTGATATTTTATTTGAAACAAAAAAAATACTTATTTCACTTCTTCATGAAATATGTCACTTCTTTATGAGTTATGAGAGAGGGGAAGGGGAGAGAGAGAGGAATGGTTTTCACTAACTCTTGGCTCACTGAAACGGTTGATCATTGCACTAAGATGTGCCTATTCAATCGAAAGTTAAAATTCATAAAACTCAAACTAAAAGAGTGGAATATTCAAGTCTTTAGAAACCTTTTCAAAGAAAGGGTCTCCTTGAAAGTAGAATGGCTAAGATCCAAAAAGACCTCTCAAATGATTTTTCTTACATCCTAATAGAAGAAAAGATGAATCTCATAATTCAATTGGATGGTGCCTATAGTTTTAAATAAATCTATTGGAGACAAAAATCAAGGATTAAATGACTTAAATAAGGTGTAAAACCAAGTTTTTTCATTTAAAATGAAAAATTAGAAGGCAAAGAAACATAATATGGAGAGAGAGAGGGAGGGAGTGGGAGAGAGATAGAGGGAGGGGGGTTAAGGGTTTAAGGTTAAGGGTGGAGGGGATAGAGATAGAGGGAGTGGGTGAGTGAGAGAGAGACCTAAGGGAGGGAGAGGGGGTAGGATATTGAAGATACTTGAGAGAGAGAGAGAGGGAGGGAGTGGGAGACAGATAGAGGGAGGGAGGGTTAAGGGTATAAGTAGATGGTTTAAGGGTTTAGGGTTAAGGGTGGAGGGAGAGAGATAGAGGGTGAGTGAGAGAAAGACCTAAGAGAGGGAGAAGGGGTAGGAGGGAGAGACTTGAGAGAGAAACCTGAGAGAGGGAGAGGGGGTAGGAGGGAGAGACTTGAGAGAGAGAGAGGGTAGAGGGTTTAAGGGTTTGGGGTTTAAGGGTTAAGGGTTAATGTTTTAGGGTTTAGGGTTATGGCCAGGTAGTGATGGAACTTCAAAGTTTTGTTCTTTGTGTTCTATTTTATAAAAAAAACACATATGGACTAATCGTTGAACACAAAATATATATTTGTTGTTATAAAAATAATACATAATGATTTAAAATACAACTTATATTGAATAAAAATGGACCAATAGTTGAACACTATAACTGTTTGAAAATCCTTCACATTTAATGGGAAAATACATGTTATTTATTGTGCTCACCTTTTATATTTGTGATAGGAAAAACTATTAATATAAAATTATCCAATGCTTGTATTGATGGAACTTCAAATTTTGTTCCTAATGTTTCACTCATGCCCTGCCTTATGTCAGTGGTCTTTCATGGTGTTGGAAAATTTCTTAGGGCTGGGGTTTTAGCTTTGTCTTCATCTTAAACCCTTGTGTTTACCTAATTCCTTCATCGGGATCTATTTCGCCGTTACCTTTTTTGAAGGGTTTTAAAAAAATCTTATGCCCCATCATTCCGTCTAGGCCTGGTCCCTTTGGTCTTAATATTTTATTTCCTCCACGGGTTTTATTTTCCTAAGTCCTGGTTGGCCCTGTACTGAACGGTTTAAAAAAAACTTATGTCATTGTTTTCCATCCACCTAGTAATGTCCCATTGCCCTTTAATGAATGTTTTATTTTTTAGAAGGATGAAATTCACACTGTCATTGATCAAAATGCCTTCAAGATCAACGGTTTCCCACCATCGTGTGATCGGGAATTGTAGGATGGCGATATTATGGGCAGGCGACATGTGTCCCATTTGGGGATCAAATTTGCACGACTATTCATCAACTATCCTATGATCTAAGTCGTTTCCTGCGATCCCACGATGGTGCTTTGGTTGATTGCGAAATCACGGGCGACTGCCACGTGGACTGGACAAGGTGAGGCTTGAGGAAATTTTTGTGCGATATATTTTAAATGTTTCATTGCTTCCAAAGCAAAAAATTTAAAATGAAATATTTGACAAGGCCAGGGGGAAATTCATTAAAAATGAGCAAAAGCAAAGAAATTAGGGCAACTAGTGATTTTAATGGTATATTAAAAAAAAATCATATTTTGATAGTTGAATACATTCAAAATATTTCTAATATATTTCTAATTTAAAAATATATTGTTTAATTTTTTAAATATATATATTTTTTCAAAAATATATTTTATTTTTTTTTAAATATATTATACATACAAAATTACATAATCAATAATAGATAATAGATTTTGGTGAATATATCTAGGTATGTTAATATATGCTAAAAAACTAATTTTAATTAAAAAACTTACTAACATCATTAAAAGGTAAGTTTATAATTATAAAAATTTAACATTATAATTATTTAACATTTGAAATAGAAAATTTAAATATTATATTATAATAGTTTATAATTTACTTATATAGTATTTTTGATAATAGAAACAATTTTGATTGATTTAATATTTTCTAAGTTCATTATTGAATTTAAATCTTATAAATATAATTATATATCTTTAATCAATATTATAATTTAAAAATAATAATGAATATTGAACATCTTAGATTTTAGTATAACTTAAATATTAAAAAATTTAATGTATAAGTTTATAAAATATAATATATATTTTTTTAAATAAAGATTTAAAGATTATTATATATCATGTATATTTAAAGATCCATAGAATTATCTTTTTAACTATGAAATTAATATGATTAATTTCATTTATATTTTATCTTATCTTATCTTTTTAACAATTTTTGGTATCCTACATAATTTGTTTTCTATAAGTATCATGTTGTATACTCTTTATATGGAAGGTAGTGTTTTGTCATGGAGCTTAATAAGTTTTAATAATTTTTAATCATTTTAAAGATTTTTATTTTTTTATAAAGATAGGTATATTTATACTTTTGATGGCTTATGTACAATTATGCATACTCTTTTATTTATTATATTTTTTGCAATATCATGTTATTCTTGATTAATGACATTATTTGTTTGTCATTTTTATTTGTTTTGTTGAAAAATATTTTATCTTTACTTTACATCTATGATAATTTCAAAATTATCAAATTTAAAAATTATAAATAAAAACTTATTTTTATTAATCTCTTTAAGTACGTAGGTGCTAATCTTTTGTAGATTAATAACTATCTAAATAGCTGTTTCTTTCCTTTATTTCTATAAATGTGTCTTATGTCTCTATTGAAATTTATGAGATGTGTATGTAATTCTTAGCACAACACTCTTAGAGATTAGGATTTATTTTCACATTTATCTATTTTCTTATTGTTCCTATTAGTGGCTAATTAAATCTTCATTGAAAACCTACAAAGAGCTTGGGTCCTTCAATCTCAAAAGCTTGTCTAATTTCTTGATGAGAATCATTCACATTGATTCCCAATATTGTGCTCTTGCATGATACATTTATAAAATGCACTTGGTAATTTAGTATGTGGTTGAAATATTAGGTAACAACAAATGGTTCTTTTCATTTTTGGCACATGATTGGCCATTTTACTATGTTAAATTTTTATTTTCACTTTTATTTTCATGGTTTTCATGTTGTCAAATTTTCATACATTTCTTAGTCTTTTTAAAAAAATAAATGAAGGTTCTATTAGTGTCCCCAATGTTGCTAAAAATCATGTATAGAGAGAGTACAATATATAAACTATTAATTATAGAGTATAACAACAAAATGAATTTAAAAACTACTACATAGAAACAAGGTTTATAATAATTTAAAATAGAGATACCATTCTCCTAAAAATACTATGTATAGAAACCCTATGTAGCCACACTTTCACTCTCTCCCACTCTCCCACACTCTCTCCCACTCTCTCCCACTCTCTCGCACCCTCTCCCACTCTCTCCTACTCTCTCCCTTCCTATCTCCCACTCTCCCATTCTCTCGCACCCTCTCCCACTCTCTCCCACCTTCTTCCTACCTTCCTCCCACTCTCTTCCATTCTTTCCCACTTTCTTCATCCCTCCCTCCCTCCGTCTCTCTCCCACTCTCTCCCACCCTCTCTCCCACCCTCTCTCACTCTCTCCCACTCCCTCTTATTAGACTCAATTGCAAAGTTATAGGTTTCATAACATTCAAATTCTTGAATGTATATAATGTTAACAATGTATTCAAACATTTGAAAAAAAAAGTAGTGGATATATCTATGTTAGTTAATGCCATTTTGTCATGATATACTTCTTTGATGTTGTCAATACTAAATCTAATGATTGATGAACATTTTTTCTTTTAAATTTATTGTTCTTGGTTGATTGTTGTTATAGACAAGTTGGTATGATTTCAAATTTCAATGTGTACCCTTATATATGGGAATTGAGATAAACAATGCCACAAACAATAATGAAATCAAATTGATTGCTTTCCAAATTCATATTCATGAAAATGTAAGCATTTTTTCAAGTCAATAGGCATCTTGATAAAGATAACTCTCGGTGTGTTTTACATATATTAGTAATTAATATAGGTATGCTAGTTAATTAAATTATTAACTATATTTTATTTCTATTATATATTGAATTGTTAAAAGATGTAAAAATCTTAATACTAAATATATAGGAAAATGGTTAAAAAATTACATATTTTTCAAAAAATAAAATATAGCGTGTAATTTAAAATACAAATTATATAATTCTTATAATATTTATATTATTATTTATTGAATATTTTATAGAATTTAAACTAAAAAATTAGCATCCCCCTCTCGCTCTCCCTCTCTCCCCCTCTCTACATATATCTCCCTCTTCCCCATCTTCTATCTCTCCCTCCTCTACATATCTCTCTCCCTTTCTCCCTCCCTCTCTCTATCTCTCCCCATCTCTCCCTAATCTCTTGCTCCCTCCCTATACCCCTATCTATCTTCATATCTCAACCTATTTGTCCCTTTATCTTCCCATATATATCTATATCTATGTCTTTCTCTTCCCATTTATCTATCTCTCCCTCTCTCTTTTCTCTCTCTCTATCTCCCCCTATTTCTATCATCTCCTCTCCATCTCTATTTGTCTTTCTCTACTTATCTCTCTCTCTCTCTATATCTCCTTATATCTCTATCTTGCTATCTCTCTCTCTCTATATATATATATATCCCCCCTCTATCTCCCTATCTATATATTTATTTCTCCCTCTATCTCTCTCTATATCTCTATCTATTTTTATCCCTTTTCCTCTCTCATTCTATATTCATCTCTACCTCTATCTATAGGGAGAGATACAAAGTGAAGCATTGGACCTTCCCAAAGATCCACCAATCTCAACACTACTCCCAACTATTTTGAGCATTTAAGTACATATTGTATGCTAGATTAGGAGGCATGTGTCAAAGCTCATATTTATTGATGCAAAATAGGTCCAAAGTCACAAATTTGACGTAGAGTTAGTTATAGTTTTGTACAAAATTTCAAGTGCCACATAGAGCAAAGATATTCTAATTTTTTATATCATGTCATCAAATTTGGCACTTCATCAAGATTTGTATCTTCATCAACATTAACAAAAGCAAAGGTATGTACTTGAATCCCTTGCATTTAAATTTTTCTATATATATAAATATTTTAATATTTTCCCTCAAATCCATAATATATATATTAGTGTGTATTTATTTATTGCAATAAAGAATTAACCTAAGTAACACATTAAGAATTCTAAGGATTTGTGCTTGGAAAAAATGCATAACAATTTTTTTTGTTGGATGTCGTGTTGTATAGTTTAGAAAAGCTCAAAATATGAATAGGATTTTAAGGCCATATATTATGGTAGCTTACAATGCAAAAGAAGGAAGGAAATCTATTATCAATTTTAATCTACAATTTAATACCATATGAAAAACCACATGTAGTATTATCTAAAATTAATTCTTGACATATTAATTTTATAAAATACACTTACCATTCAATAAAATTCTCCCAAGAAAGAAACCCTAAGTGAACATTAATTGAACCCTAATTGTAGATTCATAACTCTAATCATAACCCTAAGTGAACACTAATCCTAATCAAACCCTAACCCTAGCCTTAAAGTTATCATATAATCTAATTATCTCTCTTATCTAAATTTGGGTTGAATTATTTTTCCTTTATTTTTAATTGCATATATTTTTTGTCTATTAGATCTTATTTTATGAATATATGCAAATATAATTTTACTTCTACATTCATTCTATGCCCATTTTTTTCATGATATTTTAACATTCATTTTTTGGAATATTAGATCAATCTCACACATATAAATATGAAACCTCAACATTTTAAAATTGAATTCTACACAAAACATAGACACACAATTGAACAAATTCTCAAAATAAGAATGACAACATCATTAACATTTCATTCAAAATTCACTCAAATCCACATAAGGAGAGAAAATATATTAGAATTATATGTTTATTCATGCTTATAAGTCATATCTACATACAATTTAAGATAATTTGCATATATTCATCCAAAACTCAAAAAAGTATATCTATTCTATTCCATCTGCTTGGGGTTTTAACAGCCAATGGCACCACATATATCACTTCCTCATCAGATGATAGATATCTTTCTACCCATATATTCAACTCAAAACCTAGCTAGAGCTTTCATAAGTTCTCTCCCTACAAATGAGCTTTGAATTCCCTTTTATATGACAAGAGAGCAACAAGCTTCGGGCTCAAATGTAATTTCACCACAAATTTTCATTTGAACAAAATCTACATTGCATTTGAATTTCATTTCAAAACTTCCCACACGTTGAATCTGCAAAACATAGTGGCACACGAACTGGGGAAATCTAAAAGAAAAAGGGAACACAAATTGTCATCAAAATCACCTTGTCGAAAAACCAGGCAACCAAATTACCATGAAGGCACCACAACTTCTTATTTACCTGCCACCCTACCCTTACCAACACTCAGACCCTAGTATACATGCCCACTTCTAGTTGTTTCCCAATATGGTAGATCCTCAACCTCCTCTTCTTTCTTTTCCTTGCCCAATGCGGTTCTAGTCTGTCCACTTGGGGTTTTAATAGTCGATGTGCCCACATATATCATTTCCTCATCAAAGGGAAGACTGTGATTGAAGCAACTTAAATACCGATAGTAGTCCGAGTCAATCTCGGTTACATCATCAGAAGTGTTGCTTGTAAGGTCAATGGGTGAGTGTTGGCATCCAGAGGAGCCATGACCATACCTTTTTTTCCTACCAACACTAGTAATAGAGCACACCGACTGCTTGCCCTTGCCATCTACCAGTTGAGAAGCAATGTCCTGGAATTGCAACCTTCTACTGCATCTAGTGGGCACAAGCCTGGGCTTGTCAACCAAAGCACCTTCCTGAATAGCAGGACCGAGCTTTTGTGAGCTCAAATGAATAGACCTCCTTACTGACTTACTCATTTTCTCTTCTCAGACAAGCACTCAAACTTGATTAGAATCAGCCCACAAAGTGCTTAGATCTAACTACTACAAGAATGACACTATTAGCAGTTAATTCCTCTTGTATTTATTGTGTGAGGTAATGGCAACCTTCATCAATGCTTAGTAAAAATGCATGTGCAACCATAGAAATTTGGCAGTGTATGTACTGTCACCGTTTAACTAGAGCTCCATGAGAATCCAAAGATCACCCTTCATGATTGCCAACAACATCTTCACACAGATTGAGATCGATGTGACTACACAAGAAAGGAATAATTCATTAATGCTTCACCAATTTTATGATAAAACGACCACCATGTGCCATTTTCCAACTTTGAATACTGCTCGCTGATCTCTTGAAGAGTTGGTAGATCAAACGGTTTATCTCGAGCTAACTCGGTTTGACATCCAACAAAGCATCGTTCACCTTCCTCATGACCAATAACATTAATACATCTCAGAAATGAACTACCATGTTGGCAGGTCCTATGCACTTTGCAAACTGAATGGCTGGAGCTACACATCGCAATCTCCTTGACCTCACGGCTTTTAACCAACCTTCATCTTCCTCCTACGAGTTAGCAGGGAACATCAAAGATTTACATTAGCTTTTGATCTTGGTTGTCGATCTAAAACCACGGGTTATGAGCTCAATAGTGGAGATTGGGCCCCACATTCCATACAAGACACACATCTGCCTTTTACTGACCTCGCGCCAAATAATAGGGTGACACCTTAGGTCTGCGAGTTGGCGGGGTACGATCGAGATCTTCTCCCATATCTTCGAATTTGGAAAACCTACACATTGCACGATTAGTATTTAATGAAAGGCTTTGGCTAAGTCATCGGTGACATGACCACTAGAGTTAATGGCTTAGGCTTATGTCACCGGATTAAAATTAAAACCCAACTTTGATTTTAATACTTTATTTCCTCTGTAGGGTTTTATTTCCTAAGTCTTGGTTGGCCCCGTTAAATTTTTATCCCAACCCTAACAAAGAACAAATGATTAAGCTAATGATTGTATTTGTTGTTATAACTTTAGTTCTAGAGAATTCTTAATTACCAATTCTTATTTGTGCATTTGTATATGAATCCAATTGAATGCCTTTCCATATCATTATGGAAAATTTTATTATTGCAACCCTAACTCTAACACTAATTAAACCTTGACCCTAACCTAATTGAACTCATATTATAACCCTAACTCTAACACTAATTGAACTGTAATCATAACCCTGGGTATTGTTGAAACCTAACCCTAATTGTATCAAAACCCTAGAGAACTCTAATTGAACCCTAACCCTAAAATAGACAAGAACCCTTACCTTAATTGAACCCTAACTCCAATCCTAGCCCTAATTTAAGACTAACCTTAACCCTGACCTTAATTAAACCCTTATTGAATTATAACCCTAATTGATCCCTAGCCCAAATTGAATACTAATTGAACCTTAACCCTAAGTGAATAGCAACCTTAATTAAACTCCAACCATAATCCTATTTGAATTTTGACCCTAATCATAACCATAATTCAACCCTAACCTTAATTGAACCCTAACCCTAAACATGAGTTCAATTAAGTTTAAGGTTCAAATAGGGTTAGAATTTAATTAAAATTAGGTATAGCATTGAATTAGGATTAGGGTTGGGTTTGGGGGTAAAGATTAAGGTTCTATGATAGAGCTTTGGGTTAGTGTTAGGGTTCAATTGGGGCAAGGGTTAGTATTAGGGTTAGGGTTATGGTTCAATTTGGGTTTCATTAATGTTAGTTTTAGAATCATAGTTATGTTTAAGGTTGGATATAAAATTAGAGTTAGGTTTGAAGTTAATTAGTGTTAGTTTTAGGGTTGGGGTTATGGTTAGACTTATAATTAATGTTAGTATTGGGATTAGATTCTATCACTTTAATAAAAATAATCTTCTATAAATTCATTCAAATTTTTTTTGAAATTATATAATTCAAAATATTTTCAAATTTACCTATGTTGATATATGAGAGATATAGCAAATCTAAACTCCATGCAATTTATAGTTAACTTGAAATTGTGTATAAAAAAATTTAAGTTATGAATGTTATAATATAAAAAATAAATTTGTTTTCAATGTTTATTTGTCAGTTTAAAAGATGTGCCAATAATGTTGCAATCACTAATAATTAATTTTTTCTTGATGGTTAAAATAGATTGGTAAGTAAATTTATCTATAATAAGTAAATTTATCATTGATTTTTTCTTGATAAGTAAATCAATATTTCATAAATTTATCTATAATTCTTATTTATTTTTTCTTAATTATATTAAATTATATTTTATCACATTGTTAAAAAATTTAAGTTTCTTATAAATAATTTTATGTGTTTTTTATAATTAACTTGATATTGTGTATAAAAGGTTTAAGTTATGAATATTATAATACAAAAAAATAAATTTGTTTTCAATGTTTATTTGTTAGTTTGATGTGAGAATAATGTTGCATAGTAATGATTAAATTTTTCTTGATTGGTTAAGTAATATTGTGAAATTATTCTATGTTAATTTAATGTTATGAATGCTATATAATATAAAGAAAAATATTTCTAATATATTTTTAATGCATCTTTATATTTTATAAAAAACATCTAAAATAAAATGTGATTGTAAAAAAATACAACTTAATGAGTGAACATACATTTAAAGTTAAAAGTGAAATTATAAAACAAATTATAAATTTATTTTATTTTTCTTCTATAAATATAATTTTTTTATTTGTCGTCTGCCTAGTAATGCCCACTTCTCCTTTTAATGAATGTTTTATTTTGCAAGGGTTGATTTAGTGTTGTCGTTGATCTATTTCCTGTAGATATCAATGGTGCCCGCCATTTCGTGATCGAGAATTGAAAGATCGCAAAATCATGGGCGGGCACCACGTGTCCTATCCGGGGGATCAAATTTGAGCTATCACTGACCAACTACCATTTGATTTGAGTTGTTCCCCACCATCCCGCGATGGTGCTTGGGTTGATTGCAAAATCACAGGCGGGCGCCACGTGTCTCATCCGATGAAGCCTAAAGAGTAAAGGAAACACTTGCCGACTTTAAATGTATAAAGAGGCAGATTACTAAAGTGTTCTAGAGGCGCACATGTTCTAAATCAACGGATATGTTATAATCTTGCTAGAAAATCTGCTCGAAGGTTAACGACATGGCTGGTGACTGTGTTAAAGGAACGAGATCAACAGCGCCTGCTATCTTGCAATTAGGGATTACAGGGATCGCAATATCATGGGTAGGTGCCACGTGCCCTTCCTAAAGGATGAAATCTACGTGACCATTGATAAGCTGTCTCTTCAAGATTGATGGTGCCCACCATCTTGTGATTAGGAATTTTGGGATCGCGATGTTGTAGGTGCCTGCCACGTGTCTCATCCAATGAAGCCTAAGGAGTGAAGAAAGCGTTCGTCAGTTTTAAATGTATTACGGGGTGGATTACTAATGCGCTTGTAAGATGCACATATTTTATTTCAACACAGATGTTATGATTTTAAGGGAAAAGCTGCTCGATAGTTAAAGGAAATGACGGTGACCATTTTTGAAGGAGCAGGATTTATGGTAAAAAGATCGACAGTGCTCGCCATCCTACGATGATAAATCAAAGGATTGTGATATCATGGGCAACTGCCACATGGCATTTCCTTCACAGTGTACGACATAGTGGGCCCCTTTATTGCCGTATTGGTGATTATGTCAGCCTATTTTGAAGATGGTCATCGATGATTTGATCAAACTGAAGGACAAATGGATCAAATTTAAATATGTATAAAATTATGGTTGGAGTCGTTCGTGCAGCCAGCGAGTGAGCTTTAATGGAGAAAGATTGCCAATATAGATATGGGCTGCAAATTTTTCTTGTAATAAGAAAAGCACCAGTTATGTGCAATTTGATAATTATTTTGTTGCAAGATTGAGGGCTAGATTGATGGTAAATGTACCTAGGATCCCTGAGGAAGTGCATGATTTCCTTAGGCCGAAGGAGAGGAAACCAAAATTGAGGGTTTTACATAACTGGGGTGACATTATCCCATATCTAGTTAGCACTATCTTGAGAATATATGGATTTCAAGGAACCCCTCACATACTGCCATACAATGTGCCACCAAGACTAGGGTTTGTAGAAGTTATGTGGTAGATGGGGTGTATTCATGAAGATAACCTAACTGGAAAGGGGAAGGGAACATTATTCCCTGATTATACAGTAGTGTCTAACTTTACATTTTCAAAGGAAGGCTGGACACATTTTGACAAATTCTTTATTGATTACCATTTGAGGTCTGTTCCAAGAACATGATCCTGAAGTTTTTTTTTCTCTTTTTAGACAAAGAATAAAAGGTGGCAAATTTGCACATGAGTTCAATTTCCCTGAAGATCTGATTAGGAATGAATTTGATTTAAATAGATAGGATTTGAACAAGGAAAAGTGGATAGCTTATAGTAAGCTACTAGATATTGTGCATGAAATGGATCTGAAGTATGATCCATTAATGGAATTCACTCCATAACATAAGAGAATTGATTTTTTAATGAAGAATTTCAAGGAGATAATGGAGACCTTGACAACCAAAAAGATAAATTTAAGGCTAAGTTTGGATATACAAGGACAAAGTGATATGCCAATTGAAACAAGGTCAGTATGTCAGCCTATAGAAAGGCGACCCATCTATAGGAGGAAAAGGGATACTGGCAGTGATGAGGAAGAAGTAGATAGAAAAGGGAAGAAAATAATGAAGGCACCTTCATGACTAGGCCCAAAATTCAAAGTACCTAGGGCTATCAAAATCATTGAATTAAATTTTTCACCAAAGTGCAATCCTCCATCACCACCACCTGATCCAAGCCCTAAGAGGTAAAGAACTAATCACCTACCTAAGGATCTCACAGATGAAATTATTGTTACTTATCAAGACATGCAAGTTGGTATGTCGTCCCCTCCTAGGTCAGCTGAATTGGTTCTATCCGATTTGGATATGAAGGGTAAGAGTGTGCAGGATGCAAGAATGGAGGCTTGCAAGGAGTTCTTAGATGACAATGCATTTGTAAAGACTCCTGTATTCTTGCAATTGGCATGGAGGATGAAATTTGAGGAATATCAAAATAAATGCAAGGAGAGAAGAGAACTAAGGCCTAACAAGTCAGATCAGGAGAATGATGAAGTGAAAGTTGAACTAATGGAAGAGTTCAAAAATATCACTCCTGAAGAAGGAAGACAATTAGTGAATCAGGCTGGTGTTAATTTTGATTTTTCCTGAATGGGACATCGCAGATGCAGTGGATTTTAATGCCATTATAAAGTCCAAGAATCCTTTTCAGGATTCTGAAGGAGAAGTTAAGGCAACATTACAAAACTCTACCTTTAGTGAAGAATATGAGACCTTGGCAATTTGGGCATTGGCTCCACAAGGAAGAAAGCCAGACATTGCTAATATTAATCTAAATTTCAAAGGATGATTAATAATAAAGAGGGCTTCAGAAACTACAACAACTAAAGCCACTAGTTTAACTATGAATGTGGCCAAGTTGGCCCAAAAGACTGCTGAAAGGGAGGAGGCTAAAAGAAAGAGTCTAATGGAGAATAACATTTTAATTGAAGAATATAGTAAAATGCAACAAAGGAATGTTGAGCTGCAAACTGAAGTAGAAAGGTTCAAGTATAGACATACTAGGGAAACATCCAATGCTCCAAGAACCAACACATCACCTCCCACAGTAGGTTCAATGCCTCTTGCTTCTCCAAATGTTTCTACACCAGGGTCTCCCATTCAAAATCCTACTCTTACCCCTCCTCTAGAACAAGTTGATGAAGAAACAGAGTGCTCTATTGATCCAACAAAGAGGTAGCTCATGCAGAAAATTGATCAATTACAAACATCGCTAAGGGTAAAAGAGGAGGGTTTTCTTTCGAAAAAAAAAGAAATTGTTACTATTGTTTTGGAGCATTTAAATGAAAAGGTGGATAATAAACTGCCCTCTATACATTCTTTGTATTCTTTGCTATTTGAAGCAATCAAGAATATTGATAGGGATCAGGGGATAGTGATTCCAATAATTCAAAATTGGATCCTTAGGGAAAATAATCTAGATGTTATGAATAAAGCCTCAAGGTTTGATGTAAATAACAAGCCCCAATCATTGCAAGGTTTTCAGACCTTACCAGATGATCTAAATAGGAAGATTAGGGAATTAGTAAAGAATTTCAATGATTGGGGTAACACACTGTTACCTGATATAACTGATGAGTAGGGGAAATCATAACACTCCAACAATGGCAGGATCAAGCAAGTAAAGTCATCAATAATCAAATTAAAATAATTTGTGATGACTCAGATTATGATTTGTTGGTAAATTGTATGGATAAGATTATTGGTATAGACTCATTTTTGGAATCTTTTGAAAGAGATGCTAATCAAGTAGTGGTAAAGTATTTTCCTTATAGTACAAAGGTAAAAGAGGTGATTACTTTTGACTGAAAAATTGACGAAGAATACCAAAGGTGGGTGGCTAAGTATTTGAATGATGATGAGTAAAAAGAGTGGGCTACTGATAGGTGGCAAATCAGATGCTACGGTTACAACATTTCCATTTTTGTATGGATGACTTTCTTGGCATGGGTTTCACATGGTTTTTTGTTATTGCATCAACCTTCCTCCACTAACATGATGGACGAGAATATGCTCCAGGATGATTGTTGTTGTAACAATTTTTGAACAAAAATATTTTTCAAGGTGGTGGCTATTGTAATAAATTTTGGAATATCACCAGGTGCTCCAATTGACTGGTGACAGGTGTACTTTATGGCCTAGTGCTTGTTTGCTCCTTCATTTTCTATAAAAAATATTTCAAAGCCAGAAGTACAGGTTAGCAAGTTAGATAATTTTTGTCGAGTCTAGGTGAAGTTGCAGAGTGGATTGTAAAGTCCGATGGTTTTAGAGAAATGCAATTTAGGTTTTGAGTCATTATGTAACATATTTTGAGTTCATAGAGATTTAATGTTGTATAACAGTACTAGCATTTGAGTTGAAATAAAAATTTGAGCTCATGTCTCTCCATTGTACATGCATATATGAACTTTCAATAAAATAACTAAGGGTTGTTTTATCCATCTCACTGTTGTGGTGTGTATGATTCTATTTTAGCTTTAATTCAAGGAATTAATCAAAATGCTTGAATGGGATTATAGGAGGATATGTTTTGTATAAGGATTTGATAAGTAGTCCTAGGTTAGAATGCATACTGATGAAATTGTAATGCAATATTGTTAGGGATCTTATATGTGATGTATTAAATATGTTATAAACCTCTAGATGCTTATGAATTTGACTCTTATAATGGATATATGGCACTGATAAAAGTTATAATTATTTGTGTAGTTTAGTATTTGTTTTTCTTTTCCTAGAGCTTGCTACAAATTATAAATCATTGACTATCTTATACAATGGATTGTGTTTAGTTATCTCACACTCTAGATAGTTGATATTGTCTATGAACAACCAATTCTAGTTGATATTATCTTATCATGTTGAGCTATTAAGTGAGATCATCTGCTATTGTTAATTTTGTTTATAATAATGGTGTAGGGGTTATAAACACATTAAGGGATCACCCTCCCGGGTCTTGCAAAGCTCGAAGTGTATGAGGCTTTTAAAGTCCTCATCAGTTGGTCCAAGTCCTTTGAGCTGCCTTCGATTGGAATTGGCAATTCCATAGGTATATTAGAAGACAAACCTGGTTACATTGTAAAAAGAACCAACACACACGTCAACCACTAAACAACCACCTCTACAACTGACTTTTTAATCTTTTATGATCACATGAAACATAAAACACACTAATCTCAAGGTTGTTAACATCACTATTGAAATGTTTTAATTTTTTGACCTTTCAGACATTAAAAATACATCATTAAATTAATTATGTAATGGTATAAAAATTAAAAACATCATGAATTAATTATGTAACCACATCAGTCAAATATAATTCTATCAAAAAATTAATATCAAATAGATAATATAATTGCATAACTTTTACATTTCAATGTCATTGATCTTCTTCTTCATCCAACTCTTTGTTTGTATCATCCGATCCAGATTCGACATTGTAAGGATTGGTCATATCATCATCATCATCATCGATATCAGTTTCAATAATGTCATCATCCACACATATGTCATCTTCATGAACATTAACTCCTACATCATCATCATCTAGTTCCTCCTCTTTGACATCTTTGTCAGGGACATCATCAACTAACTGTTGATCCTGATCACCATCTACATCATCTTCTAGTTCTTTGGTATCTTCTTCTTCCACCACATTATACTTTACCAAAATTCCTCTTGGATCATGTCTAACAACAAATGACCAACCCAGTTTACCTAGAACCTCTGAGTAAAATACCTGCTCACATTGGCTTGGAAGAACATAGGGCTCATTTCTAGCTCGCTCGATCAACCTTGTATTAACCATGGTAAATCCATTATCATGTTCAATAATAGTTCTCTTAGGATCATTATCATTCAATCGTAGCTTGTACCATAGGATGACGAACAAAATTAATTTGAAGGACTTAAATTCACACTCAAGTATATCATCCAAAATCCCATAGTATCAATTTTTTGAGACTTTTGGATGTATGCCACTTCTAGATGAAACATTAGTCACTTGAAAGACTGCAGTTATACTAGAATCACAAATTTTCTTCATGTTGTCCAACATTTTTATTTGAAATTTATAACTATTTCACCACATAGCCTTGTGGTGTTTCACCTACAATATGTCAAACATGTAAAAATTATTGCAATATCGCCAGTTGATAAACATATTTATTCTTGGCTGAATGTATGCAAAGAAAACAATCTCAAGATATATATACATCAATATACTTGAAAATAATTAAATAATATGGGTGATTAATATATTTATACGTACCTGTTTATCTCTTAAACCATATGCTAAATCAATTTCCCTTTGTGTAACATTGGAATCTCCATTACGATGAGCTTCTTTAACCAATGAAGCCACACCTTCCCATGTTAATGTGCGACCAAATTGTTGACATCATTCAATCCATACCATCATCCAATCAAGATTGTTGGTGATGTACAAATGTAGTGCATCCCACTCTCGACCAACTATACCAAAATAAATTGAAATTCACAAATGACGTAAATTAGTTAAATACCACAGTATACAACCTTAATTTATAATTGATGTATATTGAAGATTAAAAATTAAATAAGTACAATATACATAAAAACCATATGTAAAATGCATTCCAATTAATCTCCATGACCATCTTATAATTACCTCTCACTTTCCTCAATCTACCTTTCCCCAACAGGTACTCCCCTTCAAATTTGTTAATAGAGTTGGGATCCCAAATGCGATCTACATGGATCTTTGCTGCAAACTTAGGAAGATATTCACTAATGTACACCATGGTCTGGTATACCATATATCCCTCCACCATAGAACCCTCAGGATGTGCTCTTTGTCTAACCAAAGCCTTAAAAAATTTCACGTGCCTCTCAACCATCCACATTGACCTTGTGTGTACAGGTCCACACAATTCAATCTCCTTAACTTGGTGTATGAGGTAGTGTTCCTGTGCATTGAAACATGTTGAAGGTAGACACTTTTGCACTTCACACATTAGATGAGGAATTTTTCTCTTCTAATAATTTATATCTTCTTTATGGATTTCTTTATATGATAGCCATCTACAAGTGATTCAAGGCACAAATATATTAATGATATTTAACAAAAATATACAGTATATTACATAACAAGTAAAACAAATGGAAATTATAAGATGTGTATAGCGAATTGAAAAAATCTCGCTACTTACCTCATGTATTTTCCAAGATCATATATAACTTCTTGACATTGTTGTCAAAGTTGTCTGGGAGAGATAGAGGTAGAACATACTGCAACAATTATAAAATGATCTTTTCATTATTTTCCAAAAGTAGTAAACACAATACACTGAAAAGTATATGCATTATACAAGTGTATATAATATACCAGAATAATTACCTTAATGAAGGTATGCCAATCATGCATTTTCATCCCTAACCCAAATTCACCTTTCTTTGTTATTATATTGTTTATGTTCGCAACAAATCCCGTGGGAAATCAAATTTTTTATATGACTTCTTTTATAGCATTGCTTTGCTGCTCTGTTAATAACCAAGGAAGGGAACTTATATTAATTTGGACTCCATCACTATTTAATTGAATGACATTTTTCATTGCATGATTGGCTTCCTGAATGTCACTACAAAATTTGACAATTTTTTCTTTGTCATGACTTTCATCCAATATTTTTCATAACGTTTCTGTTATATTCTTTATGATATGCATTGTATCAAACAAATGCACAATTTGTAGCTACTCATAGTAGGGCAACCTACTAAATTGTTTGGAATAACTTTTCAGTCCTTGTGGAAGCCGGCCATTAATGCCTTGAGGACCTTCATGAAGCATATAAGTTAAAAAAATTAACAATGACAATCATTATCAATTACAACATGAGTAAACACAACACAATATAAAAATATAAATTCAAAACATATCATATATGAGAGATCAACAATTTGATCCAATGTATAACCTTGACGATTAATTCTATTATATTCCAACGTCCATAGGCGAGGTGACATTGTTCATGGTTTTGATGTAGTCTCCTCTTTCCCATTGAAGATATGTTTTTTAGTAGTTCGATACTTATGATTTCTATGGAGGAAGTTCCTATACTCATCAAACACCTGCTTTCCTAAACTTGTTGAACGATGAGATTTCATCTTTGGACATCAAATTGGACATGCAAATTTTCCCTTTGTTTGAAGACCTGCAAGATGATATATAATTGGATTAAATATGTCATTTTTTATAATTATATATAATGAAAAGATTATTTTAAAAATATTCATGATATCTACTTCATCAAATTAAATATTATTAAAGTGCAGTCAAACGTTATAACATACCACAAAAATGTGTTACCCCTAGGGCATCATGAATTGTCCATACAATCATTGCATGGAATTGAAATTGTCTTTGTGCTATTCATCTAGAGACATCATACATAGTGACACCATTCCATAAATTTAGTAAATTGTCAATAAGAGGCTCGATATATACATTCAGATCTTTAACTTGGTACTTACCTAGTTAAATGAACATAAACATTACATAATTATTATAACCATTTTACTGCAATATATAAATTAATATACATGACTATTGAATGAAAAAAATATAAGTCATTATGCAACAAATAAGACAAATGAGATGCTACTACGTTAAAGAAAATCGATGTAAACAAAATACCTAGAACAATCATTGACAACATTATGTGCTCCCTCTTTATTGACATCTATGGAGGAATGTTATTATTGATAAAAAAAATAGGCCACACTGAGTAAATAGATCTCAGCTCTCCAAATGGATTGACACCGTCCACTCCCAATAAAAGCCTAAGATTATGAGGTTCTTCTTTAAAGTGTGGCCATTTTTCCTCCATGTCTCTAAATGAAAAACCATCTATAGGCATTTGAAGAATGTCATCTTCACTTCTATTTCGTGCATGGTAATCCATCAATTTCACTAAGCTTTTGCACCTAAATAATCATTACATACGTGGAATAATGGGAATATAATGAAGAATCTTGTGAGACACCTTTTTTATTAGTTAATTTGTTCAATATCTACTGATATGACATTTCAAGCATTCTATTGCAAATTCCTATTGTTTATGATATATAATATGATCATTGGGACATGCATCTATTGCTTGATACTCCATTCCAATATCTTTCATAATGGCACATAAATCTCAGTATGAGCGAGGTAAAATATTTGATGGTGGTAACAAAATTTACCAATCAATCTACAACAAAAAATAATTTGTTCATATAAAAATATTAATTTTACATATTTCATCCTTTATTTACTAGTGATGAACTAACAACAATTAAAATAGATGAATAAAGATGACATATATGGCATACCTTAACATCCGTGAGATTGCTATGTTTGATAAACCATTCATAACCTTCAAGTTCAACAACAACAATATAGCAGAGAAAGAGTTGTTTCAGAGCCTTCATAAAGGGGCTTGTATGCCTTGTCAAGTATAGGTAAATCATGAACATCATCAAAGTCATCTTGATCATCATGATCAGCTCTGCCACTAAATGTGGCATGGATCAATGTATTCATACCATCATCTTCAACTATGTTTTCTAGTGCATGATCATCTTCTTCCATAGGATCATTAACTTCATTTTCGATATTCACAGCTCCATGTTCGTCCACTTGCAAAACCACATTCTCCAGGACATGATAATCCATATCGTTTTCCCTAGGGTGCCCCACCTTTATAATAATGATAGACACAAATAAACCATGATCATGATCAAGTGATTATATATATATATATATATAAAATGTTAAAACAATATAAATATTTACAAATTCAATCAATATAAATACATATAATGAACAACTTACCAATGGACGATAATCATGCCCCCTTCAACATGACCATGCTACCTACAATATTCTCAGCTGTTGTGATTAAAATTTGTCTCGTCTTTATGCCCTTGCAATTATTGCAAGGACAATAATATTTCACATCACCCTTTCTTTTCAATCTAGTCCACAATCTATCAAGTGTCTCTTTATTTTGTTCTGGACTAATATTATTTGACATGATTTTTCTTTACCAAGCTTGAATATTTAGATCTTCAAAAAATATCAAACTCACACTCCAAAAATTTTTATTCATAGACAGGTAACATAATCTAATAATTCTGATATTTTACATTGAAAAAATTTGGCATGCAACCAACCCTTCAAAGAGAAGATAGTCTAAAGTTAATGACCCCAAAAAACACTTTAAAATGCTAATTCCAAAACTTATTAAATTATGATTTTACTATGATTTCCAATCGTTAAGACTCCTAAAATTAGAATATTGAACTTGATCACAAAATTCCTACAATAATGGAGGTAGCGAGCTAGTAAGAGCAACTAACCCATTCCTAAGGAGCAGTAAGTCGGAATCATCATTGCTAATGCCAATATGGATTTATCCTTTTAGTTAAAGATGCAATGTGTCACTTCTTATGACGAGCTTATCCCTAGGGCCCTCAACATTGAAAGATCCCTAATAAAAAATAACAGAAGCATTGGTAAGAGCATGATTAGGGTACAAACCCTAGGCCTCCATAGAAACATAAACAATAACTATAGCAGATTAGTGAGGTTGCAATACCATAAAGATTGAGACATTTTAGGTAATAACAAAATCTTGCAATCTAAAGATTGTAGCCAATAACAAGCACACTATGTAGCTTAGTGACATTTGTAAATGCAATCTACGGTGAGAAGAATGACAGTCACTTGAGATGTGATAGTCAAAAACAGGCTGAGCAGTGACAAGATAATAAAGCTCAAACCTTGCATAATAAAGTGGAGATTTTAACAGTGAGTTTCCTTACCCCCTTGCTAACCTTAAGGGTTTTCAAATGCTTTTGGTAGTGTTAGAAAAGGAAAATGCAATCAAAGAATGACTATCCAAATGAAGTAACAGTGGTAATCATAGGTTCAATGTTTCTTCTTAGCCATTAATATTGTATAATGGAGGTAGTGGATTGCATGTTTGAGCAGTGTTTTGAGACTCACCAAAGATGGGAGAATAGTGAATAATACCTCGTGGATTGTGAAGTAGTGTCAATAAGGTTGAAGGATCTTAATAACTACAATACCATGGAACAATGAGTCCCCTATAGTAAGTAGGCAGTCTATAAGGCATAGTTTGATTTTATAGAAGGATTCTCATGAAAGGAATCTTCAAGTGATAGTGAGTGAGCTATTTGAGATTGCAGCTGAGGGTGCCATACCCAGTCTTAAAGGAAGTTAGCAAAGCAATAAATGTGCAAGAAAATCAAATCGTACACAACAAACAATTCATAATATTATCTTTCATAATGCCTTGAGTTTGAAGACAAAAATCTCATTGTATCTTCATGATGAAAGTGGTGACCTTAATGGTCAATCACTGGAAACCATGATTTTAAAACATGCTATTGTGCTTATGGAGGCAACATTTTAAGGAAGGTAGTGAGTGGTGGTTTGGAACAATGGCAGGTATGAAGGACTTGCTTTATATGCATACTATGCAGTCTAGCTTAAGACATCGTTCTTAGAAGAGATTGAAGGTGGATTATGGAACTCAAGGGTTACCATGAAAATGATTAAAGCAAAGACTAAGATCTATTTAAAAGCCATGATCATGAAGATATTAAAGATGTCACATGCAAAACCCTAGTAGTTGGAGTAATCAATACAGTGCTAAAGATGATAGTGTGTTGGGGCAGATTTAGGAGATCTCCACATTATCTAATTACAGGGAAATACATCATTTATTTATTTTTTTAATTAAAAGAAATCATTCTAAACCCTATATAGGATACATTGATATTTCAAAAGCCTCTGAAGGAATTTGAGATTATGAAAATATATGTCAAGTAACATTCATAAGGTTTAGAAAATCTTGATCACTCTCTAGAATAGCCCATTAAACATGGGTTGTGTTTGAATGCACTACATAATTGATATAACACAACCACTCTGCATATCAACCAGAGTCATAAGCTCTTTATTGCAGCAAGAGGTAATCAATCTTTGATCATGCTATAATTACATCCTAACCTGTTAAACTTGAGACAACCTAAATGCACCCAATGATGATTGACACCTACATTATACAACCTGAATTAACTACATTATATGAGTGCCTCCATTTCTATCATAACATAACCACATTAAACTTGGGTCACACATGAATGCATCCTATATTTGTTATAGCACAACTTTGCCACATGACCAATAGAGTTATGGATCACATAATTACAGTAACAAGAATCTGTTCCTCGGTTGTGATCTTATGGTGATTCCACACAACAAAATTTGGACATGAAATTCTCAAAACCCTTAACCTCTAAAAATGAAATCTGATGAGATGTTGATTTAAAATATGATTTTCAAACCTAAAACTACAAATCTAACTTCACAACTGAATTCTGCAAAAAGACAATGACTACCCTCAACTTGGCGATATCTTCTTGAATTTTTTCTAATTTTTCCCAAGAAAATTGTCCTTAGTTCTCCACAAACTGTCTCAAGTAGAGCAAAACACTGTTGCAATAAATCAGGTGCGAACTCACTTTTCTTTATGTCGGCCACAATTTGATTTTTTTAAATTTTTCATGTTTGTCAAAAATTCGACGAAAATGATAGCCAACATTTTGACAAACCCCGGGTTCGTCAAAATTTTGACGAACGTCAGGGATAAACTTTCAAAAAATTGGAAATTACACATCAAATTTTACAAGCACCTGACGAACATCGAATTTTACATATTTCATCAGACAGTTTTGTCGGATTTTGTAGTCAAATGTATTAGTGTCTTAAATGAGTCAATCACCGCATGTGTAGACACTAGTTTGTCCTGAAAAAACTAATTAAGAACCACTTTTTGCATAAGCTAAAAACCTTTTTTAATTGCTGGTGTAGAAGGTCGGACCTCCAAAGCTTCCCTACACTTACTATTCATTGTGGAGACAAAAATCCCTCAGTTCATAAGATATTTGAATCTTTGAGTTAAGATATTTTGTTGTGCCCGTGTCATGTAAGGGGGAGCCAGTGTCACCAAGATCTCTAGTTGTCTAATTATTTTTATTATTTGCAGTAATCCAAGTAGGGACTCAACAAGTAGTATCCTCTTTCTAGCCTAGGTTGTGCATGCTTATGAGTGTTTTAAAAATTTGTCGAGACTAGTGTAAAAAATAGTTTTGGGGATAATCTAGGCCCCCTTTCATACTTTTACTCTAATTTTGTATTAGATTCATCCAAAACATTTTGTTTGTTGTTTTTTGTGTGTGTCTTCAAAAAGAAAAATTTCAATCTCAATCAAACATCTCGCTCATAACCTATAACATTTCAACCTTAAAACCCTCAAAAGATTCTGCATGATCTCTTTTAAAACCAAAATCCCCAAGCAGAGACATACATTCTGCTTTTTTAAACATAGACATCGTAGGTCAAGGTCTATTAGAAAATGCATCTTTAAGAACTACTATAACCAAAACATATTGCTGAGAAATTTTTGTCAACGCCCTTTGAGAAACAAATCAGACTTACATGTCCAAAATGAGCCTAACATTTAAATCTATTTAGACTAGAGACTTGCTCACCTCATTTCTGTCATTCCATCACTTCATTTATCTTATTATCACATTTTAGGCAAATCTTTAGGGTACCCTCATTGCATTACTTAGAAAAAATTTAGGCCATTATCATATTTTCCTCACTTATTGTAGACATTCATCATTAGGTTGCATATACCTCTTGAAAAACTTTAGAATAAAGAAACTTACCATATCTTGTCATAGGTACATTGCTACAAAGAAACATTGTCATTGACCTTGTCATTTTCCACATTAGTCATTATCATTTTGGCATAACCTTTAAACTCATCAGTCTAGTTTAAATCTCACCTTGTCAAAATTTTCACTTGTCATCTACTCCTTAAGGGAATTGAGTATTTTTCTTGGAAGCATTGGACTATCCTAGGTTGTCTAGTAACTCTTTCCTTAGTTTCACTAAAAAGGTGCCTAGTCTTAACTTTAGCTATTCATACCACAATCACCTTAGTTGCATATCATGCTTTTCGTCATACCATAACACTTTACATTAGAATCATTACACTTTTAGACTTGGTTATACCCTAGATTATGGTTATAGTGACATTTTCATATCTTATTTTCATTATTTTCACTCTCAACCTTAAATCTTGGACATTATCATCATTAGGCATCTTCATACCTTAAAACTAAAAATCCAAAAAACATATCTTAGGTTGCATACCTTAGACTTAGTAAATACCCTTGCATTGACATACCTTAGGACATCTTTTCACATACATACCCCTTCACAAGCCTTTTATGGTTGAAAATAGGTCCCAAAAGAAAAGAAAAGAGATGGAGTTTTTCCATGATGATGATGAGGACCTATATAATCACACTAGCCACCTAAACTTTGGATCATCCTCAAATGAGGCACCCAATAAAAACACTCCCTTTGACAATTGCAACACCCATAACAATCCTCTCTTGGAGGATCATCTAGAGGCTACTTCCGAAGACCGCAATGTGGCTAAATTTGTGGATAAAATGGTAGCTTTAAACCCTCAGAGGTATCTAGCTAAACTTTTACATAGTGGAGCAAAACTACTCCTTGGCTTTGATGTAAACACACTTTGAAAAGTATAATCCCCAAACAAGCAAAGACAAGACATGTCTACCTCTATTATAATCCTTCCCAAATGCAATTCAACAACTCACACATTCCAACTCACACTACTCACATTCCATATATTCAAAACCAAATCTTATATTTCACTCAAAACATACCACATACACCTCATGTCAACACCAACATACCATCACACCTAAGCATTTGATTGCAAAATACAAACATTGGGCCTTACCAAAATTCCATTGAAAATTCCATGGATACAACCACTATGCCATATGATGTCCTATCCACTCAAATGCTAGCTTTGCAAAAACAGGTAGAAACCATGACAATTTCAAACAAGAAGACTTACTCTACCCAAGAGTTATGTTCTTACCTGTTTGAAAGGACATTATATGTGCCTCCTCTTCCTCCTCATTATGTCATGCTGACTAAGTTACCAAAATATAGAGGTAAAGGAAAACCCATTGAGCACATCATAGAATTCCACACAACCTTAATTGACATTGTTTCTGAACAAACACACTTAATGAGACTATTTCCTAGGAGTCTAACAAGACAAGCCTTAAAATGGTTCACCCACGTACCCATGGGCATTCAAACATTTGAAAAACTAGCTGACAAGTTTATCACCCACTTTTCCTTCAACATTGAAAATGGCATTACTATCACCACCTTATGTCATACTAAACAAGAAGAGGGTGAATCCTTCATAACATACTTCTAGAGATGAAGGATCTTAGCTAGTTGTTGTTCTATTGACATTTTCAAAAAATAGAAAATCATCATGTTCATGGAAAATATGATCACAAACTTAAAGTATTCATTGCAAACCCATTGTTGTACAAAATTCTTGGACCTTGTAGAAAAAGGAACCACCCTTGAGAAAGCTCTCATTTCCAAAGGAGAAATCAAATATTACACCAAAAAAAAACTGCCCAAAACACTTCAAATGATAAAAACAAATATTGGGCTTGAAACAAGAATGCCACTAATGATGGAGTTGTCAATGCGAAAGCAATCCATGTTGGTCCTACACTTACACTCAAAGGACCTAATACATAAAACAACCCACCACAACAAATAGTGAATTCCCTTCAGAAAAAACAAGGACAAAGACCTTAGAGACAATTCCCTACAAGACGCAAATACACTCCCTTAGGGGAGCCTATTGAATCTGTCCTCAAACAACACTTGTAATCTAGAGTCATTACACTTCCTGAGGTGAAACCATACGATCCATGGAAATTTAAGCCTTCATGGTGGGATGACAAAACATTTTGTGACTTTCACCATGCCAAAGGACATTCCATGTCATCATTTAGACAACTGAAAAACATCATCCAAGACCTCATCAAAAATGGTACCATAGAGATCGATGGAAAATAACAAACTTCCAACAATAATTACAAGGTATTTAAGGATTCGTTACATGACCACAGAAAAGGAAAGGCCTCCAATTTAGGTAATAAGACTAATAATTCAACCAATTACGCTAATGCCAAATATGACTATACTTCCATAGTCAATCACATTCAATCTTCCAACGATCATATCAATACCATTACCATTAAAAAATAGCTTGAATATACAGTTAAAACTCATTGAACCAAAGTATCAACACAATCTACTTTACCATTTTGGGAAGACACCCACACAAATCTCTATCCTTGAGTTGTTGCACATATTTCCAAAACACCGAGCTATTCTTGACAAAGCCTTACAGAATGCTATTGTACCCACCAACCTAGATGTCATTCATTTCCAAGAAATGGTAGGCTACTTGGCTAACACCCATCATGTCACTATTGACATATTTTATGCCACCCTTGGATGCACATCATTTATATCTTATCAAAGAGATCCTATGTGTGCATCCTATTGAAATCCATGATTATTTTTTATTAATATGGGTCTTGGAGGCTTTGAGATCTTCAATTGTGTCTATTTAGGGTTCTGAATCTACAAGTTAGGGCTTCCAAAACCCTTATGTGCTTAAACCCTAAACCCATGAACCTAGCGTGCACTTTTATTTTAAACTCATGTTGACCTCTTGTACCCATTCCCTAGTTGGATAAGTTATAATTTATGTCTTAGGTGGTCATGTTTTTACCAGCCCTTGTACCCGTGTCTTCTAGTCGCAACCCTAGTCCAAATATTTTTCCTAAATCTTATGTCTATGGGCCTTGAAATATTTTCACCCATCTAATGTTTTTCCCTAGGTCTCCATGTTCTAAAATGCATAACCTTACATTACCTAGGTGTGACCCCTAGTTTAAAATAACTTTAAGTCATGTGTTAAATATTGCTACTTAGATCTTTGTATCACCCATTACAGATTGTCTTTCTCTCATCGACTTTGTTTTAGTGATGAGTGATGCACTAGTATTTCCTTCATATCACTAGCTCTCTTCACGTTATGAATTGATAATTTCCTATTGAAAGAAAAGTAGCGATGAGAGATGAACTCTATTCCCTTTGCATAGTGGATGAATTTTCAAACCTCAAGGCACTTATGTGATGATTAATGAAGGGCCTATATTTAAAGATGGTGATTGGATGGTCACCATTGGCTTCTGGTGCATTGTGGTTATAAGCATGAGAGTTTTGGGCCTTTTTGTAATGAGTGATGAAGGTGTAAATAAAGGAATATTCTCTACTAGGTGTCATCATATCGCTGGCCTCCTTCACATCACAGTTATGATCCAAAATCACAAAATCATTTGTGCATTGCACGATGGGTGGTAGGATCTCTTCATTGGGTAGATAATACCACATCAGAGGGAGCTATTTTGTAGTCCCTTCAATATCTTGATGGGGAAGTGTATTAAATTAGGATGGACTAGTGGTAGTTTCCCACTATCCCTCTATGATATAGTGGATCCTAGGTTAAGCCTAGCGAGATAGTGGGAAACATGTGTCTTAGTGGGCCCAAGTATTTGGTTTGATTTGTATGGTTAATGACATAGATTTAGTGCAAGAAGATCTGACGATCATCGCGCACATCATTCACATCGCTCTTGTGAATGATGTCGCCCAAGTGCTTTGTGTGATGATCTATTATGGAAAGATGGAAATTCAGTAGTCTAGATTAAAAAGAAAGCATTTAATGGTCATCGTTGGATTCTTCACATCATAATTCAAAAAAATAAGACTAGTGCCTTTCCATGATGAGTGATGAAGGGATGAGATTAAATGATGAATATCCAATAGTTGAGGTGTCATCGCACCCTTGCTTCGCATCGTTGTTGTGAAGCAAGGTGGTAGAGTGGTTTGTGTGATGCATGATGAACAAACCTGATTTGAAGGTGGAGATCAATGATGATGTTTTAAACTTGGTCCAATGTTCAATCTGAGTCATCCATCTCAGATCTAGTGGCTAGAATTCAAACTCCAATGGTCAAATACTCCTATTTGCGGTAGATTTGAAGAAGCAAAGTTTCAGCAATATTCCCAGATACCAGATCAAATCTAATCTATTGGGATCAATTTTCTCACACGTTTTCAATGTTTCTTTTCAAAAGACGTCACCATTACTCCTTGATGTACTATAGACGATATATTCTCATATCAAGGTATGTCGTTCTGATATGTTGGTATGGATTTCATGAGAGCTCCATCCCTACATTCATGATTTTCATTCTAGGGCTTGTTTGAGTTGTCAGAGCCTTTATGGCTAGTTATGTTACTCTATAGTGGGATCAATTCAGATCATTTTCCTAATCAAGTTTATCTTCTATAACCCTAGTTAGTTTAGAGTTAGGGGTTTTTTCAACTCTTGGTTATTCTTGAACCATAAAAGAAAATATTGTATCTTTTTTATGCATTCTTCCTCTGGCTCCTCTGGTATTTTTCTATTATAGACTTGAAACTCTTGCATTATGTCATTGTAAAGGTTACTTCAAGTTTTATTTCAATTAAATTCATCTATTACCATCATTTCCTCTTGCATGTTTGAGTAAATCCATTTACCTTCATATCTGAGTAGGTGTTTTAATTGTTTCCTTGACATATACTATTTTGAAGTAGGAAGAAGCAGATTTATATCCATGTGTATCACCTCTATTTAATTTTATGTTCTCCTTCCATCCCTTTTCTCTATGATCTATTAGAATAGAGTAGTGATAGGGTTTCATGTGTTGGGTTAGACCAACACATCTACACTTAAGTTTAGAAGAGGAATCTGGCCTTCTCTAAAGACTTGACCTCAATTTGCAAGGTCCCACACCTTGAGGTCATTTCCATTGTGTCATTAGAACATTAAACTATTGTTCAATAGGGTGAAGTTTTATGTGACAACATGTTTTGTCACACCTGGTGGGACAAGAAGAAAATTAATTTCACTCAATTTGAGAGAATGGCACTACTCTCAATAGTTCGGTCTCAAACAGGCTCTTAAACAAGTACCTAGAAACTCTGCTATCAAGGGAGGACTCTAAATTCAAATTGGAAACTCTATTGTTACTCATAACTCTTTTTTCAATATCAAACCTACAAGTTCATGCTAAGGATTCATACATGATCATTGTTGTCACCTAGAATTCCACCTTGTGCAAAGTTTATAAAAACTAAGCTTTCTAGAGCAACATGGGATCATCTCAAGGCTATGGGTCACCTATGATTGAAATGAACCTCTGGAGAAGGTCGACTTCCTTTGGTGTCACCTGAACTATTGATTCTTGAAGGGAAAGGGATAAGGAGTACATAAACTGAAACTAAACTAAGGTGATACACCGAAATGACAAGAACAATAAAATACTCAATTTACACTTGAATACTAAAGGTGAACATAAGATTACACATCAAACTTTGCAAGCCTTGCACTAACATCTCACAAATAGGTTCTATTCACACACTTTTCTAGAGAGGAAAGAAATATTTTCATAGATCAAAATCCATGCGTGACTAAGTGAACACAATTTGTAATTTGTATAATGATACTTTTGCAAAGGAAGGCATGAAACACAAGATAAAGCTATGAAGGAATGAAATAAATTCACAAAAATAACTTAATCATGAACCTGAAATGCACAACACTTTGCATGAACAAGATGGAAATCCGAACATCAATACTGATCAAGGTAAGCTTTATATAACATGCTCCAAGTTGAATTACAGAAACCTACTAATCTGAGAGAGGACTGGAAAAGGGTCACAGAATTCAAAAGATCGTACTTCCAAACTCCAAATGAGTTACAAAATCTACATCAGTTGAGACAGGATTTGAGGAAAAATCACTAACTCTCCAGGATGCATAATACAAACCCCTTTTTCAAGAAGGCAAAAAATGCCTTATATAAAGATCGTATGTCAGCCCCTTAGGGCTTACAAAAATATCTGTACTAGAAAAGATCTCCCATAGATCTTTTGATTGAAATAAATGCAGAACCCTGCGTGTCCATGTCGGTGTCTATCAGTGAAGAGTTACCCCTATAGAAGCCTTCAGATCTTTTACAGCTGTCATTGTTATCTTGCAGCCTTTGAGTTTGCCATTAAGGCTTTGTCAAAGTCACCTTGAATGCTCTATGACAGGGTCATTAATGTCCCCTTGATGCTCCAGCCATCATCTCCAGCTGCTATAGTGACTCACGGCTACCTCCCCTTCTGTCGGTGAGACATCTTGCTGATCTTCATTCCTTATACCGAGTGCCACATTGCTTCAAAGTCGGCGAGACTTCCTTGGGTCGAGGAGACTTTGGTTGGTTACCTGTCAGTAGGACATCGCTTTATTGGCAAGAGGATGTGCCGAAGGCACCTTGCTTTGGTGAGGGCTTACTTCATTTCACTTCGGCAAGAGAAACATTCATCGATGAGAGGTCACAGAGGGCTTTATTAGTCATGTCGATATCACTTTTCATCACTAAGACCACTTCCATTCACCGAGACTTCTTGGACTTCTTTTCCCTTCGGCGAACCCTTCATTCAGCAAGACTCTTGGTGAAAACCCTTTGTTTTCGACGAGACACTGGCCTATTGGGGAGAAGTCATAGTGGGTGGATGAAGTTATAGTGATGACACTTTCAATCGGCAAGACATCTGTCAGTTGGCAAGACCTCCTGGCGAGCATCCAGAGTTATATCAATCTCACAAAAATCCATCGGCAAGACTCCATCGGATCGAGGAGACCTTTTGGTGAACTCCTTTCACCTTGCCAAGACCACTCTATTATCGGCAAGACATCATAGCGAGGCCCTCATTTCTTGGCGAAGGCACTCCTTTCACTAAGACTCTTCAAAACTGGTGGGGGTAGGATCAAGACAAAAACCAGAACTAGGAGCGGGGAGAAGGGGGCAGAAGCAAAGATAGATGAATCCCGGCGGAACCGGGATCGGGACCAAAACAGGGAAAACAAAAAAGAGTGGAACCAGAACCAAATCCGGACTTGAAACTTTCTTCAAGGTTCAGGTTCAGACTCTGACCTGATCTCTCCCCCAGCAACATACGAGGTAGGAAGGGAGAAGAAAGAAAAACATAAGGCAGAACCAAGGGGGAGACATCCCTCGATCAAATACTAGGAAGAAGAAAGAAGAGCAGAACTGGGATCGTAACTGGAACGGAAACAAGAACTTGACCCCTGGAGAAGTTCCAAGTTCACGTTCTGACCAGGTCTTGGGCCCGTGAGAAAAAGAAAGAAAACACACAAGGAAAAAGAAGGAAAGGCGAGATCAGAATTGAGTCTGATCCTGGGTAGAACAAAGCGAGAGTGGGGTAGAAACAAACCTAAAACTAAAACTTCACAAGGTGTCAAGTTCGGATTCTGACCTGAACCCTCCTCCGATGAAGGCAAGGAAGGGAGGAAAAAAGGACAAGGAAGAAAAGAAAGGGAAAAACTACCCATAGTAAAACATAAGGCCAAAGAAGAGAACAAGAAGCACACGAGTGCGAAATCGGAAGCAAAACTGGACCTGGAACAAAAAACAGAAATTGGAACTTTCAGAAAAGTTCCAAGTTTGGTTTTGGTCCGGTTCCGCCTCCAACGGAAACAAAGGAAAAGGGGCCTGACAAAAATAGAAAATGCGGAAGTGGGGTTGGAACTAGATCAGAAATAGGAACCAAGAGCTTTCGGAAAAGTTCCAAGTTCGGATCCCGACCCAGTCTCGCCCCTAACAGAACAAGGAAAGAGACAAAAGAAAACAAAATAGAAAAGAGGGAAAGACAAGGCAAAACATGAAAATGAAAACCACCCTTAAGATGAAGACCTGCACGCTAGGCTCAACCCTCTTGGGAGCCACATTTAATCCACGTGCCGAAATAAAACATCATTCTCTCCTGCATCTGATTGAGCCCATAGGCGAAAATGGGTAACATTTCTGGCGACCTTTGCTGGATGTTTGCCTGCTAAACATGAAGACCAGTAGCCTAGGCCTATCCATTGGGCACAGAGTCATTGGGACAACTCAGAAAAGATCAAGAGTAGCTTTGTATATGGCCAAAACATATGGTAACTCAAGAAACAGATCACTTGGAAACTTATTGAAAATAAGAAAAACTAAAATTAACTATTTACATGTGTTGGAACAAGACTTAGGGAAAGAAATACAACTAAACCTACCCTACACTAACCAATGAGCAACTGATCAAACAAAACCATTCACAAGTTGGGTAAAATAACTACCCTTTCTCAAAAAATTTATGATGTTTGCCATGCTGGAGAACAACTAAAGAGAAATGAAGTATGCATGATACTTCAACGGATGGCTATAAGATCTCTTGCAAGGCATATTCAAGTTTACTAACCTTTCCATATGGAATGTAAACATTCCCACTCTGAGGTGGAAAGGTAACTTGAGTTCATTCCTCCTGAGCAGTACCCTCATGCTTGGGTGTAGGATTCGTCCTTGGTGTTGTATTGGACTCCATCTAAGCTAGGTATCTGATTGGATAGCCTTTGGTAGGGGAAAAAATTGAGCCTCCTTTGATCTCTTGCTCATGAACTTCCATTTTACCACCTTGCTAACTAGAAAGGTATAGCCCCTGTGACCGAACTGGTGAAAGAATAGAAACCTCTTCAGTATGTTCATGCTTTCCTAAATGAACACTTATTCCTTCAACAGAGAACAAAGAGATAGCTTCCTTCACCACATCTTTAATCAATTCATCAACCACAGGCTCCTTTATAGACTAGAAAGGAAGCTGTTCATAATTCTCATCATCACTGGAAGAGTTACATTTGGATTCAGGCTTATTTTCCTCAATAAAGGGGGGCAACAATTCAAGCAATGATGTAGCCTCAAGCTCCTCCATCTGCCTTACGATGTCTGACAGCATGTCCTTTGTGTTATTCATGTTATTCTTTATATAATTAAAATCTTGGAGCTGATTTTGGACATCCAATGTTGAATTGAAAGACTAAGCAGGGGTGGGTGGGAGGTAAGCATGTTGAGCATGCTGATAGGCTGTTGTTGCATGACTGTTTGGGATTAAACCAGTAGTATGGCTGGCCTGATATGGCTAATAGGGTGATTGGTTAACAATATTTTCATGAAATTGAAGTGGGTATACATGGTAACTACGGAAATCTATCATCTCTACTCACATGTATGCTAAAATTAGAATATTCAGCTTATAATTGAAACATACTAGCACTGAACTTGTTGAAACTAGTAGATTTGCTCAGAGTCACCAGGTATGTAAAGAAAATTCCTCCAAAAGCTGAAACTACTACTGAACACACCAAACAACAACAATAAAATACATAAACATGAACTAAGGAGCAGTTCACTGTCCCACTGGGCATGCCAAAAACTGTTGTCACCTAGAATTGCACCCTGTGCAAAGTTTATGAAAATTGAGCTTTCTAGAGCAACATGGGATCATCTCAAGGCTGTGGGTCACCTATGATTGAAATGAACCTCCGGAGAAGGCCGGATTCCTTTGGTGTCACCTAAACTATTGATTCTTGAAGGGAAAGGGATAAGGAGTACATAAACTAAAACTCAACTAAGATGATACATTGAAATGACAGGAACATGAAATACTCAATTTACACTTGAATACTGAAGGTAAACATAAGATTACACATCAAATTCTGCAAGCCTTGCACTAACATCTCACAAACAGGTTCGATTCACACACTTTTCCGAAGAGGAAAGAAATATTTTCATAGATCAGAATCCATGCGTGACTAAGTGAACACAATTTGTAATTTGTATAATGATACTTTTGCAAAGGCATGAAACAAAAGATAAAGCTATGAAGGAATGAAATAAATTCACAAAAATAACTTAATCATGAACCTGAAATGCACAACACTTTGCATGAACAAGATGGAAATTTGAACATCAACAGTGATCAAGGTAAGCTTTATATAACATGCTCCAAGTTGAATTACAAAAACTTGCTAATCTAAGAGAGGACTGGAAAAGGGTCACAGACTTCAGAAGAGCATACTTCCGAACTCCAAATGAGTTACAAAATCTACATTAGTCGAGAAAGGATTTGAGGAAAAATCACTAACTCTCCAGGATGCATAATACAAACCCCTTTTTCAAGAAGGCAAAAAATGCCTTATATAAAGATTGTATGTCAGCCCCTTAGGGCTTACAAAAATATCCGTCCTAGAAAAGATCTCCCATAGATCTTTTGATTGAAATAAATGTAGAACCCTGCGTGTCCATGTCGGTGTTTGTCGGTGAAGAGTTACCCTTATAGAAGCCTTCAGATCTTTTACAGCCGTCGTTGTTATCTTCCAGCCTTCGATTCCACCATTAAGGCTTCGTCAAAGTCACCCTGAATTCTTTGTGACAGGGTCATTAATGTCCCCTTGCTCCTCCAACCGTCATCTCCAGCTGCTATAGTGACTCACGGCTACCTCCCCTTCTGTCGGCGAGACATCTCACCGATCTTCATTCCTTATACTGAGTGCCACATTGCTTCAAAGTCGGCGAGACTTCCTTGGGTCGGGGAGACTTTGGTTGGTTCCCTATCAGTAGGACATCATTTTATCAGCAAGAGGTTGTGCCGAAGGCACCTTGCTTTGGCGAGGGCTTACTTCATTTCACTTCGGCAAGAGAAACATTAATTAGTGAGAGGTCACGGTAGGCTTTATTAGTCATGCTGATATCACTTTTTGTTGCTAAGACCACTTCCATTCACCGAGACTTCTTGGACTTCTTTTCCCTTCGGCAAACCCTTCATTTGGAAAGACTCTTAGCAAAAACCCTTTGTTTTCAGTGAGACATTGGCCTGTCGGGGAGAAGTCATAGTGAGTGGATGAAGTTATAGAAATGACACTTTCACTCAGTAAGACATTCATCGGTCGGCAAGACCTCATGGCGAGCATCCAGAGTTATATCAATCTCACAAAAAGCCATCAGCAAGACTCCATCAGATTGAGGAGACCTTATGGTGAACTCCTTTCACATCACCAAGACCACTTTGTTATTGGCAGGACATCATAGTGAGGCCCTCATTTCTTGGCGAAGGCACTCCTTTCACTGAGACTCTTCAAAACTGGTGGGGGTGGGGTCAAGACGAAAACCGGAACTGGGAGCAGGGGGAAAGGGGGCAGAAGCAAAGACAGATGAATCCCAACGGAATTGGGATCAGGACCAAAATGGGAAAAACAAAAAAGAGCAGAACCAGACCAAATCCGAACTTGAAACTTTCTTCAAGGTTCAGGTTCGGACTCCGACCCGATCCTGCCCCTAGGAACATACGAGGCATGAAGGGAGAAGAAAGAAAAACATAAGGGGGAACCAAGGGGGAGACATCCCTTGATCAAAATCCAAGAAAAAGAAAGAAGAGTAGAAATGGGACCAGAACCGGAATGGAAACAGGAACCTGACCCTTAGAAAAGTTCCAAGTTTAGGTTCTGACCAGGTCCCAGGCCCACGAGAAAAAGAAAGAAAATGCACAAGGAAAAAGAAGGAAAGGCGAGATTGGAACTAAGTCCGATCCTGAGTAGAACAAAGCGGGAGTGGGGTAGAAACAAACTCGAAACTAAAACTTCACATGGTTTCAAGTTCGGTTTCCAACCTGAACCCGCCTCCAACGAAGGCAAGGAAGGGAGGAAAAAAGGACAAGGAAGAAAAGAAAGGGAAAAACTACCCCACGATAAAACATAAGGCCAAAGAAGAGAACAAGAATCACACGAGCGCAGAACCGGAACCGGAACTAGACCCGAAACTAAAAATGGAAACTTGAACTTTTGGAAAAGTTCTAGGTTTGGTTTCGGTCTGGTTCTGCCTCTGACAGAAACAAAGGAAAAGGGGCCCGACAAAAATAGAAAAGGCGGAAGCAGGGTCGGAACTGGATCAGAAACATGAATTGAGAGTTTTTGGAAATGTTCCAAGTTCGGATCTCGACCTGGTCCCACCCCCGACAAAACAAGGAAAGAGATAGAAGAAAACAAAATAGAAAAGAGGGAAGGACAAGGCAAAACATAAAAATGAAAACCCACCCTTAAACTGAAGACCTGCACACTGGGCTCAACCCTCTTGGGAGCCACATTTAATCCATGTGCCAAAATAAAACATCATTCTTTCCTACATCTGATTGAGCCCATAGGCGAAAAATGGGTAACAATCATCTTCTAGAGATAATTTTAAATATATCCATATCCCATTTTCTACTTCTAGAAGAAGAAATAGACAATCTTTGTCACCTAAAGAAGGAATAGAAGTTCAAGTCCTTCTCATAGAGCTCATTATACACCACCTATGGGTAGATTATTTCAAACTAAAACACCTACCACTCATATAAATAGGACATTATTCCACATGGATTTACCTAGAAATCAGCCCTTTGTATCTTTTATTAGTGGTAGCCCCTTAATTTTGGCTCAAAAGAATGATATACCAGCCAATGCCTTAAAAGTTATTCCTCATTTTACTGGTGAAATTCCTACTAATCCAATAGAACACATCATAGATGTGGCCAATATATGCTTTGTACATGATGTAACAGAAGACAATGTGGTTGTTAGATTACTTGCCACTTCACTTAAAGGAAAACCATTACAGTGGTATAGAAGTATTCCACCTAACACCATTCACAACTGGGATGAATTAGGGGAGAAATTATGCAAACATTTTGAAGATAAGAGTTACCATTTGTCCCTTACTAAATAATTGACCACAATTAAAAGAGCACCTCATGAATTCATGGGTGATTTCAACTATAGATTTTAGAAGACTTGGGATAGAATCCTTGCCTTGGTCAAACCTTCTCTTGAGCATACTTTCATATACTTCTTAAGAGCTCTTAATAGTGATATAGTTGTTATGATTCAATAAATGGGAGGTAACACCTTACCAGATGCATATGATGTTTCCATAAGGGAAAAAAAATGTTTAATCTAGGCTAGGAAGATAGCTCATAGGCCATCAGTTCCATTATTTCTAGAGCTTCCTTCACAACCAATGGTGGCTCCTTTTCCAGTGGTTTCTACAAGCCAAAATTCTACTTCTACTACACCTCTAGAAGATTGAATTTCCTTACTTCAAAGCATGAACACTGAATTGGTATCAATAAAGAGGTAGCAATCTCAAAACAATAGGCCTTATCAGCCTCAAAATCAAAGTTATCAACAAAATAGACCACCTTATCAAGGAAAAAATAGCATGCATACACATGCTACCAACAATCCTAAGGCTTTGGTCCTAGTGCAAAATAATATAGCACAAGAGCAAGAGTTGTGTTACCCTTGTGAGCAAGCTCATAATCAAAATGCTTTTCAAAATGGAGAGTTTGTTCAAAATTTGGTAGCTCAAAATGAAACCTCTACCTCAGAGCAATAGATTGGCACAAGCCAAACAACTTCTAGTAATCAAAGTCATACACGTGAGGTCTCTTCATTTTTCATTTGGGGCAAACAGGATTTATGTGGTGTAAATCAAGCGTATGTTGATGTAATAGCACATAATACAATATCAAAGAAAAGAGCAATGGAGGGTGGTACATCTTCCATGGTTGGGCAGGCATTAGTCTCTCAGCAACCTCAACCAAGTGCAAATATTGGACCAATAGGTAGAACAATAGAGGTTCCACAATCAAATTATCCTACTAATAGGCCTAAAAAAGTGGTGGATTAGCCTAAGATCACACAAGCAACAAGAGTTGACCTTGTTCCAAAGTTTCCTTATAAAAGCTAGTCAGCTTCCTTTCAACATAGTAGAGAAAATAAAGAAATCCAATTTGAATGTTACCATGTGTGAGCCTCTAGCTATCCCATCAAAAAGGGATTTTCTATAGTAGGCTTTAAGGGAACATAAGCAAGTAGATGATGTACAAGAAAAGGAGTAAACTACTCCATCAATCAACCTAGTGCAACACAAAGAGGAAGGAAATTCAAGAAAAATCAGTAAGCCACCTCTCTTCTATCTTTCTCTAATTATTGGAAATCATATAGTGCATAATTGTATGATAGACTCTGGGGCTAGTAGTTATGTCATGCCTAAAGGAATTTTTGACATGCTTGGTATCAAGTATGAACTGATGGCTAGAAAAGTTTTACAATTGGATGGAACTATTGTCAATATAGTGGGAGTAATTAAAGACCTAAATTTTTCCTTGCATGCATGTCCCGACTGCGATGTGCTGCAAGACTTTTAGCCATAGACCTCCTTGCTTAATTTTCCATTTTCCTATCTAGAGATTTCACTACTAATATAGGTGGGTACTTGTCTGCTGATTGGTCTCACATGCTATTTAGGACTAGATATGGCACTAAAACAACCATCAAATTTGATCCCATAGTAAAGGAACATTTAGAACCTTACACTCCTAGTCCAATAAACATGAATCACACATTGCATGATCAAAAGGAAGAGTGTTATGTTCATGATCCTACAAATCCTATAGGAGGTACCTAATTGATTGTTGGATGAATGGGGAAGTTCTTTATAGTTTGACCCATTAACTAAATTTTTGAAGTGGAGGAGATTGGTTGAGGAACCTACTACATTCATGAAGAAAATGATATTATCCCCAATCTCATAAAGACTCAAGAAGACTTAGGGGGATTGTGGCAGATGATTTTTTATGGTTATAGAAATAAAAATGGTGTTGGTGCTAGTGTAATGCTAATATCTCCAAGCAAGGAGAAATATTATTTCTCTTTTAGGCTTTAGTTTAGTTGCACTAACAATGTGGTTGAGTATGAAGCACTCATCCAAGGTCTCCATCTCGCACAAAAAGGAACATCAAACTATTATAATTTTTTGGTGACAATGAATTGGTTGTTCATCAAGTTAGAACTCAAAGCTCAACCAATAACAATCTACTCAAATCCTACAAGTATAGGGTTTGGAATTTAATTGAGGTTTTTGAGGGTTTTAACATCCAAACAACTCCAAGAAATTAGAATAAACATGTTGATAGACTTGCAACAATTGGTGCTCAATTTGACATACCAACACATATTGAAAGAAAAAAGGAGAAGCATATCAAAATAGTGGTAAGACATGTTCCAGATAATCGAGATTACTAACAAGTCTTTGATAATGATCAACAAATAGAAAATTTTTTGAAAGAGGAAGCAAAATTTTCTAAAAGAAATCAATCCAAGCTATAAAATCAATATGGTGATTAGATGGTGTAGTTGAGTAGCAACAAGCTACCAAATGGTCTTATCACCCTTGAAGGTATTTTGAACCCTGATAATCAGTTAAAGCAAAAAAGGATGAACTTAGCTACAAATAAGGGTGACTTCAAGCCAATTGAAATTTCAAAGGGGAAGTCTCTAAACTTAGGAAAGGTATGCTCTACCACTGAACATGATGTTTTCATAGACCTTTGCAATAGATATAATGATGTTGTTTCTTGTACCTATGAATACTTAAAGGGTTTTGACCCAAGATTTTCCCAACATACCATTGAATTAGATCTCGATGCGACACTTGTAAGACAAAAAAAGGCCTATAAATCCTAGGATTGAAACTTTGATGATAAAGGAGTTGACCAAATTGATTGAGGCTAGAATATTTTTTCCAATCAAGCATTCTTCATGGGTTAAATCTTGTTCCTTTCAGAAAAAAGAATAGGGAAATAAGACTTTGTGTAGATTTTAGGGATCTAAATAGAGTTTCCCTAAAGGATCATTATCCACTTCCCTCCATGGAGCAGATTTTGAAAAGAGTCAGTGGATCAAAAAAGTTTTCTTTCTTGGATGGTTATTCAAGCTACAACCAAATTCTGCTCCAAGAATTTGATCAACATAAGACAACATTTACTACCAAGTGAGGCACCTATGCTTATTGTAAGTTTCCTTTTGGTCTAACCAATGCAGATGCCACTTTCCAGAGAGCCATGGATATGGCATTTCAAGGTGTGTTTAGAAAATTTGTTATGGTCTGCTTGGATGATATCACAGTGTTTCAAAGTATGAAAATGACCATTTTAGTCACCTTGAGCAAGTATTTCAAAAATGCAAGGAATATGGTATTTCCCTAAATCCAAATAATTTTTTCTTTGCTATTGATCAGGGAAGCTTCTTAGATACATTGTTTCAAAGGACGGCTTGGTCATTGATCCTAAAAGAGTAAAATCTATCTTAGCCATCCCACTTCCTAGTCACAAGAAAGGATTGCATAGTTTCTTAGGCACATTTAGCTTTGTGAGGAGGTTCATTCCAAACCTTGCTACTTTGTTAAAGCCTCTTACTTCTATGTTTAATAAGAATATGATCTTCAAGTGGACCAAAGAAGGTAAAGATAGCTTTGAGGCTATCAAACAAAAAAAAATTCAAGCTCCTACCCTTGTCAATCCTAATTATGACAAGGATTTCATTCTTTACACCTTTGGAGTTGAAGGAAGCATATCAGTTGTTCTAACTTAGCTAAATAAAGAAAATCTAGAGTAGCCTATTGATTTCTTTAGTGAAAGGCTTAAAGATTATGAGGTCAAGTATAACTATGTTGAAAAGAAAGATCTTATTGCTAAATTAGAGCATTGAAAAAATTTAGACATATGTTGTCTAATAATAGAATACAACTAATGGTACCCCATGTCAGTGTTAAAGAGTTACTGTTAAGAAAAGATATCAATGAAAAAGGGCTAGATGGATCACCAAGGTGATGGAGTATGATGTTGACATCAAAATCACTAAGCTAGTGAGAGGCAAAGGGTTGTGTGAACAACTTTTGTCAACATTTGAGACTCCTATAGAGGTTTCCCTTGTGTTATAGAAACAACAAGTACCAAATAAAAACATACAAGGTAGTTGGGTGCATGATATGACTACCTTTTTATAGGAAGGTAGATATCCTTTGGGTTTAAATAGAACCAAAAGAAGGCATTTTAGACTACAGTCCATTCCCTATGTCATAGTGGATGGCATACTTTTCATGAAGGATTTCAATGGAGTCCTATTAAGATGCATAGAGGTAGATCAAGTCAGTAGATTGCTAAATGAATTCCATGATGACTCTTCAGGTGGCCATTTTTCTACAAGGGCTACCACTACAAAAATTATGAGGGTTGTTTATTATTGGCCAACTTTGTTCAATGACACTCACAAATGGGTGAGAAATTGTAAAAAGTGTGCTTTTTGTTAGAACACAATGATCTACTAAGAGGGGAGTGAATTAGTAGATATAAAAACTTTTAGACTTGAAGCCTATTTTTAGAGACAACCTTACAACCCAAATGTGTAGATTAAAACATAAACCAATGCAACAACCACATGTACATCTAACAACAACTCATAACACCAAATATACGTGGAAAACCCAAGATGAGAAAAACCACAGTGATAAAAGTTGCTTGAGTCTATTGCTCAAATCCAGTGTCACAAATTAAAACCTTTGTTACAAAGTTTATGGTTGCAACCGAAGGAAGATTCAACTCCCTAATTTAGAAGTTACAACTTCAAGGATGCTACTACACCCTGTTTTAGGAGCTACAACTCCAACAATACTACAATCACCTATTCTGAGCTACAACTCAGTTCAATGAGGCTACAACCTCAACAAAATTACAAGTTCATATATGTGCATACTATTGGATTCTACTCAACCTGAAAATGCACCATTACATTCAATGAATTGTTACACACTCTGCAACTTACACTACTACTGTTGAAGATGCACTCTCAACACTCCCCTGAATGAAAAACCTAGATAATTATCCATGTTGTGTTTAGGTCACACATATGTGTATTCACTATCTACACTTGTAGCTCTCTCTCTCTCTCTTCCACTTTTTTTTTTAGATGCCATCCTTCAACAATTCTCTTATTGTCTTCTTTATCTTCTCTCAACTAATCTACAATCTCTACCTCGAGATTCACATACTACCATTCGGATCTTCCCAAATATTTTGCTAGGTTTTCCTTCACTTGCAAACCTCACTAGAAAGCTACCTCTACATCAAGCCACTTAACATTTATTTCTAATATAGAGAATTTTCCTTTGTTCTCTCTATCAAACCCTAAAATTTGATTATGCATTTAATGCTCTCTTTTGATCCTTCGATCTTATTTTCATATCAATCACTTATGTAATTTTTTATATAGAATTCAAGCTCAAATCTTCATTTAGTTGGCCACTAAGGCAGTTAGAAAAAATAATTATTTCTCCTATGTCAGTTTGTAGTCCAAAATCTTGTTCACAATTGTCATAGCCATTTCAAATCTCTGCATTTGAATTTTGGTTGTCAATCTTCTCCTTTCACACTTTGATCTTGCACTTTCCATTCAATGTCACAACTTTAAATCATGACCATCCAATAAGCGGTTGCTCAGATCTCCTCCATTGATCTGTCATATCACTTTGTCAGAGAGACACATACCACAGTCCTACTGACGTCCATCATTCTCTATGATAAGAACCGCCTTTGAGTGCATGGGCCCACATGCCATCTGTCTTCCATGTCATCACCACCTAATTCATGAAAATGATGTGAATTTGCACATCGAGTAATCATTCTTTGCCACCTATCAGCCTTCGTCACAATCAAGTCCCACTAGCTTCTCGCCTTATCGCTCCATTAGAGGGACATCTTTTAGACTCCCACCGACACATCAAAGTCACACTGATGAGATAGCCATTAGATTATTGATGATACATCTACTCCATTCTCACCGATATAAGGTTGTCATGTCGATACCATTCACTGTTGTAGACAAGTTGTTCCCACATCATCATATCACTATGTGTCACCATCCACTATCGTTTCCTTCCACGTTTCATCCTATCATTCACTCTTTGACTACGGTGCTGCCACAATAATGGGTTACACTTTTTGGGACATCCTAATTTTTTCCTGAAATCACATATTTTTAGAAAATACAATGATTTATGACTTTAAAGGTTCCATTTAAATTATTTTAATTAAAGAGGGATTGATCAAACCCCCTTAGAACAAACCCCCTTGGATAGAACCTTGTTAGATTTAAACCATACCTATAATCGAGTCTCCTCTACACCTATCAAAATGCTGATAAAAAACCACTTTTGATTTACCTTTTGAGTGATCAAATGAATTCATTTAAAAGTTATGCTTTGTAAGCCTGCAACCCTTATTATAAGCTTCCTAAAAAGTATAATTTTAAATATGTTTAATTTGATTATTATATTTATTTCTTATTTCTTGTGAATGTAGGATTTTCAATGAACATCAAGTTCTTTATTTCACACATACGAAAAAATAGAAAAATAGAGGAAAAAAATTCTAAAAAATACATGTGCCCTAGGTATTGATGTCCTTATTCCAACAAAAAAATAATAAGTTAATTCAAATGAATACAAAAAAAAGTATGCGTGTCGAAGTACACCTCTGTCCAAATTATAATTACGCTGACTTGGAAAATTAATTAAAAAAAAATATGTAACAAAAAATTATGAAAAAATATCCATCCCCTGGATATTGGTGTGAAAAAATTGCATTTTAAAAATCAAAATTGTATCCTATCTATTAAAAAAATTATGTGCGCCGAAGTGAACATCACTTTTTAAAAATGTTGATTAGTAGAAAAAATAAGTTATTAAAAATTACATAAAATGATTCACAATTTTTTTTTTAATTTTTTTTTTTAAATATAATTAGAATCTACACAAAATATCTAACAAATAACTGGTTTGATTCATCTTCAAAACCTTAATGGTTTAGCTGCTATAGGTGTAAGAAAGTGAATGTCTAGTGAAAAATCATGATTTAAATGTCAAGTTTGGCCAAAAATTGTAACCCATTATTGTGGGATCACCCACAGTTGCATGTCATCTTTTCCTTACAGGGTCCCACATTCACGTCAACATTATTGGGTCTCGTAGTAGTCATCATACTCCTATTGCCCTATCATTGGGACTAGCTCTATAGTCCTTGTGATATCATATTGTCTCACTGATGGGTAGGTCATCAAGTTGTCAAGGAGACATCCTTCATCGTCTTGTTGGCACCACTCTTTCACACCAATGGGAAGGTCATTGTTGCATCAAAGGGACTACCTTGAGAGTCCTACCAAAGATGGAATGTCTCTCTGATGAAAACACTTGATGACTTCACTTGTCCACCTCATCTCCATGTCACTACTCAATAATCCACAACAAGTATGTGGATTACTGTTCACCCAATCTTGTCATGACATGCATCTTCTTCGTCATCATCTTTCATCTCATACCCCAATTAGATCCCACCAAGTAATCTCCATGTATCATTGTGTCAGAGGGACATCCAAATGAATCCTATCGAAACCATTAAGTCACACTAATAACACTTCCACACTCCTTATTGCTCCATCAGAGAGAACCCTCCCAAACTCCTACTGACATACCAATGTCTCACTGATAAGATGATCATCGAGCTATCGAAGAGACACCAACTTGACTCCCACTAATCCACTAGCATCCCACTGATGATATAGTTATTGGGCTATTAGAGAGACTCGTGGGTGAGTCCTACCAATATACTTTTGTCATGCCAATGTGAACCTCAGACCTCGTCAACCGGTTGCGAAGATGTGAGGGACTGATCACGGGATGGACATAATGGGATTAATTCATTACTTAATCTACTTGTAACTGCCAAACACAAGTCACCATCAAAATAGAACACTTGTGAGGATGCCATGACTATACACTCTTGCACACATAGGGTTTAACTAATAAACCCTAGACTGAGAGCATGAAAAAATGAATGCTGACATCTCCATTGACATGAAGACCTACACAATACCTTTATGAAAAGCTCTCGAGAAACCTAATTTGAATCTACCATCAAATTTTCCATCAGATCCACTACTCTCACAGTCATCCTTTGTCATTATGCCAACAATCTCCCTTGCATGATTGCACTTTTGACATCAATGAAAGCTATATGCCAACAATATCCTCCTTTGGCATTGATGGCAAAACTTGAAGGTCTCCTACAAGATATAACATTGAAGCTTTGTACCAAATTGATTATTCACACAACTCCCCCTATGACATATATCTCTTCTTTTCTTAGCATGCTTCACATTTCTCCACATTTAGATTTTCTCCCCCTTTGACATAAATGGAAAAGGGTGCACTCCCCCTAAGGAAATTCTGAAATTTAACAATTTTCTACAATCATCAAGTCATTAGAAATTTGTGAAAAAAGATTTTAGCTGACTTGATAACATTATGCTTAACTAGGGTCAAATAAATGATCAATGAAACTCCCCCTGAATATATGCCCTATCACTAATGTTTAGTGATATGAGGTGGGAGGAACTACTCCTAGCTTCAGCCTCAAGTATTCAAAATACTCTATAGGAAGAGGCTTTGTAAATATATCGGCCACTTGTTCCTTTGTTAGAACATACTCCATGTTGACTTCTTGATCTGCAACCTTCTCTATGATGAAGTGATACTTGATTGATATATGATTGGTTTTGGACTGCATCACTAGATTCTTTGATATGTTAATGGCACTATAATTATCACAAAGAATAGAGATAGGCTCTTTGTATTCCACTTTAATGTCTTTTAACATCTGCTTCATCCATAAGACCTGTGTACAACATGCAGCTATAACAACATATTTTTCTTCTATAGTAGAAAGAGTGATAGATTCTTGATTTTTGCTCATCCAGGAAACTAATTTGTTCCCCAAGAAGAATGCTCCACCACTAGTACTCTTCCTATCATCTACACTTCCTACCCAATCCACATCTGTATATGCTATTAATACGAAGTCCTTACTCTTTGGATACCACAACCCATAGTCAACAATGCTTTTGATGTATTTGAGAATTATTTTCACTACATTGACATGAGATTCCTTTGGGGCAGCCTGAAACCTTGCTACCAGAAAAACTACTTGCATTATATCTAGCCTAGATATAGTTAAATATAGAAAACTTCCAATCATTGATCTATACAAAGTATGATTAGCATTAGGTGACTCATCTGATTTACTCAACTTGTAGCTAGTAATCATGGGAGTACTAACTGGTCTATAATCCTCTATGGAATTTTTTTTAAGCATTTCTTTTGCATACTTGGTTTGTGATATAAATATACCTTTATCAGTTTGTGTAATTTGCAAACTAAGAAAAAATTTGAGTTCTCCTAGCATGGATATTTCAAACTCATCTTGCATGTTTGTGGCAAATATTTTGCACATTTTATCACTACTGCCACCAAATATAATATCGTCTACATATACTACAACAATGATCATATAATTTACCTTTATATTTGAGATACAAATTGCTATCAACACAACCTTTCTTGAATCCTTGTTGTTGTAGATACTGATCCAACCTTGAATACCATGCTCTTGGGGCTTGTTTTAGACCATACAGTGCTTTTCTCAATCTGCAAACATAATCATCATTCTTTGACAACTGAAAACCTTTTGGTTGTTCAATATATACTTCCTCTTCTAGGTTTCCATTCAAGAATGCTGATTTGACATCCATTTGATATACCTTAAATCCTTTATAGACTGAGAATACAAGGAACATTCTTATTGCTTCTAACCTTGCAATAGGGAAAAATGTTTCTTCAAAATCAATCCCTTCTACTTGTGCATATCCTTTGCATACTAACCTTGCTTTGTTTCTAACCACAGCTCCATCTTCATTCAACTTATTTTTGAACACCCATTTGGTGCCAATTACATTCTTGCTTGATGGTCTAGGAACCAATTCCCATGTTTTGTTCTTTTCAATCTGATTGAGTTCCTCTTCCATTGCTTTCATCCACCTTTCATCCTTACTGGGTTCATCAAAAAAATTTGGTTCAATCTAAGATAAGAGGGAAAAGCTCACTTGTATCTTGTTTTTTGCAAGTCTTCTTCTAGTCTGCACACCTTCATTCTTGTCACCAATTATCTAATCTATAGGATGATTTTTTTGCACATATTTTGTAGGAGCACGTTCACCCTCATGCTCATTCTCTTCTTCCTATTTTTCTTCTTTTGTTGCTGCACCTATATCCTCATCATCTGATTCTCTTTCAAGATTGTTTCTATTGGACTTGGCTTTATTTTCATCAACCTTGACATGTACACTCTCTAGAATTTTATGCAGTCTCTTGTTGTAACATTGTAAGCTTTTCTTTGATTGGAATACCCGCAAAAATTTCCCTTCATCACATCTTGACTCAAAACTTCCCAAATCTTCAGCTTCTTTTTTGATATAGAATTTACTACCAAATACTTTGTAATTCTTGACTAATGCAGGCCTACAAAACCACAATTCATATGGTGTTCTACCAGTGTTAAATTTGATAAGATCTTTTTTGAATGTATACAATAGTTTGTATTGCTTCTTTCCAAAATTTATCTATCAATTTTTCCTCGTTCAACATGGCTCTAGCTATCTTCTTCACAATCCTAATTCTTCTTTCTACCACACCATTTTGTTGTGGTGTTCTTGGGGATAAATACTAGTATTTAATTCCATGATCTTCACAATATTCCATGAATTCATTTGACATAATTTCTCCACCTCTATCTAACCTGAGACATTTGATTCTTCTTCCAGTCTCATTTTCTACCTACGTCTTATATATTTTAAAATTTTCAAATGCTTTAGCCTTCTCCTTCAAAAATGTGACCCATGCCATTTTGGTAAAATCATCAATCAATAGCATGAAATATCTTTCTCCTTGAAAATCCCTTGTCCTCACTGGACCACATAGATTAGTATGAATTATCTCTAATGGTTTTGTAGTTGAATAATACTTTGTACGAAACTTATACTTTGTTTACCTTTCTTGTTGGCATCCTTGGCAGATGGTATTTTTAGGCTTTGCAATCTTAGGTATATCTTTGACTAATCCTTTTGAACTTATTTTTACCAAATTTTCAAAGTTTACATGTCCTAGTATTTTATGCCATAACCAACTCTCATCTTCTTGGCTAATTAGACATGTTTGACCTTCCACTTCACATATATTATAGAGATTACTATTAGTCCTTATCCCTTGAGCAGTTATTTTACCATTCATTCTTATCTTGCAACCTTCAGAATCAAATAAAACTTTATATCCATTATCACACATCTTGTTGACACTAAGAATATTATGTTTTAGACCTTCCACATATAGCACATCTTTAGTTTTTTTCTTCCCATTTATGCTCAAAATTCCTTTACCACGAATCTTAACAACAATATTATCACCTAGGCTTAATGAACATCCTTTTCTCATTTCAAGTTTAATGAATTTCTTTTTATCTCTAGTCATGTGCTTGGAGTAGCCACTATCAATTATCCATAGATCTTATTCCTTTCCATGAAATGTTGCTTGGGAAATCATAGACTGAGTAAAATTCTATTTTTTCTCCTTCCATACCTTCTTAGGTTTATTTTCAACTTTTTCTTCCTTTTTCTCAAGGACCTCAGTTTTCATTTCATCTTTAGGAGGTGTGTTTTTCTTCTTCTCAGAATGAGCATTCAGTCTTACAAAAATTTCTCTACAATTTCTAGTTATATGACCAAAATTATTGCAATTGAAACAAACTACATTCATATCAGCTAAAGGAGCAAATGGATTTTTTCTTATGAAATTTTTGTTTCTCCTTGGAATGACTTTACACTCTCTAGCCCTGTGACCAAAATTTTTACAAGTATAAAAATACCCATTAAAATATGGCGTGTACCTAGTTATGGTGTTTCCTTCAACTAGATGAGGATATATTCTTTATCTAGGTCTCCTTTGGATAGTGTACTCTTATGCAGCCATCATTGTTTGTTCTCTTAGTATTCTAATTCTTCTTTTGTTGATCAAGAATCGACCAGTTAACTTTCTTGTCTTCAAGTGGTTCCTTCTCTTCAACGGATTTCTCAACTAAAGTTGACTTCTCTTCATCTTTAGAGGCTTCTCCTTTATTAGCTTTTTCTCCACTGGGAATTGATTTTTATTCTACTCTAAATCTTTCGTAGAGATTTGCAGAGGCATCAATAATTATTTTTTTCCTTTTTCAAGTCCCAAGCTTGATTTTTCTTTATTAGTTGGCTTTTGTGTACTTAGCAATTCATCTAGAATATTAGTACCATCTTTTAACTTTAGACCTTTATTTATCTATTCATTAGCTTTCTCCACTTCTTTTCTTACAAAAAATATTTCTGCCTCAAGTTAAGAGCATCTATCCATCTCAGATTGCAATTTAGATTTCATGACTTTTTCAACTCTTTTGAGGTCTTCTACATGAACTTTTAGACCAACTATCACCTTATTGGATTCCTCAAGTTCTTGAGTTAATCTATTAGTCTACTCTTGAGCATTCTTTTTGAGTTTCTTGTTTTCTCTCTTAAGATCATCATATTTATCTCTTAGTTCATCAAGATCTTCAAGAGAACTAATTAATTCTCCTTCAATATCAACAACTGCATCCTCTTCTTCTTCATGTTAATCCTCAATTTTTGCATCTTTCTGACCCTTGATGAGCCTAGTTTTTGGTCCAATTTTGGGTAGAAAATACAGTCTATTTGCTAGTAGATGTCATGAACTTTGATGATTAAATGTTGGTATTTTCATAATGTTTACCTCAAACCATTGACATTTGATATTATCCTATCTCTGTAAGCTTTAAAGACATTTGACATATTTTGTGGATTATGTATATTGATTTTGCATGTGGTTAATGAATGTTCCTTAGAGTGGTTATAGATGTGCAATTATTATGTGTACTGACTTTTCCATCTAGGTTTAATGTGTTAAGTTGAGGAAGACACCGCCAACTGGGCATGCACCATAATGTCCAACTAAAGAATCACTACAAGTCAAAGGCAGTTGATGACAAAATATTCTTCATGCAACTGAATGTAACCGCCTTGTAGTGGACTTTAATGATTGAGCATGCATGGGCATTACTGTTGTGTTGGATCTGCATTTGGACTTGCATGTTTGACTAGATTCCATGCATGCCTAACTACCATTGCTCCACTTTCCTTGTTTTCCCTAAATGGCATCCTCCTAGTCATGGAGTTGACTTCCTTGTTTAGCTGTAGATTAAATAATGATTTGATACTCCTTCTTTAGAAGGTTGCATGATTTGATATTGTACTTGCACTCTCCAGTAATATAGATACATTACTCTTTTGTATGCATGATTTACAATGAATAAAATAATTTTTTGAGTTTGAGCATCTGAGTTCGCATTAGTTTTAGAGGATACTTATCCAAGGGGGCCCACTTGGTGAGTAATTTTTCTTCTTAGTTTAGCATTAGTTTAGTTTTACTTACTATTTAGTACATAGTTAGAAATATGGAATTGACTATTCCTACAGTTACTAGAATTCCATTTTGTGACTATTTCTGCGGCCAAAGCAAACAAAGTAGTTTCCCGTTTGTTGCTCAGATTTTCATTCTTGTTATGTATTTCAGCTTAGCATAGTTGTTGATTAATGTTCAGTATTTGTATCTTTCCCTTTCAAGCAATTTACTTTCAGTATTGTGTGTTTCTTAGTTGTAGAATGCAATGGCTACTTTGAGTTCCTAGTGCACATACTATGTTGGCCCATTTCAAGTTCACATCCCTGGGTTGACAAGTTAAATGCACCTTCATGATGATTGAAATAGCTATTTAGGTTAGATGTATAATCTTTGAATCATGGTTGTAAGAGCTTAGTTATTAAATAATTTTAGGAGGCCAACATTTTTGGTGTTGTTGTCAAGGATGCTGTCAAACTAGGGAGTCTTTTGGAGTCATTGGCAGTTTTTATTGGTGTAGTGTTTTTGGAAGTTGTTCTTAGTATACCCTCATTTAGGAAGTAATGACCCCCCCTTATTCTTTACTATTTCTTTGTGTGAGCTGACTGATAGTGAGTGATACCACTTGCATAGAGGAAGGAGAAGGGATGCTTATGGGAGATTTTTTCCTAACAATCCTAATCCATTCCGACTAGTTGACTATCAGAATCTACCAAAAGAAGAAGAAGAAGATCCACACCCCTTTGTTGATGCATATCTTGATTTGACTAGCTCTAAAGTCTCCTCTAAAGATCAAAATCAGCTTGAGAACCTCTTTGTCTTGGAACCACATCAAGTAGGCATGGGTGATACAAATAGGAACAGAAAAAAAAACCAAATTTTCCTTTCCCCATTGCCCATCAAAATGAAGTTGACAACATCAAGAACATTCCTGCCACAACACTCCCCAAGTTTTATGGACTTGTAACAAAAGATCATGATACCTTCTTATTTGAGTTTGACATACTTTGTAGGAGTGATGATTATACTACTGATTCCCATAGGCTTAAGATATTTCCTACAACCTTGAAAGAGGTTGCATTAAGATGGTTCATGAGCCTAGGAAGAGATATTGTGGAAACTTGGGAAGACATGAAGACAAAATTCCTTGACAAATATAAGGAATATTGTAGGGGAAGTGACATGAGAGGAGGTGACATTTTTAGGATGCAACAAAAGGAATATGAGAGCCTAGAATATTACATTGCAAGGTTTATGTTTTTCTTGCAAAAATATCCACACCATGCACTTAATGAAGAATCAAAAAAGTTGTTTTTCCTGAGAAGAATTAATGATAGCTGCACTGATGCCTTGGACCTCATGGAAGGAGGAGATATCTCCCAAGTTCCTTGGGAGGATATCAAGAAAATATGCTAGAACTACTCTAGGGAAGCTTCAAAGAAAGGGAGAGCTTATCAATCCTCCATGGGTAAGTAAACTACTGGTGGAGTTTCAAGAATGGAGATTACTCATTTGCTGGTTGACTTCAAGTAAGACATTATCAATAATCTAGCTACTCAGCTAGACACATTTCAGGCCAAGAAGAAACAAGAGGAGGCAAAGGTAATGTTGAAAAAGTATTGCCCCCACTATAGACAAAAGAAGAAGGATTGTAGATGCAAGTAGATTCCACCTAAGTTCAAGCCAATCCAGATTGAAGAAGACCAAGCCTACTATGTTGCACAAAGGAAGCCTTGGGCTCCAAGACAAGGCATGCCACCAGATCCACTATCTTATGTTGGGCCATATTTTAACTCTTATTCATATGGTAATCAATGAAATCCCCCATATACACCCAGTTATGGAGGATATCCACTATAGCCTTGGGGTAACCCTCCAAATACTTGGCCCAATCATTAGAGTTCTCCACCCTAGTAGCAGAAACCTCAGGGGAATTGGCAGCAATTTCAAGGGCATTAGTAGCCACCTCTAGGAAATTGGCAGCAAACAAATCAATAGAGAGGAGGACAACAATGGCCTACCTAGACAACTAGTTACATGCATCCACCTTCTCAACCCCAACAGCCTACTATAATGCCTCCACCTACTAATCCAAGCTCAAATGCACCTAAACCTACTCAGCTACCAGCTCAACCCACACCCAATCCAAATAACAAACCATAGTAGCAGCCTGCATACTTTTCTAATTCAAATAAATTCCCTGCATATGATGTGAGTATAAGTGACATCCACTTGCATTCAGGAACTACTCTACCATCCCCTTCCAATCCCATTATCACTGAACTTATTGTGGAATGAGAAGAGGAGCCTTTGAATGATCCCATTCAACCAAATGTACCTAAAAATCCTAAACCAGTCCAAGTGAAGTAGACTAAACAAGAACCACCATTTCTTTAGAGATTGGAAGTTTCCAAGAAGAAGGAAGAAAAGGAGGATACCACCTTTGATATCTTGGATCAGCTGAATCATATATGTGTCTAGATACCTCTATTTCATGCCATAAATGATGTTTCAATCTACAACAAAGCAATCAAGGAATCCTATCTCAAGAAGCTAGGTAGGAAAAAGAAAGAACAAACTATAGTTCATGTGGTGGGCTAGCTAGCTGACATCATGTTGGGAAAAGTGACTATTCACAAGTAATGACCCAGGAAGTCCTATGGTAGTAGTTGTCATAAATGGGATCCATGTAAAGAATGCTTTGATTGATTTCATTAATAAATGTAATGACCAAGGACATCCTACAACAACTAAACATTGCAAGCATGATATCTACTCCTACTGTCATGTAGCTTGCTTATAGATCTATTGTTAAGCCTAATGGTGTAGTGGAGGATCTTGTGGTAGTTCTAGACTCCTGGGAGTACCCAACATACTTTATCATTATTTTTCCTAAAGCTACACTAGGTGGGTACCCCATTATTCTTGGAAGGCCATGGTTAGCAACTGCAGTTGCATACATTAGATGTCAGTCAGGTGACATGACCATTTTAGATGGGAAGAGCACTAAAATGTTTGTTCTTTATCTGCCTACTCAGCCATCTCATGATGAAGATAACCCTGTATGGCCACAAGTTGGTGAAGAGGATGAGGAAGTTAATTTTGTGATACAACTTGTGATGCTAAGTAGAATCTATTTCATGCAGTTCCAAGAAAAGGATGAAGTATTGGCTAACATCATTTAGAACCATTGTGAAGTGGAGGAAGCATCATCTTCTCATTCTACTACTCCTATCAAGACACTTCTATCTGCTCTTCATGCTGCCACTATTCCTGTAGAAAGACTTCCTATAGCAATAGGTATGTCCCACACATTGTTGTCATATGAACTAAAGGTACCATGTTTCAATGAAGCATCCATGATAGAGTTACCTACACAACTATAGGTGTCAAAAGGAAAATATCTTAATGTTAATAGTAAATTAAATGAACAACAATTGTTATTAGAAAACCTATTAAGGACCCATCAACATGCATTTGCATGGGATTAACATGATATGAAGGGATTGGATCCTAAACTTTGTACACACAAAATTTACATCAGAGATGATTGCACCCCAGTAAGACAACCCCAAAGAAGAATTAACCCTGCACTAAGAGAAATTGTGAAAGGAGAATTGCAGAAACTACTAGATGTAGGATTTATCTACTCCATTTCAGATAGTCAGTGGGTGTCTCCATTAGTGATTGTGCCCAAGAAAGGATGTAAATGGCAATTTTGTGTTGATTATAGGGAACTTAATGTTGCCACCAAGAAGGATCACTTTCCTTTACCCTTCATTGATCAAGTTTTGGACACACTTGCAAGAAAGAAATACTTTTCTTTTCTAGATGGATTCAATGGCTACAACCAGATCCAAATTGCACCAGAGGACTAAGAGAGGACCACATTTACCTATCCATGGGGAACCTATGCCTATTTGGTACTCCCATTTGGCTTGTGCAATGCACCTACAACTTTTTAGAGGGAAGTCATTAGCATATTCTCAGATGTTTCTCATGATTGCATGGAGATTTACATGGATGACTTCACCACTTATGGTGTTGATTTGAATCAAGCATTGGAAAATATCAGGAGATTCCTTTGAGATGTGAGGACCAAAAATTGTCCTTAAACAGTGAAAAGTGCTTTATGATGATGTAAGAGGGTGTAGTTCTTAGACACTACATCTCCCATAAGGGAATTCAAGTAGATCCTGCAAAGATTGAGGTAATCACAAATCCTCCCACACCTACAAAATAGAAGGATGTTAGGATTTTCTTGGGTCATGTAGGATATTATAAGCATTTCATCAAGGATTTCAGCAAGGTAGCAGCACCATTATACACTCTTCTCACTAAATATGTTGAATTTTAGTGGACTAAAGCTTGTGACAAGACATTTTCTAACTTGAAGACAACTTTGACTAATGCTCCTGTACTCAAAGGGCCTAATTGGGAGCTTCCTTTCCACATCCCTACTGATGCATCAAATTATGTCATAGGAGTGGTCTTAGGATAGAAAGGAGTTGTTGAAAATGTTATTTGCTTTGTCAGCAAAAAATTACAAGGAGCTAAATTCAATTATATAGTGACAAAGAAAGAGATGCTAGCAGTAATCTATGCACTGAACAAATTTAAACATTACATAATAGGCTACCAAATATTTGTGCACACTAATCATGTAGCCATTAGATATCTCATGAATAAACCTTTGATCATAGGTAGATTGGAAAGATGGTTATTGTTGATGCAAGAGTTTAATATAACCATTGTAGATAAGTCAGGGAAGGCCAATGTTGTTGCAGATTTTCTTTCAAGGCCAACTACATCAGAAGACAATCAACCCATAGATGTGTCTTTTCCTGATGAACATCTATTCTCCCTTAGTGTACAAACACCCTAGTATGTTGAAATAGCCAATTATCTGGTCATAGGTAGATTTCCTTCTCACTTCTCCCCAAAAGAGAAAAGGGAACTCATTGAGAAATATTTTCCTTTCTGTTGGATTGTTGGATGTTTGTTTTATACTGGACTAGACCATGTCATGAGGAGATGTGTGAGAGAAGATGAGAGATATGACATTCTACATGCATGTCACAACAAACCATGTGGAGGACACTTTGTAGCCAAGAGGACAACAATGAAGGTTTTGAACACAAGGTATTACTGGCCAACACTCCACAAGGATGCAGGAAGGTATATCAGAAAATGTGATAGATGTCAAAGAATGGGAAGACCAACCAAATCCGATGAGATTCCACTGTGCCGTCAAGTAGTAATCACTCCCTTTGACAAGTGGGGATTGGATTTTGTGGGACCCATTGACCCTCCATCAAATGGTAAGTCTTACATATTGGTATGCACTGATTATGTGACAAAATGGGTAGAAGTTAAGGCCATGAAGCATGCAAGAGATAACAAGGTTGTAAAATTTATTTATGAGGATATTTTCACAAGATATGGAGTCCCAAGAGAAATAGTGATTGATCAAGGAGCTCAATTCACATCAACTCTTGTTGCAACACTGGTGAATGAGTACAACATAAGGCATGGGAAGTCTACTCCTTATCACCCACAGGCTAATGGCCAAGTTGAGGTGACCAACAGAGGAATTGAAGCCATTCTAACTAAAAAAGTAGCTATCCATAGGAAGGATTGGGAAAATAGATTACTAGAAGTTGTTTGGGCCTATAGGACAACCTAGAAAACAACTACAGACTTCACCTCATTTGAGTTGTTGTATGGAAAGACAGTTATGATGCCAGTTGAATTTGAATATAAGACTCTATATGCTACAGTAGATTTGGGAATGGATATTTCTGAGGTAGAAAAATAAAAAAATCATGGAGCTAAATGTTTTGGATGAAATAAGAAGAGTAGCCCTGCAACATACAAAAGTAGTGCAGAATCGGAGAATCAAGTGGCATGACAAGTTTATCAAGGATAAGAAATTCCAACTAGGAGATTGGGCCCTGCTCTATGATTCAAGATACCAGGACAATGTAGGAAAAATGTAGACATGGTGGCTAGGACCATATGAAGTTTCTGAGGTCTTTCCTAATGGAGTTGTTCAGCTTACCACCATTGACCCTGTTAGGTTCAAATTACTTGTCAATGGTCATCACCTTAGATTATACCATAAGCCAGCTTCTAAAGAAGAGTTCCTACAACTATTCACCAAGCATTCAGCACTCAAGCTTCCTGTAGCCAAAGGAAGTGCACCTAGTGTCCCTCCTTCTAGTTAATTAAGGTATGTACTTTTCATAATAAAGACTTTCACACATGGAAGTCCATTTCTTCATCCATTCGCCCATCCACCCATCCATCACCACATTTATCTCTCTCTTCCATCACTTCATTCCACCTCACGTCATTTCACTTCATTTATTGCTCAATTTATTCTCCAAAAGGTGAGTGGTACTTTCTCTATGATCTTTGCAAAAAATATTCCACACATTTAGGTATATGTGCATTAATTGCTATCTTTAATCATCTTTTAAGTGTGTTCATTTCATCACTATACATTAGTATAGATGTTCACACAAAATTCCATTATTCCCTATCAAATCACCACTCCCATCTCACATGTGTGGAAATATGTCCAAAATTAGGTTAGGAGGAAGGGAAAGAAAAAGATGCAAATATATTTCCCATGTGTCAATTCATACTAGGCTATGTCAGAAAATTTAAAATGATTTGATTTGAAATCCGAGTGAGAGGACAACTTGCATGTGTGAAGTGACAATAACTGCAACAACCATTTCTTCCCATTGTAACTCTTGTGTATCACTCCTTTTCTTTCCATTATTGACCATGTCATAATCTTGAGTTGAAGAGCCACAGTGTTAAAACAAAGAAAGGAAATTTAGCAGGTTGGCACTGAAAATTTAGCAGATACTGCAGGAAAGTGCATTTGATTTTCAGATGGGAATTGCAGGAAAAGAAGTTGCAGAGCATTTGTTTGATTGTAGAAAATGGGAGGTGGGTTAATTTGAAATGAGCCCACAGTGCATGATATTTTATTGCAGGAAGCATAATGCCTAGCTGAATTTAGAAACTGTGGATGGTTAGATTACTTCTTGATGCTAGATGGCTTTGATGAAACCATTTCCCTTGAATTTTCCTAGACATTTTCATAAGGAAAAGCCATGGTAAAAGGGTTGGAAGTTGTGGTAACAAAGGAAAGAATTGCAGAGGTCGCAGGGTTACCTGTTGATGGTGAAAATTACCCTACTTCCAGAGATTCCAGATCAGCTAGGGCCAAATTTACAGAGCCAAATGAACCCCCATTGATCATAGATAAACAGGGTGCAAAGAGAATGTCTCTGCCCAAGCCATGGAAGTAGAAAGACATTTACATTATCAAATACATCACTTGTGAGGGTCTCCAGTCAAATTTTCACTCTATGCACTTCAAGCTTTTGAATCATATGAGGCACAAAAGGAGGATGAATGTGCCTAACGTGCTATACAATCTTTTCTCAATCATGGCAGCCGAGACCCAAAAAGGTAGGGATAATTTTGTTTCCCACCATTGCCTGATTAAATTTCTAGTTGAAAAGTATTTGCATGATGTATCTGGAATGACTTGGGAAGAGTTTATAAATGTTGATCAAATTAGACTTGAGTGCTTGCAACCTAGGGATTTACCTCAATCTCGTAGGTTTAGCAGGAAATTAAGCATGGCTAAAGGCATTCCGAGTGATTCAACCTCTGGTGTTGGCTCTAGTGTGAGTCATCCTATAGCAGAAGAAACCATATAAATTAGCTCTTCTCGAATAGAGCACTCAGAAAAAGAAATCCCTTCCTCAAATTTTGATGATGACATTCCACTTGAAACCCTGATGAAAACTAGGGCACAATAGAGAGAAGTAGAAATGAGAAAATGGAAGGCTAAAACACGGCCTGTAGAAATAAAAGTGTTAAGTTCTAAGAAGAGGAAGGCTGACACTATTCATCCTATAGCCAAAGGAAAATGTGAGAGACCTCCCAGGAAATTAAGACCAACTAGGCATGTGATTGGTACGCCTCCATAGGAAATTCCAAAACCTAGTGAGACCTCGCATGAGGACCTTGAAGCTCCAATGGGGCAAAAGAATGTTGAAGAAGAAGAAGAAATATTTAGGAAAGCATCGAATATAACACTGGTCAATCTTGCTAACATTGTTGAAGAATTAGGACATCCTGCAGCATGAGGAAGAAGTCCTACAACATGAGCAAGAAGTCATGTAGCAATAGTCAGAACTAGAGCAAGAGTTCCTACAGCCATGACAAGAACAAGAACAAGAGTCCCTGCAACAAAAATTAGAAGAAGAAACAATACCCCTTCAGTCAGAGATAACTGGATAGCCTGAGTCCATGTAGATAGTACCATATGAGGAGCCACAACCAAAAATACTAGTAGGAATCCATAATCCTCCTGATTTTACATTACATACAACAATTTTAAATTTATGGAGGGAAATACAAAGAAGAGAGGAAGAATGGAAAAAGGAAAAATAGAAATTGGAGGAAATTCAAAAGAGGGATGAAGAGATTGAGGATAAGAATGCAGAAATTGCCACCCTGAAATAGAGGGTGGATGACATGGCAGCTTTGGCACCACAGATTTTGGAATGTAGGACCCCTCCAAGGGTCTGTGCTCTACTTGTGAAAGAGAAATATCTCTCTTTTAAGCTATCAAGGATTGCCTCAGGTTTGAATCCTTCTATTAACACCCCCATTGAATTATTCGATGCTTATAGGATTGCCTCACCTGAAATGAAGAATTTGCTATGTGAATTTTTTTGTATAATTATACTGTGACGAAATTGTTGGTGTAATTAATTATTAATTACACTTTGCATAATTTTACTTAGGCTTTATTTAATTCCTAAGTTATAGTTGTCATCCTTATCTTGTTGAACTATCCTGTTGCTCAAGATAAGATTAGGGTTATGTATCTTTGCTTTTATAAAGCAAATCATTATCATGTAATTATTGAATTCTCGAATAATATTATGTTGCAAATTCTTTTGCAACCTCTCTACTTTTTCTGATTTTCTCTTCTGTGGAAGGTCTCTTCAGTTTGCAAATCTAATCTTGGTTTCTAACATGGTATCAGAGCCTCGATTTGTAGCCCCTTCTTAGCTTTTTTGGAGGAACACATTGCAGAGCTCGTTCAAGGTCCCTCAAGGGTTTCAATCCTTGAGCATCTTATGCAGTGTCTTGGATCAGATTATGGTTTTCCATTGGATTTAGAGTGCTAGAAAAAGTCAGAAATGGCTTTTATTTCATTGATTTTCATCACTGTTTGCCAGATCTATGAGGGTTTCAAGCTCGGTGATTTTTTTGATAGATCTAGGGGTCACCTAATTTTCGGAGCACTTTGGGCCCAAACGGACCTCACCATTGGATTCATAGCGCCCAAAAACCCCTATTTCCATATAAAATTCGTCTGATTTTGATACATTCATCTGGAGAGGAAAATTTTTTTTGCCCAAGGGTCATACAGCCCCTAGGCATGCATTCTGAGGCATCATTTTTGAGAAAAAATTAAAAAAATAATTAAAAAATACAAAGTTTCAGTGGATATTGTGCGCCACCCTCCAGACACCCGGCAGCCACCTCCACTCACCACCGGTGCACCACCTACTGTTCCACCACTGGGCGGCCACCCACACGCCACCCACGAGCCACCCGCGAGTTGCCTGCAACTAGTCCACCACCGCTCCGTCGGCTCCCTCCAGCCCCTGCGGCCCAGCAGGCGGTTCTATGGGTGACTAGCGCCCATGCGCCAACCCCCGCTAGGCTTTTAGCCCCGGCCCTGGTCACATGGGTGACTAGGGGCCGTGCCAAAGCCCCCAGGCCACCAGCCCCCTGGTCCGCCTATGCGACCAAGGGCTCTATTTTTTTAGCCCCTGAGGGCTTCTGGGGGCCAAATCAGACTTTTTTGGACAACATTCACGGAAACTGGCATAACTTGGGCATACAACATCCCTTTTTTGCAAACGAGATATCGCCGGAAAGCTAGTTCTGAGCACTTTCTAGTGGTGTAGGTTATTTTTTAGAATGTTTTTGTTTATCTAATATTTTTTTCTATTTGAAGTCAGATGTTCATTTTGGGCTTCTGAGCTCATAACTTTTTGCCACGATCTTCAATTTTCATCTTCTTTGTAGTGTTGGAAAGGTATTGAGGAGCTCTATGTTTCTGTCCATGCACTTTTTTCTGTATTTGTCCCAAGTTTTTCATTATTCCATATTTTTCCCCATGGGTCTTTTGGAGATTACTTGGATGTTTTGGCAGTTGGAAAAGTGAAACCTAAATATTTGTACTTCATTTTAGTACCAATTCATGTTATTTTCTATTTATGCATGCATTAGAATTCTCTCCTTTTACAATCGTTAGGTTATTGTAATAAATGAACTAAGATAAAGTTCCATGAGGGGGGTTTCTTTCATAATAATTTGATTAGAGTTTGCATGCACTTTGATCTCCATATCCATTTTGATTTGTTGGAAGCTCGTATGGGTTATTTGGTTTCCTAGTTCTTTTGGCCACTTTTTTGCTATAGCTTGACACATATCAGATTCATCGGTTCACACTTTAGTTGAGAGATTATGTTTCTTGATCTTCATTGGTTCATAGTCTTCTCAGTTTGAGGGCCATGTTTTTATGGTTAATATTCCAGAGTCTTCATGGTACTCCTTCCCATGGAAGAGTTTCAGTCACAGTTTGGCATCAACATCGGGATACACAACTTCTAGATTCTATCATCATATCATCTATGGTTGCTTCACAGATTCCAAGGTTGTTCCAGTTTGTGAGTTTTTCAGTGTTCTGTGGCATCAATTCTATTTTCACATTATCATGATTCTATTTTTGGTTTTAGTTGTAGACATAAGTATCTTTCCTTGCTTGTCAGATTGCGGTTCCAGTGTTACTCCACAGTGTTCTTCCAATGCTTCTTTGTAGCAGTCATCTCATTGTAGGGGGGTTTTGTCCCACTGGGTTTTCCTTCTCTATTTCATCATTGCATTTGTACATGAGTACCTGATCAGGCCTTGTTCTCGGGACTCATATTTTCATAATAATTTGCTTCTCCCTAAGTTGCACTTATGGGGGGGTGTTGGTGTAATTAATATTTAATTACACTTTACATAAGTTTACTTAGGTAATTATTTAATTCCTAGGTTAATTAGTTGTCATCCTTATCTTGTTGATCTATCTTGTTGCTCAAGATGAGATTAGGGTTATGTATCTTTTCTTTTATAAAGCAAATCATTATCATGTAATTATTGAATTCTCGAATAATATTATGTTGCACATTCTTTTGCAACCTCTCTGCTTTTTCTAATTTTCTCTTATGTGGAAGGTCTTTTCGGTTTGCAAATCTAATCTTGGTTTCTAATAGAAATATCATGATTGGATTCCACTATTGTATGTTGGGGATGTCCAATTGAGAGCATTCATGTCTTGGGTACAAAATTAGATTAGTTGGGGACAACAACATGGGGCTTATAAGCAACTAGCGTTTGATATCCCTTTGCTTGTTAGAGCTAAATCAAGCAACCCAAGGGATATTTACAGAGAATGATACAAAATGCTTATCAGACCAAGTTATGGCAATAAGATTATGCCTTAGATTGAGGCATTTTATAGTGAATATGAGGTAAAGACAACAACAAAGGAGGAAACCATGAGAAGATGTTTATCACAAAGATGGAATAGTCTAACTAATGAGCTGAAATAGGATGAGCCTCATTCCATCCACAATTATGCTACAACATTAAAAAGAATTGATAGGTATATCAAGATTGGGAGAACACAAGGGAGACTTTGGCTTCCCCTAAATTTCCAGCCACCCATACTCATGTGGCCCGTGCCAAACTTTAGATTCTACTAGTATGGCATTATTGCAGAGAAGCAGAGATGGAACAGGTTTGAAATATTGGGAGGATTTTGTTGGGATCCTGATTCTTGCACTACAACCACTGATGTTGGACTACTCTTAGTTGAAAATTTTAGAGCTTTGACCAAGCAGAAGAACAACCCTTCCTTTGTTGGAGGACCAACCAAACGTTAGGTTGGGGGGAGTGATGAGCCTAGTTTTTGGTCCAATTATGGGTAGAAACTATACTCTATTTGCTAGTAGATGTCATGAACTTTGATGATTAAATGTTGGTATTTTCATAATGTTTCCCCCAAACCATTGACATTTGATATTATCCTATCTCTACAAGCTTTAATGACATTTGACATATTTTGTGAATTATCTATATTCATTTTGCATGTGGTTAATGAATGTTCCTTAGAGTGGTTATAGATGTGCAGTTATTATGCATACTAACTTTTCCATGCAGATTTAATGTGCTAAGTTGAGGAAGACACCGCTAGCTGGACATGCACCATAATGTCCAGCTAAGGAATCGCTCTAAGTCAAAGGCAGCCGATGGCAAAATATTCTTCATGCAACTGAACATAACCACCTTGTAGTGGACTTTAATGATTGAGCATGCATGGGCATTACTATTGTGCTAGATCTACATTTGGACTTGCATGTCTGACCATATTCCATGCATGTGTAACTGCCATCGCTCCACTTTCCCTATTTTCCCTAAATGACATCCTCTCAATCGTGGAGTTGATTTCCTTGTTTAGCTATAGTATAAATAATGATCTGATGCTCCTTCTTTAGAAGGTTGCACGACTTGATAATGTGCTTGCAGTCTCTAGTAATATAGATACATTACTCTTTTGTATGCATGATTTACAGTTAATAAAATAAAGTTATGAGTTTGAGCATCTGAGTTCTCATTAGTTTTAGAGGATACTTATCCAATGGGCCCCATTTTTTGAGTAATTTGTTTTCTTAGTTTAGCATTAGTTTAGTTTTACTTACTATTTAGTACTTAGTTAGAAATCTGGCATTGATTGTTCCTACAACCACTAGAATTCCATTTTGTGACTATTCCTACAGCCAAAGTAGACAGATTAGTTTCCTGATTGTTGCTCATATTTTCATTCTTGTTATGCATTTCAGCTTAGCATAGTTGTTGATTGATGTTCAATATTTGTCTCTTTCCCTTTCAATAAATTTACTTTCAGTATTGTGTGTTTCTTAGCTATAAAATGCAATGGCTACTTTGAGTTCCTAGTGCACATACTGTGCTAACCCATTTCAAGTTCACGTCCCTGGGTTGACAAGTTAAATGCATCTTCATGATGATTGAAATAGCTATTCAGGTTAGATGTCCAATCTCTGAATCATGGCTGTAAGGGATTAGTTATTAAATCATTGTAGGAGGCCAACAATCCTCACTTTCTTTAGCCATAAATAGAAATTTTCTTCTATCTTCTCTCAGTACAAGGGAATGATCTTGGTCCTCTTCTAAACTATCACTAGCATCAAATCCTTCACTTTCTTCATTGATGTATAAACTCTTTTTCTTCTTTCCAAAATCCTTCCTTTTTGGATAAACCATTTTCTTCTTTTTGTTATCTTCTTCCTGCTTGGAACTATCCTCTTTACCATATGGACACTTTGAAGAAAAATTACCTATTCTGCCACAATTAAAACACTTGAAAGGAATCTTACCTTTATACTTTTTGAATCCTCTCCTTAGTCTTCTTATGAAGCTTGCTTCTTCCTCATCAATTCTTCATGATCAGATGCAATGAAAACAACTTTATCTTTCTTATCAGCTTCATCCTTTTCTTTCTTGATAACCTTAAATGCAGCTTCTCTCTTGGATGACTTAGTATCTATCATTCTCATCTCATATACAGTAATTATACCATGCACCTCATCAAAAGTAAGTTTATCAATTTCTCTTCCTTCTTCGATAGAAAAAATATTGAAATCATATTTAGTTGTCATAGACCTGAGAACTTTCAACACAACATATTGTTTCTTATATACACCATATCCTTTAATGACATTTACCACATCATCAAATTTTTGAAGATAGTTAGCAATCTTCTCTTCTTTGGTCATCTTTAAACCTTCAAATTTTGCTTTCATCACTTGTAATTTTTCCAACTTCACTTTGGTGTCACCTTCAAAATCTTCTTCAAATTTTCCCAGACATCATAGGAATTTTTACAATGCATAACTTTTCTATGGACAAAATCAGACAAATTGTTCATAATGATAAACTAAGCTTTCTTATTGTCCTCATACTCCTTTCTTGTAGGATCAGTAGGAATAGTATCAGGAATAGTATATTTGGTCTCAACAAATGTCCAATCTTTATTTTCAAGAGAAACTAAGTATCCTTCCATTAATGAGATCCACTTAGCATAATTTATTTCATCAAAGATAGGTGGATTGTTTGAAGCTTCTTGAAATGCCATTGTGTTCACCTATCCAAGATCTACCCTGTTGAACATTCCAAACAACTAAGAGTGGGGAAATCGGTTATTATAAAACAATTTTCTTGACTTTAATTAATCCAGAACAAAATTGAATCAATTAGATATTAATGAACATGAAAGAACAAAACAACACCATGCACAATGAACACCATAATTTACATGGAAACCCAAGAAGAGAAAAACCATAGAGAATAATAATTCTCAATTATAAAGCACCAGTTAAGGTGAGTTTTACAAAGGCTCACTACCAAGTTGCTCGCTGTAGGGTGGCTCACTACTGGTTGGTCTCACTACCTGGCTATTATAGCCAAATATAAAAAAAGGTCTCACAACCAAAAGAGAAAGAATCACTGCCAACAAAAGAATGATGAAAGGAAATCCACCACCAAAAGAACTGTCACCAACAAACACTAGATATAATCTCACTATTTGCTACCTCCGGTCATGCACTTTCACACACTTCACAATGTCTAGATATTCAGATTCACATTCATCAAACTTTCTTGCATCGAACAAAAACATCTTATACTTATACCATTCCAAGCCTTCATAATCTCTCAAGTCGGCCAAACACAATTTCATAATTCCCAAGTCGGCTAAGCACAATTTGAAATAGGTCACTACAAAAACATTCCCACAGTGGAGAGGAATGAAACGTGTACCAAACATAGCCTCCTTGCTTAAATCAACACACTACATGATATCTAGAACCAAAGAGTAAGTTTTGTACATTACAATGCAAATCATGTGTCGGAGCATGTTAATCAACTACCAGATAGGTCCAAAATAATGTATCTTATTGTGCTACAAGAGGAATGGGACTAGGATAGATACACCAAAAAAATAGATCTTTACAGCATGACATCCAAAACCAGGCCAATCCAAATCACAAGGGCACCAAAACAGAACTTCGGTCAATCAACCAAGATATGTTGACATCAATGAAAACCATTAATGACAACAAGCAATCAACATCATCTCAACACATTCCAATAATCTCCCCCTTTGTCATTGATGGCAACATTCATCAATAATAAACCAACCAACTCAATGTCAGCATCAAGTACCATCTTATCTTCTTTTCTTCTCTCCCTTTAACATCAAAGACAAAGGGAAAAACTCCCCTTGAAAAATTTACTTTGCTCCCCCTATGAGGAAGCCACCAAACATTGATCTAGATAAAAATGAGCATAGAATACCCTAGACCAATGTGCATCTCGGTACATGTTATTATAGACTAGGAGGGGACAGAACCCCTAACATTTTCTAGAGATACTCAAAATTATCTTTGCTCAGTAGTTCTATAAAAATATTTGCAATTTGTTCTTTCATAGGTACATATTCAAGTCTGACCTCATTCTCCAGTACCTTCTCCCTCAGGAAATGATATCTGATGGATATATGCTTTGTTCTAGAATGTTGTACCAAATTCTTGGAAATGTTTATTGCACTAGTATTAACACTCATAATTGAGATAGGTTCATCAAATGATATGCCAAAATCCTTCAACGTTTGTTTCATCCATAGTATTTGAGTGCAACATGAGGATGCTACAATATATTAAGCTTTAGTAGTAGATAAATATACAAAATCTTGTTTCTTACTTGACCAAGTAACCAACCAGGAGCCAAGGAAATAATCCCATGTCTTATGTACCCTTCAAATATTTAAAGATACTTTTTACAACATGTGATTCCTTTGGTTCTTGTTGAAATATAGCTGCTAAAAAAAAAACATACATAATATTTGGTCTAGTAGTAGTCAAATATAACAATCCTCTAATCATTGACCTACACATACTTACATCAACTTTAGGTGAATCATCTTCTTTTTTCAACTTACATCCGGTAATGATAGGTGTACAAACCAGTTTGGAGTTCTCCAACCCAAACTTCTTCAACAACTCCTTGGTATATTTGGACTGAGATATGAAGATTCCTTTGTTGTTCTAGTTTACTTGTAGTCTAGGGAATAAATTCAACTCACCTATCATAGACATCTCGAATTCCTTCTACATTTCATCTGTAAATTTTTTGCACATCTAATCATTTCCCCCAAAAATTGTCATTAACATAAACCAAAAAAATCAACATTTGTTCTCAATGAGTTTTGTAGTGTAAATTACTATTAGCATATCCCTTCTGAAATTCTTGTCCAATTAATTTTTTGTCTAATCTTCCATACTAGGCTCTACATGTCTGCTTCAATCTATATAAGGCCTTCTTCAACTTGCAAACAACATCTGAGTCATTTCCAGACTTGAATCCCTTTGATTGCTCAATGTATACTTCTTCCTTTAGTTCTCCATTCAAAAAGGTTGAATCCATTTGATAGAATTTGAAATCCTTAAAAGTTGCAAAAGCTAAGAACATCCAGATTGCTTCCATCTAGGAAATAGAGGCATAGGTCTCTTCAAAATCAATACCTTCAATCTAAGTGTAACCTTTGCAAACCAATCTTTCCTTGTTTCTTACTACCTTTTTGTTTTCATTCAACTTGTTCCAGAATACCCACTTTGTTCCAATTAGATTTTTGTCTACTGATCTAGGAACAAGTTCCCAAGTCTTATTTTTCTCTATCTGATCAAACTCTTCCTTCATTTCCTTCACCCAATTCTAATCATTGCAAGCTTCCTCCATATTCTTTGACTCAATTTCCAAGAGTAAACAAAATAATACTTGCTCTTGAGTTGCTTTTCTTCTTGTGATGATTCCCTTATTCTTATCTCTAATAATCTAATTTTATGAGTGGTTTTTATGCACATACCTTGGAGTATTAGTTGTAGTTGTCAAAGCCTCCTTTGTTTCTTCTTCTTCTTCTTCTTTTTATCATTTTCTCCTCTGTCATCCAAGTCATTTGATTCATATTCAATATTCCTTTAAGGATTTCTTTGAACATCTTCATCTACTTTCATATTTTCAATTTCAACAATCTTATTCAATCTCTTGTTGTAACATAGGTATGCTTTGCTTCTTGTAGAGTAACCCAAAAATATGCCTTCATCAGCTCTACTGTTGAATTTTCCAAGATTTTCTTCATTTCTTCAGATGTAGCATTTTCCTCTAAATTTTTTGAACTACTTTACTATGGGAGCTCCTCCATGCCATAGTTCATATGATGTATTTCCATATTTCCTCTGGAGCAATACTCTGTTAAGAGTGTATACAACTGTGTATCACTTCTCTCTAGTAGACCTATGGTAATTTTTCTTCCATGATCATTGTTCTGGCTACTTCCTGAACTATCCAGTTCATTCTTCCACTACACCATTTTTATAAGGTTTTCTAGGGGAAGATAGTTGTCTTTTAATGCCATATTTTTCACAGAATTTGTTGAATTTATCAGAAGTAAACTATCTTCCTCTATTAGATCTTAAACACTTGATTCTTCTATCAACTTCATTCTCAACTCTTTTCTTGAAAATATTGAATTTTTCTAGAGCTTCTGATTTCTCTCTTAAAAATGCAACCCAAGTGATTTTGGAATAATCATCTATTAAAAGCATGAAATATCTCTCACCTTGCAAGCTTCTTGTTTTGGTCAGACAACATAGGTTAGTGTATACAAGGTCCAACAAACCAGTAGATTCTTCTTTTCTTTGGAATGTTTCTCTGGTCTACTTTCCTTCTTGACATTCTTTGCAGATAGTGTTGTCTAGTTTTTCCAGTCTTGGAAAATCTTTGACTACCCTTGATGAACTTATCCTTACCAAATTATTGAAATTGATGTGACACATCCTCTAGTGCTAGAGCCAAAAATCATTGAATTGAGATACTAAGCATCTTTTTGTAGCTCCTTCCAGCTGATACATATTCCCACTTGTTATTTTTCTAGCTGCAATAACAGTTTCAGATCTCTTTTAGATCTCACAACCATCACCCTGAAACACCACATTGTAGCCATTTTCACACATTTGTCCAACACTCAAAAGATTATGATATAAACCCTTCACATAGTAAACATTGTCAGTGTTATGCTTTCCATCAAAGGTAATAGAACCAATTACAACAATCTATGTTGCTTTATCATCTCCAAATCTAACAGAACCTCCATCATATTTCTCAAGCTTCACAAACTTTATTTTATCACTGATCATATGATTCAAACATCCACTATCAATCAACCATTCATCTTTGTTTCTTTTGAAAAATAATCCAGCTTCAGTGCAAATGCTATAGATATCAAATCTAGGTTCATCCTTTTCCACCAAAAACAAACAATCCTCATGATTTGATTCATCATCTGAAATGCTGACATTCTCATTAACATAATAGGCCTTCTTGTTGATCTTTTTAAATTTTTTCCTTGTTCCTTTTTCCAGAAACTTAGTTGCTATATGACCAATCTTTCCACATCTAAAACATTTAAGAGGTAACATACCTTTGTACTTTCTAGTACCTCTCTTCAACTTTCTTATGAAGTTTGCATCCAACTGTTCTAAACTTTCATCATCCAGATCTTTTTCTATCTTTGTGGCTTTGAAGGTTGTTTCTGATTTCTCCTTTTCTTTTCCAAATTTCCTCATTTCAAATGTGATCAAGGTGCCAAATAGTTTCTCTTTGGTGAATTTCTTCAGATCATAAATTTCTTCAATAGCTGAGATCTTGTCACTGTAGCTTTCTGGTAGGGTCATCAAAATCTTCTCCATTACATCTTCATTTGTCAGAGTATCTCCTTGATTTTTGACTTCATTTACTGCACTGTCAACTCTCTAAAAGTAGCTAGCTATATCCTCACTTTCTTCCATACTCAATTTTTCCTATCTACACTTAGCTATCAAATTATTTGATAATTTGACTCTATCATTTCCTTCATAGATTTCTTTCAATTTTTTCCAAACTTCATAAGCAGTGCTTAATGAAAGAACTTTCATTAACTCAGTCTTAGACAAATCAGTAAAGATTGCATACCTTGCCTTTTCATTCTCTTCATAGGCTGAAATCTCATCCACAAAACTAGGGCCAGCTGTCGGTTCAACATATTTTTTCTCAGTAGCTTTCCAAGTCTTGTACCCTAGAGAGATCAGATAACCTCTCATCTTCACTTTCCAGAAATTGTAGTTAGATCCATCAAGCACTGGAATTGTCAGTTTGAGCACCATCAGATCTACCCCAAGCGGTTAAGCTCTTCTTCAAGGAATAAAAGCTTTGATACCAATTGTTGAACAATCTGGATAATTAAGAGAGGGGGTGAATCAGTTATTATAAAAAAAAATATTGAATTTAATTAATCCAGAAAAAAATTGAATCAATTAGATATTAACGAACATCAAAGAACAAAACAACACCATGCACAATGGGCACCAACATTTATTTGGAAACCCAAGAAGGGAAAAACCATGAAGAATAATAATTCACAATTATAAAGCATTGGTTAAGGTAATTTTTACAAAGGCTCACTATCAAGTTGCTCACTGTAGGGTGGCTCACTACCGGTTGGGCTCACTGCCTGACTATTATAGCCAAAGATACACAAGGGGCTCACTGCCAAAAGAGAAAGGCTCACTACCTATAGAAAATGACTCACTACCAACAGAAGAATGATGAAAGGAAATCCACCACTAAAAGAACTGTCACAAACAAACACTGGATAGAATCTCACTGTCTGTTACCTCCAGTCATACACTTTCAAACACTTCACAATGTCTAGATATTTAGATTCACATTCATCACACTTGATTGCATCAAACAAAAACATCTTATACTTATACCATTCCAAGCCTTCATAATCTCTCAAGTTATCCGAACACAATTTGAAATAGGTCACCACAAAAACATTCCCACGGTGGAGAGGAATGAAACGTGGACCAAACATAGCCTCCTTTCTTAAATCAACACGCTACATAATATCCATAACCAAAGAGTAAGATATGTACATTACAATGCAAATCATGTGCCAGAGCATGTTAACCAACTCCTAGATCAGTCCAAAATAATGTGTCTTATTATGTTACAAGAGGAATGGGATGAGGATAGATACAACCAAAAATAAATCTTTACAACACAACATCTAGAACTAGGCCAATCTAGATCGCCAAGGCACCAAAACAAAAATTTGGTCAATCAACCAAGATATGTTGACATCAATGACAACAATTAATGACAACAAGCAATCAACATCATCTCAAAACATTCCAACATACCCAAGCTGATTAAGATTCTCCTAGGGAACCTAGGGCTCTAATGCCAATTGTTAGAACACAATGATCTATTGAGAGGGGGGTGAATTAGTAAATATAAAAAATTTTAAACTTGAAACCTATATGAAAAGACAACCTTACAACCCATATGTGCAAATTAAAGCATAAACCAATGCAACAACCACATGCACATGAAACAACTCATAACACCAAATATACATGGAAAACCCAAGATGGGAAAAACCACAGTGACAAAAGCTACTTGAGTTTACTGCTCAAATCTAGGATCACAAATTAAAATCTCTATTACAAAGTTTAGGGCTGCAACCCTAGGAAGCTTCAACTCCCTAATTTTGAAGCTACAACTTCAACAAAATTATAAGTTCATATATGTGCATAGAATTGGATTCTACTCAACCTGAAAATGCACCATTACATTCAATGAATTGTTACACACTCTGCAACTTACACTACTACTGCTAAAGCTACACTCTCAGCAACACTCCCCTAAATGTAAAACCTAGATAATTATATGTGTTGTGTTTAGGTCACAAATATGTGCATTCACTATCTGCACCCATAGCTCTCTCTCTCTCTTCCACTTTTTTTTAAGATACTACCCTTCAACAATTGTTTAATTGTCTTATTTCTCTTCTCTCAACTGATCTACAATATCTGCCTCAAGATTCACATACTACCATCTAGATCTTCTCAAATATTTTGCTAGGGTTTCCTTCGCTTGTAAACCTTACCAACAAGCTACCTATCCATTAAGCCACACAACATTTATTTCTGATATATAGAATTTTCCTTTGTTCTCTCTGTCAAACCCTAAAATTTGTTTATGCATTTAATGCTCTCTTCTGATCCTTTGATCTTATTTTGATCTCAATCACTTCTATAATCTATTCTACTGCCTTCAAGATCAAATATTCATTTACTTGGTCACTAAGATAGTTAGAAAAATTAATTCTTTATCCTATGTTAGTTTGCAATCTAAACCCTCATTCACACTTGTCATAGCCATTTTAGATCTCTGCATTTGAATTATGGTCGTCAATCTTATCCTTTTTCACCCTGATCCTGTTCTTTCCATTAACTGTCATAAATTTAAATCATGACCATCTGATAAGTGATCATTTAGATCTCCTCCATTGATCTATCATATCACTTTGTTGGAGAGATACATACCATAGTCCTACCGACATTCATCATTCTCTCCTATAAGAATCACCTTCGAGTGCATGGGCCCACATGTCATCTATCTTCCATATCATCGCCACCTAATTCACAAAAACTATGTGAATTTACACACTGAGCAATCATTCTTCACCACATATCAACCTTAGTCACAATTGGGTCCCACTAGCTTCTCACCTTATCACTCCATTAGAGGGACATCTTTTAAACTCCCACTGATACATCAAAGTCACCCTGATGAGATAGCCATCAGGTTATTGATGAGACATCTACTCCACTTCCACCGATATAAGGTTGTCACGCCGATACCATTCACTACTATAGACAAGTGGTCCCCATGCCATCATATCACTACATGTGACCATCCACTATCATTTCCTTCCATGTGCCATCTTTTCATTCACTCTCTAACTACATGTCATCATTTCCTTACAGGATCCCACAATCACATATACATTACTGGGTCCCATAGTCAACAACATATTCCTATTGTCCTATCATTGGGACTAGCTTAATAGTCCTGGTGATATCATATTGTCTCATTGATGGGTAGGTCATCTAGTTGTCAGGGGTACATCCTCAAACATCCTTCTAACACCACTATGTCACGCTGATAGGAAGGTCATCACTACATCAAAGTGACTTCCTTGAGAGTCCTACCAATGATGGAATGTCACTATGATGAAAAAAATTGATGACTTCACCTATCCAACTCATTGCCATGCTACTGCTTTGTAATCTACAAGGATTTGGATTACCATTAACCCAATATTGTCACACCATGCATCTACTTCATCATCATCTATCATCTCATACCCTAGTTGGGTCCCACCAAGTAATCTCCATGTATCACTATGTTGGAGGGACATCTGAATGACTCCAATCAAAACCATTCAGTCACATCGATAAAACTTCCACACTCCTTATTGCTCCATCAAAGAGAGTCCTCCTAGACTCCTATCGAAATACCAATGTCTCACCGATAAGATGATCATTGGGCTATCGGAGAGACACCAACTTGAATCCTACCAATCCACTAGTGTCCCACCGATGATATGGTCATTGGGTTGTTAGAGAGACTCATGGGAAAGTCTTGCTGATATACTCTTGTCATGCCGATGTGAACCTCAGGCCTCGTCAACTGGTTGCCAAGATATGAGGGACCAATCATAGGACAGACGTAATGGGCTTAAGTCATTACTTAAGCTACCTGCAACTGCCAAACACAAGTCATCATCGAAATAAAACATTTGTGAGGACACCATGACTGTACACTCTTGCACATGTAGGGTTTAAATGATAAGCCCTAGACCGAGATGATGAACAAATGAATGTTGACATCTCCATTGACATCAAGACTTGCACAATACCTTTTTGAAAAGCTCTTAATAAACTTGGTTTGAATCTTCCATTAAATCCACTACTCTCACACTCATCCTTTGTCATTATTCCAACACTCTCCCTTGCATGAGTTTCACTTTTGACATCAATGACAACTATATGCCAACACTTTCTTTTCTAGAAAGCAAAGGTTGGTTTCCCACCCTCTTCACCCCATTCAAGTTGATTAGCCATTTACATAGTAGGGTTTGGATTTTAATGGCATGCTAAATACACCATCAAGTGCTAGTCATAAGTGGATTTTCACAGCCACAAATTACTTTACAAGGTGGATATAGGTAGTTTCTTTAAAGGATGCAACTGATGCTTTAGCTTTAGAGTTCCTTGATGGAATTGTTACTAGATTTGGCACTCCTTCCACCATTATTTCTAATAATGTTAGTGAATTTACTAATGCTCAAATCCTTGATTGGGAAATGAAGCATGGCATGTACTTGAAGACCTCATCTAATTACTATCCTCAGGGAAATGGTTTGGATAAGTCTTCGAATAAAAATATAATCAAAATTATCAAGAGGACCATTGAAGACAACCAAAGGGTCTAGCATAGCAAGTTGAAGACAGCCCTTTGGGATGATAGAATTACTCCTAAAAGAGAAATTAGTAATTCCCCATTCATGTTAGTTTATGGAAGGGAAGTAGGTTTTCCATTATTATTAGAGTTTCCTTCTCTTGAGTTGGAACATCAATTGGAGTTAGAATAAAATGATGTTATAATAGTAAGGATGGTTGAACTCTTGGAGCTAGAAGAGACAAGGAACAAATCCATGCAAGTTGTAGAAACACATCAAGCAAAGGTCAAAATAAATTTTGACAAGAAGGAAATTCATAGGGTGTTCCAAGAGGGAGATCTAGTATTGAAATGGGATGCAGATAAAGGCAAAGCTAGAAGAAAGCCCAAGTTTGATGTCATTTGGAGTGGTCCATATGTCATCACTAGTTGTAAGGAGGCCAATGCATTCCATCTTTTGAGGTTGGACGATGAGGTTCTTCCAATATTAGTCAATGGGATTCATCTCCAACCTTATTTCTGATAGGTTTTGAGTTTTCATGTACATATTATAATTTTGTTTCCATAAGTTCTTTTCACACCCTACATTCTCCTTAAGGGAATGTATGTTCCTAATTTCAATGCTTTTCTCTAATTTTAGGCCTACACATGTTTTTTTTTCCCTTGGGAGGCCTAGTTTTTTTACCTCTTTTACTACTATGTGCCCAAAAGACTAATAAGGCTTCTAGACTCCATGATTAGTAGACAATCATCCCACAAAAATTGCCAAAATGTTGACATATTTTACGCTACCCTTGGATGAACATCATTTATATCCAATCAGAGAGATCCTATGTGTGCATCCTATTGAAATCTATGATTATTTTTGATGAATATGGGTCTTGGAGGTTTTGAGCTCCTCAATTGTGTCTATTTAGGGTTCTGAATTTGCAAGTTAGGGCTTCCAAAACCCTTATGTGCTTAAACCCTAAGCATGCACATTTATTGTAAACTCATGTTTACCTCTTGTACATAGTCCCTAGTTGGATAATTTATAACTTATTTCTTAGGTGATCATTTTTTTACTGGCCCCTGTACCTTTTTCTTTCGGTCATGGCCCCAGTCCAAATATTTATCCTAAATCTTATGTCTACGGGTCTTGAAATATTTTCACCCATGACTAATATTTTTCCCTAGGTATGAATGCTCTAAATTGCATAGCCTTACATTACCTAGGTACGACCCCCATTTTAAAACAACTTTAAGTCATGTGCTAAATACCACTACTTAGGTCTTTGTATCACCCATCGATTATTGTCTTTCTCTCATTGGCTTTGTTTTAGTGATGAGCGATGCACTAGTATTTCCTTCATATTGCTAGCTCTCTTCACATCGTGGATTGATAATTTCCTATTGAAATAAAAGTAGCGATGAGCAATGAACTCTATTCCCTTTGCATCGTGGATGCATTTTTGAACCTAAAGGAATTTTTGTGATGAGCAATGAAGGGCCCAGATTTAAAAATGGTGATTGGATGGTCATCATTGGCTTTTGGTGCATCACGGTTATAAGCATGAGAGTCGTGAGCCTTTTTGTAATGAGCGATGAAGGTGTAAATAAAGGAATATTCTCTATCAGGTTTCATCATATCACTGGCCTCCTTCACATCATGGTTATGATCCAAAATCACAAAAGCCTTTGTGTGATGCATGATGAGTGACATGATATCTTCATCGAGGAGGTAATATAATGTTGGAGGGAGCTATTTTGTAGTCCCTTCAACATCCTCAATGTGGAAGTGTATGAAATCAATGTGGACAAGTGGCAATTTCCCACTATCCCTCTATGATGTGGTGGGTCCTAAGTTGAGCCTAGCGGGACATTGAGAAGGCGACATGTGTCTTGGTGGGGCCAAGGCTTTGGTTTGCTTTATATGGTCAACGAATCAAATTTAGTGAAAGAATATCTAATATTCATCACACCCATCATTCACATTGTTTTTGTGAATCATGTCACCTAGGTACTTTGTGTGATGATCTATTATGGCGCAATGGACATTCAATAATCTAGATTATAAGTCAGGCATTTGATGGTCATCACTGGGTTCTTCACATCACAGTTTGAAAGCATAAGCCTGGTGCCTTTCCACGATGAACAGTGAAGAGTTGAGTAAACAAAAAATATCCAACGGATGAGGTGGCATCACACCCTTGCTTCACATCATTGTTGTGAAGCAATGCGGTAGAGTGGTTTGTGCAATGTGCGACGAATGACCCTAATTTGAAGGTGGAGATCAATGATGATGTTTTAAACTTGGCCCAATGTTTGGTCTCAGCCGTCCATCTCAGATCCAATGGCCAACATTCAAACTACAATGGTCAACTACTCCTGTTCATGACAGATTTGAAGAAGTAAATTCTGAATGATATTCCCAGCTACCAATTTGAATCTGATCAGCTGGGATCAATTTTCTCACACCTTTCAATCACTGATTTTCAAAATGATGTCACCATTACTCCTTGATGTACTATAGGTGCTATATTCTCTTATCAATGTATGTTGGTCTGATATTTTGTTGTGGATTTCATGGGAGCTCCATCTTACGTTCATGATTTTTCATTATGGGGATTTTTTGAGTTGTCAAATCCTTTATGGCTAGTTATTTTGCTCTATAGTGGGAGAAATTCAGATCATTTTCCTGATCAAGTTCATCTTTTGTAACCCTAGTTAGTTTAGAGTTAGGGTTTTTTTTTTTCAACTCTTGGTTATGCTTGAACCATAAAGGAAAATATTGTATCTTTTTTATGCATTCTTCCTCTAGCTCCTCTGGGATTTTTTGACTACAGACTTGCAACTCTTGCATTTTTCCATTGTAAAGGTTACTTCAAGTTTTATGTCAATAAAATTCAACTATTACCATCATTTCCTCTTGAATGTTTGATTAAATTCATTTACCTTCATACATGAGTAGGAGTTTTAGTTGTTTCCTTGACATATTATATTGTTCTAAACTAGGAAGACAAAAATTTCTATCTTGGTGTATCACCTCTATTTCATTTTATATTCTCCTTCTATCCTTTTTCTCTATGTTTTGTTAGAATAGAGTATTGATAGGGTTTCATGTGATGGGTTAGACCAACACATCTTCACTTAAGTTTAGAAGAGGAATCTAGCCTTCTCAAGAGACTTGACCTCAATTTTCAAGGTCCCACACCTTGAGGTCATTTCCATTGTGTCATTAAAACATTGAACTCTTGTTCAATAGGGTGCAGTTTTATGTGAAAATAGTCACCTTCTTAGATAAAGACTATGCATCCTAAAAGTACAACCACAATGATTCCTTACACCTTGAAATCTTTGTCCAAAAACACAAATTCAAATGAGTGTTGATAGATGGTGGAGTGGGATTGAATATTTGCACCCTGAAACTAGTTAAGGCATTGGGATTTTCTAAAGCATGTGTAGAAACCACCAAGAGCATTGTTATCAAAGCTCATGATGATGTAGAATGCTCTTCCAAGGGTATTATAACTATTCCAATCAAAGTTGGACCTAAAATGATGGACACTACACTCAAATTTTTGGATCTTGACCTTACATACAACCTCCTCGACTGACCATGGATCCATGCCATGAAGGTCGTACCTTCCACCTATCACTAGTGCCTCAAATTCCCATACAATGGCATCAAAATTACAATAGCTAGTGACCCTAACCAATTTTAATACTGCATTAACCTAAAGGGGATCACCAAACAACAAGTTCCTATCAACTAAGAGGCCTCATCATCATCTCACTACGTCGACCCTTCCACCCTATCTAAGGCATCCACTTCCAAGGCTCCGCCTTTTGATCCCAAAATCAAGATCGAAGATAAGGGGTGTGGCGAGTATCACATGAAGACATATTACTATGTTAGCAAACTTACATCCCAAAGATGTATGAAAATCCACCAACAAAAAATAGACAGTATAAGGTCACTATTCATATCCATCCCACGACTACCTTCACAAAGTGAGTAGAGCTAAGAAAAAAAAACATCAACAAAAAAGATGTGACATCATGGTTGTATAGGGAAGAAGAAGATGTGACACCCAAGAAAATACCAACTGAGCAATATGGAAAAGGTTTTAAAATCATGCAAAGCAAAGGCTATGATGGATGTAGCAGACTTGGCCTAAACAAAAGTGGGATGACAAAACTTGTGTTGGTGTCTAAATGACCAAAAGGCTTGGGGCTAGGGTTTAAACCCATAAATATTGATGCTCCTAGTACCAAGGTACTTTCAACCAAATAAGTGAGTGTCGTTGAGAATATTGAGACATCCACAATTCCCAAAACCCTTAAACCCTCAAAGACACCTATTGATGACTTTATAAAAACTGACTCTAATGACTATGAATGGGACTCTCTTGTCTCCAGTGAATATGATGTAGTCGATATGCTTGTCAAGCTTGAATTCTCAAACACCATGACTAAAGACCCTGATAGTATCTCCATCTTTACCTTGAATACTTTAAACCTTGACACTTCCAATGATGGAATTCCCTTAGTCTACCCCTAGCTGATCAATTGGGACCAACAAGGACCACCCATCTTAGACATATTTGATAACAACAAAGCTATCACTGAATTCATGGGGTTATGAGAAGGAATTCATAGTACAGGTCACAAAGTGGGATTTACAATTGACTTGGATCACATGACCTACTTTGGGGAGTCTGTCCACCCCTCAAATCTCAAAAATAAGAATGATAAAACACAAAATGATAGGTCTCTAGGTGAAAACTGCAAGGTGCCTTTAGACTAAGAAAAAGTAAAAAGAAAGGATGTATCTAAGGGAAAAAAACTTTCTGAGGCACCCAAGGATGGAGGGTTGGACATTCTTCCCCTTAACTAAGAGAATTCACCAATGCTTACCGAAAAATCTACAAAATTCAACATTGACACAGATAAAGATCCTAGAACTATCTGCTTTGCAACATCCTTGACAGAGTCAGAACAACCTAAGTTTCATATCTTCTTTGTAGAATGACAGGTTTACTTCTCTTGGTCCTATGTTGACATGCCTAGCTTAGATTCAGAACTATTCTTGCATCACTTGCCACTATTTTTTGATGCAAAACTTGTTAAAAAAAATCTCCAAAAGATGCACCCATAGATTGCTTTATTAGTCAAGGTGAAAATGAAGAAATTATTAGATGTTGGCTTTATAATATCTATTGACTATGTAGAGTGGATTTCCAACCTCGAGCCATTGAAAAAACCAATAGGTGGGATCCACATTTATACAAACTTCTGAGACTTAAACAAGGCATGTCCAAAGGATGATTTTCCCCTACCAAACATTGACATAATAGTGGATTTGATAGTTGGCGATGAGATGTTGTCCCTCATGGATGGCTTCTCAAGGTATAACCAGATCAAAATAGCTCTTGAAGACCAACATTGACATTTACATGTTTTTGGGGAACATACTATTGGAATGTCATGTGTTTTGGGCTGAAGAATGCATGAGCTACATACCAACAAGCTATGACAACAATATTTCATGATATTATGCATATGCTAATGGAAGATTATGTAGATGAATTGCTTGCAAAATCCTTGACACAAAGTGACCACTTGCGAGTCCTATAATTTTTTTTAAAAGGATCGAAGAGTACAAAGTGAGAATAAATCCCAAGAAAAGTGTATTTGGAGTGATGTCAGAAAAGCTCCTAGGTTACATTGTTTCTGGGCAAGGCATTGAAGTTGACCCATCAAAATTCAAAGCTATAATAGATATGCCTCTTCCTATCAACATAAGTTAGCTTCACATATTGCAAGGGAGCCTCTAGTCTATTAGATGATTCATAACACAATTGGCTAAAAAACTTCACCCATTCCAACATTTTCTCAAAAAAGGTGTACCATTTGTATGGATAGACAAGTGTCAAGAGGCCTTTCAATAGATTGAGGATTACTTGCTAGCACCACTATTTTTAATGCCACCTATCGATGGGAGACCTCTCATCCTATACATATTAGCAACAACATCAACACTGGGGGCATTATTGGCTCAAAATGATGAAGAAGGCTATGAAAGAGTGATATATTATATCAGTCATACCTTGGTCGATTATGAACTTAACTACAGTCCTATAGAACATGATTGTCTTGAGGTAGTCTTTGCTACTCAATGACTTAGGAACTACATGTTGAATCATCAAACAAAGCTTTTCGCTAAGATAGACCCACTAAAATATCTTCTTAGCAAGGCAGTGTTGATAGGATGGTTCACAAAATGGGTCATGATACTCAATGAATATGATATTCATTATGTTGAGAGAAAAGCAATAAAAGGATAGGTCATTGCCAACAAACTAGAAGATGCACCAACTAAGTCCGATCACCCACTAGTCTCTAACTTTATAGATGAGTCTCTTCATTGTGGATATTCCAACACCATGGAAACTGTTTTTTGATGGGTCTCACACAAACCATGACTCAAGAGTAGGAATATTGTTTATAACCCCACAAGGTGACACCATCCCCAAATCATTTTGTATTGCCTTCCCATGCAAAAAAAATGTAGCAGAATATGAGGCCCTTCTCATGAGAATTTGCATGGCCATTAAATGGAAAAGAAGAAAATTGCAAGTATATGGTGACTTCCAAATGGTAATTCGACAAGTTAATGATGAATATCACACTAGAGATGAAAAGCTCACACCATACAAGCAGATGACCAAAAATTTTAGATAGTACTTTGATAGTATCATATTCTATCAAGTCCCTCATTTTTAGAATGAGGCAACAGATGCCATGGAGACCATTGGGTCTCTCTTGGATATTCCAAACAATGTGCCTCAATTCGAGTTCTTGGTAGAGTAGCTATTGATCCCTGCCTTTGACATCCCTGAATCTGAGATGGTGTGTGAATTAGTTGGTCCCAATTCCCTATGGTTTACCACACCCTTTCTTCTGACCTATCCATTAACCAACATAAAACCTTCATCTGTAAAGCCTCCAAATACACCATCATCAACAATACCCTTTATAGGAAATCCCTTGACAATACCCTCTTATGATGTCTCAATATCGATGAAGCACAAATGAATTTGTGTGAGGTACACAAAGGTATATTTGGAACTCATTCTAGTGTTCCAAACCTAGCTAAGAAGATTATGAGGGCAAGATACTACTGACCAATAATGGAATGAGACTCATAATTCTTTGTCAAGAAATGTTGACAATGCCAAATTCATGGGGACTTGATACATACACCAACATAAGAATTACATCCAATAACATCACCATTTCCGTTTTCCCAATGGGGACTCGACCTAATAGGTAAGATCCATCCCACTTCCTCCAATGACCATAAATTTATCATCACTGTGATCAAGTACTTCACCAAGTGGATTGAAGCAATTTCCATGACATACATCACTGGAAAAAAATTTCAAAATTCATTCTCAACTACATCATTTTATAGTATGGCGTCCCTCAATCCATCATCACCAATAATGGTCAACCATTAAAGAACCAAGACATTCACCAACTTATCGAAAAGTTCCATATCCAACACCACTTTTCCAATCCATATTACCCACAAGGTAATGGCCAAGATGAGGCATCTAACAAAACTATTATCAAAATCCTTACAAAGATTGTTAATGACATTGGCCATGACTGGCATCTCCAACTTAACCCTACCTTATGGGCCTAGTGCATTAGTATTCAAACCCCTACAGGCACCACTCCATACTCACTTGTCTTTGGTTCTAAGGCCATATTACCTATTGAGGTTGAGTTTCCTTCCCTGAGAGTCTACATGCAAGGGAAAATTGATGATGAAGAATACCACGTATCAAGGCTCCATGAGTTGTAACTTCTAGACAAATGGAGACAAAATGCATTGGTCCATCTACAAGCTTACCAGAATCATCTCATGTCATAGCTATAACAAGAAGGTGTTGAATTGATACTTTCATATTGGTGAGCTAGTGTCAATGGGGAATCTAAAGAATCAAGTACAGAGAGAAAAACTAGGAAAATTTGAGCCAAATTGGTTGGGTCCCTAGATATTTTCATAGCAATCTTTAGGTCAGGAGCATACTAGCTTTCAACTCCTGAAGGGGAACCCCTATCAGAACCAATCAATAATCTACATCTATGCAAATTATATACCTAGCTTCAAAGAGCTCTTTTCATAATCAGAAAAATACAAAAAATTACAAAAATCAAAAAATTGTTACCTTGATGAAAACATAGAAAATAGGCATCTTGGTAACACCAAAAAAATTAAAAATTCATTAAAATGGTAAGGAGAAAATAATAAATCTGATAATGAAAACCACTTTGGTGGCACTTTGGATAAGTACCATGGTGAAAACCTGGAAAACAGGCTCCATGTGTAGTTAATCTTTTATCCCTCATCTATCACCATTCTATATGGCTTTCCAGTTCACCCATAATACATCCATACATTTCCTTTTCCTCATCATCCATAATAATGCTTGTTTGTCCTTTCCATAACCTAGAATGATTGACATTATGTGTCTTTCATACCCACCTTCATACATTGGTATTCACACATCCCACCCCTAATAAATTGGTCTTATACTTGACTTGGGAAAATAATGGACCTACATCTTCACTGGATCCTACACTTGTTGTTGGAGGTCACTATAGCGAAAAAGAAAAAAAATCATAAAATGACAAAAAGAAAAAAAATCATTAAACCTCAAAATTCCAAAAAAAGTCAAAATATGTTTAAGTACAAAAACATCCAAATAACTTTCAAAACTCCCAAAAATAGAGTCAGTGTCATGTCATGTCAGTCTTAATCCTATCAAACTACACTGCCTTTGCGACTTAATGTAGGAAAGGCCATCTGTTGATGTGCCCCTGAGGCATTAGGTCAATCCTTTTAGGTTTGTCAAATAAATAATCAAATCATGATGCAGTCCTTTGTCATCAAAACAAGGTCAAGTCATGTCAAACTACAAGGTCTTTGTGTGTATAACATAGACAAGGCCATCAACTAATAAGCCCCCGAGGCCACCTACGTCAGTCCTTTAGGGTTTTTGGGTCAGTCAAAAATTGTCATTAGACACAAACAGTCATCAAAATCTCACAAAGTCATGAAAAACCAAGGAAAACTAGTCAAAAAGTCTTCTAGGCCAATCAGTCAAATTGTCAAATTAGTCAAATATCAAATTGACATCAACACAATCAAAACTATGCCTTATACAGGATGTGTCCTTCCTAAAACCAAACATTGTCACTCGTCAAACTTTGTCATTCGCCTTATACAGGTGGTCACATGATTGAAAGTAGACTTGACATCTTATACAACATTTTTCTTCTATTGAAACCAAGCCTTGTCAAAACAATCAACCTATCAATCACCTAGTCAAATTAAAACATCGGAAAACAATTCTTCGCAAACACTCTGAATGGTTGTTGACTTTTTTGAACTATTTTATCGTTACTTTTTTTACTTGTCTCTTGGATCATGTCACTAGCTTCCTCGAGGATGTCCCATGAATGATTTAAAGGAGCAATGATGTCCCATGCCTCGTCTTTTCTTTGATTGTTGTTTGCGGATTGTCTTGGAAAAAATATTGGGGCAATTTTTCCCTTAGTATGAGTCAGGACAATTTTTTCTACAATTGTCTATTTACAGGTGGATGACCTTGCACACCTTGGTCTATATCATACCATGGTTTTTTTGTCCATTTGTCACATTTTACCACCCAATGATGATTAAATACAATGCTTGGCATAGAAAAATATATATCTTTAATTTATCTCCACTAATGTCATCCTAACATCCATGTCTTCCACTTTAAAATTTCTTCTATCCTCATCTTGATAGCTTCCTATGACACACAAAAATATATCACATAAATGATCATGTTAGGAAGCATTATAGATATCAGTATCATAATAAACATCATCATATTAGTTAATTTATATTGCATGATAAAATACAAAAACATAAATTCCATTCATATAGCATAATCCATATCATATTAAGCATGTTATTTCATTCACATCATGCCATAAGCATAATCTGTTTATTACATTGCATATTCATTTAACATACACACATCCTAAAACATTGCATTCAGTAAACATATGAATTGCATAATCATATCATTTCAACATATATCATGTTGCATTCATGTAAAATCCATAATCATCACATGCATATACATAATATCATGACATTAAACACATCCATCTATCATCTAAGCATCATATCATAAACATACATTAAGTCATCCGTATTGCATTAACATATAGTGTTATCGCACAGTAATCCAAAAATGCATGATCATCAAAAGCATACTCATCCATCACATAACATCATAAATGCATAACATAGAAATTCATATCATATAATCGCTACCAAAATCATATCATATATATATCGCTCAAAAAAGTGTCATAGTATAATGTCAAGATGTATCGTCTATATCCCAAAAATAGAGCTCACAGGCTCAATGATCAAAATATATAGTGTCTGGATATAATGTCAAAATGTGCTCTAGCTTGAGCTGCCCTGATCTCCTAAACCTGATGGTCGTGGTGATGGTTGTTTGTACTCTTTTTGCGGTGATCCTAAAGGCATGTGCTCATAAGGTGGCCTATCATATGGCCTTGTTTGTGTTGGCCCTGAGACACCCACACTGCTATGTGAGCATTTGTTATGTGATCTATTGTGTGACCTACTCTGGGAACGACTCTACACCTTAGAGAAGCTCGACTCTCTCCTCTCACCACCCTCTCATATAAATCTCTATAATACTACATACCCATGTTGGACCTCGCCAACTCTCATGCTAAATCTATGGTTGATCCACTGTAGGTAGCTACAAAATCCAACATCCACTGATCTTTTTTTTAATGGAAAATAATTGCTAGACCTCACTTTGTTCGAAGGGCCCCTACCTTAGTCTCTAGTGCCTGAAACTTGGCCTATAGCTCAAATATCTACCGATCGACTGATCCCTCTCTGTCCCCACCCCTGATAGGCACGTCCTCCAATCCAACCTCAACATCAACCCCCATCACTATCCTCTCTCAGAGGACTCACTTTGCCTCGCTCATATCCTCCTCCTCCTCGACTACCTCCTCCATCTCCACATCCTAGTGTCCCACCTCAAGAGTGGGAATCTCCTCATGTCACTCCTCCTTTGCTACCACATCCTCATGTCTCTCCTCCTCTAGGTACTCCCTCTCCTCCTTGCCCTCCTCTCGAATCAAGGATAATGGTCTCCCTCGCTATATCCCTATCCTCCTCCTCCTACCTCGGTCTCCTCCTCTCTCACCCCTTTCGTATCCTCCATCATCTCCTCTCCCTCCATCACCTCCCCCTCTATAACCCATCCCTCCATCTCCCTTCCATTCTTTGTCTCCTCTATGGCATCATGAGCCCCTATTGTGATGCTCTACTAGCACCGACTAATTAGGATCTATATAAGGCACTAGTATGTGTGTCCCCCACCATGTATCATACTCTTTCATTGTCCCTAGATTTGTCAGACCTCCCCTCCATGCCCATTGCACTAGCTATAGTGCATCTATGTCTTGCATTGTTGTCATGACAAGAATCGCTGGACCCCATGGCTATACCTTGTGTGATCAGCGCGCGAACTCTACAGTACCTTGAGGCACATCCTATACCTCTCTGAACTGTCTTTGACCCTTTTAGTAGATACTTCTTAATAATGTGTTGTGACTAAACTATTTTTCTAGTCAGACATCGTGCCTACCTGCACCATGGAAAATGTTGATCCTCATCTGGCCACTGTGCATAGTCTCTATAAGGCCTCCATACGAAGGTGGCCAGTATGTCAATCCCATGTATCTAGTAACATGTATCTCCAACATGGGTCATTTTCATAACTCCTCCATACAAATAAGCATATGACATACCAACACCTAACTACCTACCAACTAGAGATCAAAACATAGAAATGTGCTCCCAAGCCCATACCATCAGTAAGGTCACTCTATAGCTCGTCAAATGACCCTACCAATAGGTAATATCATGTAACTGTAAGTAGAGCATGGCTAGTAGACAGGGGCCCCATCCATAGACTGTCCCATCTCACAACATACCAACCATCATCTCACTCCATCTAACTAGGAAACCATGTCCTTGATGATCTAGAATGACTATCCCAACAGTAACTATAAAAAGAATGCAATCCCACCACGCATATATCTCTCCCATACACTCCCATTTGATCTTGTAACTCTCCACGTCGAGATATTTGATATTCTCATACATGAAGAACTCCTGGATGGCCTAATATCCTCGCCTGGGGTCGTACCTCACCCACTCTCCCCAAATCAGTAGCCTGAAAATCCGATACACATCCTCCAGTGTTACTATGGCCTCCCTTGTCAGGAGATGGAATGAGCATGTCTTGGAGTGCCACCTCTCTGCAAGTGCAGTCAACATCCCTCTATTTTCCCTAATAATGGTCATATAGGTCACATGGTACAATACTAAGTGCCACAGTTAGCGCTTCTCAAAGCTAGTCAATTGCTCCCACAGATGAAAGGTAGAAGGTCAAAACTCCCTAGTGTAAATAGGTACAAGTACAACCTATGGTCACAAAATCCAACGCATGACATCAAGCCAAAACACTAGTCAAATCTATCTGACTCAAATTGCACAAGAAATTTAATTCCAATTAGGGAAATTTCTAAAATAGTCAATTGTGTTGCACAATCACATAGTTGCATTGTAGAACCACAGTTGCATTGCAAAATATTCATCTGTGTGGCCAAAAATCAATTACATCACAAGCCTCAACAATTGTGTCACCCAAATCAATTGCATCATTATTATAATGACTCATGTCACAAGTCAGGTGCAAATGTGACTCGTGAATTTCACTTACATCATAGACCTAATCATTTGCATCACTATTTGGAAATTGCATCATTTCAAAGAGCAATTGTGGTTTTCTAACATTTGCGGTGCACCATAATTGAACCTAAAACTAGCCTAGGTGTGACCTTTATAGTTGTGGCAAATTGCACACACTTGCATCACTCATGATATGAGTTGCGATGAACTATGTTCACCACAATTGACTACTAATTTTTCCTAATCCCTAGAAATGTGTGAAAACAAAAATGGACAAAGTAGGAAAAAAGGTACTTATCGGGTCTCCTACACCATCTAGTCATCAGAATGTGTGAATGTGGTACCCACAATGATCGGTGTGTGGAACAGGTGACATCTTAGCAGCAAGACCTCCTCAATCTCCAATGCCAAAGTGCACAAATGAGGAATTATACCCTCCAAATTTTATTTTTAGTCATCCAACTTTTAGGGTTTTCTTAGGGTTTGTATTGGTTGCACTGCCTAGAGAGCCTAAAACCTAATATCATCACCACAAATATCCTACAAACCATATATTTTGTCACTAGTGCATTCATGGCTATTGAATTGACTTGTTGAAACAATTTCCATTTTTTTTTGAAATTTTTAAAAAATTTACAAAAATTTTTTGAGGGGGCATAGGACCACCCTACTTTCACTAGGGCATATTTTGACTGATTTTCTTTGACACAATGCAATAAAATACATTTTGTCAAAGAGAGGAAAAATGTAGACACTAAAAATTGTCCTAGGCTTGTGACTTTATTAAATCTCTTTTCATACTTAATAATTAAATAATTTTAATTATTTAGCTATTATCTAATGTCATCAGTCTCCTATTAATTAAATAATTTTAATTATGTATTTAAGTCCTTTCCATTATTCTATTTTCATCTTTGATTAATTAAATCTTTTTAATTACATCACTAATGGTCATGTTTCCTATAGTTAAATAAATCTAGGTATGTGCAGGATCATGATGGACCAAAAAGTGGCGATATGATGGGTATGTGTAGGGTATGTGGTTGATGAATTTTTTTTTACCCAAAATTGATGAAATGAAAAGGGTTTTTAAAGGATATTCTTAGCTTTCCACCAATATAAAATATGCTTTACTTTGAATTTAATAAATAATTATTATTCATTTTCTATTTGAATTGACTAAAGTCCTAATTGATAGGCTGATTGAAAAACATCTATAGCTTTCAAATGGTATCACATTTTTTGAATCTAAAACATGTGTCACATTCTATGCTTCACATAATATAGGATTAAAAAAAGAAAATTTGAATTTCATAAAGTTTTGACCAAGTTAAGGTGGTCAGACATACAAGTTTTTATATTTTTTAAAAGTTGTAATAAAAAATTCATAATTAATTATTTACTTGGAAAAAAATTACAAAAAATATGTATCACATCCGAAAATGAGTCCTCTAATTATATCTAAGATTTTATAAAAGAATATTATCATTTTATTATGGTTAGGGTGGTCAGACAAACACCTACTTCTTATTTTTTCCTTGAAATTTAAGTACTGCTACATTGGAATTTCAATATTTCACCAAATAGATTTAAAATAAATAAATAAACCTAGTAGTTTAGAAACTACATTCAATTTTCTACAAATTCTATTCTTACATATTTTTCAAATAATATAGATAACGTATTCAAATTTTTATGTCAAGTTGCCTAAATCTGATTTTTCTGAATTTTTTGCCATTTAAGAGCCTTTTTTCTCCATGATGATCCTGCACATAACCATCTAATTTATTTGATTGTTACTATCTTGGCTACTATAATTAAATACTTAATCCTAATTATTTAATTATTCATTTATCTTTTTCCTCCATAATTAAAGAAATATTATTTATTTAAATGACTTTCTAAATTAACTTTCCCTCCCATATTTTTGAATTAAATTACTATTTAATTTGAAAAATTAATTTTCTTTTTGCCTCTATAATTAAATAATGTTGCCATTATTTAACTATTCACTTGCCCATTCGAACTAAATGACTTTTTGGAATTATTTTCCTCTCTCATTCTTATTCTTATCCTATCCTATCTCATTTAATTTCAACCATTGATTGAAATTAAAATTATTCAATCTAGACTATTCATTCAAATTCATCTTGTCTATAAAAGACGCCTATCACTATCATTTTAATATCTTAGAAATCCAGAGTTTAGGCTTAAGAGACAATTATCTTCAAAATTTTGCTAGCATAGACATAGGGTATTATTGCAATTTATAATATGAGGGAATTAATCATTTAAAAGCAAACTGGAGAAAGGTAATGGAGGTGATGCAATTGAGGCATGAAGATTATGGTAATATCATTTATTATTATTTTGTATTTATGCACTCTTTTGTTCTTCATTACTAGATTAGGAATTTAAGGTTTTATTGCTATTTTTAATGACATTAACCTCGAATCTTGCTAATTATAGAAATTATTAAGGGACTCTTCATGACCCATATCATCCTCTTCCTAGAAGACATCTTTCCCACACTCTCAATCTACAATATTTGCAACTTGCATACACAAATCTTCAATCCAATGTTCTCTATACTCATGGTTACTCCCTACAACAAAATTCACACTCACATTATCCTCTACCCAGTCGAGACTCTAGAAGATGCTCCTCTCAAAACATCCTCTACCCACTTTCCCTTAGTGGAGGAAGTTCACACACCTTCTACCTAGCTTTATCTCCATTGGAGGAAAACCAAAACACACAACTCAATTGTGCAGTTATAAAAAACTTCACCACAACACGTTCCTCTCCATACTTCTACCACAACGCATTCCTCTCCACAATTCTCCCAGTGAGAAACCAAGATCTGATACCAATTGATGCAGTTCAAGATCAGGGAACCTTATCAAGCTACCCAATCTTGTAGCCAAACCACTTCGAATTCAAACTCATATAGAATATTATTACCAGGAAATGTAAATCTACACAAACTAATTCAATTACAATTTATTATTTTATGACTTCCAATTATAGGCATAATAGATTACAATTTTAAATCATTTATTTGTATATCCAGCTATACTAGAATCCCAACACACCCTCCCAATACACTTACAACAACCAAAATAAAATATCATGTTGATTGTTATTTCAATTCCCCCCTTTCAGACACTAACATCAACAAATTAATTTTTATTTTTCTCATTCGCATGCCCTACCACTGCTAGCCAAAAAGTGAATTTTGAAATTGGGTTGAATTTTAATTTTAATCTCCTCCCAACAACCTCTACACTTCGCCTCTCTAATGTCTTTCATTTTCCCCAGAATGTCAAGAGAATTGCATGTAGAATTTTATTTATTTTCTTTATCCATTTGATTTTTATTCCCCTCTTTTAAATTAGATGCCTCCTTTCCTGGAAATTTTGGAATAAAAAGACTTATAATATACAAAAATTAGACAATTCAACTGTTGGGCACATGCAATTCAATAATACACGAGAGATAAAAAAATAGTATTCCTAAAAAAATAGTATTCCTTCACTTCGCATGGAAATTCACTCAACATTTTATCATATAGTGACAACAATGTCATTAAAATTTGACCATGCCTGCAAATAACAAAATTTCAGCCTACACCAAATAAAACAATTAACCAAAACCAAAAATGAGATAAAATATGTTTTTTGGTTGATGCAGTTTTTTTGTTGACTTGGATGCTCCTGCATCAAAACCACTTGAACAAATAAATATTACTGTAATAACAAAACCTTTAAACACTAGAGAAAGGAATCCATTTATCATAGAATAAAATATTTGTTACCAAATATTGTTAAAACAATATAAACTACTAAATATGTTTGTTAAAAAAAAAATATTACTACTAAGGATGTTGGCCCTTCAAAAGTTATACAAATATGATTCTTATTAATGAAAATTTAGATTATTCATTAATAGATTATATGGGAGAAAATAGAAATTGAAAAACTATGTCAAATAAACACATGACACTAGATGTATATATAGAGAAATCCTTGTAGGAAAAAGTCCAACATCAAAGAGAAGCATGCATACTTAATAATCTTCAACATAAGAGCACATATGCAACACACTTTCTCCCTTCAATTTGATAGCACTTTAGTAGCCTCTATGCACCTAAAAGTTCACTATAAAAGTTACTAATCCAACCCCTAATACATGTGAAAATATTAAAAGGCACATGAAAGATGTAGTTTTACAACATCATGGGTAAAAAAAATTATGGGCTAAGAAAATAACATGAAAAATTACCAAAAAAAAAGAAGGGATAATAAATTGTGGGTGTTGCCCTTGAACCCCCACTAGAGGTGGTTGTACTCCCCCTAAAATTTCTACACCATCAGCCTTCAATTTTGTCCAACATGAATGAGAGTCCCTTTGGGCTCACTTGGCAACATATAATATATGATAAGATAGGATTACAATTAAATATCATGTTATCCCAACAAATAGGTAATCATGTGTTTTCTCTATTTGGAGATGTTGCTAGGTAAATGAGCAAGAGGTAACCCATGGTTTTTATTTCCACTATAAAAGTAGAGAACATAGATTCTATACATGTTTTTAAGGAGATAGTGTGGTTATAGGGATTGTGTTTAAGTATTGCATTTGAGTACAAGAAAATAAGGATTAGATGTGATAGTTAGATTTTTATCTAGTTGGCAAAGAATCTGATGTATCATGCACATACTAAGAATATTGATATTTAGATACACTACTTTTTTCACAAGATGACTGAGGATGAGGGAGTCTACATATAAAAGGTTATTATTTTTTTAGAATAGTACAAATTCTCTTACTAACTTAGTGAGCATGAAATATTTTGTTGGTATAGTGAGGCCATGGTCCTTGCCTCTTCTAGCACTTGATTCATATTCATATGCTCCCTACTGTAACTTTACATTTTAAATATCAAGTCATAGAATGTAGAATTAGGTGTTCTTATTCACCTTGTAAATTGTAATGGAGTATTGTATTTAATTATTCAAGTAGATAGATAAATAATGTATGGTCTCAAAATATTGTGGAGTGGGCAACTTGGATGCCCATATGAAGGTGGGGATAATATTTATTTATTAATATTCTCCTAGAGACTTGGAATATTGTTGTAAGCATTCACTAAGTAGGGAGTTCTATGAAAATGTAGAAGTTTGGACTTACAAAGCATGTTCCAAAGATAGTTATCATGAGATAAATAGGTGGCCATATAGAGGACTTGGGATTGACATATGATGAAGTATGAAAATTAATATATAGTAATTGATGTGTAAGGTGTGTAAAATATGTATGAGTTACTTTCTATTATAGGTGTTTGACTAGTACAAAATGAGTATTGGATTTTTTCTTTGTGGAATTTGGAACCTCAGATTTAGCCCATGACTTTCACCATTTATTTTTTATATTCCTTGTAGTCTCATTTCTTTAAAACTATGTATATTAGACACATGGGATAAAGTTTCTATGGTTATTTTGTAGGTTTGAGGAAGGTTAAATTGTTAGATTACTACTAGATTAAAGAGATAATTTGATATATTTATGTGCACTCATATTTCTAAGATTATTATACACTTATGATTAGTATTTTGTTATATTATTACACTCATATTTCTATAACTAATATAGACTTGGACTCTCTTTGGTGTTGTGCTTTTTTGAAAAAAATAAAAATTCCATATATATTTGTTGTCAATTTTTGTGTTGTTTATTTTATGTTTTCTATTTTATAATTATCACATGTATGCTAATAGTATTTGATTACTATGACAAGTAAAATAAATTTCTAAGTGCATTCATCAATAGTATAGGTGAATGTGCAGCAAAATAAATGCATATTTCAATAATATAGACAAAGGAGAAGTGATATACATGTCTACATTTGTTCATATCAATAATGTCAACATATAAAGGTAATATTAAGTGGGTAAAACCTCACCCTAATGGAAATGAATAAAAATATCTTCAATTATTGGGAAAACACATAAGAAATGAATAGGCTTAAGGTGGAGATCATTACGGAAGATGAAAAGCTAGAAAATATGGACATTTTTGACATTAAAAGCAACCTACAAAAGGTGGTAGACTATAGTAGAACAACTATCCAAAACATTAGAAACAACATCAAACTATTACAAGAGAAAATTAGCCTTTGTGTGATGTAAGCACCAAAACAAGAAACCAAAAAGTGAAAGAAACTATGTAGGAGGATGTTGTGTTAATGGAAAAGTAGTTAAAAACCCTTAAAGATAAAAGGGAGGATATTGTTTTTCTCAATCTCTAGGGATTTTTTATTTTTTTTAATTAAGAGGGGTAAACGCTTTTGACCTATAGCTATGAATTGGTGAGATCACAAATGGAGGACCTCATCCCCAATATAAATTCTCAACAATTCCACCCTAATGGGGTTTGACCCTTGATGGCAAGAATAACAACACAATAACTTAACCATCACACCATACCACTATTGGCAATCTCTAGGAAATGTCTTTGCTTGATGTTTTTGACATTTTTTATTATGGTCCCTATTGTCTTGTCTCTCCTACCCAATATCAAAATTATTGATTTTTTACTACAACTAAATTGTCATATGTACATATTGTCTTGTTATTTTTAATTTTTTTACTCTTAAAAACAAAAAACTTTTTAAAAACCTCTATTTTACAGAAAACATAAATATATATATTCAACATTAATAACATACACAAATAGAAATATAACATAAATCTCTATGTTCACTAACCATAATTAGAATGAATCCCATTAACAACTCATAAACTAAAACTAAAATACAAGAGGAAAAAAGGGTATTCTCACATGCAACAATAGATCCTCTAAAAATTAGTTTAAAAGTACACAACACAATTCCCAAACACAGACCATTCCCATTTAGTTAACAAAGCTAGTGGCCTGCAACCAATGTAAAAACAACTACAATAAGAATCTCATTCCAAAAGGGAAATGACAGAGAAAAGCATTTGGCTAGAGTTAAACTCTAACCATAAGATGTAACCCAAGTTCCAACCAGTACAATACAAAACTATCAATCATAAAATCACATGCAAGAAGTATTATAAAATTAGATCTTCAAGTAAACAATCACGAGAGAATGAACCAACTCATTTCTTAAGCAAAAAGACAACCTATCTAATCTCTTTCTCAATCAATCATTTGTTCTCTGCGTGCACTCAATTAATTCCCCCTAAATTATCATTTCTAAAGCACATAACATGAGATCGAACAGTCAAAGATACAGTGCAAACCAGTGAAAATCAATGTTTATTCACGTGTGATTTCTAAAACCCTAAACAGTTGTGAGATCATTGAAAGCATTATGATTAGTGGGTAAAGTTTACTTGTGATTTATATGACCTAAACTATTGTGATAACAATGAAAACATTGTGATCACTGACTAAAGATCTGAAAACTCAATCATTACTACACAATTTCAAGCAATTTGATTTAATCACCAATTGATAAAATATTGTTCCTTTGTATAGTGGCCTGCAAATCTCTCACATGATTAAGAAAATAAAATATTCAGAGAGTTGGACTTTCATGATAAAAATAAATTCCTTTTCTGTAGTGGTTTCCAAAGTTCTCGTGATGATTAAGAAACATAAACAATTGGAAGTAAATCAGAGTTGGATAAAGCTGATTTGATCAACTTTTTCTCAATACTGGTAACAGGAAGTAGTTTTCTAATATGAAGTGCGTATAAAGACACCCATTTCTTTGACTGTAAATAAACAATCTGTCTGCAGAACTTTTTGGAATTAAAATGTATTCATATCCCACTAAATTTGCAGCCTTATTCGATTCAGTGTATCCTGGCAGGTGGACTGCTCATATATTTTTCTCTTAATGGTGTACGAAAGTCTAGCATAGATCATCTTGTGATCTATTGCCTTAACTCTGTTGAATGTAACAACTGTTGATTTATTTGTTTAATCTGATGGGTATTCAATTTCAAGCAAAGCTAATCATAAGCAGATCATGCCTAACCTGCAGCATCGGTGGACTACCTTTTATGAAGAATCTATTCATTATTCCTGTAATGGGTTTAGTTTATTTTATTCTGTTTGGGATTCATATAACTTAGGTTTCTCCTTTATCAACCCCTCACATGTATACTTGTTTTTCAAGTTAAGAGCTTGAGAATATCTCCAGGAGGGGAAAAGATTGATTTGGGTTACATCCATAGGAGTTCTTTCAGTTTTTTGCTTGACAGTTGCAGTGATATTTCTTATTATTTCAGCTCTAAGATATACTGTACCATGGATTTCAGAAGGCTGTTTTCTAGATTTCTTGCAGCTGGATAACTCCAAAGGGATTGCATTGATTCGTCTTATTAGAAGAAGAATCATGCATTCTCTTTGGAATCCTCCAGTGTGTAGAATATCCAAGGGTTTCAGAGGAGAGAAACTTTTCATATTCAGTATGTATAAGGTATGTATTCGATTTCATTTCTTCATCAATGTTTCGGATCATATTCTATGATTTGACATCAGTATAAACAAGCAAGAAAAGAGAAAGTATTATTAGATTGATAGAATGTGATTTAATACATTAATGAAGAAAAACAGTACATAGTCTAATCCAGAAAGTATTGTTAGATCATAATATGTATTCAATTTCATTTGTAACTGTTTAAACACACTGTTATCTCTTTGGAGAAAGTCTAATCCAGAAAGTATTGTTAGATCATGATATGTATTCAATTTCATTTGTAGCTGTTTAAACACACTGTTATCTCTTTGGAGAAAAAATGTTCTACTATGGTCTAATTAGTTTGCTGTTATAAGTGCATGCTGTGATGTGTTACTCCAAATGTTCTACTGTGGTCTAATTAGTTTTCTGTTATAAGTGCATACTATGATGTGTTATTTTAAATAGTTGAATCTCAAATTTTTAAGTTGAAGGTTCTGGGCATTGGTCTGATTGAACTAGCTGAACTTAAACATCAGGAATGTTTATAGTCAAATGGTAGTAGCATTTTATGTTAAAGACACAGAAATTCCACCGTCTATGATGTTAGATTAAATATTTTTGGATTAGATTATTTATATATATTTTTTTTCATCAACGTTTAGGATCACATTCTATGATCCAACATTAGGATGAGCGAGCAAGAGAAGAAAAAATATTGTTAGATCATGAACTGTGATCCAAAATATTAATGAAAAAAAAAAACTTATAATCTAATCCAGAAATATTCAATGTAACATTTTATGTTGTTATTTGTTTCAAATGTAACCATATATGATTTTTAAAAAATGTATTGGATGCGTATAATTTAGAAATAAAAATACAGAAGCACTGTTACTTTTATGGACTGGTATCCATGGATTTTTTGACTGCAAATGTGGGTATCATTTAAACTGGGCAGACTGACCCTATCTGTAGAATTAATCATTCTCTGAGATAAGCCATGCCCTACATTACATCTTCAATTAGAGGTGAAAACTGAATTTATAAACTGTTTTTAGAACAGGTAGATTTCTGGCCAAAGGAAATTGTTAAAATGTGCTATCAATGGGAATGGTTGTGTATTCTTGTGCCCTCTACTATTTAATGTCTACATTTCAACAGGAAGATCGGTTATTTCGGTAGAGAATTTTATATACTCATATGGTATCCAGAAAAAAATGGCTGAACAGTTAGTCTTTGAAGTATTGAGTAATGTGTTTACTTGACCCTAACTGGAATCTTTTTAGGATAGATTAAACTGATTTTATAGGGTCTCCAATGTAAACAGCTACAAGACAAAATTTTCATATATATTATTATTAGTATTATTAATATTATAGCAGAGGGGATCCCCAAATGGTGGGATATGCTGATTTATTTGAAACAAGTTGATAATGATGTGGAATATAAACAGTCTTAAACAGATAATATTTGAAAGGAAAAGATTTTAATTTAATAATGATCAACCAAAGATTCAGCATAATTAGCCAAAGGGAGAAGAAAGTTCAACCATTGGTGGGTTATACTTTATTTGCATTAATTTTTTTAAAGGTTTTTGAGATAAGATGGCTGATGAACAAGATGCTTTTAGTAAGTATCGATTTGGTCATTTATGTAGAGTCCATTGCACTCATTGAAAATATATTAAATTAATAGTTTGTAAGATTGGTTTACTTATATTTGAAATCAATTTTCTTTTATATTGAAGTAGATTGTTTTGTTGGAAGTGTTTTTCATAAACTATAAAGATAAATTTGGTTGAGAAGTCACAGATTTGTTGAGGAGAAGACAAACCATTAAAATAGAATCATTTATTTTTATATGATTTTTGTTAAATTGTCTTCTAAATTGAAGATATAAAATCTTTAAAGAAGAACTCATCTCTATAAGCATTTATAATATTTCTATTTGTTAGGAAAAGGGATGTTGTACATCTTACACAAAAAAGAATTAATTTAGTTATGTAAAATAAATGTTTATTTGTGGTGCATCTTAGGATATGTGTTTAGACACATTAAATACACATCTAGATCCATTTGTAATGTTGTATTGTAATAGTAGTTGGATATTTATATGTGGGTTGCACATTGAAAAATATTTAACATTGATAAAACTTATAATCAAAAACGGGGTCAATGGTTTTGTACACTCATGGTTTTGAGATATATGATTTAGCAAATTCCACTTAGTAGTTTAATGTGATCTTGAATCTATAAAAGAAATTATATGTTTAGTGGTTAGGTTGGCTACAATTTGTACTAAACTCTCTTGAAGAGTGCATATGTGAAGCATGTCATAGGTTGTATAGTTAGCCATTATGCTAGACACATGGAGGATATGTTGGGGAAGTTTGATGTTTAATAAGTATTCATGAAAACTCTATATGTATTTTATAATGAATAATAAATTGAGTGTGAATTATTTTAGAGGTAGTGATTTTCCTTAATGGATAGTTTTCCTAGGATGTATCTTGTGTCATCTTGATTGTATATTTTTCTATTCTTTTGTATGGTGGATTATGTATGCTAGTTTGCATATTTTTCTCTCTTGGGGTTATATGAATTTTTTTGTATCACTACAATATTATCCTTTTAAGTTGTATCTATGATTCAAAGTTGTGGGAGAAAATCTCCTTGATTGTAACCTTTAATATGAGTAGATTCTTTTGCATATTTTAATCCATGGGCTAGCAAAAAATAGGTGAAGGAATTTTCGAGGTATAGGTTTATAGATTATTTGATAAAATTGTGAGAGTGCATATTTCTATGGGACCAATATGATAGTATAATAAGTTATCAAATTTGGTGATTCTTTTTATAGGTTTATAAGTGGTTTTAGAGTGTTGAATTTGATGGAGATAGGTATATATATTGTCTTTTAGTTTGAATAAATTGTTGATACACGTGTGACACTAGGAATCTTAGCTTAGTGAGAATTGAGAAAAGGTACAGTGATGATGATTATGGTATCATGGGTATTCATTTGTATTTGAGCATTGACATGACATGACATGTAAGTGGTTTATATTTAGTGGTGTGGTTTAGTTTTACAAGGTTATTTTTATCTCCTAGATGCTTTTTTAATTCCTTGGATATGGTTAATTGTTTATCAACTTGTTTAATAAATTAGATATAGATTTTATAAGGTTTTTTGATCTCGAGTTCTACATGTTATCATCTTTGACATCTTAGTTTATAAGTTTATGTGATAATAGGTTTACATGTTTCAATTGTGTACAATCTATGAGTTATATAGTTTAGTAGATTGATGTTACTAATTGGTTATAGTGAGATGGATTATATGTGGATCATCTATATTCATAGGGTTCTTTAGAATTGATATAGATTTAATAGTTGGCATTGTCTATGGTCATTTTTGTACTGGTATGTTGCATTGGGATGAGAGGATGAATGTTTAAATTGTTTGGATATTTATTTGTTAGGATTTGTAGAATTTTGTTATTGCAATGTCATGGTAGCTTGGTTACACAATTTAGAGGGACCTTTTATAATGATAAGGATTCATAATTGGGTGATGCATGATCTTTTATAGTGGTTGTGGGTGTGATGAAAAAACTCTTGAATCGTGATTCTTGTATACGATTAGAGTACTTTGACATTTTGAGTACCATTCACAAGAGGTGGTTATCCTCATTTGATTGGATATGTTGACATGTCATGGTTAACCATGGAGGAATATTGGATTCTTTGGTGAGGTTTCAGTTTATAACTTGTTAGTTTTGACAACTTGGATCCTTGGTTGAGAAGATTTTTCACATTGTGTCTTGGTTTACTCTAAATATTTGCTGAAGATTTTTGGCATGATACAAGTCCTCAAAAAATTAGGATATGTTTATTAGAGCATGTGATTTTCTAGGAAAATATACTAGATCATGATTTCTCTTGGTATTGTGTCTATTGGTCTTTTTCTTGGGATCTTCATGATAGTAAAGTTTTGCATTTTGATTTTGGCATATATTGATCACTTCTAGCTTCTTGTTGATACTTAGAGACTAAGGTGAGGATATAATTCTCTTGGGTATTACAATTTTTTTAAGATGGTTACTCTTTAGATATTTTAGCAAGAAGACCAAGGAACCTTCACTTGGAGATGTATGTGAGTCCATGATGAACTTGTAGGGTATGTGTAGGATCATCATGGAAAAGACAGGCTCTTAAGTGGCAAAAAATTTAGAAAAATCAGAGTTAGGCAACTTGACGTAAAAATTTGAATAAGTTATCTATATTATTTCAAAAATATGTAGGAATAGAATATGTAGCAAATTGAATTTAGTTTCTAAACTACTAGGTTTATTTTTTTTAAATCTATTTGGTGAAAATTTGAAATTTCAATGCAGTAGCACTTAAATTTCAAAGAAAAAATAAGAAGTAGGTGTTTGTCGACCACCCTAACCACAATAAAATGATAATATATTTTTATAAGATTTTAGATATAAGTATAGGACTCATGTCCGATGTGATGCATATTTTTTGTAATTTTTTTGCAAGTAAATAATTAATTATGAATTTTTTATTACAACTTTTGAAAAATATAAAAACTCGTATGTCTGACCACCTTAACTTGGTCAAAACTTCATGAAATTCAACTTTTTTTTAATCCTATAGTATGCAAAGCATAGAATGTGACACATGTTTCAGATTCAAAAAATGTGATACCGTTTGAAAGCTATAGATGTTTTTCAATTAGCCTATCAATCAGGACTTTAGTTGTAATTCAAATAGAAAATGAATAATAATTATTTATTAAATTCAAAGTAAAACATAATTTATATTGGTGGAAATCTGAGAATCTCCTTTAAAAACCCTTTTCGTTTCATCAGTTTTGGGTAAAAAAAAGTCGTCAGCCACATACCCTACACACCCATCATATTGCCACTTTTTGGCCCATCATGATCTTGGACATACCCTATAGAGGAGATTATTCTTAGAGAGACACAATGGCTTTGTATATCCTATAGGATAAATTTCTTGCCCCACCCTTGGTATACTTAACACATAATCATCTAATAGGTATGTCCACTTTATTTTCAAACATAGTATGTTATATGCTTTATTTTCTCATGGATATGGATATTGAACTATCCTCGTTAGTTCTAGAGGGTTAATTTGAGGATTTTTTGGAATGATTATTTCCTTGTACATATACTTTTGATTTATGATGATATTTTTGACTGGTTTAGGAGATTTTATTAGACTAATTTCCTAGTTTTGAGAATGGATTTCAATTTTATCTTCATTGGTTAGAGTAAAATAAATATATTTTTGGTTATATGAGATACACATGTTTTATTTGATCTATGATATTGAATGATTTGATGTTGTTAAGGATTTTTAGTTGTGGTTTCATGGAGGAGGTTCTTGGGATTAAGGTGTCTCAACCTTAAAGTCTCAACATGGTGAATTATTTTTAATTAATTGTTGCATAATTATTTTTATCCTAAGTTATTAACTTCCTAAGTTGCCATTCCTCTTTGTGAGGTGGCATCCTACATGGAAAGTGATGAGATGGCATAATCCCTATTTTTTAGGAAGTTGGAACTCACTTGGAAGATACTATATTTTGGGGAGATGTCATATATTTCCATTTTGGAGTGGAAATTGATTTAGCAATTTCCTTTGTTGACTAAAGAGTCTTGGTTTTCAAATTCTATTATGGATTGGAGTTGTATTTGAGCAACTGGAATTTATGGTGGAGTTCACATTTGTTAAGTGGTGTGAGGTAATGAAAGCACCTATTCTTGTTTATTACAGTTTCTATGTTGAACTTACATTGTATTTGGCAAGATGACCATTATAAATGAGATAGGTGTTGTTGCTTTTGGAAGTTGCTATGTGCAATGTTTCATGGATTAGAAACTTTTTTTTTTTGACACAACTTACCTCTTGGGATTTTAATTTTGTTTTGGAAACCATGGGAGCCTACCTTTCCATGTTGAGCTCTATTTATATGTTAGTGCCTTAGCACATTTTATGAGATGGGTTGAATATTTTCAGAGACGTCGTTATGCTGCCGAAATTATTCTAGAATCCTACAATAGTGTGAAAACTCTTGAAGAGCATAGCTTTGAGATTGTATTGTAACTTTTGTTGTTGTTGATTAATACAATTGATTTGAGTGTTTAGAGTGTGGGTTTTTTCCTGAAAGTGTTTTCTCACATATATGTTGTGTTATGAGTTTATTTTGTTTTGAATATCTATTTATGTGTTTTTAGATGTGCATCTGAATCTATAAATGTTAATTGGTTTAGAATTTTTTGTGACTCTCCTGACAGATTTAGTGTAGGAAACTATTTTTTCCACCTATGTTTCCTTTCAGTTGGTATCAGAGCTTGATCATCTTTGATCTCAATTGTGGGGTTTGTTGGGATTTTTGTACTGATCTAAGTTTCAGTGGGAGTTTTGCAAAAGTGATTTTCTTGATATCCTATTGCAAAAAAATATGGAAAGCACATATGGAAGGATTGAGATGGAGAATAATTATTTTAGTGAAGCATTGGTTGCAACTTTGGCAATGCAGGAATTAGAAGATGTGTGTTTAATTGATTTTGGGGCATCTTTTCACATGAAATTACATAGAGATTGGTTCTCAAAATATGAAGAAGATGATGGTGGAAAGATGTATCTCGATGATGATTCTCATTTGAAGATAGTTGGCTATGGAAGAGTCAGGATACAATTCTTGGATGGTAGAGTGAAGGGAATTGATGGTGTGTTGCATATCTTTGGTTTCGTATGAAACCTACTTTCAATGAGTAAATTGAATGATGCGGGTGTGCAAGTTGTCTTCTTGAGTGGAGGATGCAAGATGACTAGAGGAGCTATGGTTTTGGCTAGAGGAGTTCGGATAAGAACCCTGTACAAGCTAGATGCATGCATTGTAAGTGCAATAGTTCTTCTGACAAGTTGAAGAAGAAAATTTCAAATTCTTCATCCTCACCATTGAATAAAGCACTAAAGAAATTTGTTGCATCTACTTCTGATGGTCATGCTTTCTAGGTACCAAAGGGTGATACTTTGGAGATGAAGCTACTAGTGGAGAAGACGATGTTATGGAACCAGAGACTTGGCCATATTGGTGAGAAGGGTCTTAGAACCTTGAAATATAAGAGTCATGTAGAAGGCCTTGAAGATTGCAATCTCGAGTTCGACTTTTATGAACATTGTATCTTTGGTAAACAAAATCATGTACAATTTTATAAAAGTTCTCATAAGTCTTTTGGGTTTTGGACTATGTGCATTTTGATGTTTTTGGTCCTATGAATGTTCCTTTGTTATCAAAATATATATATTTTGTTTCTTTCATAGATAATTACAGTAGGACATTTATTTATTTTCTCAGAAGAAAATCTGAAGTCTTCAGTCAGTTTAAGGAGATTAAGGCCTTGGTATAAAATTAGACTAGTAGAAAGATAAAGTGTTTGAGGACTAACAATGGTGGTGAGTTTTGTTTCACAAAATTTGATAAGTTATGTAAAGAACATGGGATTGAAAGGCATAAGACAACCCCATATACCCCTCAGTAGAATGGAGTTGTAGAGAGAATGAATAGGACATTGATGGAGAGGGCTAGGGGTATGCTAAGGGCAGTTGGCCTTGAACAAAGGTTTTGGGTTGAAGTTGTTGCCACTGCATGTTATCTGGTAAATAGATCTCCTACATTGGCTCTTGTTGATAAGACACCTATGGAGGCATGGTTGGGCAAGAATCCCTCATTGAGACATCTTTGTGTGTTTGGTTGTGAGGCATATGCTCATGTGCCAAGGGGGAAAAGGTCAAAGATGGAAAATAAGGTTGTCAAGTGTATCTTCATCGGATATGGTATTGGTGTGAAAGGGTACAAGCTTTGGGATCCAGTGGCCAAAAAGGTTCTCTACAGTTAAAGTGTTAGCTTTAGAGTGATGAAACCTTCTTCCACCATTTTACAACCTACAGAAGAACAAAAGAAAGATGTGGTTTAGATTACTCTTGAATATAAGAAAGTTGAACCTAAAGCCTAGAATGGACCTAATGATGAGGAGAACTTGAGAAGCTCAGAAAAGTCTGAAGAAGATGAAGAACCTCAACCTCAGCTTGTGAGGAGGTCTGCACGTGAGAAGCGACAAACAGATAGATTTGGATATTCATTGTTGGACTCAAATTTTGTTTTTTCTTTGATTGTTAGTTAACACCAATGAGCCTAGGACTATTAGAGAGGCTATGGGTATGGATGATGCAGATTTTTGGTTGAAAGCCATGGACGAAGAAATGGCTACATTAAAGAAAAATGATATTTGGGATCTGGTACCTTTACCTAAAGGACGTAAACCTGTTGGTTGTAAATGTGTGTTCAAAAAGAAATTGGGTCTTGATGGTAGTGTTGAGAAGCATAAGGCATGGTTGGTTGTGAAGGGGAGAAGGAGGGAATTGACTTTGGTGATATTTTCTCTCTTGTAGAAAAGTTGGCATCCATTCATTTTTTGTTATCACTTGCTACAACGTATGATTTAGAACTTGAGCAAATGGATGTGAAGACAGTGTTCCTTCATGGTGACTTGGAGGAAGAGATTTACATTTCACAGCCAGAGCACTTCATGGTTGATGTTAAAGAACATTTGATATGTAAGTTGAAGAAATCTCTATATGGTTTGAAACAATATCCTAGGATATGGTACCAAAAATTTGACACCTATGTGTTGATTTTGGGATTTCAGAGATCTAAATCTAACCATTGTGTGTATTTCAAAACTGAAAATGGTCGCATTCTCATTATTGCATTGTATGTAGATGATATGTTTTTTTTGGGAATGGTAGTATGATTTTAGATTCGATGTTCCAGTTGTCAGCACAGTTTGATATGAAAGATCTAGGTGCAACAAGGTATATTCTAGGGATGGAGATCATAAGAGATAGATCTAGCAGAAAGATTTGTTTAAGCCAAAGCAAGTATGTGAACTCATTGTTGGAGAGATTCAACATGTTATCTTGTAGATCCTTGGTAGTTCCTATTTTGCAAGGGATGAAGTTATCAGTTGAGGATTGTCCAAAATTTCCTATTGAGATTGAGTACATGACCAGAGTACCATATGTGAGTGTTGTAGGCATCCTGATGTATGTTGTGGTCTATATGAGGCCAGAAATTTCCCAACTAGTGGGAGTCCTAAGTTGGTTTATGGATAATCCTGGACAAGTGCATTGGGATGCGATATTCAAGAGAGTGTTCAGATATTTGTGGGGTACTTTTGAGTATTCCTTATGTTTTCATGGTTATCCTACTAGACCTCAGCATTTAGTTTGTATTCATGGGTTTGTGGATTCAAATTAGGCAGGTGACATTGACAGTAGGAGATCCACCAATGGATATTTTTTCATGATGTTTGGTGGTGCTATCAGTTGGATGAGTAAACAAAAATTTGTAGTCACTTTTTCCATGACAGAAGTAGAGTATATGGCAGCCACTCATGCTTGTAAGGAAGCCATTTGGCTTAAACGGTTGTGTTCTAATATTGGTTTTGATGTTGGATAGATTATGATCTATGGTGATAGTAAAAGTGCCATTAGCTTAGCTAAGAATCCTACTTTCCATGCCAGAACAAAGCACATTGATGTACAGTTTCATTTTGTTCATGATATGGTAAAAGGTGGAAAGGTGAAGTTGGAAAAGTTTGATACTTTGGTGAATGTCGATGATGCATTGACGAAGCCAGTGAGCACTAAGAAGTTTAGATGGTATGCCACTTCCATGGGCCTTGGGGCCTTGAGTAGTTGATGTTGTAGACTCTTGACAGGTCTTCAACAAGTGGGAGAATGTTGGAATTAAGGTATCTCATCCTTAGAGTCTCAACATGGTGAATTATTTTTAATTAATAATTGCATAATTATTTTTATCCTAAGTTATTAACTTCCTAAGTTGTCATTCATCTTTGTGGGACCTCTTTGTGAGGTGGCATCCTACATGACAAGTGATGAGATGGAATAATCCCTATTTTTTAAGAAGTTTGAACTCACTTGTAAGATGCTGTATTTTGGGGAGATTTTTTCATATATTTCTATTCTGGAGTGGAAATTGATTTGGCAATTTCTTTTATTGACTAAAGATTCTTGGTTTGCAAATTCTATTATGGATTGGAGTTGTATTTTAGCAGCTAGCATTTATGGTGGACTTCATATTTGTTAAGTGGTGTGAGGTAAGAAAAGAACCTATTCTTGGTTATTGTAGTTTCTATGTTGAACTTACATTGTATTTGGCAAGATGACCATTATAGATGAGAAATGTGTTGTTGCTTTTGGAAGTTGCTATGTGCAATGTTTCATGGATTAGCAAGTTATTGTTTTTTACACAACTTACCTCTTGGGCTTTGAAGTTGGTTATGGAAACCATGGGAGCCTACCTTTTCATGTTGAGCTCTATTTATATGTTGGTGCCTTAGCACATTTTATGACACAGGTTGAAGATTTTGAGAGGCACTGTTATGCTATCAGAATTATTCTAGAATCCTGTAATAATTTGAAAACTCCTAAAGAGCATAGCTTTGAGATTGTATTGTAACTTACCTCTTGGGCTTTGAAGTTGGTTTTGAAAACTATGGGAGCCTACCTTTTCATGTTGAGCTCTATTTATATGTTGGTGCCTTAGCACATTTTATGAGACAGGTTGAAGATTTTCAGAGACACCGTTATGCTATCAGAATTATTCTAGAATCTTGTAATAGTGTGAAAACTCTTGAAGAGCATAGATTTGAGATTGGAAACCATGGGATCCTACCTTTTCATGTTGAGCTCTATTTATATGTTGGTGTCTTACCACATTTTATGATATAGGTTGAATATTTTCAGAGACACTATTATGCTATCAGAATTATTCTAGAATCCTGTAATAGTGTGAAAACTCCAGAAGAGCATAGTTCTGAGATTGTATTGTAACTTTTGTTGTTGTTGATTAATAAAATTGAGCTGAGTGTTTGGAGTGTGGGTTTTTTCTCAAAAGGGTTTTCCCATGTATATGTTGTGTTATGATTTTATTCTATTTTGAATATCTATTTATGTGTTTTTAGATGTGCATTTGAATCTGTAAATGTTAATTGGTTTATAATTTTTTGAAACTCTCTCCTAATAAATTCAGTGTAGGAAACTATTTCCTCCACCTGTGTTTCCTTTCAAAGGTGTTCACACAATGTAACACTTTTAAGTTTTGGTGAAAGGGCATGGTATGTGACATGATTTGTAGGTCTTCTCTCTTTTATCTTGATGTAAGAACATCCTTGGGAATGAAATAATGTGTTGGAAAAAGGAAAAGGGGAATTACATTCTAGAGATATGTATCCTAATATCCCTTATGTAGTTTGTTTATACCCCAAAGGATATAGTGAGAGAAAATAGTAATTGCAAAGATTATATCTAATGCATTCCATATGCAACTTAAATAGGAATCATATTCATTCATAACACATATATTGATCAATCCTTATATCTCCTTTAATAGTATCATATATCAATTACAATAGTAGGTCTTAGTCTCTACTTTGTATCATCATACTCTTCTTCCTACTCTTCTTTATATTATGTACATGGGAGGGTGTAGAAAGATGGGGGGCCAAAAAGTGGCCAATTCACTTTTTCATCTTGAAATAGTGAAAATGTGAGTGTGTTTTACTAAAACGCACTAACGCTATGGGTTGGTAGTGATGAAGCCTAGTCTTAGTCATTACCAAGACAAAACATGATCATGTTATAAGATGCTCGTGTTATGGTTTAAATTTCAAAGAATGCACATTTTTTGAATTCAAAAAAGCATTGCCAAAATGCGAACACATTATAATGTGCTCACATTTTGTTCTACATTGAATTATTTTTCTTCTCTTTTTTTCTCTTTCTTCTTGTTATCTTTCAGGGAAACTATATACATGAAATAAACATTCAAGTATAAGTTGACATTTACATATTTCATGGACATTTACCTTCTTATACTTTAAGTTATATTTCATGCATATAGTTTTAGGATGTTTGAGAGTGGTTTTGGATCTCTAGGAGTTATAATTCAAATTCTAGTTTTTAGAAGATCTTACATTTTTTGAGACAGCCAAATTCCAATAATCAACATGTCAACGGTAAGTAATCATGAGGTCAAATTTCAGTAATCAACAAGTTGTATCATATTTCTCTCTCTATCTCACCCATTGTTTATCCCTTATGCTCTAGAACTCTCTCACAAACTCTCTCCTTCCTTCCATACTTCTATGTACCTCATCTCTCTCTCTCCACCCCTCCCTCCTTTCATCCTTCCATCCTTCCCTCTTTAATTTTATCTATCTCCCCCTCTCTCTCTATCTACTCTTTATCTTTCTCTCTCTTCCTTCCTCCCACCAACCTTCCCTCTTTATTGCACTTTATCTAACCTATCCCTCTCTACCTCTCTCCCTCCCTCCTCTCTCTCTCAATCTCTCCACCTTCCTCATTCCCTCTCTCTCTCTCTCTCTTCCTTTATCCCACCCACCTTCCCTCTCTACTTCCCTCTATCTAACCCATCCCTCTCTACTTATCTCTCACCCTCCCTCCTCTCTCTCTCAATCACTAAACCTTCCTCCTTCCCTTGTATCTCTCATTCTCTTTATTGCACTTTTCCCTCTCTTTGTCCCTCCCTCCTTCCCTCTCTACTTCTCTCTATCTCTCTCTATCTCACCCCTCTCTCCATCCCTACCTCTCTCACTACTTCTACCTCCCCCTCTCTCTCTCTCCTTACCTATATACTTCTCTCTATATCTCTCCATCTCTACCTCTCTCTCCCTCTCTCCCTCTATCTCAATCTCCCAATCTTCCTCCTTCCCTTTGTGTTTTTCTCTCTCACACTCTCTCCCTCCCCCATCTTTATCTCATACTATCTCTCCTTTCCTCTCTCTCTCTCTCTCCCCCCCTCTCTCTCTCCCTCTCTCTCTCTACTTCCTCTTCTCTATCTCTCATTCCCTATATACTTCTCTATCTCTCTCTCCATCTCTCCCTCTCCCTCCCTCCTTCCCTCTCTCTCCTCTCTCTCAATCTCCTCACCTTTCTCCTCTCCCTCTCCTTCCCTATATACTTCTCTTTATCTCACCCCCCACTAGTAGAATTTTGCAAATAAATGACTACGTGACTAAAAAGTTTAGTCACAACAATTAAAGATGACTAAATTCTACTCATTTTTTGTAACACAACTATAAATGAATAAATAAATGACTAATTTGATCATCATAGGTGACTAATTTGATTGTGGGGTAAAAAACACAACTAAATAATTAGTCACACAAATAAAAATTAGACAATATGATATTGAAGTGGATAATTAAAAAAAAATGAATTGAGGGAGTGGGTTGTACTATAATTTAATATAATAATAATATATTATATTACAATACAATATAATATATTATGATATAATATAATATAATAATATATTATATGATATTATATAATATTATATATAATATATATATTAGATAATATTATATTATAGTATGATATTATTTTTTTTTAATCAAAAGTGGACTAACCACTATAATATTTTATTTATATTTAATAATTACAAAACCCTAATTCAAAAGGACATACAAGCAGGAAAGAATTAGGAAGAAAACCTCTAGTTATCGTCCAAAAAGTTACATAATTTGAGCATAAGCCCAAATATTTACATCATTACGTCACTTTTCATTACATATCATCTCTTACAGATTGATATAACTACATTACATAACAACTACAATGCTTTGATATAGCACTATTACATAATTGCATTTTCCCTAAAGCTTCCCATGCTACACCTTTTCAACAGTTGAGTATCGATACATTTGAACATTTATATTTTCCATTTCAAAATATCAAAAAAATCTTCAAGTTATGATTCCATTCGCAAAAAAACTAGTAGTTTGTCTTTGTTAGCCACCATCCACTTCTTTAGACCTGTTAACATTTTAGACAAAATTTCATCAAAATTTACCATGTGTTCTACCATTATTAATTCTCAACTTCCATCATATCAAGATGCTCCTCCTCCTTCATATCAAACTTCTCATATACATTCTATCGTTCAACCTGAATATCATCTTGTGAAACAGCACACAGATCACGGTCTTCCATATCTGTTGGATTATTGATTCCAGTTTGTACAAAAGTTGAACTATTTTCACCTCTCCAGTAAAGGCACTTCATTTAGGTTAAAATTAGTTGCAATTCGCACTCCAAACAAGTGAAAATTTGCAAACCCAGTTTGTGGATTAACCTCTGTAACTTCTCGTGCAACATTGCTTTTTGCTTCATATTCACTTCCCTCGGCGACCTGATTGCAAAAATTTATATTCAGACGCACTTGACCTTGACAAGATACAGGCACATGGAAATCATGATCATGCATTAGTATCACAATAATCGCATGAATTTTAACTTTCACCATTTCAATAAATTCCGGTGAAAACCCAAAAACATAATTTTTGAGCACATTGAGCATAAAGCCTGGATTTTGATAAGACAAAGTCTTATTCATGGCAATGTATAACTTTTGAAACTCTTCCTTATGAAGAAGGAAATGCCTTGAAAACAAGCCTCCTACATACCCATAAGCTTTCCAAAAATCATACCTTTGACAAGCTTGTTGAAGATTATCATTTTGCAAATAAACTTCATGCACAACTTTACCAGCAATGAATTCCACAATATTAAAATCTTGCAACAAATCCATAAGATTTGATAAGAAAATTGACAACAATTGAGAAGGATATATTAACCTTTTAGATTATTAGTATTATACATATAATATATTATATATTATAATATAATATTATAATATTATTTTATTATATAATATAATATTATAATTTATTTAATATTATATAATAATATAATATTATTATATATTTAATAATATTTATTGTACAGGAGAATTATATATTGTAATTTATTTAGTTTTGAATCCATTTTGAAATCCTGTTTTAGGAGGCAAATCCTAAAATTAGTTTGGGCGGGCAATTCTTAGCGGCATTTTTCATTTTAATAAACATAGTCTAAAACCCTAATGAAACCTTATTTTTAGGTCACAACTTGCCAAATTGGAGAAGTGAAAGGTCAATACCAGTGAGGAAGAGTTTGGAGGAGCTGAAACTAGTAGCAGTGAGGACTCTCTCTCACCTTCTCCTAATAGTATTAGTATCGGTATTGTTGATGAGAATGCTAGTGAGGACCCTAAGATCGAGGTTTTTGTCAAGGATGATGGCCCTATTGTAGAGAAATTACGCCAAGCATTTGTAGACTGAGGAAACCAGTTGTATTGTCAAATAATCATAATTGAGAAAGAGAGAAAAAGCTTAGGCCACAGGTTAGTTCACTTGGATTTAGTCTTGGAGTTGACATACAATTATGTAAACATTTTCACATGGTTTGTCTACACTATCACATTTTGTATGCATGTCTTTCAAAGCATTTCCAATTGTATTATCTAATAAACCTATTATTATTTATGCTTAATATTACTGGTGAAGGTTGTGGTATCGAACCTTGTACTTATCAATTTCATTTTCTTAAATCTTTCTAAATCCCTTTATCAAAATCTATTTGTTATATCTACATTCATGGCATTCCACATGATTTATTTCTTGTGAGGTATTTTGTCAAACTAGTCATGTGCCTCATCCTTGTTTCCATTTTGAGATTTCATCTCATTGCTCGGTATTCTATCATCAGTTGATGTGTCTTGTCTATGCTGCCACAATGTATGTTCATACCCTATTAAAAAAGCTTCCAACTATATGAGTTAATGAAAAACCCTATCAACCAAGAATCACTAAAAAATGAAATAATGTGATCTCTAGCTAATATAAATTAGTTTCATTGTTATAAACAAGATTTCTATTAGAATTGATTTTCCATTTACATAATCTGTAATTACAGTAACAAAGAGACCGAATCTCAACAACAAACCTCATGAACTAGTTTGTAGTTAGTGGCAAGTAACAAATCCCCAAATTTTTACTTTGTTATTTTTTCTTGAGTTTCACATGCATTGAATATAAATTGACTAATTGGGTTGAATTCACACTTGCTAACGGGGTTGTTCCATTCCTTCACAGAAGCAATGGAAAAAATTCCCAACCAATAAAGTGTGGCAAGGGATTTGTATTCTTTAAAATATGACAGCTGCTCAAGTAATTTTTCGTGTATTTGATTATTATTATTTTTGCAGATCTATTAATCCCATCATCCCACTTTATTTTTTATATTTCAAATTTTCATAAATCTTTTAAAAATATTAACAAATTTTGAGTTTTTTTTACTGTGGACAGGTACAAAGCAAGGAGAAAATGCAAAATCAATGCCTTCTAGATGCATTTATAGCCCACCCCATGTGCGACAATGGCATCACTAAAGACATGCATTCACACTGATGACTTTTTAGCTTTAGTTTTAGTTTTTTCAGTTTTAAAAGCATAATAAATCAACAATTTGCATACTATGAAAGATTTTATCTTCAAAACTCTATATATAGAGTTCTTTGTAACATATTTTATATACAAATTGAATATAAGTGAATTATTTTCCAAAATTTATGTTTCACTCCTTTGAGTAGACTTGATGAATTTTTTTGATTGTTTCAATTTAATTTTTCCATTATAACATAAGAGCTTTAAAGTTTGATATCTTTCAATTACAAAAAAAATTGCATTCTTCAAACATAGGAGTTTACATACACATCTGGAAGTTAAAATTCATAAATGAATAAATAAATGACTAGACAATGACTAAATAAATGACTATAATGACTAAATAAATGACTACAATGACTAAATAAAAAACTACCGTGACTAAATAAAATGACTACCATGGCTAAATAAATGACTATCATGAATAAATAAATGATTACCATGACTGAATAAATGACTGCCATGACTAAATAAATGACCAGTTAACAACAATCAATGACTAAATTAACAACTAAATATACCACTAAATTGATCAATAAAAACAACCAATAAATGAATAAAAATAGTTTATTCATTAATTTGGTCACATTATAAATGACTGACAATAAATTACTAATGGTTGTGTGACCAAGCTAATGGTCACATGACCAATTTTTAGTATTTTTTTAGTCATTTATTATTGTTTTTCTACTAGTGGCCCCCTCTCTCTCTATACATATATATATAGCACCTCTCTCTCTATCACCTCTCTCTCCTTTCCTCTCTCTCCCTCTCTCTCTCTATCTCTCTACTTCTCGCTCCCTCTTCCCCCATCTCTATCTCTCATTCCCTATATATATTATCTCTATCTCTGTCTCTCAATATCTAAATCCTCCTCATTCCATCTCTCTCCCTCTCTCTCAATCTCCTAATTGTCCTCTTCTCTCTCTCCATCTTTCTCTCACTCTCTCCTTTCTCCTATAATCTTTATCTCACCATTCTCTCTCTCTCTACTCTCCCTCTCTATCTCTCCTTTCCTACATACTTCTCTTTGTCTCCCTCTCTCCATCTCTACCTCTCCCTCCCTCCTTCCCTCTCTCTCAATATCCCCACCTTCCTCCTTTCTCTCCCTCTCTCCTTCCCTTTATACTCCCTATCAAGCACCATTTTCTCTCTCTCCTTCCCTCCTCTCTCTATCTCTTCATCTCACCTCTCTCTCTCCCTTCCTCCTTCCCTCTCTAATATTCTCTATCTCCCCCTTTCTCTCTCTTCCTCCCACCCACCTTCCATCTCTACTTCTCTCTATCTAACCTATCCCTCTCTACCTCTCTCTTCCCCTCCTCTCTCTAAATCTCTCCACCATCCTCCTTTTCTTTCTACTTCTCTCTCTATCACCTCTCTCTCTCCTTCCAGCTCTACTTCTCCCTCTCTCTCCCTTTCACCCTCTCTTAATCTCCCAAACCCTATACCAAATATCATAAATCATAATCTCTATACCCTAAACCTTACACCCTCAACCCTCATCTCTATACCCTATACCCTCAACCTTATAACCTAAACCTTGAACATTATACCTCAACCATAAAATTAAACCCTAAACCCTACACTCAATATTGTACCATAAACCCTCAATCCTAAACTCAATACCCTCAACCCTATACCCAATATTCTAAACCATAACCCCTATACCCTATACACTTAACCCAATACCTCTCTCTCTCATACCTTCTCCCTCACTCTTCCCCCTCTCTATCTCTCCTTCCTTATATACTTATCTATAGCTATCTCTCCATCTCTACCTCTCCCTCCCTCCTTCCCTCTCTCTTCCCCATATTTCTCTCTCTCTCTCTCTCCTTCCCTCTCTACTCTCTATCTCACCATTTTCTCTCTTTCTACTTCTCCCTCTCTCTCTCTCACCTCTCTATCTCTCTCCCTCTTTACCTCTCCCTCCCTACCTCTCCTTCCCTCCCTCCATCCTCCCCCTCCCTATCTCTTCTACCTTATATACTTCTCTATATCTCTCCATTTCTCTCTCAATATCCCAATCTTCCTCCTTCTCTCTTTATTTATATCTCTCTCTCTCCATATCTACCTCTCCCTCCTTCCTTCCCTCTCTCCCTCCCTCTCCCCCCCTCTCTCAATATCCTAACCTTACTCCTTCCCTTTATATTTCTCTCTCTCTTCCCTATCCTTCTCTCTCACTCTCTCCTTCCTTCTCTACTCTCTATCTCACCATTATCTCTTCCTCTCTCTCAATCTCCCAAACCCCATATCGAATATCATAAACCTAATCCCTATACCCTATACAATTAACCCTATACCCTAAACCATGAACACTATCCCTCAACCCTCAACCTTATACCTTAAACCCTCAACCATCAACCTTATACCTTAAACCCTCAACCCTAAACCCTCATCCCTCATCCCTATAACCTATATCCTTAACCTTATACCCTAAACCCTAAATATTATCCCTCAACCCTATACTTAAACCATAAACCCTACATTCAACCTTGTATCCTACACCCTAATCCCTAAACCCAATACCCTCAACCCTATAACTAATATCCTAAGCAGTAATCCCTATACCTTATGCACTTAATCTTATACCCTTGAAACCCTGAACACTATACATCAACCCTCAACCCTATACATTAAACCCTAAACCCTACACTTGAAACCTTCATCCCTATACCCTATACCTTAACCTTATACCCTAAACCATGAACATTATCCATCAACCCTCAAACCTTAACCCTATAATTTAACTCTAAACCCTATATTTATCCTTTTTACCTAAACCTTAAACCAAAAACCATCAACTATAAACCCAATACCCTCAACCCTATACCCAGTATCCTAAACCCTAATCCCTATACCCTATACACTTAACCTTATACCCTCAACCCTGAACACTATCCCTCAACCCTCAACCCTATACCTTAAACCCTAAACCCTACACCTTCAACCCTCATCCCAAAAACTTATGCCCTCAACCTTATAACCTAAACCCTAAACATTATCCCTCAACCTTATACTTATACCATAAACCCTACATTCAACCTTACACCCTAAACACTAAACCCCAAACCCCCAATCCTAAACCCAATACCCTCAACCATATACCCTATACACTTAACCTTATACCCTCAACCTTGAACACTATCCATTGACCCTCAACCCTATACCTTAAACCCTAAACCCTACATCCTCAACCTTATACCCTAAACCCTAAACATTATCCTTCAACCCTATGGGTATGTGCAGGATCATGATGGGCCAAAAAGTGGTGATATGATGGGTATGTGTAGGGTATGTGGCTGACGACTTTTTTTTTACCCAAAATTGATGAAATGAAAAGGATTTTTAAATAATATTCTCAACTTTCCACCAATATAAATTATGATTTACTTTGAATTTAATAAATCATTATTATTCATTTTCTATTTGAATTGCAACTAAAGTCCTGATTGATAGGCTAGTTGAAAAACATCTATAGCTTTAAAATGGTATCACATTTTTTGAATCCGAAACATGTGTTACATTCTATGCTTCACATACTATAGGATTAAAATAAAAATTAATTTCATGAAGTTTTGACCAAGTTAAGGTGGTCAAACATACGATTTTTTATATTTTTTAAAATTTGTAATAAAAAAATTATAATTAATTATTAACTTGGAAAAAAATTACAAAAAATATGCATCACATCGGGACATGAGTCCTCTACTTATATCTAAAATATTATAAAAAAATATTATCATTTTATTGTGGTTAGGGTGGTCAGATAGACACCTACTTATTTTTCCCTGAGATTTAAGTAATACTGCATTGAAATTTCAAATGTTCACCAAATAGATTTTTTTTTTATAAATAAACCTAGTAGTTTAGAAACTACATTCAATTTACTACAGATTCTATTCTTACATATTTTGAAATAATATAGATAACTTATTCAAATTTTTACGTCAAGTTTCCTAACTCTGATTTTTCTGAATTTTTATCACCACTTAAGGGCTTGTTTTTTCCATGATGATCCTATACACACCCCTATACTTAAATGGTAAACCCTACAATCTCAACCTTAAACCCTACACTATAAACCCTATACATAATATCCTAAACCCTAATCCCTATACCCTATACACTTAACCTTATACCCTCAACCCTGAACATTAACCCTCAACCCTAGAACTTATACTTAAACACTAAACCCTACATTCAACCTTGTACCCTAAATCCTGAACCCTCAACCTAATATGTTGAACCATATACCCTATACACTTAACCTAATAACCTCAATCCTATACCTTAAATACCAAACCTTACACCCTCAACCCTCATAGGGGGAGAGAGAAAGAGGGAGACAAAGAGGGAGGGAGATGATAGATAGAGTTAGAGAGAAAGAGGGGGAGGGAGGGATAAAGGGAGAGAGAGGGGGAGAGAGGGAGGGGGAGAGAGAGGGAGGGAGATAATGATAAGTAGAGAGGGAAGGATAGGTAGAGAGAGTGGATATATAAAGAGTAGATAAGGAAGGAGAGAGGGAGGGAGAGAGAGGGAGGTGAGAGAGGTGAGATAGAGAGCAATAGAGAGTGTGGTAGGAAGTGATGGAGGCAGAGGCAGGTAGAGAGGGATAAGTGAGATAAAGAGAATTAGAGATATATAGAGATAGAGGGATAGGTGAGATAAATATAAGCAGAGAGAGAATGGTGAGATAGAGAGAAGGAGAGAGTTGGAGAGAGTGAAATAGATAATGGTGAGATAGAGATGAGATACTAAGAGAGAAAGATCAAGAGGGAGGAGGGAGAAGAGAGATAGAGTAGATAGGGGAAAAGGTAGGGGGAGACATAAGTGAGATATAGAGAGACAGACAAATAGATAGATAGAGAGAGGAAGAGGGGAGATAAAGATAATTAGAGAGGGAAGGAGAGGTAGAGAGAGATAGAGAGAAGTAAAGAGGGAATGAGGGAGGGAGGGAGAGAAGTGAGATAGAGAGGTTTAGAGAGAGTGGTGGGGAGTGATGCATGGAGAGGTAGGTAGAGAGGGATTAGGGAGATAGATAGTAGAGAGGGAAGGAGAGGGAGAGGTATAGATGGATAGAGTGGAAGGTGAGAGAGAGGTGAGATAGAGAGCAATACAAATAGAGAGGTAGGTAGTGAGGGATGGAGAGGTAGGTAGAGAGGTAGAGGAGATCTATAGATAAGTAGAGAGGGAGAGAGAGAGGGAGGGAGAGGTAGTGAGGGAGAGAGAGGTGAGATAGAGAGAAATAAAGAGCGAGAGAGTGATGGATAGAGAGGTAGGTAGAGAGAGGGAGAGAGGAGATAAATAGCAGAGGTAGAGAGAGAGGAGAGATAGAGAGAAGTGTAGAGGAAATAAGGGAGGGAGGGAAAGGTGAGATAGAGAGGTGTAGAGAGAGAGTGGTAGGGTGTGATGGATGGAGAGGTAGGTAGAGAGAGGGATTGGGAAGAAGAGAGGGAGAGAGAAGTATGGAGGGAGAGAAAGGGAGGTGAGAGAGAGAAATAGAGAGAGTGGTAGGGAGTCATGGAGGGAGAGGTAGGTAGAGAGAGAGAGAGGGAAGTACAGGTAGAGAGATAGAGAGAAGTAGAGAGGTAATGAGGGAGGGAGGGAAAGAAGTGAGATAGAGAGGTGTAGAGAGAGTGGTAGGGAGTGATGGATGACGAGGTAGGTAGAGAGGGAAGGAGAGGGAGAGGTATGGATAGAGAGAGTGTAAGGTGAGATAGAGAGAAAGAGAGAGAGAGAGAGTGACCACAAAGCTATGTCACACTTTATAAAGGAAACGGCCAACACTGATCCAACTTTTAAACTTGAATCATTAAAAAGTGGCATATATGTTTTGAATTTTGAAATGATGTAAACTAGTAAAATATGTATTTTTTTAGTATATTTTATGTTTGTATTTTAAAAATAAAAATAAAAAATTATTTTAAACTAGTTTTTAATAAATTAACACTATAATTTAGTTGCTGATAAAATGCTGAAAAATGAAGTTGCATGATACGTCAAACTTTTTATAGTAATTTTTTTTTTCTTTCAAATTTTTTGTGTGTATTTATAACTTGAAACTTTAGTGTATGAATATATTTTTTTCTAATTATGATAAATATATATATTTTTAAATAAATATTAAAATTTGCATGAATCAAAAAATAGTTGTATCCATTAGACGCCAACTTTCATATTAAATATTTATCTAAAATGGAAAAAATTAAAACCATCTTGAAATAGATTCTTTTAATTAGTGCATCATATTTTTTAAAAAAAGTTTAAATAAGTTTTAGTATTTTTCCTTGGCATGGTAATCAACCTAATATCTTGTGCTGATAACCTAATTTTAGTAAAAATAAAAAATAAAATATAAATAATAATTAAACTATTAAAATAAATATATTTTTGAAAACTACACTTATGGATCTAAAAAAGGGTATTTTTATATTTTTTTAAAAATGTTATTTACATTAGTAGGTGTGTATGTGTGTGAAATGTGGAAATTAATAGTAAATCAACACAAACCTTAATGAAATGAATTATATCAAAGATTTGAATCAAGTAAACCACTCTATTTTGCAGCTAAATTTTTTTTTTAAGAACGTCTCATTGTTCTCTATTCCCAAGGATTTATTAAAGTATTTGGCCCTTAGATTTTTATGTACACTATGGTTGTTAAAATGACAACTTGAGAAATGAGATAATATTCAACATGCAGGCCAATTAAGTTCCTACATGAAACTATATGATGAAAATGATGATGGATACTATGATGAATGGATAACGTTGTTAGATTATACAATGTAAAGGCTATGATATGAAGCTAGGGTGATTCTACATATGCTCAAATGCTAACGATGAATATGCTAATCTAAAATAAAACTATGATGCAATGCATGATATAAAATGCAACTATGAAGAAAAGTATGATTCTAAGATATAAATATGAAATAAAACATGATATGAAATGTAACTATAAGACTCCAAAATGCTTCAATTCTCAAATGATATTCCTGCATGATAACTCTACTCAAATGTGGATGAAAAATAAAATGGCAAAGGGTTGTATTTATAGGATTTTCCAAGCATCTTGTGAGGTGGAAATGATCGATGGTCCAGATTCAAACAAGAGGGATGAATGGCAGAGATGAAGAAAATCAAGAAGGTGTTCCCTTGACCAAAGACGACATGCCAAATGGATGGAGGAATCTCTTGACCAAAGACAACATGCCAAATGGATGGAAGAATCAAGTGTGTGAGAGAAAGACCATGTGTTTGAAAGTTTGTTGAAGAAGTGTGTGTAGAATAAGCCATTTGTTTGAAGATAATTCTAATTAAAACTTAGAAATATTTAATTTCTTGTGACCTTGGTGAGGTGGCATGAAAATTTGTAGACATGTGCTTGAATTCATAATTCGAGGTTAATGAAACTTAATTAAATAAAACAAGCTTATGGAAATTTGTTTATTTAATTAAATTAGAAGAATATGATTTTAGATTTCAAGAATTAAAAGATATGAACTATATAAATAAATTGAGAATTTATTTATACATAGTCAAATATTAATTAAATAACTAATATTTAATTAATTAAATGTCATGACCGATTTTAGGTGTATACATTTTCCCCTCTTTGAAGTAGTGTGTTTACATGTTGCTTCAAAGAAAAATTTGATATCGATGTCGAGGAAAAAAAAATTCAATACCCCAGACGTTGATTTTCAAATATTGATGGATATATGCCCCCTCGGGAGATAAATCAGTGAATTTTGGAATTTTTAGGATTTTTTGAAATTTTTGAAATTTTTGATGATTTTTCAATGATTTGATGATGATATCAAAATTTTATGATTCAAAAACAATTTATCTCCTAAAAAATGATGTTTAAGCCACCAGGTGATGAAATGATTAATTGATGCCTCATGTTTCCTCCTTGTGTTTTATGTTTGATGATTGAGTTCAGCTGATTGATTTGATGATGTTGATATGATAGTTGATGATTGACCTCATGATAGGTGAGGATCAATGATAGGATAATGATGATTGACCTCATGATAGGTGAGGATAAATGATAGGATAATGATGATTGACCTCATGATATGTGAGGATCAATGATAGATTGATGATTGTCCTCATGATAGGTGAGGGTCAATGGTAGATTGATGATTGACCTCATGATAGGCGAGGATCAATGATAAGATAATGATGATTGACCTCATGATAGGTGAGGATCAATGATAGATTGATGATTGTCCTCATGATAGGTAAGGATCAATGATAGATTGATGATTGATCTCATGATAGGCAAGGTTGATTGATAGATGAACCTCATGATAGGCGAGGTTGAATTGATTGATGAACCTCATGATAGACGAGGTGCATTGATTGATGATACTCATGATAGGTGAGGTGCATTGATTGATGAACCTCATGATAGGCGAGGTTGAATTGATAAATTGATGCTCACAAGATTTGATCAAAGTCTCACCAAAGCTGATTAAATTGATAGGCTAATTGATTTTAACTAATTGATGGGTTGATTGATTAATAAGATTTCTGATTTGTGATATGTTATGATCAAAGGAGGATTTTATAATTCTTTAGTCTAGGGAACACTTTCTAAATATGTGGGACATGATTTCGCATCTGGTGCAGGATGATTTTGATATTATCAATCGATGTGGTTTATCATCTTTGATTGATATGCCCTAGTATGGACCTCTTGATTTGAGACATTATGATACACTACCATTTTTGATATTTATGTTTCTCTTTATACCCTTGGATATCCTTGTACACTTTGACATTATGATTTTTAGGTTATATGGCATGTGGTGATGATTATGATCTATGTTTCTATATTATGTTTATATGATGATGATCATGATGATTATGATGGATGCATTTAATTTATATTTGATGATGATGATCATGATGATTGTGATGGATGTATTTGATTTCTATTATATATGTTATGTGATGTTCTATATGATGATGATGATATGATATGTTATGGATGCAAATGATGATGCAACTAGTGTGTTATGATTCTTATGATGTTTCATGAATGATGCTGATATGATGTATGTGATGGATCCTATTATGCCAATGAAATGTGATACATTTTATGTTTTTGTACTTTTCTAATACAAATAGATCATGCAATGAATGAATAAATAATGTATGAAATAATCACATGATGGTTCATAGTTCTATGTGTTTATGATGTTCATATGATGATAATCATGATGATTATGATGCTTATGTGATGATTATGTGATGTATACAATGATGATATGATAATGCATGATTAATGATTTTATATGCTTTATGGATTTATGAAAATGATGTTTTATGCTATGTGAGATGGATTTGATTATGGAAATGATATGTGATGATATGTAATGTTCATGTTGATTATGTATGGATGGAATGATAATGGGATCTAATGATTATGTGAATGATGTGTACGATGTTTTGTAATGATGAATTATGATTATGTAATGCAAATGATTATGCATAACTGAGTTTGCAAGACTTCAAAACATCTAGGGTCTTAAGCTTAAATGAGTGAATCTATCCAACTTCCAAGAGTTGTGGGAAGGTTATCATCAGTTGATTATTTGTTAAATTAAGCTTCACAAAACCTGACATATTTCCCAATTCTTTTGGAAATCTGAAGAGACTCACTCATTTAAGCTTAGTGAACCACTTTCTTAATGCAACTATATGAAATGATTTTGATTATGTAAATGAGATGTGATGCAAATATTTTTGTGTTTTCTGATGCAAATATTATGCTGTGATGTATGGATAATGAATGATGTCATAATGTTCTCTAATGTATGCAAATGATTATGCAACTGATGTGTTTTCTATATGAGAATGATGTGTTTTTGGTAATATCAAGTGTACTCAATCCATTAGTATCAGAGATAAAATAATTGTCGCAGCTTTGGAAATCCTATAGATACAAATGCAAGCTAACATGGATGCAATTTTCTCTAATCATGCAGATCTCATATGCAAAAGTTGTCATTCATAACAACTGATTTGTTGTGTTTTTTATCATCATTGAGCCTTTAAAATGCTGAAAGTGAGTACAAGCATCGATGGAATATTTAGACCATGATGACCTGAGTACTACTTCCATGATGTTTGATAGTGCAAGTTAACACAAGAATCTAAGTATAATTAAACCGAGATGACCCGAGTATTGCTTGCGTAAATAGACAAGAGTTAACTATTTTCCTATGCAAATTCAGAATGTCATTAGTGATACTTTGTAGAGCACGTCCCACAATAATTTGCATAGTAATAATGATCAAATCGTAGACAAAAGACAAAGAAAAACCATATTCCTTCCTAGCTCCTCTAGTGTGATACATCATCGAGGTGCTCTAGAGATATGATAACAAAAATCAAAGTACAACAATTGAACATTTATGTTTGACGTGATAAACTCATGATTCAGAAGGAACATCATCCATTTGAAGTTTTCTTTTGGCTTGATTGATTTGGATTTTTGATTTGGATGGTTGATGTGTTTCTGATGGTGATTGATGTTCAATGTTGAGTTGCACTATGATCATGTTTGTTGTGTTTGTCCTACTGTTGTTCATTTGTTGGTTCAATCTCAAAGTTTATTTCCCCTAGTGAGTTCAAGATATTGCCCCCAGTCTAGGGTGAGACATGACCACGATGCCAGGATATGTATATGAGAATTTCCAAGGATAGGCAGATTGATGGCAAAAGTGAATGGTGAAAGAAAATGGTCGGCATGCTAAAATAGATGGAAAAGCTAACCTATCACAAATAGCACCTATTGTCAGGTTTTTACTAGTTTTTATTGCACTTTTTCAAATTTTATTATTTTTTTTATTTCACTTTTTTAATTTTAATTTTTTTTGTTACCAAGATGCCTGTTTGCTAGGTTTTCATCAAGGAAACTATTTTTTCAAGACATTTTCTTATGTTTTTATATTTTTTCAGGACTTTTTTTGATGTTTTTGTATTTTTTTAGGACTTTTTAAGATGGAATGATATGATATGACTGATTGAAGGAACTAGATTCTCCACAATGGAGGTAATGTAACCATGGATAAATGATAGATCAAAATGAAATTTCACTACAAAAAATGTCACACAAGCAACATATCTCTTGTCGAAAGATGATAATGGTTGATTGAGTAAAATGTCAGGAATGATTGATTCCATAAGGCATGATGATGATAAGTACTTAGGATCACTAATTTCCTACTAAGTACGATAAGATTGATGATTTTTGATGATTGATTGAAAAAATATATGAGGATTGGATAATGTTTTATAGCTCGACTCAAATATGATTTACATGATAAGATTCAAGGTTGCAAAGGGACATGATGACACAAATTTTGATAAGCTAGGAGATATGGAATGGAATAATGCAAGGATAAGGATAATGAATGGGATGATCAAGATCAACTAGATAAGATAAGAACATAATTTCCAAGTACTTTTCCCCTATTCCTCATCAAGGCCAAGGAAAGGAAGAAAGGATGTATTTAGAAAAAATGATGGAATATGGATAAGGTGAAGGATATGATACATAAGATATGGATAAAGCATATAGGATAAGATATATGATGTTCAAGAAGATCCTTAACCTTGTCAACATCAAAGGTGGAAATGTAAGGAATGATAATATGGATGAAACTCCCCCCCCCAAGTGTAGAGTGCAAGAGGAATATGGAAAATAGGATATGGATGATAGGGAGATGGAGGAAGGACTTAAGCATCAAGTTTTACTACCAAATATTCCTTTAATAAACCATGGAAATGGGGATTAAACTCATAAATGTTGGCCTATTAAAGGTATGATGGAAGAAATAAGGACTTATCCATAGGTCTAGATTAAAGGAGAATAATGAGGGATGAATGTTGGGTAATGTATAGGAGGTGGGAAGGCTTGCTGATGGATAGAAGGAAAGGATTGCAAGGTCAAAATTGGCACACACCTTGAAGGGTGGTTGAGTGATGGAGGAAAAATGGATTTGGAAGGTGAAAGGTTTTTAAATCGAAGATTGGAGAAAGCTTTTGGTTCAGCAAATTTGGGTGCCAATTTAGATTTCATTGCTTCTATGAGAATTATAGGAATCCACATGATTTTTGACTTTGATATTTGATTTATGGGCCTTTGTGGCCTTTGAGATTTTTCTCTTTGATTTATGGACCTTTGTGGTCTTGGAAATTTTTCTTTTTTCTTTGATGGTCCTTTGTGGCCTTTTAAAATTTCCTTTTAATTTATGGACCTTTATGGTCTTGGAAATTTTTATTTTTGCTTTGATGGGCCTTTGTGGCCTTTTTTATTTTTCTTTTGATTGTGGATCAAATTTTCTTTTATTTTTGCATGCCTCTTCGAGGAGACATGTTGATCCTTTGATACATGTGAATTTTGATTTGGAAGCTTTTGACATTTGGAACCCAAATTGCTTCCAAGAGCAATAGGAGAGATGGATGGAGATGAATGGTATGGAGGTATCATGGATGAGTTGCTAGAGGTAGAATTTTGAAAGGGAATCAAGGATGTGTGCCTTTTTTGTTCTTAAGGAATAGGATATGGACCTAGGATAGATGGAAGGTTTGATGGACTAGGATGAGGACCTAAGATAGATGGAAGGTTTGGTGGATTAGGATGAGGACCTAAGATAGATGATAGGTTTGATGGACTAGGAAACTTAGGTGTATAACCAAGGCCATGGTAATATGGGTTTTATTGAGAAAAAAGAGGTTCTAGGATACCTTGTTCATGAAGGCCTAATCCTTTGCCTTCATAGTTCATACTTTGACACATTCGTTTACCAATGGGATATGTATTGTTTGTGAAACAAGATGCAAGTCCATTTTGGGGAGGATATGATATGGATGAAAAGATAGGTGTTGGAAGTAAACCAAAGTAGATAAAGGTGGAGGATCCCAATTTGTAGGTGTGGGGTTCATGGATAGCTTGTATAGGTGTGATAGGATCTTGACATGGGGGTGATGGAGTGTTTTGATATTGACTTTGAAAAGGATCATGAGGTGTAGAAGATGGAGTAGCTTGCTCTTTATTAGGTGTGGAATCATCATGTAGTGGTGTGAAAGGCATATCTTGATCTTGAGAAGGATTAACATCCCCCTGGAATGAAGGGATATCCTTGGATGGAAGCCTATCTTGATCTTGATGAGGAAGGGAATCATGAGATTTTGTAGAAAGCATATCTTGATCATTAGATGGTAGGACATCATTAGATAGGATGGAAGAAATATCATGCTCCTAAGATGCAATGGAATCATGAGATGGTATGGATTCATCAGATGGAGTGGAAGAAAGACTTGGAAGAATATTTTTCTTTTGATATGGAAGGGAGTCATCGTGGATGAAAAGTGAAAGGAGGGGATCATCATAAAATTCTTGAGAGATTCAGTCTTGGTAAAAGATTGGAAGAACTTGTGGAATTTTGGTATCATTGGATGAAGTGGAAAGAATGTTGTGATCTTGAGGTGTAGAGGAGTCTATGACAGCATGGTTTATACTGAGAGATTGACATGAATCATTGGATATAGAAGATATGATAGAAGAAAGTGGTTGGATGGCATTGTTAACTTGAGTGAAAGAATACTGAGATTTATTTTGACTTATGGGAGATGAAGATAGATGCATGACATGGTAATATTGTTCAATATCATTTGTATTTGAGGACTTTGATTTGGGCTTCTCATTTAAATTTTTCAATAATTTAAAGATATTGAACTTGGATGATGTATTTATTAGTGGAGAAGGTATCATGTCTAGACTTTTATCAAAGGAATAAGAACAAATGTCTGGCAGAAAATATCTCTCTATGGTTTCTCTTTGTATGTATTGGATTTGTTGTTGAAGGCTTTGCATTTTTTGAGTTAAAGCATTCAATTGATCATCCTCATCTATTTCAGCCATGGTTGTTTGAGTTTCAATTTCCTATTCTTTGAGTTTATGCTTTTTGGGATCTTGTTAAAATGGGCATACAAGTGTTATAGTTTTCACTAAACTTTTGATCTTTGTTTGGAGAAGTGCCAAGGATTACAACTAAGTCAAATAGAATGACAAATTCTAATGAGACTAAGTTTGATTTGACTATATAGATTCATTTCATGATGAAAGGATGATAAATTCTGATGATGAAACTAGACTTAATAATCAAAGGTGTGATAAATTTGATGATTTTGGCACTTTGAAATGTTAGATCTTGGTTTAGGTTAGATAATTCCACTTGTAGAGGTCAAATTTAACAAGTTTAGACTCTATGGTACCTAAGGAATGATTTTGGACTTGAGAAGATTCTAAAATTTTGGTTCAAACGGTGGAACAAGGGACAAGTTTAACTCCCAAGTTTTGCATTTAATGGATGCGCTAAAATAGAGCTTGGATGCACTAAAATATTTGAAAGATGCATTAAAACAGAGGATGGATGCACCATAAAATTGCATAAATGTGCTATAAGATTGCCTGAATGTGCTAAAACAGAGGGTCAATGCACCAGAATATTGCACAGATGCGTTATAACAACAGTTGGATGCATTGGAAAAATACACATATGTGCTAAAAGATTAACTACATGCACTGGAATAGGGGACAAATGCTCCATATTTTTGCATAGACGCACTATAATAGTAGTTGGATGTGCTGGAAAAATACACAGATGCACTACAAGATACAACAGATGTGCTAAACTGGAAAAAATGATGCAGTTTGTTGGAAATTTGTTTGATTTTTTGAATTTTCCAGTTAGAGACTTGGTTGTTTCAATGAATGTTTTTCTGAATCAAGGTTTTCACTTTCAACATGTGATGTTATTTTGTTTGAAATTGGTTCAAAAACACATTGTTAAAGACACATCAAGCATGTACAACTTAGGCTGTGTAGGACTATATTTGTTGAATTCCCGTTTGGATTTTACTCCAGCTACACTTACTTATAGTGGATGATTAGATGCTTGACCCCACTGGCTCCCCTCCATGACACTCACTTCTATGAGGCATCCAAGCATCAATACCCATGAATCTCCCATGGCATATTTTACATCTCTACTAAAAGTCGCAAGAATGTGGGACTGCTTCAAAACAACTATTCTTGCACCAACAAATAGATTAAGGATTTTGGCCTTGCTACAACAAAGGGTTCTAGTATAGGCATTCCATTCATTAGGGATCATCCATGTGGAAAGAGACCATTATTTCCCTTCTTGTTAGAACAATCCTCGTGATACTTGAACTTTCCCCAAGTACCCACATTTATATCCTGGTTGGAAATCGCTTGGCTTTAGCATGTTGCCGGTTGGGTCGTTCCCTTGGGTGATCAATTTTTCCCACAAGGCAGGCCCTCTAAGGATAAAACAAAAGTGAACTGGTCTAGCTTTTTGGTCACCCAGTTAAGGGGAGAGTGTATGCCTACCATTCATCAAGCATGAAATGCATGGTGTTCTTTATCCTTTCTAATTAAGCTAGATGCCTATCTTAAGCAAAAGAAAGCATTTAAATAACTCCAACCCATGCATAAATCATCAATAGTTTGATAAATTTTTCTTTGACCAGCATATAAAAGTACCTACAAGCAGAAAACATAAATCAGTTTTTGAATTTTGCAATTTTAAACCAATGTGCTAAAACAATCATCACATGCACTAAAACATCTATGCACTACAAGAACTAACCAATGCGTTAAAACAACTACTCAATGCACTAAAAGAACTAATGAATACACTAAAATAGATAATGAATGTGCTAAAACACTACCTGTATGTGCTAAAACATTCGGTGGATGCACTAAAGGAAATGCCAAATGCACTGAAACAAAACCCAGATGTGCTGAAATAGAAGTCGTATGCACTGAAATATTTGTCGTATGCATTGAAAGAACTAACAATTGCGCTAAAGCATCACGTCCAGCCTATTTACAAGAAATTTTCCAAAAAAAAATTAGAAATGGGGTATAGCCCCATGGTGGGAACCATTTTGTGTGTGTGTGAAATGTGGAAATTGTTAGTAAATCAACACAAACCTTAATGAAATGAATTATATCAAATATTTGAATCAAGTAAACTACTCTATTTTGTAGTTAAACAAATCTTTTAAGAACGTCTCATTGTCTTCTATTCCCAAAGATTTATTAAACCATTTGGCTCTCATATTTCTATGTGCACTATGGTTGTTAAAATGACAACTTGAGAAATGAGATAACATTCAACATGCAGGCCAATTAAGTTCCTACATGAAACTATATGATGAAAATGATGATGGATACTATGATGAATGGATAATGGTGTTAGATCATACAATGTAAAGGGTATGATATGAAGTTAGGATGATTCTACATATGCTCAAATTCTAACTATGAATGTGCTAATATAAAATGCAACTATGATGCAATGCATGATGTAACTAAGGGTTATTTTTAGGTTTGATTAGATGTTAATAAATCAATATAAATCACAAAACCCAAAGCAATTACAAAATACAATGGAAGTTAAAACAAAGAAAAATTATACCTATAAATTGCCGAGGCTTCCATGATTCACTTTTGTAACACCTTCTAGCTTGCTGGATGATGTGTTGCCCTTAGATTCAATGTGCGAGCAATCTAGAAATACAAGTCTAATTCCTACACCAAGCTTTGAAGGATTTGATCAAAGTCTAAATGCCTAATGTCTATGACAATATGAATGAAATGCCTATGCCTAAATATGCCAGAATAACAATGTAATTCATGAAAGTGTAAGCCCTTTTTGTAATCAAAAAATGAGAGGGAAATGACATTTTATAGAAAATGCCATTTTGAATGGACGTACGAGATTAACTGTTGACAGAGACCTAAAATCAGAGGCTCAAATTAAATTTTGATAATCCCTAATTAGGGTTAGGGAAAAATCATTAAGCGAGTGTTTGAGATTTCATCTAAGAGAATCGAATCAGCGGTGGAGAATAAACGAGACAATTAATTAGAAAAATAAAGATTTTTGAAAATCAAGAAGATAAAGATTTCCTGATTTATGAGATTCGAAAAATCGAGAAGATAAGAGATGAACTGAAGATGAGATTTGGAAAATCAAGAATCTACCTGATTACTTGATTTTTAGAAGATTAGTTACCATTTTGAATTAAATTAATTCAAAATATGGATTTTGTGAGACAATAAATAATCTTTTTCAGATTATTTACCAAAATGGACTGACAGTTAAGAAAGTGATGACCTTTTAAATAATTTCATTTATTTAAAATGAGAGGAATATTAATTTTGACAATTAAATAATTAAAGATAATTATTTAATTTAGCCGATATGATTAATAATTAAATTCATTCATTCATTCATTTAATTATGACAGTTAGTGACATATTAAATAAATAAATAACATTGATTTACTTAATAATTAGGAAGAAATAAATGACGAAGGGTAATTAAATAAATTAAGAAATTTATTTAATTAAGGGAAGACTTAGACAATTAATGACGTATTTAATAAATAAATAGGATTTATTTATTTAATAATCATGGGGAATAAAAGGACATGAATTAATTAAATAATTATGAATTATTTAATTAATATACGAATGTGGACCAAGGACATAATTAAATGTCATAATTATGCTAGGATGAAAGTGGTAAAAATGAAGCTTGCAGGCCTAGGTCATTTTTAGGTGTCTACATTTTGCTCCTCTTTGTCATAATGTAGCATGTCGCATTGTGACAAAGAAAATAAGTCAAAGATATGCCCCAATGCAAAATAAGATAAGAATGACGAGGAGGATTGCAATATGACCCCTCGAGAGGACAGATAGGTTCCAAGAACACGGGTGTGCTCTCAAAATTGATGAGAAGACTTAGAATATGAAGAGACAAAGGAATGTTAGTGCAAAAGATATGGATGATGAAGATGCAGACTAGATGAAAGAATCCTTCAAAACTTGCAGTAGGAATTTAATATTTATTGCTCTTAATCATCATTGGGTGGTAAAAATGACACAAATGAACAACAAACACCATGATATGACATAGACCAAGGTGTGCAAGGTCATCCACTTGAAAAACAGATAGTCATAGACAAGGAATGTCCTAACTAATACTAAGGGTCATGTTGCCCCAGTATTTTTGTCGAGACAATCCACAAACAGCAGTCAAAGAAAATAAAATAGGCTAGGAGACGTCATTGCACCTCTAAATCCTTCATGGGACATCCTCGAGGTAGCTAGTAACATGACCACAAAGAAAAGACAGCAAAAAGATAAGAAAAAAATAGAAAAAATAGTCAAAATATAAGACAAGATGGACCAGAAAAATTAACAGCCATTTAATTTTGTTTGCCAATGTTTGTTTTCCAAAGATTGAATTCTTGTCGGTTTGATAGTTTTGACAGTTTGAGAGCTTTGCCAATTTGACGGTGTTGACAGTTTGACAAGGCCTATTGTCAAGAAGGACACATCCTAAAAAAGGAAAAGGAAATTTTGACGAGGTCCAAATCCAAGAAAGACACATCTTGAAGAGGACCAAAGAGTGATGAGATTGACATTGTTTTGACTAATATGTTTTGGCAAGTTGATTGATGTTGACTGTATGATTGATTGGCTTATGTTGTCTGATTTTGACCAATTTTGACGTTGGCATTTCAAATGACTGTCTTGTGTCTGCGTTTGACTATGTCTGACTTATTTGATTGATGTGACGATTGTGACAAATGCCATAATTTTTTTTGGACCAACCTAAAAGGACTGACCTAATGTCTCGGGGACTCATCGACTAATGGCCTTGCCTACGTAGCAAATGCGCAAAGACAACGTAGTTCGACAATGAAATGGACTGACTGACATGATTGACTTTGACTCCATTTTTAGGATTTTGACATTGATTTGGATGTTTTTGTGTTTTTCTTTAGGACATTTTATAATTTTTAGGTCTTTCTTCAGGACATTTTATGATGTTTTTGGTCTTTCTTTAGGACATTTTATGATGTTTTTGTCTTTTTGTCATTTATGATTTTTTTGGATTTTGACGTTTAAGAGGATCATGACAAATGCATATGACTGATGCCTACACATGAGAATCCAAGGACAAACATGATTGTGCCCCTAGTCAAGCTGAATACCAATTGATAGGTGATGACAACATTGTTTGACATGGGAAGGATGCATCCCAAAATAGTGCGAGGATGATGATGATAATGTGATGAAAGTATGGAGGTCTACAGTCAGGCTAGGAATGCAGTCAAGTAAAATTTTGGATAATGTGCTTGTATGGATTAGACTCGTTGCATTTGGAATGACTTGGTTAGGACTAGATGGGATGATGATTATCCTTAGACCGTTTGACAAGGGAAAGCCAAGATAGGTGACAGGCATGAAAGGATAGGGGGTGGCCTTGGTAAAGGATGGGAGACATGAGACTAAGGGAATTGTCATATGATTTTCAAGGACTATGTCGTATAAGGACAATAAGACGATGACGGTCAATGACATGATGTTTCATGAATCGTATATCACCAAAGGATAGGCATGTCGAGATTTTTCCCAAAGCATGATTTATGTGTGCCAGTTTTATGTCAAGAATGAGGTAAGTGGGAAAAATGCATGGAAATGATAGGGCTTAGATGGAAGTCAATTTCATGAGGAAGGCATGGGAAAATGAGACGACTTGCCCCCAAGTATAAAATTCTGCATAGACGGTTATTTTACACATGACGCCTGTTTGCCAGGTTTTCATCATGGTACTTATCCAGGGCACTTGTTTGCCAAGTTTTCACCATTGGATGAAATTTTTTTCTTTACTATTTTTTTGACTTTTTGATTTTTTTGGTGTCACCAAGATGCCTGTTTGCTAGGTTTTCATCAGGGTGACAATTTTTTACATTTTTCATTTTTTTTTGTATTTTTGATTTTGCAGATACCCTAGATGCTTTAGTTAACCACTGACTGTTCTGAATCCACTAATGGTGCTGATGTAGAGATTGGTGCCATGATATGCCAATAATGCCCTTGCTGAAGGAGTTGTCTTGTCAGGATCGTAGCACTTGTATACAACTGATTGATGTCATTGTGGTCCTTTCTGATACTAGAGTTGGCCTTATCAGAATACGCACATCGCGATAGAGTGCCATGATAGTCCTTGCGGTAAAGAATTGATGCCAAGATGTGACGGATTTGTGACATGGGATCATTGGACTTTAGATGAGATGTAGGGTTATGACAAATGATGGTAGACATGGAAAGATTTTTTGGATGTTTGGATGAATGACTTTTTATTTTCCAAACTTGGGATGGTGGATGATGGATTTTGGAGGGATGGTGTTTGGAATCAAAAATTTTATATGCCTTGATTGATGACCATTTTGAAGGAGGTGGACATGTGTTATATGTGGGAGTCCTCTTGTCTTGTGGCTCCACATTGTGATTGACTTTTGTATTTGACTTGGTGTCTTTGTTTGATCCATCTTTCTTTGGGATCCATTTTAATTTCATTTGTCTGCTTGCCCTTTTGTTTGATTCAATGGCCTTTAACATTTGATTTTGATCTTTTGACTTGTAAGACTTTTATTTTTGTTGGTTCCAAAGGGAAGGTTTATTTATGATAGAATGACGGTTCATGGTGTGGGTGGAGGGGGTGTTGGCAACAATCTTATGACAAGGATTTCTCATGGACTCCATTTTGATGTTTGTATCTAACAAAGTTGCCCCCAGTATTGAAAGTTTCCCCTAGTATTGAGGAGGTACCACTAACATCGTTTGATTTACTAACTGAGGAATAACCAAGACCTTGATGTATGTAATTTGCCTGAAGCTGTATTGGTTCTAGAATTCCTTGCTTGTGTATGCCTAGTTCTTTTCCTTGATATTGCATGCTTTGACAGATTCTGTTTGTGATGGGGTATTTGTTGTTTTGAAAGCAAGATGCTAACCCATCATTAGGTACGTGGATACTATCACTTGTAATATTTTCGTCTGCAAGAAAGCCTGCTCTAACAAAGATAGATGACCCTAGTTGATAAAGTGTCTTAGCTTCATTGTCATGTTGGGCATATTCCTGACTGATATCTTTGGTCTGATCATGTGACATGTCAGGTTCAGATGATTCTATTGGTTCTTCCAAGGAAATGTCGAAGCCATCATTATGTTTAGTGTCATAGAGTCCAATGATTTTAGCTATAAATTGATCATATGCAAGCATGTCCCTAGTGGAAGATTCTTGTTCTGGAGGAATATCGTCTATGTGTCCCATGGAGGCAAGTGTCTCATTGTGGGAAGTGTCAATAATCGAGGCCTTTACAAGGTCAGCAAGTGTTTGATCATGAATGGCATAAAAATCAAGGAGTGGATTGTTTTGGACTTCTTGGTCAATGGTAGGGTCTTGGTCAGAGATGGGGTTGTCATGGATTTGGACTTCTTGGTCAATGATGGGGTCTTGGTCAAAGATGGGGTTGTCATGAATTTGGACTTCTTGGTCAATGGTAGGTGTACTTTGGATGTCATGATTGTCTTGAAGGAATCCTTGAATGGAGTTTAAGATAGGGTCATGGGATGGACTACCATGTTCTTGACATGAGCGTGACATTATAAGGTCATGCTTTGGGCTTTTGTCTTGACATGTATTCTTAGGTTTACACAATAGGATTTGACTTTGAGTAATGATAGAACTTTCATGACTAGATGTGGCTTGTGAGGGGATGACTTGAAAAGGATTAATGAATGATAGACTAGGATAGGACGTGGGGACTTGGACTGGACTAGCATGTGAAGGACTAGGATAGGACATGGGGACTTGCATTGGACTAGTATGTGAAGGACAAGGGTATGACATAGAGACTTGGACCAGATATGACATGGAGTCTTGGAGTGGATTAGGATGTGATGGCATAGGATGTGACATGGGGACTTCGACCGGATATGCCATGGAGTATTGGACTAGATTAGTGTAAGGTTGACTAAAATAGGACGTGGAGACTTGGATTGGATCGATATGGTATGATGTGGGGACTTGACATGAGCTGATAGATGGTTGATAGGGCATGTAGACATTGATAGGATTGATAGGTGAAGGACTAGCATATGACATGGAGACTTGGAATGGACTAGTGGACAGTTGGTTTCCCTTGTCAAAGTTAGGATAAGGGTGAGTAATGGATGTTTGTTGTGGACTAATGTCATGAATGGTATTAGGTGAATTTTGGTAGTGAGGGTAGACGGATGGAGGAATAGGACTGATAGGTTGTTGGTACAAAGGACATTGACTTTCGACTTGGATAAATTATCTCCTAAAGTCTGAGGCTTCTTGGTATTGACCTCTACAGAGTAATTCGTATTCAACTTTACTAGCAAGCCTATCAATATGTTGGTGAAGGGAAGACAAGGTGGTGGATGTCATGATGTTATTAAATGCACTATGATAATGATGTTTGTCTAAGGGAAATGACTAATGCAAGGTGATAAAATTGGTCAAGAAAGGATACCAAATGCCAAGGTGACAATGAAGATGTTGACTAAGGAAAATGACCAGTGCCAAGTCTAGATGCCAAATGAGGACTATGATGGACAATGCAAAGTCTAAGTTCAAAATGAGGACTGAGACTATTTTTTTTTATGTTTTGTTGAAGATTTTGAGTTGTCTAAGGTCAATTGTTTGTGTCCAGATTTGTGACTGTTGTGTATATTGTTTGAAAATCCAGAAAAACACTTGACAAGCACAATGTTTTAGTGTAAGCAAGCATACATAAAACACGTATAATCCTAGGTTAGTCCAGGACAATATTCACTAGATTCCACGTGCGTTTCCCCAACTGCATATCTGTAGCGTGTGAATTCAGAAGCTTGGCTACACAGGATCCCCCTTACAATATACTCTTTTCTCAGGCCAACCAAGCTTCCAACCCCCATGAAACTCCCATGGCAGATTGATCACCTCTACTAAAGATTGCGAAAGTGTGGATGCCTTCACACCGACCGGTGCTACGCTAGCAAATAGAAGGTTTTTGGCTTACTACACAAAGGTGTTTAATTCGGGACCCCTGTTCGAGTGGCCATACATGGGGCAAGAGATTAATCACCAATTAGGTGGCACTCCAGCCTGAAGAGGTTAAGCTCAATAGGGTTTAAGGGAGTACTACTCTGTCTGTATGATACATCCGCACTCGTAATCTTAGGTTTTCCCTTAAGATTCACATTTATATATCGATTGGGGTAGCTTGGCCTTGCCTCCATTGCCAGTTTGAGTTGTGTTGGGGTGATGAAATCTCCAGGCAAGCCTAATTTCTAGAGTTAGTAACCGTTTCTCTTACACCTAAGATTGCCTGAAAGCGCAAGGGGAGAGGATACTCTGATAGACTAAGTCGTGGGGTTAATAACATATAAAAACGGGTCTAGTTTTCTGATCACCAAGTTTTCACAAGGTGAGAGCATACTCACCTACCATTTTGCAAACACACTCAGACATAGTAGAAAGACAAGTTCGTTTTAATTGCACCAAAAGGAAATGTGTATTATAGTAAGAAAAAGACAAGCACATTGTTTTGATGTTTAGTCTTTGACGTTCGAACCTGCAAGACCACTCATTAGTAGTTTGATAATGATCTTCGACTATCGATCTGCAAAAATAGTTAGATGCATCATTTTTGTCCACTTGATCCAATGTGTCCTTTGAAGTGTTTATTTTCTGTACATGCACAAAACCAACAACAAACCCTAACAAGATACTTGATCACTACTATTAGAGGGTTAGCTAAACAAGACAAATCTGATTTTTAGAAATTGTTTTGACAATAAAAATAAAAATACAGAGAATAAAGTTTGTCTAAAATCTCAAGAGGTTTCCAAAAATGTAAGTAAATCAGAAAAATTTGCTGTTTTGCACCTGAAATTATTTTTTTATGAAAAATCATAAAAAAATTAAAAAAAATACAAAACAACTCCAAAAATTCTGATTTTTGGATTGGAGTTGTTTGATGTCATCTCAAATCTGCAAAAAAAAAAAATTGTGAGTAGATCTATAACCGTGGGTGAGATATAATCAAATCTTTTTTAAACCCCAATTTTAAAAGATCTATTGTTTGACTAATAATTGCACATTAAAATTTAAAAGATAAAGAACAGACCCCTATTAAAATTTAGAGAGCTTTCCATAAATGTAAACATATCTAAAAAATTCAATTATTTTCTCTTGAAATTAATTTTTCATGAAAAACAGAAATTTTTTTTATAAAAACTTAAAAATAGATCCAAAAATTATGATTTTTGGAATGAAAGCGCGTAATGTTGTCCCCAAGCTGCAAAATTTTTTTTGTGAGAATATACGTAGCCCTTTGAAAGTTATGGTCGAATCTTTGGGAACTAGGGCTTTATCCAAAATGATGCCAAACCTGCAACAAAAAACAAACAAAATCTGCAACAAAAAGAAACCAACTCCAAAAATTGCTCTTTTTTTCAAATAAAATTCCCTAGAATCAATGGTTAAGATTCAAAATGGCAACTCTCAATTAGGGTTAGGGAAAAATGCCCAAATGTGTGAATAAGATTTAATTAAATAAATTAAATCAAGAATAAATGTGACAGTTGAGATGAAATTAGCAAAAATCAGAAGATAAGAAGATGGGATTTTAAAAAATTAGTAATTTTAGAAATTACTTGATTTGTAGAAGAATATTTCCATTTTGAATTAAATTAATTCAAAATATGGATTTTGTGAGATAATGAGTAATTGATTTTTGAAATTAATTACTAAAAGAAGAATCAGTTAACTATGTGAGACATTTTTAAATAAATTGTTTTATTTAAAAATAAAGAAGTGTCACATACAACAATTAAATAATTAAAAATAATTATTTAATTTAGAAGAAGTGGTTAATTAATTAAATAAATTAGCAAATCTATTTAATTAAAAGAGAGGATTTAGGAATTAGTGACATTGAATAAATATATTAAAATATATTTATTTGATAATCAGGAGGACATTAATGACAAAGATTAATTAAATAAAATGAGAACTTTATTTAATTATGAGTTGACTTTAGATAATTAGTGACGCATTAAATAAATATGATTTATTTATTTAATAATTAGGAAGAATAGAAGACCCTGAATTAATTAAATAATTGTGAATTATTTAATTAATAGTTGAAGATGGGTTAGGAACATAATTAAAGTGTCATAATTATGCTAGGACGAAAGTGGTAAAAATGAAGCTTGCAAGCCTAGGTCATTTTTAGGTGTCTACACATGATATAAAATGCAACTATGAAGCAAAGTATGATTCTAAGATGTAAATATGAAATAAAACATAATATGAAATGTAACTATAAGACTCCAAAATGCTCCAATGCTCAAATGATATTCCTGCATGATAACTCTACTCAAATATGGATGCAAAATACAATGGCAAAGGGTTGTATTTATAGGCTTTTCCAAGCATCTTGTGAGGTGGCAACGATCGATGGTCCGGATTCAAACAAGAGGGATGAATGGTGGAGATGAAGAGAGTCAAGAAGGTGTTCCCTTGACCAAAGATAACATGCCAAATGGATGGAGGAATCTCTTGACCAAAAACAACATGCCAAATGGATGGAAGAATCAAGTGTGTGAGAGAAAGACCATATGTTTGAAATTTTTTTTAAGAAGTGTGTGAGGAATAAGCCATGTGTTTGAAGATAATTCTAATTAAAAATTATAATTGTTTAATTTTATGTGATCTTGGTGAGGTGGCATGAAAATTTGTAGACATGTTCTTGAATTCCTAATTTGAGGTTAATGAAACTTAATTAAATAAAACAAGCTTATGAAAATTTGTTTATTTAATTAAATTAGAAGAATATGATTTTAGATTTGAAGAATTAAAAGATATGAACTATATAAATAAATTGAGAATTTACTTATACGTAGTCGAATATTAATTAAATAAATAGTATTTAATTAATTAAATGTCATGACCAATTTTAGGTGTATACAGTAGGAGTTACTAAAACTTCAAGTTTTTCAAATAATTTTAATTTTTTGGTAAATTAGACTCAAAGTGGTGTTTCATACATTTTTAGCCAACAATTTTAGTTGGAAAATTTATGGAAGTGTCTAAATCAGCTAGAATGAATCTTACTAGATCATATGTTTGACCAAAATTGATTTTTAGTTAGAAATACTTAAATTCAGTTGTGCTGATAAGTTGGTTGAAAGTGTGACACAACTTTGTGCTTTTACCCTGGTAGGCAATGATGGATGGATATGTAGGTAGAGAGGGAGAGGGGAGATATAGATAAGTAGAGAGGTAGGGAGAGGTAGGGAGGAGAGAGAGGAGAGAGAGGAGAGATAGAGAGAAACAAAGAGAGTGATGGAGGGAGAGGTAGGTAGAGAGAGGGAGAGAGGAGATAAATATAAGTAGAAAGGGAAGGAGGGGTAGAGAGAGGAGATATAGAGAGATGTAGAGAGGGAATGGAGGAGGGAGGGAGAGGTAGGAGAGAAAGGTAAGATAGAGAGGTGTAAAGAGAGATATTGGTAGGGTAGATAGAGAGGTGTAAAGAGAGATATTGGTAGGGTGTGATGGATGGAAAGGTAGGTAGAGAGAGGGATTGGGAGATAGAGAGTAGATAGGTGAGAAGAGAGGGAGAGAGAAGTATGGAGGGAAAGAGAGGGAGGTGAGAGAGAGGTGAGAGAGAGAGAAATAGAGAGAGTGGTAGGGAGTGATGAAGGGAGAGGTAGGTAGAGAGATGGAGAGAGGAGATAGAGATAAGTAGAGAGGGAAGGAGGGAGAGAGATAGAGAGAGGGAGGGAGGGAGATAGAGATAAGTAGAGAGGGAAGGAGGGAGAGAGAGAGAGAGAGGGAGGGAGGGAGATAGAGATAAGTAGAGAGGGAAGGAGGGAGGGAGGGAGAGATAAGTGAGATAGAGAGAATTAGATGGGGAGAGAGAGAGGTTGAGAGGTAGTTCTTGAGCTCAAGGGAGAGAGAGGTCTAGAGTATAAGGGATAAACAATGAGTGAGATACAAAGAGAGAGAAATAATATAACTTGATGATTACTAAAATTTGACCTCTTGATTACTAAAATTTGACTAAGTCTGAAAATTTGTAAGATCTTTCAAAAATTAAAACTTGCATTATAACTCCTAGAGATCTGAAACCACTCTCAAACACCCCAAAACTATATACATGAAATATAACTTAAAGTATAAGGAACCATATACATTTACTTTCTTATACTTAAATTTTTATTTCATTTATATAGTTTCTCTGAAAGATAACAAGAAGAAAGAGAAAAAAAATAGAAAAAAAAAATCAATGTAGACCAAAATGTGAGCACATTATAACATACACACTTTGTCAATGCATTCACAAAATGAAAGTGTGTTATAATGCACTTACATTTTTTATTGATTTGGGAATCCCTAAGCCTTTTTCTTGGATTTTCTTTGGATTTCCAACCCAAAGGGTTGGAGTGCCTTCCCAACATCCAAAGACATGTTTTTGCATATTCTACAAAATTTTACATAATCTTGTTCATGCTAACCGTTAGTTTTGCATGTGTTTTAAGGTCGAGTAAATCAAACACCTGGATAATTTAGGCTCTCTCTTAACTATTTAATGATGTAATTTTTTTCATATTTTGACAATGTTAAGGCTTTCATATTTAATTTCTTTTGTTTGTGTATCTATTTTTTGTCAAAAACCAGTTTTTGGTATTGTTTACTTTATTTTTTAACCTTACATTGAAATTTCAAATAAATTACATTTTTTAAACTAGACTCCATTCTACACATATTCAAAAAAAATTGATTTTTGATTACTTCTAAAAAATTATAGGGGTAGCATGACCAAAATTCTATTTTTTAGGATGTTTCCACTTTGAAAATTAGTAAAAAATCAATTATTGATTAAAAAATATCAAAATATCAAGCATAAGATACATGTTGTTAGCTAATTTCTCACCGAAGCAATTTTAAAAATTCCAAAAAAATGTTAACCTTTTGAGGGAGCCACTAAAAGATGGTATGTTATGTTTTTTTGACATAAACAACACCAATTTTTGTGGCTCCCTTTTTTGAGCCCCTTAATCTCTACCATTTAAAAAAAATATAGTAGTTTAGAAAGTAGACTTGGAGCACTACGAACATTGTTTTTGTTACACCTTAATATTTTGAGTGTAATTATCCTCATTTTCTCATCCAAGGTTAGTATTTTCCTAATTTTAGAAAAAAAGTGACCACTTAATACCCCTTTTTGGCCCCCCATATTTTTGCACTTACCCACATACATTTATACATTTTCTCTTAAAGGGACATGACCCTTATGGGGCACCTCTTACTTATCCTCCTATATTGGCCTTAGGTTCCACAATTCTCATCAATAGCTTGCAATAGGTTTTGGTGTTGTCTTGTGACCTTGTTGACAACATTCCCCCTTTTAAAATAATTTCTTGTCCTCAAGACATTTTGTTGACTTCCTAGGAAGAATGTGTTTTCATATGACTCTTAGTTGTATGATTGTAGTGCCTCATTGTTGTGTTACTTGTTGTAGGAATTTTATGTATCCTCTAGTGTTGAAGTTTGTTTCTTTTTCCTTAGAGAGACTACTATGTATCTAGATCTATTATTCTATGCTCTTTTCTTCCCCCAAGATTCCAATTAAGTGTGCCAATTTCATACTCATTGTCTCTCTTAGCTATTTAATTTGCATCTTTATTGTTTCCCTTTGATCCTAGATTTGTTGTAGTTGAGTGTGTAGATTCTTTGTTTGTGCTCTTATTCTACCATCCGTATATTTTAATGCGATCTATACTATTTGGGCCTCTAGTTGAGTGATTTGATCCTTTAGGTTCTTGATGAGGTTGGTAAATTGAAGAAAAATTGGTATAGTATGTTTGCCTCTGCTATACTCGGACTTATATGTTATTTATCTATACTTCCAATGGGGAGTCTACTACACACACTTCTTTGTTGCCTCCTCAACATTCTTTTTCAAAATTTCATGTTGAATCTCTGACCTTAGCTTATCCTTTTATCACTTTAAATCTATTTTTTGGCCATCCACCAACTATTTGATTTGTTGTGGTAGGGGGAATTATATATTTTCATTTTTGTATGTTAATCTATAATATGCTCACCACCTCTTAAATTTTTTTCTTTCAACATGTTATAAAATTTCTTCCCTACTAGTAGCATGGAATATGTCCCCTAACTAGAGTTTTTGTAATGGGGAAATTCTTGATAGGTTCACTTAGGAACTAATTACTAGCAACTGGAGTAGTTGCAGTGTTGGTGTTAGTTGTAGCTTCTTTTGTTGCACTAATTTTTTTTTTTTTATTGATTGGATTAGGGAGGAAGATGTGGAAGCCTTTGTAGTATTTACCTTTTGTTCCCCATCATCTCCTACACTTGGGTGGCTACTTTATGGAGGAGTTGTAGTGCCCCTCCGTTGTGACCTTTCCGGATTTTGTGTAAGTGTTTAATTGCGTTATTGTTGTTTTGTGTGTGATTAGTTTATGTAGTTAACATAATATTTGATGGAATTTGTACTCAATTAATTAAAATAGCATTGAGTAAATAAAACTAGAAATAAAGATGAAAATTAAATAAATTAGTTTTATAAAATATTAAGTAAAGAGTTATTAATAAATAAATAAACTAATTGTTTTGTACAAAGTATTCTTTAATGATATTCGATAATAATTAATAATTTATTAGTTGTTCAAAGATAATCATTATAATAAGGAATTTAAATGGATGGGAAGCTGAAGTGTCTTAAAACAAGAAAAGTTGGAAAGAAACTACACCTATAAAGCAATTGGAAGTCGAAGAGAACTGGAGAATATGAAAAATAAATAATAACTTTATTTAGCTTTTGGGGGAAAAATGAATACGGGCTCGGCACAATACTTTTAAAAGAAAATTACAGATCACGGGTTGAAGGTGGATATTGTTTTTTGATCTGAATCAATTTCGGAGATCTAGTGTGAAGGAAGGATCTGTGGCTGTGAGGTGGAGGTCTTCTATTCATCCTCATCACTTCTGAGCGTAGGTTTCAGGTTGGCCATTGATTTTCTCTATTGCATTTGATTGCCCTCCTCTTAAAACTTCATTATATTGCTATGGGTTCGCAATTTGTTAATAGTGTTGTTATTAAATTTCATTTAAGGGCAGAGGGAGGATTTCTTGGTATTCGATGGTTGTCTTGCTGCAAGTCTTATGTTAATTCTCTTGGAAGCTGCTTTGTGATTGTTCTTCCACTTGGTTCTCCGGATAACCACTTTTGCTTGCATTTTTTTTGAAAGTTTCTTGATTTGTTTCAACAAACTTATTTCATGTTCATTATGTAACCATTGTACTCTAAGAGATGATGTAGATGGAGGTGTCCTTTATATTGTCACGAGCTTTGTCTATTTTTTTTTATTCTTTACATCATAAGGCTTCTCATGAATCATTATGAGCCTTTAAATTGAGACTTTTTCATCCTGCGTAGCACTCTGTCCTCAGCCGCTAAACCATCATGACTGCATGCGCCCAGGACTCTAGCAAAGATTACAATAATAAGAAGTTTAAAAGTTTAAATGATCTCTCTTATTTCTTTGACAACCTGTCTAAGCTGCAGTGCTTAAACATGATAGGAAGTTTAAAGATTTAAATAATCTGCTCGATTCTTCTGACAATCTATCACAGTTGCAGCACTTGAAATATAAATATTGTCATTATAGAATGCTCCCCTTGATCATGGTGGAGTTTAACTCCCAAACTTCAACCTGAGCGCGTCTCTGGAAACTCACTGCCAACAGAAAGAAAAGTTGTTCTTTAATTCTCCTCCTCTTAAGTCACGTATTTGCTTCTCACCACTCTCTTTTCCTTCAAGTCTGTGGATAACATTTGGAATTTGATAATAATGCAAGTAGACAGTGATATTTCCAAACTACAATCTTCACTTTCTAATATTCTTGGCAACCTGTCATAGTTTCAACATTTAGAGTTGAGGCGTTGTACAGAATTAAATAGTCTCCCTAAAACCATTGGAAAACCATCACAGCTGCAACATTTAGACTTGCAAAGGTGGAATAAATTAAATAATCTCACTGGTTTCATTTTTAATCTATCTCTCTCTCTCTCTCTTTGTTTTCATTTTGTATATATGCTTAACACTGTATCATTTACATTTTGTATTCAATGAAGATTATGCATTTGTAATTCTCGATGTTTGATGTTTATCCTGCATACCATTTGTGTGTGTCCACCCCCTTCATGGAATTGAATATCAACCTTCAATCTTGAATGAAGTTTATGGTCTTGCCACCCACGCCATTCTTTTGATATTCTCTGCACCTCATGATGTGCGATCCCATTCAACTTAGTGAGGGCCTTTATCAACCCATCGATGTAAATCGCTAAGGTCTGTAATTCTTTGCCTCCTCAAATTTGGAGAACAACTTCCCACCATTCTTAGTTTTCCAGGCAACCTATTTGGGTTCTCTCTAGAAGACATTTGGACTGAATGTTGAAATGAATAGTTTATTTTAACTTGTGTAATGATAAATGAATTAACTGATTTCATATTAGAAAGGACTATTTAGTTTGAATTTATTTAATATATTTGTTCACATGAAGATGTTCATTGAGACTTAAGTTGTACGAGTGCATTTTTATATGTATATTTTGTTAGATTGATATATATATTTATGTTATCTAAAGAGAGAATAGTCTAGTTAATAATTGGTTATCATAGAAAGTATTTCTTATAATTAGTAGTGTTGTTAGGATAAATTGACCCATTAGTAAAATAATGTTTCAGAGGGAATTGACTTAATTATTTATTTAGATTATTAGAAGCCTTGATTAAATGAATGAACTTCTTGCAGTAATTATAGAAAGTTTTTTATGTCCAAAGCAAATGAACTCTTTTGTTTGAGAGTATTAATTGATTTTGAGAACTATGAAATTTAGTTACTTAAATCGGGTAATGAAGGGAAAATTATTTAAATAAATTGTTCTTGAATTGAGACTTCCTTTTTAATTATTTCTCTTGAATTGATTAGGGAAAATGATTAATTAGTTTTAGGGGAGTGATTTCAATATTAGAAGCTAAAAATATAAATAGGTTGGATATTGGTTGAGGTGATATATAATTAAAGGATCTTGTTTTGAATAAATAAAGTTATTAATTGTTGGTATGAAATCTTGCCATGTAGTTAGTCATCATGTATTAAGGATGGTGAAGTATAGAATCCTCACATTTGTACTTTAAGAGGAAACATATGTTCTTTTAGAATATTATTAATCATTGTATCTAATTTAGAATGGAAAGGTAGGTTAAAGATTTTAACTTGAGATTTATTTAAATGAAAAATTTAAAATATGGAGTATATATTGACCTTTTCTTATATGTTCTCTTATTTGGTGATTTAATTTTTATAGTACTAATTTCGTGATATCTTTTAATTCTTTTATATTTCTTTTAGTTTAAGAATTAAATAAATATTATATTATCTTAATATCTAACTCCTCACATCTTATATAAATTTACTAGGAACAATGATTCTCTTATTTGTATATTCTAATTAAGTAATTGTTGAGTATCGTGTCAGGGGTGTTTGTACTGAACTTTTATGGAATTGTGTATCCTTGGCCATGGTTAAGTATTTTAGTAAACTCTATTTGACTTCATTATGATAGTTTTATAAAATTGATGCAACGAAATAAATTGTTCCTTGAATTGAGTTTTCATTCTTAATTATTTCATTTGGATTGTTAGCTAGTGGATCACTTTATGACAATTCGAGTGTCTAATCGATGAGGTTCTTATATGGATAGTTATTTAGAACTTGAGATTGTAATTGGCCTGTTTGTTGAGAAGATTGATTTTTGTTCTATTTGATAATGTGAATAGATAATTGTTGTTGTTGCCATGTTTTCTAATTTTTATTTACATACCAATCTAAGGGATTCTTGTGAGGAGAAAATTGAGGTCTCCCATGGAATGCCTAATTGGTGGTTTTTGGATGTTGAATGATTTTTGTTGAATTAAAGGTTGATTTTCTTCTATGATTCCTTTTTGAGATGACACCATTATGGATTTATGGATTGTATTTGTGTTTTAGAGTTGATTGATTTGTGGATGGGATTTGATGAAACTTCCTTTGTATGGCTTTTCGGAGTTAATCTCATATTTGGGGGAAATTTTATCCTTGTGTTGGAATTATTGGGGGGAAAAACTCATGTTGCTTCACTTTACCCTCGTTTGTGGGTTTTCATTCTTTTGGCTTCCAGAGGCTTGAGATGATTGACAGTTGATGTTATCTCTCTTTATGTGCCCTTGATGTGGCAAGTGTTTTGATTTCATGATTTTGAAAGGGTTGTACGAGAATTGTTGAGACTCTGATTTTGTACTTGTTAGCGAGATGGGTAATGCCTCGCAATGCTTTTATGTTGTGATTCTTTGTTCAAATTATGATGGTACAACCCTTGGTTTTTATGTTGTTGGGTCTCCAGGGAGAGTGGCTCCTCGTGGGGGCCGGCGCCCCGTTTAAGGGGAAGGGCACAAAATAACCCACGAGTGATTTTGTAATCAAGTGAAAACCTAATAATTAACTTAGGAGGGTTGGGTAGTAATATCATTATAAGATTTTAAAAATGGATGCCTTGTCTTCATTAGTGCTTTCTTAGACTAATGGAAGGTTGAGAAGGCCGTGGTTGGCAAGGTCGTGACCTCGTCTTCATGAGAGGTCTACGGCTCCACATGAGTCACCCTATGGACCGGTGCCTCTAGTTGGGAGGAAGGGCACATCATAGCCATAAATGGGACCGGCACCTCCAGTTGGGAGGAAGAGCACAGGACAGCCCATGTAGGACTATGCGATGACACTCTCCCCTAGTTGCCCATGTGTTTTACTTTATTGTGTTCCTCTGGGAGTAGGTAATGGGAGTTGGTTTAGATTGTTGATATTTGGATTTATTTGGATTTATGATTATTGCCTTGATACATCTTTGGTGTACTTTGTGGTTTTGTATGATCTCATTGATATTTGACTTATGACCTTGTACTCTTATGGTACTGTGATATGATGTTACTGTATTGTTTAATTGCAATTTGGAATTGTATTATGTTGATTTGGAAGTGTTTCATGATCATCCTTTGGTTACTTGTTTACTGGTCATTGCTTTGATTTATGTGATGAGATTTATGATTTTAAGTTATCTTAATGACTCTTGGATGTTGTTGATTATGTCATTGTAATCCCTGAGTTTTAGGATAATTTTGTATATTGTTGAGTCTTGTGGTTCTGTGTTTGGATGTTCTTGGTTGAAGACTCTTTCTTGTTAGCTCCTAGCATGGGGGGTGGGTCTTCGGACCCACGTGCTCGGGTGGAACGTGCTAAGCACCCCATTGGGCCCTAGTTGAGGATCGAGAGGTGTGGTTTGGTGCTGTTGCGGTGACTCCAGAGTTGTATTTGTCTTGGAGCCAGTTATGATATTGTGTATTCATCTATTTATTTGTATCATGTTATCTTGTGTATGGTTTCCATTTATGTTTGGAAACACTTTTGTATCATTGTACCTCTAGAATAGTGTACTTTAATGTAATGTTAAACTAAGTGTGGTTATTGGCCATGGCAGTTGTTATTCAATGTGTTAAGTTAATCTTGCATATGTTGTATTATGTACTCAGATGGTTTCTTATCAATGATTATCATGTATGTGTTATATTTGTTAATGTTTATTTTGTTATGGATTATATCTTTGGCTTTTATTCTTTATTGTCGTTGTGTGGATCTAAGTCTCATAATGACTCCTCGTGTACCCCAAGGGATGTATGTGTTAGTGAATTTGCTTAAATGAAATTCATGTCATGACTTAATGTGTATTACATGTATGTTATTTTTACTTTTAAAAAAAAAAAATTTGCTGTAATTATTATTTAATTGTCCTTTGGGGTTCGCACGGCGGGGCGTTACAGGAGTAGTTGTTTGTTGTCTTTTTTTTCTTCCCCTAGGAGGGAATCATGGAGACTTTTGGCGAGATTTTTTGTTTCCTTTTGTAATTTATCTATTTATATTTTTTTCTTTTTTCATTAATGTATTCACCCTTAACTTTATCTAAAGATCATTTTCTTGTGCTTGTGCTAATTTCTCCTTTTGTTGTGGTGTCAATTTAGGTCCCATCTCCTATATTGTGCTTTCTCTCATCTATACTTTTTTTAGGGTTTTTTTCTCTCTTATCTCTTATGGAAACAATTATTGGTTCTAGGAACCCTTCAATCACCTCCTCCAAGATTCTATTAAATTTCTTGATGTATTTCACTAGAAATTATATTATTCTTTTTGTATTCTTTGCATCTACCATTTCGTACATATTAAGGAGTTGTGGGAACATTTTGTGGCATATTATGGTGTTTATGGTGGCCACAACATCAATTTCCTATTGTAATTTTATTCAAGAACCTCTTGTTGTGGGATTTCCATAGTGCGCTCCTTTTTATTCTTCTATGGAGGTTTTTTCACTTCTTCAATGTGTTCTTCTTCCTTCTCTCTCAAAAGCTGGAATATCTTCTTTTTCACCAGTCTTTTGGGCCTTTCCTTTTTAGTATTTTCTCAACACTCATTTGATGTAAGGTCTCTAAGAACTCTTGGATGTCCAAAGTATTCACTATTTGTGAGGATGAGGTAGGTCCCTCAAATTGTGGATTGGCCACTCATTAATCTTTTAAACCTTCTTGCCACCAGTGTGCTTATTTTTGGGAGTGATGTGAAGGATGGTTATAGTATTCCTTTTGGTGGGATTCCCCACTATTTGTGTAGTTATCTATTCTTTTCTATATTTTCCTTTGCATTCTTATTATGTATAATATCCATAATTTATATGTATTTCCCAAATCTCTCTACATTTGATTCCTTTGGTTTGCTAAGGATATTTATGAAATATTAATCTACTTCCCATTTTGTGACCTCATAGGGGATATTAGGAATCCATGTTTTTCTTGTCTCTACTGGCCCCATTTATGTATATTCCTTATCCATCAAAAAGTTATGGTATTGATTTATTTTTTAACTAACTCATATGGGATTCATTCTCTAGCTTGCAAAATTACCATTGGAATATTTTGAAAATCCACAGTATGTGGCAATGTAGGTTGGCTTGTATTTAAACTATAATGTATGGTGCTTTATTTCTACTACTACTATTACTTGTGTCTATCATACCTTCCCTTTGAACATGGGTAATTCATTTAGAAAATAGAAAACTATGCATATAAGCAATGTACCATACTAGAATTTATATTGAGAAGTTTTGATCTTCTATATATTCTCCATTAATTTCTCCCTCATTACCTCATAGAGGTGAAAATCCTTCTCTTCAACAACCATTTGATATGCAATGTGTATTGTGGTTACTATAGTTGAGTCTTCTCGATTTACATAATAGATCTTGTAGGCGATACCCATGTTTGCATACCACACAATAGGTTTTGTGATTTCCTACACACTCAAGTTGCAAACATTTGGTGTAGCTCTAGTCACCTTTGCCACCTTATCATTCTTAACCACTTTCTTGGTTAATATTTTTCCTACCATGCTTATTCTTGTGATGGCATGAATTTATTTCTTCATAATCCGACAGGGTTTACCCAAGAAGATAAAATCATCGTGTACCTACTCAAAATTAGCCTAACTCAGTTGTGTTCATCACAAAGTTTGGGTCCAGTCTTTTCCTATATACAAATGCTTCTACCACACATTATGGTATTGTGGTTGATTGTGCTCTTGTTTGGGGTTACCAGTGTTTTTTGGTACTCTTCAAATTTAGTGTGGTCAAGTTTGGCTATCATCTCATGGATGTACTTTCTCATGTCCTCTGTATATAGCACATCTATTGGAATTCTTAAGAATTCCCCATCTTTATCCACCTCCATTAAATTAAATAGGTACTTGTATTTTGGGCATGACTTCTCAAAAATATTCATGATGGTTGGTGTTTCCATCTCTTAGATTTGTTGAATTTGAGATTATAAGAGATTAGTTTTCTAGAGTTTTTAAGTGCAAAGTGAGAGTGTAGTGAGTGGGATGATCTTTAAATAAGTTTAGGGTTAGTTTTTGGTCATTAATTTCTCTTTCCTGTTGAGTTTCACTATATTTTCTATCCATTTGTAGAGCTTAACTACTAATGATTTATTTTTTATTTTTTATTAGTTTATAATACATGTAATATAAAATATGTGCCTATTTTACCTTATGTTGTTCATCCTTTTTGTTGGCGACAATGTTTGAGTCTTGCACCATTCACATGCTTTGGGATGTGATATTGTCATCTTTGTAGTCTTACTACTCTAGATTCCACATTTCATGTATGTAGTAAGGTCCTAGCCACTTTACTTTTAGTTTTCCTTTATTTTTGAATTTTTTGTCATAAAGGAGGAATAAGTCACCTATTTTGAAAGTTTTGATCCAAAGGTTTCTATCATGTTGTGATTTTTATCTTTTGTGCTCTAACATTAGTTGTGTAAGGATATGAGCCTATTTTCATCCAATTTCTCTAATTCTTCTTTTTTGTGTGCTAGAGATTCATTATCATCCAACCATAGTGTTATTGTAGTACATAGGTTAGGTATTATGAAGTTCATAGGAACTATTGCATTAGTTTCTAATACTAGTTGGAATGGTGTGAACTTACTAATTCTCTTAGAGGATCTACAGTAGGCCAAAAGTATAGTAGGTACTTTTATATCCCAATTTAACATGTTTCCATCATGTATCTCAATGACTGCTATGCCAATTTTATTTTTTAGAAATTAACTTTCTCCATTTTCTTAGGGATGATAGGGTGAGTTTTTATTATGTGTGATCATAAGATTTTGTAGGAGCTCTTCAATTACTTTATTTACAAAGTTTTTTCCTTGAGATAATTACAATACTTAATGGGAAACCATACTTGGTAATTATATTAGATCATATAAAAAATATTGCAGTAGTCTTTGTGGTACAACCCTTGGTAGGTTCTACTTTTCCCAATTTGTTAAATATTCTACCCCTATTATTATATATTTTGATTTTGATTGTATAGTAAGAGGATCAATGGGTCCAATAAATTGTATTACCATTTTTTCAAAAGGGATTTTTTCTAGTACTTATTTTAGAGGAATTTCATATTTTTTGGTAGGTTTATCTATTTTTTGATAGATATCAAAACCTTTGGTGTAATTATTTGAATATTTATGAAGGGTTGGCCACCAAAGTCTAGCTAACTCTTTTTTCCGTTGTGTCACCATAATTGTGTCCTCCAACTATGCCCTCATGTGCCTCTCTTAAAATGTATTCTCTTTCATGCTCATAGACAACCAATATTATAATTTTATCTCATCCCATGTGTAGTTCTCCTATTAGTGTATAAGGAAATGAATTTTCTATTAGATATTTTTTCTCTTGCAATGAAATATTTGTTGAAAATTATCCTATTAGCAAAATTATGGCAATATCATGTAACTCTTTTGATAACACATTTATTCTAAATATGTGTTCACTAGAGAGATATTATAGTTGGTCCTTCAATTCTTCCCATGTTTCTATTTTGGAAAAGTAATCTAGTCATTTGTTGTTCTTTCCTAAAATGATATTACACATCTACATATCCAACCTTGTATAATAGGTTGTTTAGTAGGTACTTTAATGGTTCATGATCTATAAAGAAAGTAAATAGTGTTGATAACAGATAGTTCCTAAAATTTTAGAGTGCATAACCCATGACTAATGCCTCTTGCTCTATTGTAGTGTAGTTTTTCTCTTCTTTTGATAATTTTATACTTGCAAATGCTATGGAGTGATCCTCATTTCATTTAAGTTGAGCCAATAATACTCCTATTTCTATTTCATATGCATCCACATGCACATGGAATGGTATACTCTAGTTTGGAAAAATCAAGATAGGTGCTTCTGTTATTTTCTATTTTAGTGTGTCAAATATAGTTTAACATTCCTCAATCCATTTGATGTTCCTAATAGATCTCTTTTTTAGTAGTTCATCTAATGGTGTAGAAATATTGGCATTGCCTCTTATAAACTTGTAGTGATATACAGTGTACCCGAAGAAATTTTGAACATATAAAGTAGTTTTAGGAGGTGGTAGTGTCCTTATTCATGTAACATTCATGGGGTCTACCATTAGGCCTTGTTTTAAAATATTGTGCCCTAATAGTGTCATGTAGGGTACCACAAGCATACATTTATTTAGATTTAGTTTTATCTACATACTTTGACATATTTTTAACATCATCCCAAGTACTTGTACATGGTCTTTTACTAGTCCATACACTATCCAATCATCTAAGTATACTTCCAAGAATTAATGTATAAAGTCTTTAAATTTATTTATCATTATCCTACTAAATAATTCAAGTAAATTTTTTATGCCCAATGGAATTATAGTATATATTATAACCCAATTCAATTGTAAATGCAATTTTTGGCTAACCTTCTTCCCTTATTTTCACTTGTTGATAGCTAGAGAATCCATCAATAAATGAATAGATCTCTCTTTCAATAATTGATTATAATATTTATTTGGTGAAAGGTATAGGGAAGAGTTCATGTATTCAAGCTTTATTAAGTTCCCTAAAATCAACACATATTCTTACCTCTCTTGTCTTTTTATTCTATACGACCATATTGCTTATCCATTCTACATCCTCTACCAATTTAATTATTCCTACATCAAGAATTTTATGTAACTCAACTTTTACTTTCTTTTTCATATTTAGATTAAGTCTATAAGGTATATTTCTTACTAGTTTAGTCCCTTCTTTTAGTTGTATCTTAATTATGCATGCCTCTTCTTTCATCCCTTTTAAATCTATAAATGTCATCGAGAATAATTCTTCAAATTCTAATAGGATCTCCACAACTTGTACTACTACTTTATCATCCCAATAATCTCATATCTTTGCAAGTTTAGGGTCCCTTCCTTGGCAATATTTTCTTCCCTAAGCATGATTGGTCAATCGCCATATTTTTTAGATTCGATAGGGGATTCTAGTTCTATTTCCCCTTGGTTGAATTATATATATATATATATATATTATCATCATTTTCTTGTTGTGTGAGACAACATCTTCTTCTAGTGAATGTCAATTCCTTTTCCAACCATTCAATGTACTTCCATATTCCCTCTTTCTGTTGTAGTGGATAAAAAATTTGTGGTACCACTACTTGATTTTTTATTTTTGGTCTAAATATTATTTCCTTCATTTTAAGTAATGTGATATGTGCATGTTTATCTTGATTAAAAAAATAAAAGGTGTAGAGGAAATCCATTTCAGGATCCATCCAAGATTAGTTTTTCCTCTTCTTTCTTGGTTTATATATCATGTCTAGGCAATGTCGGTTTGTTTTTTAATTCTAACCGATTCTTGAAATTATCTAAAGAATAGCCAATTATTATGCTCAAATATTTCAAGGGTTTTTCCAGTGAAAAAGAAATTGATTCTGCACTTATCTCCTCTACACTTCATATTCCATAAGACCTAAGAGGTTGATCCTTAACAATATCATATGAAATTTTCATTCATAATAGGATATTGTTTCAACAAAAATTAATAGACACCTAAAATTATGACATTAACCTAACCACACTTGACTTTACCTATCCTAATCATAGTAATGAGAATCAGACTCAAATCAAACTCAGCTAGGGTGACTCGACTTAGGACTCAGCACAGACTTGGAAAAAATGAAAAAACCTAAGAAATTTAGAGATTTTTAAGGATTTAAAACTTGTTTCAAGCACCCTTTATTGAATAAACCTTAAATACACAATAAAATCATTAAATATAAGAAAATTTGATCACATACACAAGTATACAACAATCACATAAGTATAAAGTACACAAATTGTAGCTAAGCTACTAAAGGAAATAACATACTTAGATATATAAATATAGTCAAATGTACACAAAACTCATGGAATATGAAATCCATGACATCAAATGTTCCATATAAATATGAAATATCAAAAAAATAGCCACAGTTATATGGCTTAGTGGAGCCAACACCCTTCCTACAAAGACTTCTAAGGGTCCTCGATAATGTAGCAACTGCAGCCATAGTCTCTGCCTGTGTCTCCATGCCACTCTCACCAACACCAGCTATGTATCCCTATGCTCTAGCCTCCTCCTCAACCATGGCTACAACCTCAACCTCTATCTCTTCATGTTCCACCCAATCAAGGTCCTCATCACTAAAGAATGCATCTGTAGCCTTAGTGATCCACTCAAACTGTGGATCAACCTCCTCTAGCCTAATCAGGGTGGAGTCCTAGTAAAAAATATTCCTGTATTTGAGCCAAAGGTTGTAATGAACATATACCAAATCATTCATCCTCTCTACTGACAGTCTATTGCACTTCTTGGAGTGTATGTACTCAAACATACTCCAATTGTGCTCACAACCAGATGAACTGCATCGATGGCTCAATATACAAATGACAACATTTTAATGGTTTGGTGTATCTAAACCAAAAATATTCCACCATCTATCTGAGATGAGAAAAAGAAACAAAATTAGTCTCATTTCAAGTTTCAAGTTCAACATTTAATAATAAATTATAATATAAAAAGATGAAAATTATGCCCTTAAATATATTTTTACCTAGTTGTAATGTCGTCCTACTCTCTTTGCACAATTGACGTGCAAAGAGGTCTCCTTGTGCCTTAGTGAAGGCATATATCTCATGCACTATCTATGTAGTAATAGTAGGCAACATCCATTCTATCATCAAGTAGAGCCCACTAAGAATCTCTTTATCTACATGGAAATCATGGTTGAATTAGAAGGCTAGATTTAGGAAACATGCAGCTGCATGGATGGGCCTATGAAGTTGGTGGTGCCATCTCCTATCAATGATCTCCCAAATGGGAGGATACTTCTCCTCAACTCCACCATAGACGGATCTAATGGCCTATTTGGCCCTATCCATTCCATCATATATGTAGCCCATTGTGGGCTTCTCCCCATCAGCAACTTGTAGGAGAACTAGCAAGGGCTCGATAAAATGCAAAGTGCAAACATTGTGAAACATTAAATTTAAAAGTAAGTGTGAATGAAAATTAACAAATAAAAGTAAAATATGAATAAAAATTAAAACATAATGAAGAATTAAATTTTACCTTCTCAATCTCCTCCGCTGGTGTCCAAAACCCTGGCTCATCAAAAATGCAATCAGCCACAACAATCCCTGCAGTGCTTGTAGCATAGGATGAGGAAGAATAATCCTCACCAACAAACATGTACCTTAAAGCTTCCTTTGACTGAATCAAGGATTATAATGTGATAGAATTTGTTGCAAACCTAGTGATGCCAAGGTGACACATGGAGTCCAAAATATAGTAGGGTGCCTCTCCATCAATAATCTACTAGCAACAACATAATTTGATGCGTTATCTGTCACCACTTGAACCACATTCTCTTCGCCCATCTCAGCTACCGCCTCCTCTATAACCTCATGTTAGAAACCAAGATCACCTACATGCAATCACCTGTCACATGCAAAAGACATGCAGAACCAAAGAAGATGTTTTGTAAACCTCAAAGTAAAAATGCATTATTGAGAATCAATTATTACAAAGAGATTAAGCCTTATGAAGGAGATCAAGAAACCCTAAAAGGGAAACCCTAAATGAAACCCTAGTGTGTACACTTAGTAATTAATCAATTATTAATGTGCCTAAGTTTAGCTTAAGTAACTAAAGGAATAAGTGACTTAATTAATTAACCAATATGATATAATTAATTAAGTGGAATAACTTATTACTCTAACACCCCCCCTTAAGATGAACTTAGGAAGAAGCTAAAACACTAGAAGAAGATGCATGAAAGCAAAGATGGGTCCCAAAAACTAGGCCTAATCAAGTACCCATTTACAAATGCAAGAATGAGGTAGAGAAGGAAAAACCCAGTGGGACAAAACCCCCCTACAATGAGATGACATGCTGCAAAGAAGCACTGGAAGAACACTGTGGAGTAACACTAGAACCTGAAACTGGCAAGCAAGGAAAAATTCTTCTGTTTACTACTGAAACTAGATGAGAGTCACTGATTGACTCAAGGAATCATGATAAAGAAATAGCAAACCCGATGCCACAGAACTCTCAAAAACTCCAAACGGGAACAACCCTAGAATCTATGAAGCAGCAAACGATTATTGAATGATGTATTACTAAAAATGAAGTGCAAAGATGCAAGATGCACCCTCCCAACTGCCAAAACATCCAAGTAATGTCCAAACAACCCATTGGACCAAATATGGACTAAGCGATCAACCTAGTATAGATATAGAAAAAGTACATGGACAACAACATAGAGCTCCTTAATACCTTTCCAATGCCGCAAAGATAGCAAAAATCAGAGATTGTGGCAAAAAGCTATGAGCTCAGAAATCCAAAATAAACATCTGACTTCAAAAAGAAATAAATGTAGATAAACAATAAAATAATAAAAAATAAACAGTACTACTAGAAAGTGCTTGGAACCAGCTTTCTGGCAATATCTCGTTTGCCCGATTTTGATACCGTATGCCCAAGTTATGCCAAAAAGAAAAAAACTGCTCCTTTAGAGCAAACTAGGGTTAGGAGGGGGCAAAAGAGCGCCGTACGGACACTGACGTCATGCTGATGTCATCAGTTCATGAGCATAAAATTGATGGCCATCTGTCCATCACCATAAAAATTTGGCCCCCCTACAAAAAATTGACAGAGCCCCTGGTCGTTGATATGACCAAGGGCTGGGTGTCGGAGTTGGTTGGGGGCCAAGCGTGGAGCTCCCAGTCCCCCATAGGACCTCGGCCAGTGGAGCTAGAGCTCATGGGGGCTGGTATGGAGGTGGTGGTGGGCGTTGCTAATGGGTGGCACCACCGGGCTAAGCGGCCCTCCGGTGGCCGATGGGTGGCGCTTCCCATTTAAACTGGAAGCGCAGGATTTTTCTAGAAAAATCAACTTTTTAATTTTTTTTTAATTTTTAATTTTTAAAATTATGCCTCGAACTACATGCTGGGGAGGCCGTACGGCCCCCTAGACAAAAAAAATTTTCCTCCTGGATCAACTGCACCAAAATCAACAAAACGAAGGGCATTCTTAGGGTTTTTGGCCACTGCGAACGCGATGGTGGTGTCCGTTTGAGCCCAAAGTGTCCCAAAAAATTAGCTACCCCCAGATCTTGCAAAAAAGATTCCTGTGGAAACCCTTGCATTAGAAACTCACTAAAAGGCCATATCTTCAAATCACGAACAAGTAGTTGTAGGTCTGGAGCTTTGATACCATGTTAGAAACCAAGATCACTAGCATGCAATCACCTGTCACATGCAAAAGACATGCAGAACCAAAGAAGATGTTCAGTAAACCTCAAAGTAAAAATGCATTATTGAGAATCAATTATTACAAAGAGATCAATCCTTATGAAGGAGATCAAGAACCCTAAAAGGGAAACCCTAAATGAAACCCTAGTGTGCACACTTAATAATTAATCAATTATTAATGTGCCTAAGTTTAGCTTAAGTAACTAAAGGAATAAGTGACTTAATTAATTAACCAATATGATATAATTAATTAAGTGGAATAACTTATTACTCTAACACCTCACAAATTTATGTGGCATTTTTGAATTGGGTGAAAGCATCAATGGACTTGATGAAGATGATGTCACTTGAAAAAAGAAGCAAAACCAATTATGCAATAAATTAAAAAACATAAATCAGCCATATTAAATTATTAATCGCTAAATCAAATTCAAATTTCAAATTAATCAATGCATTGAGGGAAGTACAATTACCTACAGAGGAAAGTAGAAAATTAAGCAATGTCCTATTTCTCCTATCGGTCCAACCATCAGTCATGATGGTGCAACCCAACCTCCTCCACTACAAGCGTTGCTCCTCTAATTTTTCTTTTACATCTGCCACATTTTGACTCAAAAGTGGGCCCTTTAATTCATCTTTGGTAGGGGCTTTGAACCCTACCCCACATATGGTTATGGCATCAACCATATTTTTCCAAAAGGGAGACCTAAAACATGTCATAAATAAATTAATAAGTTAGATAAGTATTGTAAAATGAAAAGTTTTAACTTTAAATTTGAATTCAATAATGAGATACATCTAGATTCTAAAATTTAAATATAAATTTTAAAACAATTAAATGAAAAATAATTACCTAGCTACATGGAAGGGAATGGTGTAATAGTACTAGAAATCTGTAATTGTTTTCTTCATTGCATCATGTGCATCCTTGTTCCAACCCATGCTCTCAAGCGATGGTTGGGAACCAAGAGTACTGCATGGTACAAAATATGAATCCACCCTAGATTTACAAACTCTAGGGCCAATGCTAACACTCCCACTACCACTAGTAGTAGTAGCAGCACTAGGAGTATGCATAGTTGGTACACTAGCACAAGCACTAGCACTGGCACTAGGATGGTATGAAGGTATGGAAGAAGCATCATCAACACCACCAATGCTCGCCAACTCCTCCCTCTACCTCTTTTTCATTTCTTTTTGTAATTCAAATGTTTCTAATTGCACTTGCACTTCAGGAATAGCCTCAGGAGGTGCTTTAGGGTAGCCCACTGCATCATGGATGGGTATGCGTGCAATATGATATTTCAATCTATTTATGCCTCCATGATATATTATTTTGCAATATTTACATTTTTCCTTTCCTTTTTTCTACCTGACAAAGATTTCAGCATGTTTCCAAGCAGGGTCTTTTTTGCCTGGGGTTTGAGACATTGTGAAAATATGGTTTGAATTTCAATTGAATGTGGCTACAATAAAAAGTAGGGTTTCTAAAATTATTTAAGTTGCAAGTAGGGTTTGTAAAAAAAATGCAAACTCAAAAAAATAATGAATTTACAAGTTAAAATGAATTATTTGTTAAAAAAACACAAAAAATTAATTAAAATCAAACTTACCTCTTAGCTTAGGCTTGAAATGCAATGAAAACTCCTCCCAATTGTTGGTAATGAGCTCTCAATGCACCTCCTTTCTGGTATGAAGCTTCCCAAATGATATTTGAGCTTGGATTTGTCTTCAACAACTTGTTGGTTGCCCTACAATGAACTCTTGTTTTTTTTCACAACTCTCTTTTCTCCTCCTATTTTTCCAAGTGAATGAAATGAAGTTTCTTTTAGGGTTGGGGAGATGATATAAGTGAAAAAAACCAAGTTAAACAACTATTTTATGTTTTTTTTTTCCTTTTTTCCTTGACTATGTCAGTCGAGTACAAGGGTCAGGACTCTCCTAGAAGTGACGAGTTTGCGAGTCCTAAGGACTCGACAGGCTTCAACTGAGTCCAAGTTTGAGCTCCCAAAACTTAGCCAGGGTCACTCGGCTCACAACTCGCCGAGTCCTGGCAAGTTCGGGCGAGTCTCATTACTATGATCCTAATATTTAATTATATTTATTTAATTAATTTAACCTTATCCCTTATCCCTCACCTTTAATTAATTAAATATTCATTATTTAATTAATTTAACCTTTTCCTTATCCCCACCTTTAATTAAAAAAAATTACATTTATTTAATTAAGTCTAGCCTTTATGCTCGAATCCTCTAACTAAATTAATTAATTAAATAATTTAAACTAATTAAATCCCACCACCTTTTCCTCTATTATTTAGTTCCACTTTAATCCACTATCATTGTCCATTTAATCCTAGCCATTAAACTTGTTCACATTGATCACAATATAAATTTATCCTCATGTGTCAAGTGTCCCCTTCACATGTCTAAGTAGACCCTTATCTAGATTCATTGAATCTAGACACTTCCCAAAAGTCAAACTAACCTTTCATCTCATCCCTTCATTTAATATCACATCTCTTAATCCTAGCCATCCACATAAGGATGTTGGCCTAGTCCTAATGCTAAACCTAACCCTTATCCCTAATGTGACATTTGTCACATGACTACAACTTTGATCCTAGCCCTAATCCTCATCAATCCTACCCATTCATCACCAATGCATCTTGACCTTTGATTTATTTCACGAAAATTCAATAAATGAGAGGCCTTCCATCCCATTTGATATATCCAATCCTATGCTACTACTATGTTGCTGAAATTTTTATTGAATCATCTTTGATCAAATCATCATGCTATTGGAATCATGAGAAACCACATACAAGCTATCAATCTATCAACATACTACACTTGATCTTCTAAGTTTTTTAGGTATTTAGTTTGATTTAAGCTATATTTTATGCATATTTCATTTATATCATTTGCATGCAACACATTTTGGTGAACTTGATGTGAATATTTAATTCTAATGCTTGTCCTTCTGAGTTTTTGTGAGTTTAATTTTATAGGTGAAGGTTTTTCTAAAGATGGTTTAAAAATATTTTTATAGGATCCCTAAGTTGTGAAAATAACCCCGTTATTGCACTCAAAAGGATCGAGAGATTAATTTTGATATAAACTTCAACATATTTTTCTTACCAAATAATTTTTTTTTTTTTTTAGGTGGGGGCCCTAGGGTTTTGTCTGTTTGGTTTAAAAAAAAAATTGCAGATTATTTTTTTCAATTAGCTTTAAAAAAATCTAAAGTCAAGAATTGAAAAATCTTTTTCTATAGCAGCAATATTTATTTTATAGTGTTTAAAGTTTCATTTTAAAAATATTAAAAATTTTCCATTTCAAAAACATAAACTTTATTTATTTTAATTTTTTAAATAGGCATGCGAGCTTTAACAACCCAATAGGTTGTTAGTAGCCACATGGGCTATTAAATCCCCTTGGGCTATTAACAACCATGCAGGCTATTTAGCTGACATTTTATTTAGAAAAGGAAAAAATATATTTTTATTTTTTTATGATTTATTATTATATGTTTAAATTATATTATTTTAAATTTCTTTTTTATTTCTTTTTTATTTTTGCAGGGGTTTGGCCCTTGGTGATATGACATACCAAAGGATTCGCTAAACTTCAACACTTGGTCATGGGACCTCACAACCCTTGGTCATGTGGGGCTTAACCTAAGCATCTAGGGGCTAAACTTAACCCTCCCCTTTTTTTGCAATCCACAAGGAGTAGCTTTATGAAAATAGTCATAAATTTCTCCCCACATATTGGATTTTCAAAATTCAAAAGGTGTTGAAAATCTAGTTTGGAGCTCTATCCTATTTTGTAGGTAATTTTTTTATATTTTTCTTCAAAGATCAGATGCACTTAGTCAAAGTTAACCCTTCTTTTTGAACTTAAAATTCCCATAACTTGTTCATACGAAATCATTTTTTAACAATTTAAAAAAAAATAATAATCATAAAATCATAAGGAATCCATTCTTGTAATCTTTTTTTGCTTTAGGAAAATTTGTTTGAAATTTTTTCGTCACACTTGAAATTGAGCTTAAAATTTACCTCTCACATTTAGGTTTGGGATTTAAAATAAACAAGTTTCTTTTAATCCCCAAGATTCACTTACATATGCTCTCCTCTTACACCCTAGTGTGATCTTGAGGATTAGAAATAAGTGGCCTTTTTTTAAAAAAAAATTAGGTGGTTTTCCTAAGAATTTCATCACCCTAGGAGACAACCTTAACTCTTGTGTTCCAATGAAGTATAAAGAGTGGGAGATGAATCAAAAGACACACCTCTTGGAATTAGAATATTTTTAATCTAGGCTAAGCCTCTAATAACTTTATACCTTACAAATTTGAAGGTGGAGAGTGGGTTATCCTTTCCTCCCAATTGTTTGGTAGTATCTCTTTCATCTATGGACTAGGCCTCATGTATTCTTGTGGTATATAGAGGATACCCCTAGTTGATCTTGTAAAGCCTAGGTAAGACATTTTGGCCATCTCTTCTTCAGGTTCCTTGTGCCTACAAGGATTGGTGATCCCACTTGAGTTAGGCTTGTTCATGTGTCTTATGTGCTTGAATGTTTAGATCACCTTCCCCACTTGAAGCCAAAAGGGGACAATTATCCAAAATGAGCCATAGGATTTTGTCTTTTCGCATTATTTTCTTATGCATTTTCATTCTTAATAAAAAAAATTATAAAATAGAAAAACAAAAAAAAAATCAAAAATTAAAAAAAATTAAAAAAAATTAAAAAATCAAGAACCCCCAAAAAAATAAAACACTTGAAAAAAAACAAGTCTAGGTGTCCTCTAAGTCAAGCTATCCACATAATCTCCAAGTCAAAATTTATATCCTCATTACCCCATCCTAATCATTCATTTCCATCCCAATCCCTTCTAATCCTAATCATCCTAGTCATCATAGTCATTATTAATCATCCCTTATTTCATCATAATCATCCTTCCTCATCCTAATCATCCTATCCTATTCTTCCATAATCACCCTAGTAGTCCCCCTAATCACCCTTATTTATCCTTTAAATTATTCCATCCTAATCATCCCCTTCCATCATAATCATCCATTGCTATCCCACTTATCCTAATTTTCATCCTAATCCTATAAAATCATTTTAATCATCCATTCCAATTATAATCATCTATTTCCATTCTAATCATATATTCTCATCCTAGTCATCTATTTCCATTTTGATCATCCCTTCTAATCCTAATCATCTCTTTCCATATTAATCATCACATCCCTAATCATCATAATTATCTCACCCTAATCATCCATAATATTTATAATCATCCCCCTTAATAATTATAATCATCTATCTCATCCTAATCATCCTAATCCTCTTAATCACCTCATCCTAATCATTCATAATCATCCTAATTATCCCCCTAAAAATTCTAATCATTCATCTTATCTTAATCATCCCCAATCACATAATCCACCCCATCCCAACAATCCTAATTATCTCAATCCATATCCAATCCATACCTAATTCATCATTTAGGACCCTAATCATAATTAATTTTCCTAATCCAAGAAAGGTATTAGTCCATATCCTAATCATCCTCCATAATTCTTGCATCAAAATCCTCCTTTCTTAATCCACTTTCATCATTCATCTCTGTCTTAATTATCTTCTATCCATCATCATCCTTAATCTACATCATTCAATATCATCCTTAATCCACATCCTTCGTCATCATCTTAATCCAATCCCCTTGTAAAACTAATCCTATTTTAACCAAATCCTAATCTAATCCATCTATCCCCATCCAAAATCTAATCATCCATTATCCAGTTATCCATCTCAACCATACATCCAATCCCCAATATTTAATAAAAAGATCATCATTTAAACATAAAAATTTGGTTAAGGACTTAATCTCCTTCATACCTCATATCTTTTCATCATCATCCAAATCCTTCACCCAAGGATCCTATCCTTAATCCACTATCATCCATTTCAAATCCAATCTCCCAATCAAAAATCAAGACCTTAAGTGGATTTCATCTTTAATCCAAACTTTCTTAATAACATTAGTCTATCTTAAGTATAGTCAACATATCCAATCAATTCCTACTTAATAAACTTTCCTATCTTAATTATAAATCAATTCCAATCAATTCTTACTTAAGATCCTTAGTCTATCTTAAGTATAGATAATCATCCTTAATCAAATAAAATCATTTTAAGGTATTTAATTTTTATCCCAAGTCTAATAACATCCTCCATATTCATAATTAGGTCTTATTCTTCTAATCCCCAATCCGCTTTTAATTCATCATACTAATTTCCAACCTCATCCAAAATCAATCCCTAAATTTCTTCTTCCAATCAATCCCCCACCATGTTTAATTATCTAATATATCTTCCATCCAACCTAATCTATTCTAATCCATAATCATCCATTCCAACCCAATCCCAAATCATGAATCCATATC